>CAWUFW010006892.1:0-600000 GCA_963921515.1 Calotriton arnoldi
AAGGAACACAGGCCCTGGGCACCTGATTGGCAGGAGCCCAGGGCACACTCAGTCAAAGTACATCAGCAATTCAGCAAAAAGTGGGGGCATACCATGCAAGAAAGATGGCACTTTCTCACAGGCGTCCAGTGAAATCAGGAGGACGTCCCAGACAAGAACGGAGCTTCAGGTTTCCTCTGGGCCCCAATTTTTGGAGTGTGGGGAATGGGGCCACATAGCCCATTTTGTAGGAACAAAAGGACCACAGAAGAACCGATGGAAGTCAACTATTCTCCAAACTGGAGTGGAGAGGTGTGGTGCAGCGGCCAGGGCAGCTGACTTCGGAGCACAGGGTTCACGGTTCGATCCCCGGCTCTGGCGGCAGCTCAGCTCAGCACCATGTGACTCTGGGCAATAGCTCACTTAATTTCCACTACGGCCCCCAGCGCCTTGAGACCCGTAAGGGTGAGTAGCTGCGCTATATAAAAACGGACTTACTTACTTACAAACTCTGTTTATTTCACTCAGGAAATGGGGCCCGTTTTTTTTGTAAGTGTTCAGCTAAATCAGAAGTGGACGACCACTTTGTTAGACTCTGGTTGTAAGCAATCAGTTGTACAAGCAGAATTGGTCCTACCCTCCCAAATCATACCTGGGAAATTTGTACAGATCAAATGTGTACATGGGGCTATCAAACATATCTGAAGGCACGGCTAACTGTTTCCATATAGAAACAAAAAGCAGAGGTGGAAGTTGGTGTTCTTCCTAATCTACAGGAAGATGTTATCATAGGAACTGAAAACCCACACTTTGTAGACTTGTTCTATTAGAGGCTTAATCGGGTAAAGGAGTCCAAAGATCAAGTCAAGGGTTCAAAACCAAAAAATGCCTTATTGGCCTCAGAGCCTTGGATGATAGACCGTAGTTTTCGTTTCACTCAGATGAACGATACACTTCTACGTTCTATTTGGGACAAGGTCCGACAAGACAACCCAAGCTTTTCCCCATTTCCAGATAAAAAACGGGCTCCTATACCGAATACCAGGACCCACTGACCCCCCCACCCCCAGTTACTAGTACCTAAAGACTTTCAAGACCAGATTATGTTTTAAGCCCACTCACATTTACTAGCAGGGCATTCTGGACCCAAGAAAACAACCAAAGAAATTCTTCAAAACTTTTATTGGCCTGGTATCTTCGCACACATAAAAAAATATTGTCAGGAATGTGAGATGTGTCAGAAAAAAAATCCATACCATCCCCCTAAAGCGCCTCTCCAACCTTTGCCTATAATAGGCACCCCAAGTGAGAGAACTGGGATGGATTTAATAGGCCCCTAACCAAAATCCTCGAAAGGATATCAATATGCTTTTGTTTTGGTGCGTTATGCTACTCGATATCCAGAAGCCTTCTCTCTCTGTAGCCCAGACACTAAGACCATTGCTCAGACTCATATTGAATCTTTTTCTCGAGTTGGGTTCCTGAAAGAAATCCTCACGGATCAGGGTACCCCCTTTGTATCACGACTTATGGCCCAGATATGTAAGCAATTAAACATCAAACATATCAGAACCCCAGTATATCACCCACAGACCGATGGGTTAGTTGAGAGATATAATGGATCTCTCAAGCTCATCCTTAAGAAAATGCAATCAGGTGAAGGGAAAAACAGGGACCAAATGCTCTCCTTAGCCCTCTTTGTATTAAGGAGTCAGGTGCAAAGCAGCTTGGGGTGTTCTCCTTTCGAATTACTCTACGGACGAAAACCCTGAACACTCCAGGAGATAACCTGAGAGGCATGGGAGAAGCACATAAAACCTGAGGCAGATAACCTTTTAGAATATACCCGGCAATTAAAGGCCCGTATCGTGAAACTTCGAGAACTGGAGACTCAAAATTTAGAAAAGAGCCAAAGAAAACAAAAACAAATATATGACAAGGGGAAGAAGTCAAAAATATATCAACCAGGTGACTGGGTTCTCGTCTTACTACCAAGCTCTTCTCATAAAATGAAATCTGAATGGAAAGGCCCCTGTAGAATCATAGAAAAGGTTGCAAACATCTCATATAAATTGAAGATGGGAGCCCATAGAGAACAGATTTTTCACATAAACCTCCTAAAGAAATGGCTAGGACCCCTACCAAAACAAATACATATGGCACAACCTGAAATTAATACCAATTCCACCTTAGAACAGTTACACATTTACGATGACCTGTCTAAAGAACAAAAGGAAGAGTTGAGGAAAACACTACAACCATTCTCTTTTATTTTTCCCGATATACCCGGGAGGACCTACCCAACCAAACACTCTCTACCTACTCCAGAGGGGAAGGTAATAAAACTGAAACCTTATCGGATTCCAGCAGCAAGACGTCAAGCTGCCTGTAATGAGATAGAACAGATGTTGAAAATGAACATTATAGAACCTTCACAAAGTAGCTGGTCCTCTCCCAAAGTATGGTTCCAAAACCCGATGGGAGTATAAGATTCTGCATAGACTTCCGAGCAGTCAATAAAATTGCCAAACTAGATGCATACCCCCTTCCCAGAGTTGATGAACTGATTAAGAGACTGAGGGACGCTAAATATATTACCACAATAGACCTCACAAAGGGTATTGGCAAATCCCCTTAAAAGCAGAAGATAAAGAGAAAACCACCTTCTCAACTCCTTTTGGTTTGTTTAATTTCACTGTGCTTCCTTTGGGCTCCACGGAGCCCCTGCCACTTTCAAATGATTAATGAATTTAATCCTTGAAAGCCACCACGAGTACTCTTCTGCTTATCTCGATGATATCATTATATTTAGTCGTACTTGGGAAGACTATCTAGAACATCTGACAAAAATCCTGAATGAGCTAACAACGGCTAACCTACATATAATGCTAAGAAGTGGAAAGTATGCTTTAACAAGGTAAAATAGCTAGGATATCTTTTAGGAAATGGACTTATAAAGCCCCAAACCGAAAAGATTAAAGCAATCACTGAAGTTCCTTTCCCAACCAATAAAAAAGCGGTAAGGGCCTTATTGGGGTTGGTAGGGTATTATCGAAGGTTTATCCCCAAATGCTCTACAATAGCTGCACCGCTGACCGATCTTTTAAAAAAGGGAACTCCCACCGCAAGTTTCCAATACCCATCAGAGGAAGCAGTGAAAGCATTCCAAACTTTAAAAGAAATTATCACTTCCGCCCCGATTCTAACCCCGATTCTAAACCTCCCCTGACTTTGAGAAAACCTTTATCCTGCAAACAGATGCCTCCGACGTGGGTATAGGAGCTGTCTTTCACAAAAAAACTGTGAGGATATCGAAAAACCCATTCTGTATATTAGCAGGAAACTGTTTCCCAGAGAAACTGCGTATTCCACTATAGAGAAAGAGTGTTTAGCCATCAAGTGGGCGGTTGATAAGCTCTGTTATCGTCTTGAGGGTAAACCTTTTGTACTCTATACTGATCATGCACCCTTGACCTGGTTAAGCCGGAATAAGGGAAATAACCCCATAGTTCTTAGGTGGTTTCTTTTCCTTCTATCATTTCAGTTTGAAGTGCAACATAAATCCGGGAAAGACCTAACGGGGACAGATTTCCTGTCACGCTTTCCCCTTTTTCCCGGTCAGGAAACTCCTGGGATAGGGAAATGTCACGAACCTGGGAACCCAGAAGTTGGAGCAGACTACGCTTTCCTGGCCCGCTCCATAAAGACAGGAAGTCAGGCTGAGGGGAGGGGCCAAGGACCTCCGCAGAGCATCTGGACGTGAGAAAAAAGCGACGGGCGGCCAGCGTCGTTGGAGGAAGGAGGAGAGAATGGAAGACCGCGCGCGGGAAGTCAGAGGAAGAAGCCGCTCGGAAGATGGATCCCGAAAGAATCCAAACAGATGGAGAAGGGAATCCAAGGTGAGCCAGATATGGGGAAGACTGCGAGGACGCCGGAGGGAGAGTCAACGTCCCCTGTCTGCCAGTTGGCTCCTAATCCTCGCCACGTCCCAGGACTTGGCTTCACGAGGTGCGTGCACAGCTCCTAAGTCAAGCCCTTAAGGGAGCGGGTAAACTACGGAGGGGGAGGTGTGCGGGTTGAGGGCCAAACAGACTATAAGACGCTGTGAGGCAGCATTGTCTGACCAAAATTTGGAGAGAAAAATGCTTAACCTCTAACCCCAGTGCTTCTTTCTTGCCTCATAACTCCAGGTTGTTGGGGTCTGTTGCCGACTCCTTTCTTTTTTTTCTTTTGGTTTTGGTGTTTGTTAAATATTCTCTAGGAGCGCTGGTCCTTTCATCAAGGGCTCCCCGCCCCACTTCCTACTAATCACACAAAAACCCCAGGAAGAAAGAGAAGGGACCACCACACTAACCCACCCAGTAGTATACAGTTCTAAGAAGATTACTGACTTACCTGTTTTTTTTTTGCTTCTTTCTGTCGAGGGCACCGGTGGACAGGAACTCAAAAGGCCAAAAAGAAGATGTTATGTTAACTGCATGTTTATTTTTATTTTTTGATTTGCTGATTGTACAAATAAAAGACTATGCAATAAGTCCTATAACAGTTGTGTGGCGTCAACCATTTAAAACTGGTTCACAGCTCATAAGCAGTAGATTGTTTTCGTTACTACCCCGTGTACACAGTTCCCTACGATCAGAGTAGAATTTGTAATTATTTAAAAAATCCCGAGACAATCACAACAACTTGCAAAATCCTTTAACAAGTTCCCCAATCCATCATAGAGACTTTACTAGACAACATGCTAGCGAGGTGCCCACCCAGGCTAGGAAACTAGAGAAACACTGCTGTGAGTGGCACGCCCATATTAAAGAACACGTATTTCCCTGGCATCAGGGGGGAAAATTTGATACCAACATCATAAAACACACAAAGACTCACATACAGACCAGGTATGCAGGACAGAAAAAGGCTAAACGGGAGGACCTACTAGAACTATAAGCCATCATTGAGGTGACTCCGTCCCACGAGACTATCCCCAAGTTCCCAAGTGAGGCATTTGCACTTCCCCCACCATACACCGGCAGGGATGGCTCTCGCTGATGCCAGCCATCCCAGCTGCCCCAGCGATGGGTTACACCAATCCACCGGTCAAGGGGGCTAGTGGACCTCCCCCGGGGCAGGGGGGGGAATCACAGGACTAACCACCCCAGACACTGTCAGCCCTGGCTCAGTCCAGTGTCATGGTCCCCATGGATTTTGACCCCCACCCCTCGGTCGTGGCACATCAGGTCCGAGCTGAATGGGAAGCACATGCTGCTGACCACCCCTCAGGTCACCCTAAGATGAGAGGGAAGTTTGTGGCCCTCCTGGAAGGTTATTCCACCAGTGGAGAGTAAGACAGGGGCCCCAGTCCTCCAAAATCTAACTCTGAAGGGGAGCCACGGGCTATACTCCCCCAAGTTATGCCTATGGTGTGGAGGAAGAGAGTGAGTTTGAGGCCAAGGCATTGCCTAGAAAAGCAGCACTGAGCGAAGGAGGCAGCCCAGGTGGAAATTAGAGGAGAGGCATGAGTTAAGGATAGAAAAAGAGAGAGCTCTTGCCTCGGAAGCCCAGCAGGGAGGGGGAACAACTCACTCTCCCCCGGAGGGAACGGGGGCTATGCTTTAGGCCCCACATAGGGATGAGCCCAGGAATGAGTCAGAAGAAAGGCTCCTAACAGAAGCACACACATCGCCTGGCTGTCGGCGCAGGAGAGGGGCCGACCAGGAAGTAAGTGGTCAGGATAGCCGGACTGGAACACAATTGAGACACAGAAGGAACAGCATGGCACCTCTCCATGCATATGAGGAGAGCCAGTCAGGCAGACCAACCCCTAGAGAGATAGTGTCCAGAGAAGTGGCAAGACCTTTGCTCTGCCTTTCTGCAATCTACTGGCCTACTGGATCAAAAGGAAGGGCCAGTACGATTGTACCTGGCCAGAGGAGGGATCCTTGGTACCTGAGGACTTGGCCGTTGGGGAGTACGGCATTCGGCATGGAGGGGGGGTCTGAGATCGAACTACCCTTAAATGCTGGAAGGCCTGAGAGGATGGGAGCGCTACGTCTGGGAGAAACCGACAATGCCGCCCTGCACCAGAATTTGTCAGCTACTGCAGAATGGTGCAGCAGGACCTCCTACGTGCCTTGGACACAGATGGACAAAGAAGGGCTCAGGAACAAACTGTCCCCATTGATGGATGGGGCAGGAATATGGATTTCATGCTTTGAGAAGAACACAGGGGGTATGAACGTAGCTATAGGTGACATCAAAAGTCTGGTTAGCAGCCTCATCGGGGAGCAGACCGGCACGGTGTTCTCCTGAACCTCGATCCCCACAGTCATGCTTATCAACACCGAGCATGACGAGGCCGCATTTAACTCATTCAGGCACCAGATCTGGACAGCCCTGAGGGAGATATTCCCTGATGGCCCAGACATAGGAGGACTGATGGCAGAAAGCCTGAATCCTGGGGAGAACACAACTGAATTCCTAGAGAGAACAATGGGGGCAAGAGCCTGGACAGCATTGGACCGACACAGGTCCCCAGGTTGCATTCTTCTACAACATCCTCAAAAGGGAACTACCCACTGAGATCCAGACCGGACTAGATGGCGTAGTAGGGCTAGACACCAAACCTTGGTGGGAAATACAGGCCCACATACTACACTATTACCGGAAAAGACAGGAGAAGGACAGTTAAAAGCAGGAGCAGGCCCAGAGAGACACTGCCAAACTGGTCCAAGAGAAGTTGAAAAAGACCGCCCTTGAGGGGGCCGCATTGGCAGCGAATGTCCAGATGGCACCAGTCTCAAGGGGAGCTCTGCCTGTGGCCCCCAGAGAGTATCCACCCAGTCCTGGCGGTAGAGGTCAGGTAGGCTGGGTCCCAACTGGCCTCTTAGAGTACCACTGTTGTCACAGAGTGGGCCACATGGCTAACCAGTGCAGTCTAAAAATATACCACGATCAAAATGGAATAGTACTGGGACAGCCCCCACAGAGCATACACCCTCAAAACCAAGCCCAAAACAACGCAAATGCATTGCATAATCACCTTCAAGGAAATCAGGTTGCAGCCACCCCACTGCAACAGGGGCCGGGTAGTTGGCTGAGCACAGGGTAACCGCTGCAGCAGACAGGGAGCTCAGTTCAGCAAGGACCGGGCCCACAACCATGGCAAGGAGGGGTGACTATCTGGGGTGGCAATGCCGTAGTGTTATGTACCCCAGCCTAGGCATAAGTAGTAAAACGACCTTTCACCTACATTTGTCCTACCTTGCTCTGCATAACAGTTCTAGTACTGACCTTTTACCCAGTTATGTGCTGAATAAATGTCGATTGGTTTCCTTGAAACTAGCCTCATTTATTATGCATGAGGATTCTTAGAAAAGTCCCCTGCACATGACGTACAAAACAGGATTAACATACTCTGTATAAAAGTCATGATCATCTTCATCCTAGGGCGACAAGACTACTTTGCATCATTGCAAGTATTGATTTAGGCTCATTTACATAATCGTACTCACAACATATCGATTGTGATAGGAACCCCGAGGCTAACTTTAAGGTATAAAAGAACCATACCTTCACTAGATAAGCAGAGGAGACGCTTCCACGATGACACTGAGGTCCCTGCACGCAGAAGCTCTAGCACACAGTGGTCTGACATCCCTTGCGGGGTGTCCAACTTGAGACCAAGACGAGGTCCTTCATTCTCTCCCATCAGGTAATGGGGTTGGCTCTTTCCTAGGGGATTCTTGGCTTTACACCCACATACATGCAAGGTAGACTTAGGTACACTTAGGTAGGGTTGGCATCGTAGGAGTACGCTTGATTACTGTCATGTTTATATGCCTGCATATATTCACTGTTTTAGCACCATGGTAGAATTCTTCCTTCTATTTACTATGTTGGTGCTTGTAATCTTATACATTTGCTTCTGTCTAATGATTGTTGCAGCAAACATGTTTTATACTAGAATGACTCTGGTTCAATAAATGCTTATTGAAAACGTCCCCAACGTTTATTCTGTGTATCTCTCTGAGACTAAGTGAGCACGATTGACTGAGCGAAAAGTACTGTACTGTTTCCACGATCCCTAAAGGATCAAGGGTTGTCATGTTCGATGTTTGCCATAAACTATTCGCTCCTTGGTAAGGTTAGGGGGCTTATGGTGGCACTGTGAGCTAGCTGGTCTATAGGCTGACATATCCTTTGGGGGTGTCCGGAATCAGTCTAGACACCAATCCCTTAGTTTATGTTATCTAATAAATGCGCAGATCCTATGTATTTTTCTGAAGGACACGATATGGTGCCGCCAACGTTGGTTTGGTTCTTATTTAACAGTCAAATCTGAGTAGTTTAGTCGTGCTTTCTCAGAGACCTCGACTCACATCTAACCAGAGACGTCTGGAGTGGGAAGGGAAATCCGCTGCAGCTGAGTAGGTATATCCTATGTATTGGCTGTAGGTTTGTTCAAGCTTGAAGGTTTATAATTCCCCACATTGTGCAAAACTTTCTCTCTTTTCATTTCCACTTCCTCTTAAAATGTCCAACACTGGAGACAGTGCTGCGATTGCAGGGGAAGAAGAGTACGAAGGTGCTCTTAACATTACAGAAAATTGCAGACATGCAGTTACTATGAAATTAGTGGACTATGGCCTCCCAGCAATGGGTGGTAGTGTAACCTTTGTGATTGAGGCGCACGAGGCATTCAGAACAGAGGTATTCTATTCTTGGGTCAAAATCCAGCCTGCAGATGCACGCACAATCAATCAATCAATCACAGAATTTGTAGAGCGCACTACTTACCCGCAAGGGTCTCAAGGCGCTGGGGAAAAAAAAGGGGGGGGGTGCCGCTACTGGTCGAACAGCCAGGTCTCCTGAAGGTCAGCAGGTCTTGGGTCTGTCGTAGGCTGAGTGGAAGGGTGTTCCAGGTCTTGGCGGCGAGGTGGGAGAAGGATCTGCCGCCAGTGGTTGTTCTTCGAATGCGAGGGACGGTGGCGAGGGAGAGGTCGGCGGAGCGGAGCTGGCGGTTGGGGACGTAGAAGAAGAGTCGTCTGTTGAGGTAGGCTGGGCCGGTCTTGTGGAGTGCCTTGTGTGCGTGGATGAGGAGTTTGAAGGAGATTCTGCTGTTGACGGGGAGCCAGTGCAGGTTCCTCAGGTGGGGGGTGATGTGGCTGTGGCGTGGTGCGTCGAGGATCAGGCGTGCGGAGGCGTTTTGTATGCGTTGCAGTCGCTTGATGAGCTTGGCCGGGGCTCCCGCGTAGAGGGCGTTCCCATAGTCAAGTCTGCTACTGACGAGGGCCTGGGTGACTGTTCTTCTTGTATCTGTCGGGATCCACCTGTAGATCTTGCGAAGCATGCGGAGGGTGTTGAAGCAGGAGGAGGAGACTGCGTTGACTTGCTTGGCCATGGAGAGCGTTGAGTCGAGGATGACTCCCAGGTTGCGTGCGTGGTCGGTGGGTGTCGGGGCTGCTCCCAGTGTCGTTGGCCACCAGGAGTCGTCCCAGGCTGAGGGGTTGGAGCCGAGGATGAGGACCTCTGTCTTGTCCGTGTTCAGCTTTAGTCGGCTGATCTTCATCCAATCGGCGACGGCCTTCATTCCTTCATGGAGGTTGGATTTGGCAGCGAGGGGGTCCTTGGTGAGGGAGAGGATCAGTTGAGTGTCGTCGGCGTAGGAGATTATGTTGAGGTCGTGCTGTCTGGCGATGCGTGCGAGCGGGGCCATGTAGATGTTGAACAGTGTCGGGCTGAGGGATGATCCCTGGGGTACACCGCAGATGATCTCGGAGGCTTCGGATCGGAATGGTGGGAGGCGGACTCTCTGGGTTCTGCCGGCGAGGAAGGAGGTGGTCCATTCCAGGGCCTTGTCTCGGATCCCTGCGTCGTGGAGGCGTGCGCGTAGAGTGCGGTGGCAGACAGTGTCGAAGGCGGCGGAGAGGTCCAGCAGGATGAGGGCTGCGGTCTCACCGTTGTCCAGCAGGGTCCTGATGTCGTCGGTGGCGGCGATGAGGGCAGTCTCAGTGCTGTGGTTGCTGCGGAACCCTGACTTCGATGGGTCCAGGATGCTGTTTTCTTCGAGGTATCGGGTTAGTTGTCTGTTGATGATCTTCTTGTTGACCTTGGCTGGGAACGGAAGCAGGGAGATGGGCCGGAAGTTCTTGAGGTCTCTCGGGTCCGCCTTGGGTTTTTTGAGTAGGGCGTTGATCTCTGCGTGTTTCCAGCTCTCTGGGAAGGTCGCGTTCTCGAAGGAGAGATTGATAACGTTGCGCAGGTGGGGTGCGATGGAGCTGCTGGCTTTGTTGAAGATGTGGTGCGGGAAGGGGTCTGACGGGGAGCCGGAGTGTATCGTGCTCATGGTCTTGATGGTGTCATCGATGTTCACGCTGGCCCAGGCTGGCAAGGGGTCGTGGTCGATGGTGTGCGGCGGGTCTGGTGCATCGATCTCAGTTGGGGCTGTCTGGGTGTTGAAGCTGTCGTGGATGTCGGCGATCTTGCGGTGGAAGAAGGTGGCGAGGGAATCGCACAGGGCTTGCGACGGCGGGATGTCGTTGGTGTTGGAGCTGGGGTTGGAGAGTTCCTTCACGATGTTGAAGAGCTCCTTGCTGTTGAGTGCGTTGTTGTCGAGGCGGTCTTTGAAGGAGATTCTCTTGGCGGACCTGATGAGGTGGTGGTGGTTACGGATGGCGTCTTTGTGGGCTGCGTGGCTGTCCGGTGTCTTTTCACTGTGCCATTTCTTCTCTAGTTTCCGGCAGGTACGCTTGGAAGCTAGGAGTTCCGGGGTGAACCAGCTGGCTCTTTTGGTGATGTCACTGTAGGTGAGTTTTTTCAGCGGGGCGAGGGTGTTGGCACACACTTGTTTCACACTTATATTGAAGATGAGACACCTGAAGAATACTCTCCATACGTGGACGTAGAAGTCCCGTTAACCTACCAAGAGCATATTAATTGGTTTAAAGACACGCTCCCCCACACTATAGAAAATGTGAGACTCGGTCCGCTCAGCAGAGAAGGAGCAACCTGGCCTGTCCTAGCTGCTTACACACCACATCCAGAGATTGATATATTGCAAGCAACAGAATTAAGTACACTGTACAGAGACATAGTAAAACTATACAGATACCTTACACAGTTTGTAATGCGAACACTTACAATTCAACCTGAGAGGGTTACTGAAGCTGGACAACCTCAAATGACTACGACAAGTATCAGGCCACAAACGCTGAACGCGATTATGGGAAGAATGCCCACTAAACGTGAGCAAAAGGCAGTTCTGGATAGCACAGAAAATAGCACAGCTTGAAACAGTATTTCCCCATATGGGCCCACAGGAAAAACACAGAATACTAACAATTTACTTGCCAATGAGGATAGCTCCCCCAATAGAGGATTGTACCACTTGGGATACAGTTTTCGCTGCCGTTTATACCAGAACTCATGGTATTCCTTCAATAGCAGTTATACCAGATATATTGAACCAAATACAGAATGAGTACAGGGCAGCACCTGCCCTGGCCTTGGGGATAAAACTGATAGGCAATTTTGCCCAGGTATTATGTTAGGTAACATACAAAGGGGAGGCAGCAGCGGTGGCTATACACCAGTGCCTGAGGGATGTCACTCCTGCACAAGAGGAGCAAGAACTACCTAAGATTATCGAAGAAACCTATACTTCGCTGGGTAGAGATAACTTGGGAGCTAGACCTGGAAACCACAAATAATGAGCAATCTTGCAGAGGATAACTCAAAGCAAGCACCTGATTCTTCTAAAAAGAAATGGGACAACAAACAATATAAAAATAATAGGCAGAATGCATCTCAATCACGGGGTGGGTCTCCTCAACAGGAGCCCTCTGATAGAAAATGCAATCTTAGAAACCGTGATAATATTAAAAAACTTGACAGGTATCAGGATACTGATACACGTTCCTCTCGTTCCTTTCAAGGTTCATCAAAAAACTCGGAGAGGGAAGGACAGTCAGAACACAGATCAGAAGAGCGAGTCAAGCCAAGAGACACATATCGCACTTCAGATTACATTATCAAACAAGAAGAAAAACCTAAAATTAAACCTCAATTTAAAAAGAAGAAGGTAGCTGGCCTTAAAATAAGAAATGCCCAGGCTACTGAGGACTCTACTACTGAACGGGGAATGGGCTCTGACGATGCTAGATAGCGCAGCAGAAGTAACAATAGCTCGCCAGAACCTTGGAATTTCTGGTGACAACAGTGTTGAATGAACATATCACGGTGGAGACACCGGATACAACGTTATGTCTCCCACATCCTTTATACGAAATTACGCTCCAAAAGGAGGGGGACATACCCAGGGAAGTCAAAGGTCTCTTTTGGGAGAACCTGACATATGGATAGGATATCCTTTTGGCTGAAAAAGATTGGCCGCTTGTGTTTGTTATGGAGTGCCCAAAGGGGGAAGATGTAATTTTGCCAGCTTTCTCCGAACTCGTTCCAGAGTCACTAAAACATTCATACTCGCAGGAGTGAGCATTAGTGCTAGCTCCTGCACTTTACCGCAATCATGTAAAGTGGGATGCTGAGTCACCTCACCACGAAATCCCATTAAAATCTACTCCTACTCCACAGAGGCAGCACCCAATAAAACATGACACAATGAAACAGGGCAGGGAGATCTTAGATCAACTTGAATACCAAGGTGTGATTGAAAACTGCACCTCTTGAATAATCCTTTGTTTCCCGTAATGAAACCCGACAATTCATACCATCTAGTTTTAGACTACAGGCATTTGAACACATGCACACAAACATTTGCAGTACAAAATGCACACAGTGCCACATTAATGAATAACATTGTGCGAAAAAATACAAAACAACACTAGACATCTCAAATGGATTCTTCTGCCAAAATATAGCACCTTAAAGCAGATATTTGACAGCATTCTCAGCCCTAGGCTCTCATCGCCAATTCTGTAGACTGCCCCAAGGGTATAAGAATAGCCCTGGGTTGTTCTCTGCAAGAGTAACAGAGTTACTTCACAATTGTGATGAGGAGGCATTGTCCTACGTAGATGATATTTATCTGATAGACGATGAGTTATTGGAACACTTGAACAGGGTGAACAACATAATTTTGGGGTTCGCTACTGTGGGATACAAATTTAACTTAACAGATCAAAAATTGCCCACCTCAATGTCCTATTTTTGGGATATGAGCTATCAAGTGAAGGGAAAAGCCCGGCAGCTATTTATTTAGAAAAATGTGCACTGCTCCAACCTCCAAAGACTCTGAAAGGTTTACAATCCATTTTAGGATTCCTAAATTTTGGCAGAACATACATTTTGGATTATGCAGAAAGGGTTAAACCTTTATACGACCTAATCAGACCTGATTTTTCATTCCACCATTGGACCCGGGAACACACAGAAAATCTCTGTTCCGTACAAGCTGACATGATAGCTTCCAAACACTTACAAACACGTGTAAAAACCACTAATTTGGTGATCCGTGTAGTCGCGGGTCAATCAGGGTACACTTACCCACCTTCAATAAAGGCGAAACTGTACCCATAGCATACAAATCACATACATGCTAGGTAGACTTAGGTACACTTAGGTAGGGTTGGCATCGTAGGAGTACTCTTGATTACTGTCATGTTTTATGCCTGCATATATTCACTGTTTCAGCATCATGGTAATCTTATACATTTGCTTCTGTCTAATGATTGTCGCAGCAAACATGTTTTATACTAGAATTACTCTGGTTCAATAAATGCTTATTGAAAACGTCCCCAACGTTTATTCTGTGTAGCTCTCTGAGACTAAGTGAGCACGATTGACTGAGCGAAAAGTACTGTACTGTTTCCACGATCCCAGAAGGATCAAGGGTTGTCATGTTCGATGGTTGCCAGAAACTATTCACTCCTTGGTAAGGTTAGGGGGCTTATGGTGGCACTGTGAGCTAGCTAGCCTATAGGCTGACATATCCTTTGGGGGTGTCCGGAATCAATCTAGACACCAATCCCTTGGTTTATGTTATCTACAAATGCACAGATCCTATGTATTTTTAGGAACTACATGACACTAGCACAATCAAAGGGTACAAACACGCAGTAAGTCCAAAACTATCCCCCAAAACAACCTATCCTCTTCATACTGGGTAGAGGAGTTGGCCTAACCCATAGGGTGGTCGACCTCGAATCTGGGGAACTGGGTTCGAGTCTCGGCAATGACGCTGAACATCCTGTGATTCTGGGCAAATCACTTAATCTCCCCGTGCCTAACATAAATGAATGTGTAACGCAACTGGTGCTATGAAAAGCGCTCTGATACCCGATACCTTCGGGTCAAGTTCGCGCTATATAAAACTCTGTATAAAAAATAATAAGAAATACTGCTTCCAGTCACATTTCCTTACCTGCATTCACAGACAGCCTTTATGGCCACCCTACTAAGTCGACCAGGAATCCTCACAAGACTTTGCCATCCAGGTGTCCGCAGGGGCCTAGGCCCCCTTTGCTATTGATCTCCCAGGGTGGTATTGACTGACCACGACCCCTCGGGGAAGACAGTCTGTTGAATAGGCAGGGGGGCACCCAAATGGTGCATAAAACCGGCACCCAGGTCCAGCAGTCCAAAGTCCAGCCGGGGGTGAGTTATATAAGTCTCACCAACCCCGGGGTTTCCACCAAATGGAGGCCCTCCTATAGTCCCAAAATGAGGCAGATACCCAAGTGACGGAAGCTAATTTTTTCATGCGCTTGGGGGAGGGAAGTTTGAGATGTTGGTGGAACTCCGTCGGCCATGCACAAATTTGGCACCACGTCAATAGAGAAATTAACCCAGGCGATCAGACGTTTCAGTTTGCTTGCTCACAGCACGACAAGCCCCAGCTGCACACCTGACTCCTCCTCCTCTCCCCTAATGCTTCCAAATGCATCCAAAGGTCTGCTCATTGGATCATGCCCCTCCAAAGCAGCGGGAGTAGCGTGACACCGGGCAAAAGGGCACCTGATTCCCACCGAAGGTGGCAGATCCGAAACATCCTAATCTGAGGGAGAGGGGAGTGACGGAAGGAAGAGGCCTCAACAGATGACCTTCCCAGCCTGCGCACAAGGTGCAGAGATATGCTCACCAACCGCACCCAGCTAGTCGAATGACATTGACAGGGCCTCATGAAACATCATCCAAGGAAACAGTAGGCCCAATCCCAGTCATGGCCACATCCAAGTCTAAGGGGCCAAAGAACAGCTTCCAAGCGACCACACGACCCAAGTCCACAGGGAAGAATCCACCAAGTTCATTACCTTACCTACGTCAGGCTGAGCACTCTCATCAAAAAAACACAGCAAACAAACACTATTCCAGCCATTCCCCTACAGGCCCCTATGAGGGCCACAAACGACCCCTGACTACCTCCCCCATGCGTCGTTAGAAATAGCAGCACCCAAACCACAGGAAAATGAAAAACTGAATCCTCACACATTAGCCCAAAAGTAGCATAACCACCCGACCTTCCAGAAGGAGGGCGTAACCCGGCAACTGAACCCAATTGTAGAAAACCTCATTCCATGCCACGTGCAGAGACCTAAGGGACGTGCACGTGTCAACGGAAACATTGGCCTAAAAATTAAATATCTACTTCCTTACACAATTGCACGCAGCCCATGCAGGTCAAAAGGACAATCAATCAATCAATCAATCAATCACAGAATTTGTAGAGCGCACTACTTACCCGTGAGGGTCTCAAGGCGCTGGGGAGAGGGAAGGGGGGGGGGATGCTGCTACTGGTCGAACAGCCAGGTCTTGAGTAGCCTCCTGAAGGTCAGCAGGTCTTGGGTCT
This sequence comes from Calotriton arnoldi, assembly GCA_963921515.1. Classification (NCBI taxonomy): domain Eukaryota; kingdom Metazoa; phylum Chordata; class Amphibia; order Caudata; family Salamandridae; genus Calotriton; species Calotriton arnoldi. Next base: position 15,779 of record CAWUFW010006892.1, read on the forward strand.
GTCGTAGGCTTAGTGGAAGGGTGTTCCAGGTCTTGGCGGCGAGGTGTGAGAAGGATCTGCCGCCGGTGGTTGTTCTTTGAATGCGAGGGACGGTGGCGAGGGAGAGGTCGTCGGAGCGGAGCTGGCGGTTGGGGACGTAGAAGAAGAGTCGTCTGTTGAGGTAGGCTGGGCCAGTTTTGTGGAGTGCCTTGTGTGCGTGGATGAGGAGTTTGAAGGTGATCCTCCTATCGAAGGGGAGCCAGTGCAGGTTCCTCAAGTGGGGGGTGATGTGGCTGTGGCGTGGTACGTCGAGGATCAGGCGTGCGGAGGCGTTTTGTATGCGTTGCAGTCGCTTGATGAGCTTGGCCGGGGCTCCCGCGTAGAGGGCGTTCCCATAGTCCAGTCTGCTACTGACGAGGGCCTGGGTGACTGTTCTTCTTGTGTCTGTCGGGATCCACCTGTAGATCTTGCGAAGCATGCGGAGGGTGTTGAAGCAGGAGGAGGAGACTGCGTTGACTTGCTTGGCCATGGAGAGCGTTGAGTCGAGGATGACTCCCAGGTTGCGTGCGTGGTCGGTGGGTGTCGGGGCTGCTCCCAGCGTCGTTGGCCACCAGGAGTCGTCCCAGGCTGAGGGTTGGAGCCGAGGATGAGGACCTCCGTTTTGTCCGTGTTCAGCTTTAGTCGGCTGATCTTCATCCAATCGGCGACGGCCTTCATTCCTTCATGGAGATTGGCTTTGGCGGCGAGGGGGTCCTTGGTGAGGGAGAGGATCAGTTGAGTGTCGTCGGCGTAGGAGATAATGTTGAGGTCGTGGTGTCTGGCGATGCGTGCGAGCGGGGCCATGTAGATGTTGAACAGTGTTGGGCTGAGGGACGATCCCTGGGGTACGCCGCAGATGATCTCGGAGGCTTCGGATCGGAAAGGTGGGAGGCGGACTCTCTGGGTTCTGCCGTCGAGGAAGGAGGTGGTCCATTCCAGGGCCTTGTCTCGGATCCCTGCGTCGTGGAGGCGTGCGCGTAGAGTGCGGTGGCAGACAGTGTCGAAGGCGGCGGAGAGGTCCAGCAGGATGAGGGCTGCGGTCTCACCATTGTCCAGCAGGATCCTGATGTCGTCGGTGGCGGCGATGAGGGCAGTCTCAGTGCTGTGGTTGCTGCGGAACCCTGATTGGGATGGGTCAAGGATGCTGTTTTCTTCGAGGTATCGGGTTAGAAGTTTGTTGGCAATCTTCTCGATGACCTTGGCTGGGAACGGAAGCAGAGAGATGGGATGGAAGTTCTTGAGGTCTCTTGGGTCCGCCTTGGGTTTTTTGAGTAGGGCGTTGATCTCTGCGTGTTTCCAGCTCTCTGGGAAGGTCGCGGTCTCGAAGGAGAGATTGATGATGTTGCACAGGTGGGGTGCGATGGAGCTGCTGGCTTTGTTGAAGATGTGGTGCGGGAAAGGGTCTGACGGGGAGCCGGAGTGTATTGTGCTCATGGTCTTGATGGTGTCCTCGATGTTCACGCTGGCCCAGGCTGGCAGGGGGTCGTGGTCGATGGTGTGTGGCGGGTCTGGTGCATCGATCTTAGTTGGGGCTGTCTGGGTGTTGAAGCTGTCGTGGATGTCGGCGATCTTGCGGTGAAAGAAGGTGGCGAGGGAATCGCACAGGGGTTGCGACGGCGGGATGTCGTTGGTGTTGGAGCTGGGATTGGAGAGTTCCTTCACGATGTTGAAAAGCTCCTTGCTGTTGTGTGCGTTGTTGTCGAGGCGGTCTTTGAAGGAGATTCTCTTGGCGGACCTGATGAGGTGGTGGTGGTTACGGATGGCGTCTTTGTGGGCTGTGTGGCTGTCCGGTGTCTTATCACTGTGCCATTTCTTCTCTAGTTTCCGGCAGGTACGCTTGGAAGCTAGGAGTTCCGAGGTGAACCAGCTGGCTCTTTTGGTGGTGTCGCTGTAGGTGAGCTTTTTCAGCGGGGCGAGGGTGTTGGTACAGTCGTCCATCCATCGTCTGAGGTTGCAGGCAGCGTCGTCGGTGTTGGATGGGTCGGAGGGAGGGCTGAGAGCGAGGGTTGCCCGGAGTTGGTCTTCGGTGACTTTGCTCCAGCAGCGGCGTGGGATCTGTTGGGTGCGGTGGTGTGTGGTGGGTTTCTGGAAGGTGAAATGGATGCAGCGGTGGTCGGTCCAGAGGAGTTCCGTGGTGTGGCTGAAGGAGACGTGGGAGCTTGAGGAGAAGATGGGGTCAAGCGTGTGGCCGGCGGAGTGGGTCGGTGTTGTGACGAGCTGGCTCAGGCCGAGGTTGGCGAGGCTGTCGATCAGGGTGGTGGAGTTGCTGTCGTTGTTGTTCTCCAGGTGAAAGTTCAGGTCTCCGAGGAGGATGTAGTCGGTAGAGGTCAGGGCGTGCGTGCTGATGAAGTCGGCGATGGAGTCGCTGAACTGGGGTCGGGGCCCAGGGGGTCTGTAGACAAGGGTGCCTCTAAGGGTGGTGTTGGGGTCCGTGTGGATCTGGAAGTGCATGTGTTCGGCGGTGCTGAGAGTGTCGTCGGTGCTGGTCGAGACCCTGATGGTGTTCTTGTGGACGATGGCGATTCCTCCTCCTACTGCGTTGATGTGGTCTCTGCGGGTGATCTTATAGCCGTCTGGGATGGCTATGGCGATGTCGGGGGCGGAGGAGTCGTTCATCCAGGTCTCAGTCAGGAAGGCGACGTCTGGTGATGATGTGTCGAGCAGGTCCCAGAGCTCGACGGCGTGTTTGCGTGCGGAGCGGGTGTTCAGTAGGATGCACCGGAGGTGGTTGAGGTCCTTCTTGGCGGGCGCCTCGGTGGCTCTGAGGCTGGTGTAGCTGCAGTTCCGGCAGGTGAAGGGACCATGGGTGCGTTTCGGGGCGGCCTTGAAGCAGTTGTGCGTCCGTCCGGGGTTGAGAGCGTGGAGTGTGGTGGGATCGTATTGGCGTCGGTCCTCGAGGCTGGAGCGGGGGGCGCGCGGTCCAGGGGTTCTGGCGCTGGGCGCGGTCCAGTCGCGGATGGGCGCAGACGGGCTTGCCTTAGGCGCGCCTTTGGCGCGCCAGCGGTGCGGCCGCGCGGCGGCCGCCATATATGGGGAGGTGGGAGGGAGGAGCAGCTGGGAGGCAGGGGCAGCGAATGGGCAGTCAGGGGGGCGGGGCCGCAGGGGACGCAGCGGCGGGAATGGAGAGAGGCAGCGAGGGGCACAGAAGGCAAAGTGGACAGAGAAAAAACAAAGAAATACGGGCACAGTACAGTGGGGCAGCGGGGGCACAGAAGGCAAAATGGACAGAGAAAAAACAAAGAAATACGGGCACAGTACAGTGGGGCAGTGGGGGCACAGAAGGCGAAATGGACGGAGAAAAAACAAAGAAATACGGGCACAGTACAATGGGGCAGCGGGGGCACAGAAGGCAAAATGGACGGAGGAAAAACAAAGAAATACGGGCACAGTACAATGGGGCAGCGGGGGCACAGAAGGCAAAATGGACGGAGAAAAAAACAAAGAAATACGGGCACCGAGGCCACAAGCGGAGGGGCGTGCTTACCAGCAGCAGCAGCGGGCGCACAGCACAGGCGGAGCTGTGTGGTGGGGGAGCGACCTACCTGGCAAGGTCAAGGGTCGCTCTCCTCACCGCGCAGCGGCCGCCATATATGGGGAGGTGGGAGGGAGGAGCAGCTGGGAGGCAGGGGCAGCGAATGGGCAGTCAGGGGGGCGGGGCCGCAGGGGACGCAGCGGCGGGAATGGAGAGAGGCAGCAAGGGGCACAGAAGGCAAAGTGGACAGATAAAATAACAAAGAAATACGGGCACAGTACAATGGGGCAGCGGGGGCACAGAAGGCAAAATGGACGGAGAAAAAACAAAGAAATACAGGCACAGTACAATGGGGCAGCGGGGGCACAGAAGGCAAAATGGACGGGGAAAAAACAAAGAAATACGGGCACAGTACAGTGGGGCAGCGGGGGCACAGAAGGCAAAATGGACAGAGAAAAACAAAGAAATACGGGCACAGTACAGTGGGGCAGCGGGGGCACAGAAGGCAAAATGGACAGAGAAAAAACAAAGAAATACGGGCACAGTACAGTGGGGCAGCGGGGGCACAGAAGGCAAAATGGACGGAGAAAAAACAAAGAAATACGGGCACAGTACAATGGGGCAGCGGGGGCACAGAAGGCAAAATGGACGGAGGAAAAACAAAGAAATACGGGCACAGTACAATGGGGCAGCGGGGGCACAGAAGGCAAAATGGACGGAGAAAAAAACAAAGAAATACGGGCACCGAGGCCACAAGCGGAGGGGCGAGCTTACCAGCAGCAGCAGCGGGCGGACAGCACAGGCGGAGCTGTGTGGTGGGGGAGCGACCTACCTGGCAAGGTCAAGGGTCGCTCCTAAATCTGAGGGAGAGGGGAGTGACGGAAGGAAGAGGCCTCAACAGATGACCTTCCCAGCCTGCGCACAAGGTGCAGAGATATGCTCACCAACCGCACCCAGCTGGTCGAATGACATTGACAGGGCCTCATGAAACATCATCCAAGGAAACAGTAGGCCCAATCCCAGTCATGGCCACATCCAAGTCTAAGGGGCCACAGAACAGCTTCCAAGCGACCACACGACCCAAGTCCACAGGGAAGAATCCACCAAGTTCATTACCTTACCTACGTCAGGCTGAGCACTCTCATCAAAAAAACACAGCAAACAAACACTATTCCAGCCATTCCCCTACAGGTCCCTATGAGGGCCACAAACGACCCCTGACTACCTCCCCCATGCGTCGTTAGAAATAGCAGCACCCAAACCACAGGAAAATGAAAAACTGAATCCTCACACATTAGCCCAAAAGTAGCATAACCACCCGACCTTCCAGAAGGAGGGCGTAACCCGGCAACTGAACCCAATTGTAGAAAACCTCATTCCATGCCACGTGCAGAGACCTAAGGGACGTGCACGTGTCAACGGAAACATTGGCCTAAAAATTAAATATCTACTTCCTTACACAATTGCACGCAGCCCATGCAGGTCAAAAGGACACCTCCGCCCAGGTTAAACATCACACCTTTAAACGGAGCAGCCCACAGAGGAAGAGTACTGTCCCCACTGTAGCAAGGAGAGGGGGGAACCAAAATACAAACAGCACTAAATTAGCTTAAATTCAACATTCCCCAAAAGTTCTAGCACCTTCTTCCAGTACCTCACTAGGAAAAATCACTCACAGTAAAACCATAGAGTGCATTGATAAAAAGTAAATGCAGGAATTTTCCAAACAACTGACTAATGATGTGTTTATTCCAAGCTAACCTACAACCCACAGCTCTCATCCTACATGTCTGCAATAGAGCTGCAAGTGCACCATCATTGCTGCGGTCCGTCACCCCTTGGATCAAAGCTTTCAAAAGGACTTTCACAAGGCCATCCGCTCAAGTAACAAAGTCTACAAATTGACTTTACAACCATTTTTATAAGAAGACTCTTTTTGTACTGTATCAAGACTAGACACCTCTGGGTGCCCAGACGACAGACATTTCCCCTTGAGATGATCCTACAGCCTATGTTTTCTAAGTTACATATTTTTGTACATGCTCTACTTAGCCGGGGTGCTCTGATGCCCCTCTAGAGCCAGATGTATGCCTAGTCTCATAAACTCTCCTTCGACATTCTTGAAACGCATGCACCGAGACCTCGCTCACCTCACGTAGACCTATGCTGAACCAAATGCTAGCATTCCTCATGCACTACACAGCGCACTCCTACACAACACCTGGTACTGACATATGACCGCTGTTGGCAATCAAACCCCAAACAGGTCATGCTACATATGTTTACTGATACCCCACGCAGACAGGCTTTGCTTATCCCAGGAGATAGTCCCTGAAAAAGCAAAGTGCCTCGTCCATCTGTACCTATGTAGGATCAGGGTCAAGATTCAACCCAATTGAGTAGAACCCCGTAGGACAATAGTAAACAGCACCTGGTATGAGACCAACCCCACAGCACTGTACCTTTTCACCGATCCTAGCGATATCCAAACTGAGCTAGACAGGATGCGCAGAAGAGGCAATATAGGGGAGGACACTGTTTGGCCCCTGTACTTTGTAGAAAAGAGGTTCTTGGAGGTAACAAGGCCACCACACCAGTGCACAAATATGTCCGCTCCTGCCTCCGTCTGCAGTCCAAGGGTGGCCCTTAACGTCTTTCGGACCACCTTCATTTATGACAAGTGGACCACGGGCATGGAATTCCAATGCAGGGCTGCTCACCTCGATCACTCTGGGGGAAATGAGTCTTATGGCAGGAGCCCAATGCTAATATAGACGCACTGTGCCAGGAAATCTGGGATACAGAGATTAATAGGTGCACATGGTTGGAGAGAAAGGGGCAACCCCTAATTGTACGGAAACTTACACTGTATTCCTTGTGTTTCAGAGGCAAAGGAACCATACCTCTTGGCAGCAAAGAAAATGGTGGTGTGATTCTACATATACTAGACCTGCAATGGGGCACTTCCACGTTGATGGTTATCTACTGGCAGTTCGGTGAACTTGCCTACACCCAGCTCGTCCCCAGATGGTAGGGCCTCTGCACCCTTGTGACCATACACACCCCAACGCTAGTCATCCCTGGAGAAGATCTGTCTGAGTTGTCTCAACATCCGTTACAGAAGAATACAACTCTGTTGCATCAGGCAAGAAGAAGAAGAACTGCTGATTATTTTGGCTGGGCTCAGTACGAGGACATTCCAGAAGAATTTAGACCATTTATTGAGACTCAAGTAAACACAGGCGGGTCAATACCCTTCTTCACCATGCAAACAAAGGTGAACGCCCGCTGGTTACAGATAACCAGATGGGAGTTGTTGAAGATGATGAATGATACTGAGCTTGACCTAAACGCTATCAAGGAAGAACTGAGAGCCATCCGCCTTATGGTGATGCAACATCAGTACATGTTGGACTTGATAACCGCGATGGAAGGTGGGGTGGGTGCCAAGATTGGTGCTACCTGTTGTACTTTTATTCTTGGAAATGATCTCGACAATGGAACTCTCATGCTTGCCATCCACGAACTGCATCGTCTGCAAGCTGACATGAAGAAGGAGGGAGGTGCCCCTCAGCAGGACTGGTTGCATAGTCTCTTTTCTTGGATACCCCTATAGGTGTCCAAACTATTCACGTCACTAATCTCAGTTTTCGTTGTTGTACTTCTGTTGCATGGTTTCCTACAAATGGGGGTTTCCTGCTGTAAAAACACAGTCCTCAAATTAGATAGTATGCACCTAGCTAGGGTAAGACTATCAGACACTACAGCAACACACACAGTTTCGAAAAATGTGCCCGTCATGACATATGAGGAGGATAAAGTAGTTGAAAATTCAACTAGAAGGGGGAGTGTTAGTAGAGGTGAATATGATGTCAATGTACACCATGATATATGCATTCCCGACACCGGCAATACCAATAAATGCAATGTCAACGTATGCCATAAACTATGCCCGCATGACACTGTCAATACCAATAAATGCAATGTCAATGTATGCCATAAACTATGCCCGCATAACAGTGTAGATACCATTAGAAACAATGTCAATGTATGCCATAATCTATGCACTCATAACAATGTCGATACCAGTAGAAACAATGTCAATGTACGCCATGATCTAGGCATGCATAACAATGTCAATATCAGTAAAGACAATATTGATATACGCTATGACATCTGTATGCACAATACTGAGGATGTTGTTAAAATTTTTATCAATGACCGCCACATTATTTTCAGAAGTTCTAACAAACTCGTATCATTGCTGTTGGATGCACCCAAAGTGACCTCCCCATCAACCCAGAGTCAGAGATACGTGGTCAGAGAGGCCCTGCGACCCCAACCCACGACTATCGAGTGACAGGTCACAGGTGGGATCTCACTTAGCGGCCCCCAGGGAAAACCCTGATCAATCCCACACATAGACAGTTGCACCACAAATAGGCTTGAGGAAATTGGCCCTAATAAAACACATTTGGCCAGAGTCATTCGTTCCCCAAAATACCACAAAGCTAGATGGCATATTTAAGTGGGAACACTCAGCCAATCAGGGCACAACATGCACACCACACGTAATGATCATGCGCTCCCCACACCAGACATATGGACACATACACACTGGTGCACACTAGCTCTCCCGAAGGTTGAGAGTGCCTTTTAAAGATGACAGATGACTGTACTTGTTATTTACAACTAAGATCTTTTTCCAAGAATGCAGAATTGATTTATTGTACCTCACGAGATGTATATATTGTCAGCCAAAACTCTGTACAGTGAGAGACTTTCTTCAGATGCAACTCTGTCGATACTCTCCTGGCCGCTGCGTTTAATTAAACCAATTTGTTCCTGTTTTGCCAAACACCTCTTGTCTTTTAATTTCTTTAAAGTAAATTCATATCCGAGCAACAGCAGCATGGGGAAAGCAGCTGTCAGAGGGCGGTACAGACAAGTCCACTGCCGTTGAAATTACGAGTCGGCTTTCTGTTGAGCCGACCGCGGCAGGAAGACCACCTGCTTCGAATAGGCGAAATCGAAGGAATTGGGGTGCATTTCATTTTCTTACCTTCAGTCTCCCACGTAGATACCTTCCTCCAGGCCCACCCTTCACTGCAGCATCTTGACCCCGAAGAAAATGACCCGGTTGGCGCCAAAGTCTATGTAAGTCAGTTTTGCAGTATTTACCCATTGACTGGACTGGGCACATATAGTCCAGACTCCAGCAATGGGAAAGTACTTGTAGTAGGTATTTTAGCACGTGCCATGCATATGTGTACATTTAACACTTGTGCAGTCAAAATACACACACATGCATTGACACATATGAAAAAATATTCCCCGCCATCCGAACCACCGCCGCTGGCCTAGCTGTGATATCGTAAGACGGCGGGTGGGAGACCGCCACGCCGGTAGTATGGCAGTAAGACCACCTAACTCATAAACATGCCCTTTGTCTCTGAAAAGGAAGTAAAAAATTCACAGAGGGGAAAGGCAGCAGGCTGTGGCCGAGGAGGGCTCCTCAGTGTCACATTGGCGGGAAAGCTCTGAGAGGGAGAAATTAAAATTTTATGCCAGAGGAAGGTCCCGTATGTAGCCTGCGCCAGGTGAAGATTTCTACGTTTGGACTTAATTTGAAGCTCAGATTCTTCCAGCAGGACAAAGCTGCTGCCTTTAATCAAACAGGGCTCCACAAAGCTGAATACGAGTTCAAGTGAGTTAGATTTGCTGCTGCGGAAATGCTCAGAACAGGAGAATCCTGAATCTTTAGCCCAGTGGCAACGTACCTTCTTCAGATCAGCTTTGTAGGATTGTCCTGGTACTCTGGAGGTGAATCATCCAATAGATGAACAATCTGTAGTGTCCAAATTTCTCTGGGGGATCCACTTTACTTCACCTCCGAAATCTAGGTTTGATGTTCTTTGGGATGTCTCCATAGTGCTGAGAATATTACAGAACTGGACACAGAATTATTCTTTGACTCACAAAAAATTGTCAACAAAGCTAACCATACTTCTCTAACATCTTCATAGAGAATATCCAACATGAGGGCCTTGGCTCTAGCAGGCAGGTTCTTTTAAATCTTACTTTTGTTTTAGTCTAAAAAAATGAAAACTTCTTCAAAATAGATATCATACATGAGTTTTTCGTAAAGATTTCAAACTTTAATAGTGGTGTGTCTTTTTTCTTACGAAAACAGCACAAGAGATTTCAGATCATCCCCTACTGGCCAGGTACTCATCTCTATTGTCAATCCTTACGCTCTAGTTTCAGCACTCATGTTTACAAGGTGCATAAAATGGATTCTGTCAGAAGCTGGAATTCATACTTCCTTTTTCAGGGTCCACTCAGTCGGAGGGGCCATGAGTATTAAATCCTATTCATTAGGTGCATGTCAGCAGAATATAATCCGCATGGCTGATTAGTTTTGGGAATAAGTTTACAAACAATTCTATTACAAGCCAGTAAGTAACCCATTTTTCATGGTAATTAAAGAACTTTAAACTTGCATAATCTGAAGCATCCTGTCCTGTCATGGAATTGAACATTTTATATAATTTGTGAACAAGAATTCTGAATTCTATTAAGGACACAAAGGCGAGGTTTATCCCACATTGATTGTATGGTCTTTAAGATGTTATTTCTAGTGTTCATGAATATATGTTCTATATTTATGCAGTTATTTAATTATGATTCCACCCATTACTAACTTGAAAACCTTTTGATACTAGGATATTGAGTACCTCTTTTGATTACATTTGCTGATCAATTCATAAATAAGATCCTGAAGATACTGAGCTTTCATTGAGGCTTTACTGCAATAAGAGGCGGAGCTATGCCAGTTGTGGGTGCTTGTACCTTTATCTGTAGTATCATTGTTACATAACAATGTTGATTGGACTTGTAATTTGTTTGTGAAACGTCTGATTTATTTATGTAAAATGGGCGCTGATTTATTAAATCGAGAAAGAGAATGCATAATCCTGACCTCCGTGTCCTTAATAGAACTAAAAAATACTTGTTCACAAATTCGATAAAATTGTTGATTTCATCCTGTACAACCTCTTCATGCTCTACTGTGGTATTGGATTTATTGGCTGCTGTGCAGTGATGGAAATGAGAAAAAATTGAAAAAATGTACTCCCAAAGCCCATAAACCAGGGGTCAAGGTGCGGCAATGGAAAGGTGGTGGAGTCCCAAAGTGCAGTCACAAAAAGCAGGGTCTGACAGTCAACCTATACATTTATGTTTTAAAAATGTTGCTGCAAAGAAATTGTCAGCAAGAACAAATGTGACAGTAAATCTTTCTGGCTTACTTAATTGGTTACAGGGAGGCTGCATTTTAAAATATTGTATGGGGTCAAGGCACCTGCTGCAGAGATCTTTGTGTGCCCAGCAATCAGTCGATAATAATACCTGTAAGATAAGTCGGTGGTTAATGCCCTTGCTGTTGTGATCTGTGTTTGTCTACTCACAGTTTTGGCGCACAAAGTAGAATAGTGGCTAATCTGCCTGCTGCAAAGCACATTGTGCAACATGCATATCATAGATTTATATTTTATGTAGATATGTAAATGGAATATTGCTTTTGACATAGAGGTGCTTTTGTTACTTGCAGCTCATAAGTTTCTTCTTTCTTCCTTCTAGCATGGAACAGTGAGCTATGAACCAGCATTGAGCTGCACGCAAACTTCAAGGCATGGATTTAAAACCTTATTGTATTTTTCTTAAATGTTCGTTACTCTAAGGTTGCAAAAAACAGATTGCTATGTGTAGTAATAAAGTTATATAAGTAGAGACAGCCCCCAAAACTTCCTTAGGTTTTAAATTCTGACTTTGTGTTTCTTCCAACCACGTAGTCTTAACATTTAAGGCCTACCAGAATGGACCAGTGCATTCATTTAATCATTTATATCATTTATTTTATCTGTATAAGTGTGTGTGTGTGTGTGTGTGTTTGAGAGAGATGTAAAGCTCTCTGACACCCTGTATTGGAATGGGTAGCGCTATAAAAGAATTTAAACATAAATTAGTAAGTTCTCTTTAAATCAGTATTTGTGCAATTACTCATACAGGCCGAAGCGTCTGACATTGTTACAGGGCATGCAGCTCTCTTACATACAGGAGTTGAACAAAGTCAAAAACTTGCCTCCACGTCATTGCTTCTCTTAAATGAAGTGATAACAAGCTGGGAGCCATTATTTCCCCTTCATTGCACTGGCATCTACAGGTTAGGCTTCAGATAGCTTACAGGCAAGATGATACTTCTATAAAATAAGTGTTTGCGGTTCTTTAAATCAAGCCTTAGTTTTGGGCCCATCTTTAGGTGAAAATAAGAAAGGACCTTCTTTGCCTGCAGGTTGCTGCTCCAAATGTAAAGTGGAGAATGGACAAGCGCTGCTGAATGTGCCCCAGTGGCAGCAAATTACAGTGGAACAAATTCAGCATATTTCAATGGGTCTATCCTGGACTGTGGATCCAGCTCACTAATAGTGTCTAGATCCCTCTCATTTCTTGCACTGCTGCTGTGCAACACTTAGGGGCCGATTCCGATCTCGGCCGGTAGTGCTCCGAATCGGATTCGGATTTACCGGATCCGATTCGGAGCCCTGTTTCCCGACCGAATCGTACGCGGGTCCGGCCGAGCGAGTACGATGCATGCTCCCGCGAAATCGCCGACCGACTCGTACGCGGCTTCAACACGCTCCGACCGACTCGCACGGACACGACTCTCACCGCGCTATGGAGACGTTTCCCGGCCGGGTAAGTACGATGCGCGCCGCAAGCAGTCCGCCCACTGTAGGGGGCGCCCTTGTTCGCCTCGCACCCATTGAGTCAATGGGAGCCCGCGTACGCGTCGTACGACCGGCTCCCATTGACTTCAATGGGAGTCCGACCGAATCGAGTCCGATAGCATGCGAATGCATCGTACTCGTCCGGTCGGACTGCTGGGGTCTGATTCGGTCGGAATTCTCTCCGGGTCCGGCTCGGTCGGAGAGATTTCCGGCCGGAATCGGAATCGGCCCCTAAATGTTTATATTTGCTTATTTTTAGGTGTGTCTGAGACAGCTTTAGTTGTCTCGCTAAACTATTGTATTTCCCCAAACAAATGTATATGTGTACAAACATACCCTCTCTCTCATCCACTTTTTGGACAGAGGAATTCATCCATTGTCCCCCTTCAATTTAATTTGAGTGACTGCACATAGCCTGTACACATTACTCACATCCACCTAAGATAGTTCCTTTGTCTCCAGTGATAATGCTGGCTTAAAGTGTATTTTATTTTATTCATGTTTAAATATTAACTAAAAACACCAGTTATATATTATTCCAAAACTTCGAGTGCCCAGATAATTGATTTATTTTCCATCTCCTCTTTAAAATTTCTGTTATGGTGGCGCGAGCAGAGGAATGGAATAGAGTGGCCCATGTCTGCTCCGCTCTTACCCAAGAATTGAGTCCATACAGCTGTCCTTCACCCACTTGAGTCGTCTCTCAACCACAGGATATTCACTGGGGCACCCTGGGTCCAGTGATATATGTGTTGCAGCATTGCAGTGGGGGGAATAAGCTCCAGAGCTGGGCCATGGCGCCTGAGACTTGGTGTGCCGCCACTTTTGATGCAGACTGGCGTGGCCACTACAGAGGAGGAACCCAAGGCCCTAAGTTTCTGAGAGCCCATCTGGAGGTGTTTGGACAAAATATCTTGAGACAGAAATATCGGAAATTAACACAAATATCGTAATGCAGAAATATCGTTGACAAGAATATCTTTTTGGAGGTAAGTAATCTTGCTGTAAATAATATCAATGTTTTTAATATCCTCTTGACTGATATAGTGGTTAAAGTATTGTTTTTTAATATGTTAATGTATTTTAGTTGGCACATTAATTTTATGCACTACTATTGTTTATATAAATGTTATTATTTGCTTTTAAAATATAGTTTGTAATTTTTAATGATTTAGAATATTATAATAATTTTTAATAATAATTTATAGTTTTGAAGCAGGTTGTTGGGTTTGTAGAGTGATAGGGCAGGAAGTTAAATAGGTAATAAATAATTAAGAATTATTTAATACATTTTACTTAATTATATGTTTGATATTTATTATATAATTTAGGTACTACTGATTTATTTTCATTATATGTTATTTGTGGGCAGTTAGGTTTGTAGGGGGATAGGGAGGGATGTTAATAAAGCAATAATTAATTAACAATAACTGTTACTCAATTATTTAACTGGTTTTTAAATATGTAATTTACAGAATACTTATTTATTTTACTTACATTTTAGTTGCCGGCTGCTAGTTCTGTAGGTGCATATGGTGGGAAGTTAATCAATAATTAATTAGCAATTTATTATTAATTGATTCTTCAATTTTAAGTACGTGAAATATGGAATACTGATTTATTTTTCTTATACTTTAGTTGGGGGTGCTAGGTTTATAGGAGTATAGGGTGGAAAGTTACTAAAGTAATAATTAATTAACTATTAATTGTTATTTGTAAATTGATTATTTAATTGAATATTAAATATGTAAATTGTGGAATACTTATTTAATTTAATTTTATTTTAGTTGTGAGATGCTAGGTGTGTAGGGGTCTAGGGTAGGAAGTTATTTAGGTAAGAATTATGAATTAATTAATTTATTTTAGGTATGTAATTTATAGAAAATATATTTTTTTAGCTATATTTTAGGTGCGGACTGCAAAGTTTGTAGGGGTACAGTTAGTTCATTAATAATTGAATAACAATTATTTATTAATTTTACTATTGAATAGTAATCATGTAAATTGATTAATAGTTTTTAGTTTATTAAATACATATATATATTGTTTATGTTATTTTTTATATTAAGAGCTTAATATATTTTCTACATTCGTACGGTAACTCATATATGTAATGTGTTTAAAGTGGAATATTTTCCATACTCTTGCTTAGACTGCAGTAGGAATAGAAAAATTAACCTCTTCGCAGTTCAACACTTTCCCTACTGTTGCGCTGTGATGTAGCGGAAATCCCATTTTATTTGTAGGGGTGCATTACAATCACACGTGTCTAACGCACCCGCATATAATCCTTTGTTGTAGTAACATGACGTGTTAGAACTTGAAATGTATTAACCTGAAACGTGTAGTGTTTAGGCCATTTAAAAGTGACATGAAGAAAAATTTACGTGGAAAGTAAATGTAACCAGCAGAAAACATTAATGTGAAGGACTGGTATTGTGAAATTGACAATTATTTGTGTATTAACTGTGTTTATTAATTGTGTCGTTTTACATGGAGGTAAATGTATTAATTGCAAGAGCCTTATTTTCCATGCAAATTCGTAAAGCTCATCTGCTGTTTCTTATGTTAGCCAAATTCTTAGGCCTGAAATGTAGTTCCCTGGAAACTCTCGCTTTAGAATTAAAAGTTTGAATTTCATGTGTGCTGTGGAATTTGTTCTTTCTCATGTTTTGTGTTGCAGGTGAAAGAAGAGTTCTTGTTAGCTAGAATAATGTCTTTGTTTTACTAGTCAGGCAAGAAGAGAAGAAGTTACAATTGTGTGGCTTGAGTCGATAAAGGAAGGTTGTTGTGCCTCACATAGGAGAAGGCCTGAGAACCAAGGACAAAATGTTGCAAGAAAAGAACACAGTTGTTCCATGGAAAAACACCTTTAGGATTGTACCCAGACAGATGGCGTGTTCCATAATGAATCTTGGGAAGATTATCTACGAAAAATGTGGTGATGGGATAGGGAAAGGCCCACGTCTTCTTCTGCCTTTGGAGAGAGATCGTCTGAAAGCAAGCTCTGTCTCGGTAGCTTTAGGCTACCTGACCCATTGACTATGGAGAAACTTCTTAGGAAGACTCCGCAGGCTGACACCTTTTTACCCTCCTTCCGGAATATGCTTAAGTAGGGATGTCATCTTAGTGTTAGTGTAGGGATAGATTAATGCTTTTTACTCATCAACCCTTGTTTAAGGGAAATTTGGACGCTTGCTTTCTGATCCCCTGAATCCTGCTTCTTGAATTAATTGTATTGTTTATGCTACATCGTCTTAATTGGATACGCAGATTTGGCTTTATGCTAATTACGATGTATTTCTGCACTCACATCTTGAGGTGCCTTGTGTGCAGTTGTTTTTGGCTTTGTAATAAATCAAACTATCTTTATGTAGTTGTCTGTGGTTACTATGTGTCCAAGAGGATTCTTGGGTAAGTGATTGGCTTACTAACAAATTTTCTCCCCTCTACGTTTCCATGCTGCTAAAAAGCACCATCGGATTGTGTCTCTAGAACAGGTCCAGAACTTATGGGCCCATCCCTTTCAGTTGGTAGCAGTGTAGGATGGTTAGTACATGAAGCGAGGGGAGAATCTAGAGCTAGTGTAGAATAAGTGGAACCTAGAACCCTGAAAGCCCGAAATAGAGCGCAATGACCGATAACGGAAGACAACAGAATCTGGTGGAGACTGACAGAGTTTGATGGTGTTGAGAGATCAGCGGTGAGCGGAGGAGTGAATATTAATGGTATGTATGTTGTGTGTTAGATTGTGGCAATAATTTGACTGTGTGATGTGCTGCGGAGTTGGAGTGAGAGTAGAGTGATTTTGGTTTCAGGCCAGACGTGGCCCAAGGACTGAGATTTGAGTTGCAGGTCCCGAAGTGGCCCAAGATCCCAGAATATATTAAAGGTGCAGAAGACACTGAGGTTGAGATTGTGACTGTCTGACCGAAGAATTGAGGAGTTGTCGTGAGACATCATCGGCAGTTCCACCTAAGACAGGGAACTTTGTGTGAATGAGACGTATGGGAATCGTTTAGTGGACCTTCTATGCAGGGGTGAGCTATACTGATTCGGGTGACCAGCACAGGTCGCGAGTCACTGTGCGTGAATGTTCCTGGATGATTGAATTCTATTGATCTTTTAGATGGCAGACAGTTATGGATTTTAAAATGACTGTGTGAGTGGATGCGTGCAGAGGAATTGTGAAGGAGGGTGAGCCGCTGTGAGGAGAAAAGGTGATGTCAGAGACTGTCGCGCTGCAATAGGTCGGTTGGTGTAACGCTGCGCTGGCATTGGTTGTTAGTCCTCGGAAAGTTGTGGCTGGAAAATAATTGTTCTGTGTAATATTTTGAACAGCAAATTGCAATTGAAACCATGCAATGTTTTAGGGTGTTGCGAGAACTGTCCAGGGGTGATGAAGGGGTTGTTACTCAAATGTGTGAAGGGGCACCATCCGAGGATACTCCAGCACATTATAGGGTGACAATAGTTGGGCTCCATACTATAATTTGGCTTCAAAATTGGCATCAGATCACTGAGAAGGAGGGTAAATTGTCATTTCCACGCTTTGGTTCATTTTGGCTGGATGCATTGCATCAGTTAAGAGGAGCAATGTTTGTGTTGCGACCTTTGCCTAGACCAACACAGTTTGAAGCGTTACATGCTTGGATGCGTGCACCACATGCTAAACAGAGGGAGAAATACGAAGGGAGGATGAAGAAAACTGTGAGGTCATACCAGAACACACAATGGGATGCACAGTTTAAGAAATTGAGAGTGCGTACAACAGAAGGAGAAAGGCTATACCCGGTGTTGAGTAAAAAGGCAAATGGAAGTGACAGTAGTGACAACGAAGACAGCTAGTTGGATGGGTTGTTATCTGAGTGTCCTCCACAGTTCAGTCCACAATCAGGGGACGAAGGGGTGAGACTCGGAAAGTGCAGAAAACGTGGGAAGTGCATAGCTCAAGTGGGTCCTGGTACAGGAGTTGTGGGAAGGATATCTGCAGGAGTAGGGGGGACAAGAGTGTCCACCTTGGGAGGCATAGAACATAACGGAGTTAACGCTGCTTAACAGATACCGAGGTTCTTACAGTTCTGGTTACCATTGGTCCTGTTGTTCCTGTGTATGACCCGAGCTCAGTGGAAAGCCTTAGTCAGAGTCAGCCCTTACAGGTTGAAGGGACTGGATTGGGAAGAACAGGGAGCATGAGTGGGAATTGCCCATTTTTAGTGCCTAGGGAATCTAGTACCCCTTTAGCAGCTACTGCTGATCCTTAGGGAGTACACTTTGGTTCCAGTACTATACAGTCTATACCTATGGCAAGCACTAGTTCAGACCTACGGATGTGGAAAACTCCAGTGAGAGGACCAATTGGCGCGACCTCGGAAGCAAGTATGAGTCAGGGAGCTGGTGGAAGTCAGCATGTCTTAGATGTTGCAGACTTGTAATCCTGGTTGAGAGACCACAACAATAGCAAGGAGAGTCAGAATAAAACATCAAGTCAGGGTACCATCAAGGCTGTAGTGAAGGCGAAGCTATTGGATGTGGTGAGGCTGAAGGCTGAGGTAGACAGGATCATCAGCGGAATTTACTGTTGGACAGGAGAGCGACCTATGAGCCAGATGACTTGTTGTTTGTAGTGCAGGATGTCAACCGCAGGGTAAGACGAGCGCACGAGAAGTTGTTAGAGTTATCTCAGGGGTATGGAGTAGATTTGACTCAAACGAAAATGTTACAGGGAAATCATAGGCTTAACTACAGTGACCAGGAGCTGGAGGAAAAGTGAGTGACAGGATTGAAGACACATATCCGAGAGTTGGTGGTAGGAACAAGGGCTTGGAGTATGCTGGATAAGTGGGAGGAAAGTAGGTCGAAGAAGAAGAATGTGAGGACAGTGACAAGGGAAACACCACCTTCAGGAGAGGGAACACGGGGAGTCGAGGCTTATCCGTTACGGAATGGGCCTAGCGGAGAGTATGTGCATGTCCCTTGGAGTAGAGGTGACCTAGCTGCATTTACGAATGATTTCCCCAGGCTAAGGGAGAAACCTGCTGAGTGGTACAAGCAAGTCGATCTCTTTGTTAAGATCTCGAAGATGTTGCGAATTGACTTAAATACCTTGTTCGAAATTGTGGTTCCTAGTGATCTGTGGTCTGCTTGAAAAATCGCTATTGAGTGGCCTGCTGCTGAGCCAGAGAGGGATTTAGTGACTCATGGTCCTTCACCTTTTGTTATGAAAAAGTACGATTAGGTGATTACATGGTTGCAGTCCAAAATAGCACCTCAAGACATCGATTGGGTTAAGATAGATCGAACGACCCAGGAACCAAAAGAGTCAGTGCATGCCTATCATGAAAGGCTCTTGCAAGCCTTTAAGCAGTACAGCGGGTTAGATACACTCGACCCTAAGGATGTGGGCTAATTCGTATCAAAATTTGTGTCAGGGTTGAGGCTGAAAATCAGCCTCATGATCCAGCAACACTTAATCTGCTGGCAAAATAAGTCAGTGGACAAATTTCTACAGTTATGCCAGGTACTGCAGTGACGAGGTAGATTCCAAGCATAGGAGAATAAAGGAGAAGTTGATGCTGGTTCAAATGCAAAATACACAGAAGGGAGAGCAGGTACAGGCAGCAGGGGGAACAGTAGTTTGCAGTCAAGGGAATGTTCCAGGAGGTGTCCAAGTTACATCAGTTGCAGGACCGACGGGACAGGGTAGAGGAAATGGTGTCCCTAAAGATCCTAAGACAGGGATAGATGTTGCGACCCTGAAAAAGACCACTGCCTTCATTTATGTCACAAAATCGGGCATTGGAAGTGTGAGTGTCATCTTAACCCTGCAAATCAGGTGCAGAAAGGAGAACTCGTGCAGGTGGCATATGGGGCAAATCAGTTACCGACAGTGATTAGGCCGAGATCTCTCAATGCTGTAGTACAAGTGTCCCAACCTCCGAGAATCTCGCAGGTCAATCGAATCTATCATCATCAGATGACCTTTATAGAAGCGCTGGATGGGTTTGAGCAGGACCCGTCCTTATGACGGTGCCTGAGGGGGGAGGAAGACTGGACCCTTGGTGCAGTGTTAGAGGTAGACCAGCGTGGACCCAACGTAGAAGCAGAAGTAGATGGTCATCCCATTACATTCTTGATTGATACTGGTGCTACCCATTCTGCTGTGAAATTTGCAGTAGTCCCAAGCCTGCCCCTCTCTGGAAAATCGATCCAAGATGTAGGAGTCCCTAACAAATAAGATGACAAACCCTTTGACGGAAGAGGTACCGTTGAAAATCGGAACCTTTCAGGATCACCATCAGTTTGTGGTGTGTGATTCGAATCCAGTCAATTTGCTAGGGCCTGACCTCTTATGCAAATTGAATTTTATCATCTATTGTACACCAAAGGGAATCGAATTGTGGATAAATGATGAAGACATTGCTTTCAAACTGGCTAATCAGAACCATTACACAGCCATGTTAACGGTGGCAGGAATTACACCTGTAAATGAGTCCATAATTGTGCAGGGCATTCTAAAGGAGATAATGGGAAGTCCATGCAATTCGCCCATCATGGGATTGCAGAAACCGAGCGGGAAATATCGCATTGTTCAGGACCTTAGGAAGGTCAATAGCATTGTGATTCCATGTTGTGTCGTGGTACCGAATCCATCTGTGATCCTGTTTCAAATTCCTTGCCAAGCTGAATGGTTGACCTCTGTCAGGGATTTTTTTCCATCCCATTGCACGAGGAGAGCCAATTTTTATTTGCTTTCAGTCTGGAGAATCGCATCTTTACGTGGTGTCATATCCCTCAAGGGTACACTGAAAGTCCACCCATATTTAAACAGGTACTGAAATGGAATCTTGAGAGCTTGATTCTGCCCCGAAACTCAGTGTTAGTCCAGTACAAATATGACTTCCTTATTGCATCTGAAACACGGGGGGCTTGTATGGACGATACTATCGCTTTACTGAACCATCTGGCTGACAATGGGCATAAGGTGCCTCCGAGTAAACTTCAGTACTGTCTGAACAAAGTACAGTATTTGGGTCATCGAATCGAAAAAGGCAAGAGAAAGGTGTCAGAAGAGCGAGTAGAGGTGATCATGAAAATGATTCTGCCTACCACCCAGAAAGAGGTCAGGATGTTTTTGAGCATGGTTGGCTACTGCCGACAATGGATTCGTAATTTCTCCTTGATGGCAAAACCTTTGCAGATGCTGACCCACAAGGATGTGTGTGATCCGGTACCTTGGGATAACAACTGTTTGCTTGCTTTCCTGGAGTTAAGAGAGTGCCTGTGTTGGAAGGTCTGATGACAGCAAAGTATTCTCATTATTCTGTCATGAGCGAGAGGGTTGTGCTCTTTCTGTACTCACCCAGACACATGGAGGTGCCCGTAGACCAGTGGCCTACTTCTCAGCTACATTAGATCCTGTAGCTTCAGCGTTGCTCAAATATCTCAAATCCGTTGCTGCAACAGGTGTCAGTATTGAACGATGTGAGAGCATTGTGATGGGTCATTCTCTTACTGTATATGTAGCACATTCAGTTGAGCTCCTGATGACTAAGACTAAAACACAGCATTTGACAAATAACAGGTTGACAAGATATGAGCAGGTGATGGGGAAGATTGTGAAGACCATGACTGTCTGGATGTTACTGAGCTTTGCAGCCGAGGCCCGATATTGTCGATAAGCCATTGTCTGATCCCGATCAAGTCCTTTTTGTTGATGGTTCATGCCTAAGAGACAATAAAGGTAATTTGAGAGCAGTGTTTGCTGTCTGTACCATCTCTGGAATGGTGGAAGCTGCTTGCGCACAGGGAGTACACTCCGCACAGGTAGCTGAAATCATTGCCTTGACCTGTGCATGTCGAGTTTCTGAACAGATCTGAGTCACCATCTATACTGATAGCCAGTACGGTTTCGTTGTGGTTCATGACTTTGGACAGCTATGGTTACAGAGAGGGTTCTTAACGTCATCAGGATCTCCCATTAGGAACGGAGAATATGTGAGACAACTGCTGTAAGCATTGCAATTACCAAGGGAAGTGGCTGTTGTTAAGTGCGCAGCCCATAGAAGAGGAGATGACCTTGTTACCATAGGGAAAAGATTTGCAGACGAAGTTGCTCATTTTTGTGCTACACATGCATGTATTTTCAATGGGGAATACATTGGCGAGAGTGCAGAGAAGACCAAACTCAGCATGATACTAGCTGTTGCAGACATATGGGATGAAGTCAGGTGTTTGCAAATGGAAGCCACAGACCAGGAACAAGCGGGTTGGATCAGAGCAGGCTGTGGGAAGGGAGAAGATGACATATGGGTTTCAACTGATGGTAGGGCAGTGTTACCGGATTGCTTGCTAAACCCAATAGCGAGACAGATTCATGGAGCAGCGCACATAGGAAGAGTCGCAATGGTGGGATTGTTCAGGCAGACTTGGTTTAATCCGAGATTTCGTGTAATTGCAGAAGCAGTGTGTCATCGGTGTGTTACGTGTCAACAGATGAATGCTGGGAAGAAAACTGTTGTTGCCTTGAGCCACATTGGGAGGTCATGGGGTCCTTTCAATTGGATCCAATTGGACTTTGTTGAGATACTTGTATTTAATGGATTGAGATACATTTTGATTGTTGTGTGCATCTTTTCTCGGTGGGTGGAAGCTTATCCAACTAGAAGGTGTGATAGTCTCACAGTAGCAAAGTTATTGTTGAGGGAGCTAAACCTCGTTTTGGATTTCCAACTACATTGGAGTCGGATAGAGGAACACACTTCCACACCGAGATCATGAAGCTGTTGTGTACTGCCTTGAGTGTGGACCAGAGACTGCATTGTAGTAACAGGCCGAGGGCATCAGGCATTGTGGAGCAGATCAACGGAAGTTTAAAGGTAAGACTTTCTAAAGTGTGTGCTTCGACATCTTTGAAATGGCCGAATGCGTTGCCTATGATTCTGATGAGTTTGCGCAGCATTCCTGACAGGAGAACTGGTTTATCACCACATGAAATCTTAATGGGAAGAGTGATTGTTGGAAAGGGGATTATTAGTAGGGGCAAATGTATATTTGCCACTGGCAATAAGGCCACTAACACAGTATAGGGCTCAGAATAGGTCTTAGAAAAGTATTCCTATGCTCAACCCTTTGTAGCTTGGCTACGAACAGGCAGGCTTAACTTCAAAGACAGGTATGTAAAGCATTTAAAAAAAACAATTCAGTAAATAATTAAGACACAATGCACAATAAAAATCAAACACCAATTTATAAAAATAAGAAATATTTTTATCTTTAAAATGACACCAAAACGACAAAAATCCAATATAGGGAACCGGAGATATGAATTTTTAAAGATTTAGCATTATCTAGCACATAGAAACCTATAGTGCCATATCGGGACAACTGGTAGCGATAGACCGAGTCAAAGTTTCAGGCAGACTGCGATGAAGCCCTCGAGGTAGGTCTCGGTCAAAGTTTTTACCTTCTGACTTAGAAACTTTTCTGGAGCTTTTCTTACCGGGGTCTCTCAAAGCTCTCAGCCAGTCTGGATTCGGTGAGGGTTCGCCGGATTGCCTTGCGACGAGCTCCCGGTCAAACTTATGGAAGTCCGACCTCCAGAGCGTTCCAGCAGGACGAACCAAGGCTCCAGGCCGACACGCGGTTGAAGGCAGGCTGCTTGGCTTTCCCAGTTGCTCCCGCTCACCTTTTCTTCGTTCGGACTTAGAAACTTTTATGGAGCTTTTTCTTGCGGGGTCCCTCGATGCTCTTCACCAGGCCGGATTTGGTGAGGGTTCGCCGGCCTCGGATTTCGACTACTCCCAGTCAAACTCTGGAAGTAGTACCTACGGAGCTTTTCAGCAGGACAAACCTGGACGGCAGGCCGACTCGCGGTTGAAGGCAGGGGGCTTGGCTGGCCAGATTGAGTCGGTCCCCTTATGGAGCTTTTTTCCAAAGTTGCTCCAAAGTTCTCCAAACTTCTGGAACTTCTTCCTGAAGTTCCCCAAAGGGTCCCAAAGTGTCTCAAACTCACTCCAAGGGTCTGGAATCTCCAAGATGGTTCTTGAAAGTTGAGGACTTCAGTTCCCACAATCCACTTGGACAAAACCCTTACAAATCCACTGGTAGTTCTCCAGGTTGACGATTCTTGGTGGTGATGTTCCAGGTGAGCTCTGTTAACCTGTAGCTTGCAGGGAGTCCACTCTTTAGGCCTTTTACAGCAAGGTAGTCCACAGGGCTGTAGCTCTAGATGGTGCAGAAGGTGCAATCTTCAGAGTGCAGGCCTTAAGAAATGCACATCAAACTTTTCAGCATAACCTGTCTTGCTTTCTTAAGTTTCAAGCAGCAGATCTGAGAGGCTCTGCCCCTCTCAGATACTTATTCCAAGTTCTCTGGGTCAAGCAGGAGGTCACTCCTGTCCAATGGGGTGTAGGGTACCGCCCAAGTTATGACCACTTCCTGCAGAGTGTGGCACTATTTTGTCCCAGAGAGCACCAATTCTTCCAAATTCATAATGGTTGATTTTCCAGCAGGGTGAGAAGATCTGGCTGAAATTTAAAGAAGGTATGCAGTTCCTATGTGATAGGGTGGGGGTTGGGAAGAAAGGCAGTGGAGGGGAAAGGACAGGTCTTTCTTCGTGTTGCCCTCACACACCCCGAGAGGTGTCATGCTTCATCATAGGGCGGTTGCCCCTCGTCAGGCCGGCGCTGCAATGCCTGACGGGCTCCCGAAACCGGGGCTCTTTGTCGGGGATCTTTTAAAGAGGAAGCCGTTAGGTGCGTGCGGGTGTGGGGGCGGGGTAGTGCACAGTGAGAAATTAAATAAAATAGGTATAGAGCAGTCCTCTAAAGTCAAATTTTTAATAAAAAGGTTGCTCTAGCCTAGATAAAAACAAGAGTGGGCCCCTGTAAGGATGTTGATGTTCCTAAGGGGCAGTCTAAGTGTGTAAGGTCGACATGTTTCATGCCTCTATTTGCCCCTAACGGGTCAATTGGCACTTCTTCAGGACCGTGCAAAAGAACAGTAGATGCGTGCACTACCGCCTGGTATTCAATTAGTGGATGTAAGTTACCAGGGGCGGCAGAGACCCTAGTTGACGTTAACTGGGGGCTAGGTAGACCCCTAGGTAAACGTACTGGGCCGACGGGGATAGGCGGCCCAGATTTAAGCAACTTGCTGAAATCCTACCCTGGCTCCAGAGGCCCTGGAGCCAGGGTAGGATTTCAGCAAGTTGCTTCATTGAACCTATTACCGGAGTAACTACGTGCTCCGCCTAACCCCGTCGGCCCAGTACGTTTGCCTAGGGGTCTACCTAGCCCCCAGTTAACGTCAACTAGGGTCTCTGCCGCCCCTGGTAATTTACATCCACTAATTGAATACCAGGCGGTAGTGCACGCATCTACTGTTCTTTTGCACGGTCCTGAAGAAGTGCCAATTGACCCGTTAGGGGCAAATAGAGGCACGAAACATGTCGACCAGTGCTTTAAATGGGAAAAAATAAGTGCAGGTACTCATTAAAATGAGCTAGAGGTGTAGTGAGGGGGCGGGGCTAGGGGCGGGGCTAAGGGCAAGACATGATGATACTTAACAACTTCTATATTAGTTGTAGCACATACCAAAACACATGAGGAATGTGTTTAAATAAACAAAGCAGGTTAACTCATTATACAAAATGAAAGAGAAATGCGATAATACGTTAACATTTCCTTTTTTTGCAATAGTTGCACCTTCTGAATGTCATACTGTTAATTGCTGTTTGGCACAATACTATATATTTTTGAGCACGCGAGTAGGAAGAAACTGAAAATACACCCACGTCGCACCAAAGCTCTTATGGCACCAAGCAAATGAAGCAACTCATCATGACCCTCCCCAGAAGATATCTCTTGTCTCTTCCATCAATCTATCCATTCATTCTTTCATCCTACCATTTACCTGCTGATGTCCACCATTTAACCTTTACATTCTATCGTCTATTCAGTCTTTCATCAATCATTCAGTTTTTCACCATTCCGTCTATCCACCCTTCATATCCAAACCTATCCATCCATCCATCTCCAAACCTATCCATTCATCCTTTCACTCATCCATCTCTTTATCCACCCATTCCCTCATCCATCAATCCTTTCGCTCATCCATCCATCAACCCTTTCACTCCTTTATTCTATCCACCCTTTCACTCAATCCCTCCTTTCACTCATCCATCATCCACCCTTTCATCCATCCTCCCTACTTTTCATTCATCCATCCAAACTTTCACTTATCCACCCATCATCCGCCCTTTTATCCAATCATCCACCCTCTTTCACCCATGCATGCTTTCACTCATCCATCCATCTATACATCCACCCTTGCTCACTCATCCATCCACTCACTCATCCACTCACCCACCCACCAACCCTCCCTTTTACGTTATTTATGAATCTTTGTCGCAGAGCAGACATGTACAAACAAAGTGCCACACATTTTCTTTAAAATACCTCCTGAGTGTCTTGATTCTCTCTCTCTTTCTTTCACTTTTTTCTTACAAAAACAGGGATACACACAAACATAGCAGACACACAAAAGACTCAGGTATGATAAAAGCCATCTTTTCTCTTCACCTACCATGGCTTTTTTAATTGCCACCAGGGCCGGACTGGCCGTAGCCTGATTGCCACTGCCATGGGACTGACATGATTCCTGTGCTTGCGCACAGGATAGTGTGAATGTGATTGACAGCAAAGGGCCTGAATGGACCCTGCTCTGTCAAGCACAGCGTGATGGTGAGCACTCGGACATTATTCAAATGAGCCCTGCTGAATAGCTCAGCTGGAGCTCAGATCGGTGCTGCAGAAGCGGCGCCTTGGCTGCCAGAGACACGTTCTACTTCTGCTCAGCACTGCCAATGAGCCTACCTTTTCATGAGTACCGGTACTCTCCAGGGCAGTAGAGAAGTGCCGGTACTCAGAGCGATAAATCTAAGAAGTGCCGGTACTCAGTACCGGTGAGTACCGGCCCATTTAAAGCACTGATGTCGACCTTACACACTTAGACTGCCCCTTAGGAACATCAACATCCTTACAGGGGCCCACTCTTGTTTTTATCTAGGCTAGAGCAAACTTTTTATTAAAAATTTGACTTTAGAGGACTGCTCTATACCTATTTTATTTAATTTCTCACTGTGCACTACCCCGCCCCCACACCCGCACGCACCTAACGGCTTCCTCTTTAAAAGATCCCTGACAAAGAGCCCCGGTTTCGGGAGCCCATCAGGCATTGCAGCGCCGGCCTGACGAGGGGCAACCGCCCTATGATGAAGCATGACACCTCTCGGGGTGTGTGAGGGCAACAAGAAGAAAGACCTGTCCTTTCCCCTCCACTGCCTTTCCTCCCAACCCCCACCCTATCACATAGGAACTGCATACCTTCTTTAAATACTAGTCTCTTTTGGGAGCAAGTGTGCAGGACCTCATAACCCAGCTCTCAGTCCCCCTTTTGGATATAAGATCTGGCTGAACACACCCCTGGGATGGCTAATCTCCATAGTCTCTCCCCCTTGCATCTGCCTTCCTTCCTTAAGCCTAGCATCTTGCTGGGTTCAAAAGAGTAGAGTTGTAAATGACACTGGTGTCTTCCCCTTCCCTTGAAGTCCATTGTTTACGACTCCTCCCCCTGCTCTGGCATTCCTGTGTAACAGAACACTGCCCTCCCCGCGGAGCTGGTCAACCCCAGGGGCTCTTTATCACCTCTTCAAAGAAGCCTGGCTAATCCACTTATCTCTGACCAATCAGGACAGACCACTAGAAGGCTGAATCTGGGCTCACAGACAAGAAAGTCTTATAACGTTTTGTCTGTACATTTTGGGAGAAATTCAACAATATCACATTGTTGAGTTTATTAATACCATTCTGGGAAGTCTTTGAATGGTATTTTTAGCCTTCTCCTATCAAGAGTTAGTAGTTAATAACTTCTTGCCATGTTAACCTATTTGGCAGGGGATTTGCAATGGGAAAATGACTTGGGCCATTTTTCCGGCACCAGGGCTTATAAAACATATTTTATAAGTACTCTGCCTATATATTCAGGACCCCCCACCCCTGGAACAACTAGGGGAGACTTTAGGGGTTCTGAATATGTAGAAATATTGCAGATCCTCCCTCCACAGTGCTCCTAGCACTAAAGTCGATTTTGTGCAGCACTTTATCACAATGTGGGGAGTGAAATGTGCAATTTCACTTAACCCAGGGCATATAAAACTCATTGTATGGGGGTCCTCATTATAAGTACCAGACCCCCCACCCCTGGGACACCTAGGGGAGATATGCCCCAACATTGTAGGGTATTCATTTTTAAGTGCCCCAAACACCAAAGTCGAATTTGCGCACAATTTACTTTTTAAAAGCAGTTCTGGGGCGTGGCCAAGATGGCAACTCACTAGGACGTGTCCCGCAGTCTCTCCGTTCCCGCCCGGCTCGGCCTTGACTCTTGGCGGCGGAGAGGGGGCCATCGGAGATCGCTTGCCCCAGCAAAACGCTTCGCGAGAGCTGGGGAAGCCAGAGGGAACGGTCCGGATCACCCAGCCCTGCGGTGTCAGAGCAGACGCATGGTGAGAGGCGGCCGCACGAGGGTGTTCGCTGCAGAGGCAGCCTGCCGAGGCGAGAGACAGATGGTGAGGCTTCAGCGGGAGAGACGCTGGGCGCCACCGAGATCCAGGTCATGAGGGGCCAGAGGGGGCAGCAGCGCGGCAGAAAAAGGCCTTGACTAACGCCACCTTAGCTACAGAGCAGCACCGAAAGTAGAGGAAAGTCCCGCGCAAAGGCCTAGACACACGCTTCCAGAGCTGGGTTGCAGTTCCCTGTGGGCCGAGTGCATAGGCTGCTCCGGAAGGGAAGCTGCGCTGAGAGAGGCGGCACCGGAGCTCCAGTAGTACCCGACCATCGAGACCCGGGGGCTGGCTGGCAACGCGGTCCGGGTCAACAAGCACCTCCAGCTGGTCATCCGCAACGACGAGAAGTTGCACAAGCTGCTGGGCAGAGCCACCATTGTCCAGAGAGGAATCCTGCGTGACACCCAGGCTGTGCTGTTGCCCAGGAAAACCAAGAGCCACAAGGCAGGGTGTAAAGCATGCAAGTAAGGCCCGCAGATGAAGAGGAACGCTGATGGGCCGGCGGCCTGCTGCAGCCGAGGGGAGCAGCAGAACCTCTGGGGCCCGGGGGCTCCGCGCACCCTCATCGTGAATTTTGGAGGAGCAAGCAACGTAAGTCCAAGGAGGTGAGGGGGGGCGGTGGCAACAGAAGGGGCTGAAACAAGGCGCAGAGAGATGGGGGCGGCCTGAAGATTTAAAGCGTAACGGCGGGGCCCCCCCCTTCCTCCCTGTTTGTTCCCCTCAACTCAATCCCAAGTGCAAGCCCCTCCGTGGGCATGTACCACTCAAGAGCAACTTGAGGGCCTGGGATTCCCCGCCATAATCGGGGGAGCCTGCGACACTGCCTCCGAGTGCGTGCAAAGAGTGTGAGGAGCCATAGGGGAGAGCGGCGGTAACAGAGGGGAGGCAGACCCAGGCTCAGACTTCATCGCGCGGTCCAGAGGACGACCTCTCCCTCCCTGAGGGCCCCCTTTAGTCACCGGTGTTTTTAACGCGGAGACAGGAGGGACAAGGGTTGTAGAGGGAGGTGGCGAAACCACCTTGTTGTCGCTCTGCCTAGGCCCGGGAAGACCAGGTCGATCTGCCCCCCACAGCACAAGGATCAGCCTCCTGGCGATGGCCTCCGGCAAAGGGAGGAAAGATAGATCCTTGAAAGATATGTTCACCAAGCCGCCTGGCTTGCAGGCTGAGGGCCCACCTTCTCAACAGGCCACAGCAGCGCCGGAGGGGGCAGACGGGGCGGAGGGCCCAGTCAGCCGCTCTTTCCTGGAGTCACTTTTCTCTTCCCTCCGAGAGGATCTGTCAACTATGAAATGCGATCTATCAACCGATCATCGGGAGGTTTGCCGGGACCTGGACTCCTTGGGAGAAAGGCTCAATACTCTTGAGGAGCACGAAACTAGCAGGGACGAGGAGATAGAAGGCCTCCAACAAGAGGTCATTAGACTTCGTGAGTAAAACCTCGATCTTCAGGCACACACAGAAGACCTGGAAAACAGGTCCCGGTGCAACAATATTCGTATCCGAGGCATAGCGTCCGGGACGGAGAATTCGAACATTGAGGCCATGGTACCAGATCTCTTTCGTTCGCTCCTGGGTGAAGCGCAGGACTTCCCTGTCAAGCTCGACCGCACACACAGAGTGGGGCTGCGGAGGGCTGCACCGGCCCTGCCAGGAGATATATTGACTTGTGTCCATGACTTACAGCTCAAGGAGCGCATACTCCGGGCTGCTAGAGACTCCCCCGCTTTCCAATTCAAAGGCCAGAAACCTACACTATATCAGGACCTGGCAGCCTCTACACTGTTGAAACGTAAAGCATTCCGGCCCATCACCGCGCACCTGCGGGCGGCTGGCATCGCATATTCATGGGGCCACCCCTTTCGATTGATCTTTCCTCTGGACGGGGAAATCCGGCAAATGCGCTCTGTGACTGAGGCCTGCAAGTTGCTAAATATCGAAGCACCTGAGACGACGGAACCGCCACGAGATAAGTCAAGCCCTAATCGACAGAGCAGTCATGGGTGGACTATCATCATGCCTTCAAAACACACATCGCGCCCTGATCTGGACACCATGGCCAAGGAGAGGTGGGAGGTCCTGGTGACCCTGTCCGTGGACACTCCTGGATCACTGACACCATGACCCTTGGAAGCGGCATTGGCCATACTGTTGGTTCCCCTCTCCAGCTATTTGATCCGTGCTACGGAATGCATGAGGCTGGGCTTGGGTGGGAGGGGGGAGACGCTGGCCTCCATTTTCCCCTTATTGACTTACCAGGAGCATGATGCTCCGGACATTTGTTAATCCTGTGATGACACTTCTTGGGTTCCTAGTTTACATTGTTGGGGTTTTTCTTTTTCACAGTTGTGGTTTACCCTCCCGAGCTCCTGCATGCTTGACCCCCTCTATCGATAGCCGCCTTCTGCTCGCTCACACACCTAGGCACGCAGGGTACATGAAAGGAAGGGTCCCCCGGTGTACTCTGAGCCATCAAGTAGCTCCGGATCAAGGTCCCACCCCATATGGTAGCAAACACTAAAATTCTCACATTAAATGTGAAGGGGTTGAATAATCCGATCAAGAGATGAGCTATCTTATCCTACTTTGAGCAATCTGGTGCAACATATGTCTGTTGCAGGAAACGCACCTCCTCTATAAAGATACACATAGGCTCCGGTCAAAGGCTTTCCCGCACCAATACTTCTCCTCACATACGAACAAGACGGCTGGAGTAACCATCCTTATATCTCGTACCTTCAGGGGAAAAGTGGGCACGAAATTAGCTGAGATTAAGGGACGGCTCCTGGCCCTCTCAGTGACCATCAACGCCTGTACCCTTACTCTTGGCTCCATTTATGCGCCTAACGAGGGGCAGGAGATTTTCCTCTGCAAAGCAGTGATGGAACTGATGACCTCCCCCGACCGGCTGATTCTGATGGGGCGGGATATCAACATGGTATTCGATAACCATTTAGACCGATCGGCCCAACGGCAGGGCCATTCTGGGGCCCTTTCGTGGAGCGGGAAGGAGTGGCTGCATGACCTGGGGTTGGCAGACATCTGGTGTTTCATACATCCACAGGCCACAGATTATATATTTTACTCACACGTACGTAAAACATATGCTAGGCTCGAATATTTTATTGGGTCCCGGTCACTGCTCCCTTTGGTGCTCGCCTCGGATATCGAGCCTCGGTCACTTTCAGGTTATGCTGCACTGACACATTAGCAATCCCCCTTCCACATAGGCCATCCTACTCGTGGCTGCTCCGAGACACACTCTTACACTGCCCAGCGGTAGTACAATGCTTAACCAAGACACTACAGGAATACCTAGCCTTTAATGACACCCGGATACCTCAATTGTTACTCTGTGGGAAACGCTCAAATTAGTTGCTAGAGGGGAACTTATCGCCACCTCCTCGGTGGATAACAAACTCCGCAAAGACAAGAGAGAAGCCCTCCCTAACCAACTGTTAGAACTGGAACGTATCCACAAGAGGACAGGGGCACCCAGGGTGTGACGGCAGATAGAGGCAGTGCGCAAGCAACTCGCCGGCCTAGACTTAGACAGGACGGAATACGCCGCCCTGAGATTGAGGCACTCCTTTTATACAGGGGGGGGATAGATGCAGGCACCTATTGGCCCACAAATTGCGCCTGCAGCGCCAGACAGCCACTGTTCCCATGGTCCACGATGTGACGGGCTCCGAATGCGTCAAGGACCCGGACATAGCCCGAGCGATTTGCGACTTCTATGCCAATCTTTACGCAGCGCTGCGCTTATCAAATTAGGCCTCCCTACGCTACTTGCAAGGGATAACCCATTCCAAACTAACTCCGGAACAGGCTTCTAGCCTGGAAAGCCCGATCCGCGTCAACGAAGTGATTTTGGCCATCGCCCGGCTTAAACATCTTAAATCTCCCGGCCCGATGGGTTTTCGGCCATTTTTTATAAAACCTTTTGCACTATACTAGCACCTATCCTTACTCGACTCTTCAACGCGATCCCCCCTACCATGCTCCTGGCATCGGTCGTTGTTCTTCCCGAGCCAGGCAAAGACGGCCGCCAGTGTGCTTCTTATAGGCCGATATCTCTCTTGAATACTGATCTAAAACTGTTTACCTGGATCCTGGCACCAGACTTGGCCCGCTGATGCCAGGCCTGGTGGACCGGGGTTCATGGCCACTAGGCAATGCGGGGACAATACACGGAGATTACTTCACCTTATTGATAAGGCTGGGTTCCAGGGGGAGGAGCGGGTGGTGCTGTCGGTCGAAGCTGAAAAAGCGTTTGACCGGGTAGACTGGGCATACCTGGAAGCGATGCTCGCACAATTTGGCATAGGGGCTCGTTTTCGCAAATGGATATTCAGTAGTTATAGCCACCCTACCGCCACAGTGCGGGTGAACGGGCATACGTCGGATCCTTTCCCGATCGCTCGTGGTATGAGACAGGGGTGTCGGCTCTCCCCGCTGCTATTCGCTCTCTATATGGAGCCCATGGCTCAGAGAGTATGGGAGAACCCGCAGATCACCGGGGTCCGGTCGAGGGGAGCGCCACACTATAAGCCTATATGAGGATGATGTTATTGCCACGCTTGAGGACCCTCAGACCTCCATTCTGGCTTTCTTTGCTGAGCTCGAGAGATTTGCAGAAGCCTCGGGCTTTCTGGTCACTATCTCCAAATTACAAGCCCTCGGGATCTCTCTCCGGCCCCCCACCGTGGTGGCCCTTAGACAGCTATGCCCAATTGAGTGGGAAACAGAATTGATCCCATACCTCGGCATTAGATTAGCATCATCCACTCCAGCTAATACTGCTCTGAACTATGCCCACCTCCTCTCCCAAACGCGCCGAGACTTGCGCCGCTGGAGGCCTTTTGGCCTCTCATGGCTGGGTCGGGTAGCGGCGCTTAAAATGAGCATACTCCCGAAAATACTGTATCTTTTCCAGACTCTCCCTGCTGAACCTCCCCCCGGGATCCTGAAAACGCTCCAACAGGAATTCCTCTCTTTTGTCTGGGCAGATAAGAAACCCAGGATGAACAGAGAATTGAGCTACAGGCCCCCGGGGGAGGGTGGACTGTGAGTCCCTAAGATAAGCCGCTACTACCAGGCTACTCAGTTACAAGTCTTGTTAGAATGGTCCTGCAGCTAATCCGAAAACCAGTGGCTTTTTATGGAGAGAGCCATTGCTGGCCTGTCATTGTGGAGGATTCCCTTTCTTCATAAGTCTCAATGCCCTGCGGGACTCTACAACTCGCCGGTCACACATGCAACGTTAAAGGCCTGGGATGCAACAGCTGTACGATGCAGCCTCACCTCTTTCCCATCGCCCCTCGCACCCATAGTCAATAACCCAGAATTTACTCCGGGCCTGGACCCAGTGGCCTTCAAACACTGGGACAAGGAGGAGTGTAGATCGATAGGCCACCTTTTCGATGAGGAGGGACCTTTGACCTTCGAACAACTCCGCTCTGATCTAGCGCTGCCGGAGACAGAACGCTATCATTTTCAGCAAATATGCCATTGAGTCATGCATCACTCGATCCGGCCAGGGGCTCAGAGACCCCTTACTCCGTACGAAAAGTGGCTGCACACTAAGCTAACGAACAGATGCCTCATCACAGAGCTGTATCACCTCCTGCGCCCTCCGGAACAGGTGGTTAAATCTGCAGGACAGAGATGCTGGGAGACAGAGCTGGGGGGCACACTAACACTGAAGGAATGGAATAATATCTTCTACTGAGCACGCCACACTGCGCGAAATGTTTCTAGCATAGAAACAAGGACCAAAATCGATACTTACTGGTACCTCACACCACCTAGACTGCATAGATGCAATCCCACTCGCGCATCAGTTAGCTGGAGGAATTGTGGGTCAGAAGGTACGCTAACGCACTTGCTATGGGACTGCCCCATACTCACTCCATACTGGGAACAGATCCTAGACGAGGTAGATAAACACTTCGACACGCAGATACCGCGCTTCCCGGCATACGTCGTCTTCGGTCTGCCCAACGCACTCACATTCCCCCTCAGTTCCCGAAAAGGCAGGCAAATGGGGATAGCTCTAGGTGCGGCCCTGCAAAATATACTATCTCACTGGGGCACGGACCGAACCCCCACATTTCAGGGCTGGATACATAGATTATGGCATGTCCTGGGCATGGAGCGTATTTCCTTATCGCTCCAGGGGGACTGTACTTCCTTCGCAGACTTGTCGCACCCGTTCCTTGCCCTGCTGACCTCAGAAATGCGGGAGCTTACCTGCCCTAAGTACTTGCGCCTCCTGCCTCTCACACTGCCCCCACAAGATGCGACGAATCCACACAGTTATACAATACACCCCGGAGGCTCTGACTCTATCCTATTGACCTTGTACAATGTAGATGCAGGTGGGGCCGGGCGAGGGACTGGGCAGGGGGCTCAGTCGGCTTGGGGGGACACAGGAAGGAGGGGTGGAGGAGGGGGGAGTTGGGGTTCTTTTTCTGCTTGTACTTTATTTTTTGCCCTTAATATGTGCCTTGTTGAATATGTATGTCCTATCTGGCTTATGTCTGATGGCACTGTTTTATTACATACTTGAAACTTACCAATAAAAAGATTTAAACCTAAAAGCAGTCCTGCAACACAGGGCTACTTTTAAACTGACCTCAGGCTCAGCAGTGCACACATGCAAGTGCAGAAAGAGCTGCTGGCCTCTAAACTGCCATGCCTTATTATATGCTAGGGACTCATAGGTAGTTTCAATCCCCCTGCCTTAATATGTACTAGGGCCATATAGGGTAGGTCATGCCAATCACAGGGGTACCCCAACCCATAGTGTACCCTAGTGTATGTAGGTGTTTTCACTGTATTCTAAGTGTCCCTTTCAGAATAGCACTGGCCCTGGGCCTGGTTAGACAGAGCCCAGGGTCAGTCAGAGTCAGTTACCACCAGTACCAGTCAGCAAAAAGTTGTGGGGTGCCCAGGGCACAGGATGACTTTGCAACATAGCCCCCCCCCCCAAACGAAAGGTGATGGGTTACCAACCTACACCCTGGTAGTCCTCATCAGCTAAGTGGAAAATCCTGGAAAGTCCATCCGCTTTTAGCATGGGCAACCCCAGGTCTGTGTTCCACTGTAAAGTCCATTCCCTGTAGGGAAATAGACCACTTTAACAGCTTGGGATTCTCCCCTCTCATCTGCATGAGCCATCTGAGAGGCCTGTGGTCAGTCTGAACAAGAAAGTGAGTCCCAAACAAATATGGTCTCAACGTTTTCAGGGGCCAAACCACAGCAAAAGCCTCTCTCTCAATGGCAGTCCACCTCTGCTCTCTGGGAAGAAGTCTCCTGCTAATAAAGTCAACTGGCTGATCAAGGCCCTCTTCATTTAGCTGTGCCAAAACTGCCCCAATCCCTTGTTCTGAAGCATCTGTCTGAACCACAAATTATTTTGTGTAGTCAGCGGCCAGCAGCACTGGTGCTGAACACATAGCAGCTTTCAGAGTGTCAAAGGCCTTCTGGCACTCTGGGGTCCAATCCACCTTTTTGGGCCTCTTCTTAGAAGTGAGTTCTGTTAGGGGCCCCACAATGGTCCCAGTATTTTGAACAAACCTTCTATAATACCCTGTCAGTCCAAGGAATGCCCTGACCTGAGTCTGGGTAACAGGAGCTGTCCAATCCAAAATAGTTTGGATTTTAGCTTGGAGAGGCTGTACATGGCCCCCACCTACCAGGTGGCCCAGGTACACCACAGAACTCTGCCCTATTTGGCACTTACTTGCCTTAATAGTCAGGCCTGCCTGCTGCATGGCCCGAAGCACTTCCCTTAGGTGGCTTAAGTGATCCCCCGGGGTAGATCTATATACAGCTATATCGTCCAGATAGGCTGCACTGAACTGTTCCAACCCAGACAAGACCCTGTTTACCAATCTTTGGAAAGTGGCAGGTGCATTCGTTAAGCCAAAGGGCATTACCTTGAACTGATAATGTCCCTCTGGTGTGGAGAATGCTGACTTCTCCTCTGCTCCATCAGTGAGGGCAATCTGCCAGTAACCTGAAGTCAAATCAAAAGTACTCATGTATTTAGCAGCCCCTAACCTGTCAATGAGCTCATCAGCTCTAGGTATAGGGTGAGCGTCAGTCTTTGTGACTGCATTCAATCCTCTGTAGTCCACACAGAACCTTAACTCTTTGGGTCCCCCCTGTGGATTTGGTTTGGGCACCAGCACCACTGGACTGGCCCATGGACTTTCAGATGGTTCAATTGCCCCCAATTCCAGCATTTTAGCAACATAAGCTTTAATGCTGGCTCTGACATGGTCAGACAACCTATACAGTTTATTTTTGACAGGTAGGCTGTCACCAGTGTCAATGTGGTGCACACACCACTCAGTGATGCCTGGGGTCAAAAAGAACAGGCCAGCAAACTGCTCCAGCACCTACTTAGAGTCTCTGTGCTGCTGGTCTATCAACTTGGGAGAGAGTACAACTCCCTCCACTGACCCATCTTGCACATTAGTGGAGAGAAGGTTGGGCACTGGCTCAGTTTCCTCCTCCACTCCCTCATCAGTGACCAGTAACATGGTCATATCTGCCCTGTCATGGTGGGGTTTCATTCTATTCACATGCAGGACCCTATGAGGGTTCCTGGGGGTGCCAAGGTCAACCAAATAGGTAAGCTCACCCTTCTTTTCTAAGATTGGATAGGGCCCACTCCACTTGTCATGGAGGGCCCTGGGAGCCACAGGCTCCAACGCCCACACCAATTGTCCTGGAGTATACTCAGGCATAGTAGCCTTCTGATCATACCAGTGCTTCATGAGCTCCTGGCTGGCCCCCAGTTTCCTGCTTGCCTTGTACATGTACTCTGCCATTCTAGTTCTCAGGCCAAGCACATTGTCCTTTGCTTCTTTAAGAGGCTTCTCTAAAGACTCTCTCAGCAGGCTCAATGGCCCCCTCACAGGGTGTCCAAACAACAACTCAAAGGGACTGAAACCAACCCCTTTCTGTGGCACCTCCCTGTAGGCAAACAGTAGGTATGGAAGGAGAACATCCCATCTCCTCCTGAGTATCTCTGACAACCCATTTATCATGCCCTTCATGGTTTTGTTGAATCTCTCAACTAGACCATTTGCTTGTGGGTGATAGGGAGTGGTGAACTTGTAGTTGACACCACACTCATCCCACATAGCAGTCAGATAGCTGGACAGAAAGTTTGTGCCCCTATCTGACACCACCTCTTTCGGAAAACCCACTCTGGTGAACACACCAAGCAGTGCTCTAGCCACTGCAGGAGCATCAATGGTTCTAAGAGGAATTGCTTCAGGGTACCTAGTGGCACGGTCCACTACCACTAAGATATACCTATTCACTGATGCAGTAGGTGGGTCCAGGGGACCAACAATGTCCATCCTCACCCTTTCAAAAGGAACCCCAACCACTGGCAGTGGTATTAGGGGAGCCTTTGTCTTGCCCCTCCCTTGCCACTGGCCTGAAGGTGACACAGGAGCTGCAAAACTCCTTTACCTTTTCAGGCATATGGGGCCAGTAGAAATGGTTAACCAACTGGTTCCATGTCTTTGTCTGTCCCAAATGTCCTGCCAAGGGGATATCATGACCCAAAGTCAGGATGAACTCTCTGTACTTCTGGGGCACCACCAACGTCCTGGTGGCCCCCTCCTTGAGGTTTCTGGCCTCAGTATAAAGGTGTCCATCTTCCCAGTAGATTTTGTAAAATCCACTGTCATCACCCTCCTCTTGCTTAGAGGCAATCCACCTCAAGCTCTCAAGGGTGGGACAGTCTCTCTGTCCCTCACTGAACTCCTCTCTGGAGGGTCTACCTGCTCCTGTCAGTTCTGCCAAATCTGACAGCTCTGACAGGGATGGAGTCCCTCCCTCAGAGGCCAGATCCTCCCCATCAGGGTTAGATTCTTCCTGCACCTATGGTGTTCCCTGGGCTGGCTCACCAGGCCCCGTACCCTTGTCCTTGGATGCTTGGCCCTTTGTTCCAGGGTTCAAGTGTCCAGCCCCTCCGTTCTGGCTAGTCTGTGACCTAGTCACAGCACATACCCACTCAGGGAGCTCCAATATTTAAATATGGAGTCCTCTCTCCACCTCTGACCAATCAGAGGCTTCAAGATCATTGCCCAGTAAACACTGGACTGGGAGCACCTTAGACACAGCTACCTTCATAGGGCCGGTCACACCTCCCCATTCCAAATCCACCACAGCCATAGGATGGAGTTTGGTAGTGCTGTCTGCATAAGTCACCTGGTGAAACTCACCAGGTAACAACCTTCCTGGGGGCACCAGCTCATCCAGGACCATAGTTACACTAGCCCCTGTGTCTATGATAGCCTCAACCTCAGACCCATTCACTTTAGGCCTCTGCCTGTACTTGTCCATATTTGGAGGTAAGGCAGCAAGGGTTGCAATATTCACCCCACCCAGGGACACTAAGGTTGGTTCCACCACCTGACAACCCCTCTTTGGGGCACCACTCTCCACCCCTACACTTACACTGGCAATCCCTGTGGATGGGCCCTTAGGGGGGAGCTTATTGGCGCAGGCAGCATCTCTCTTTTTGTGCCCTGGCTGGTTACAGTCAAAGCATTAAAGCAAGCCTGTGCACACGCTAAAGTGTCAAAACTCAAAAAGACAAAGTACAAGATTTACATAGAATTGAAAGGTACAATCATCATGCAAATGAAATCAGGAACAGTGTAGTCGTGATTATCTTGTCTCCTTTAATCCAAACAATTGTCCAGCCAACACGTGTTTTGTCTGGAGAAGTACGTACACCACGACTTCTTCAGGGCTTATGGCAATATTTCTAGATCTGAAGAGCTCTCCACCGGTTTTAATTCCGTCACGGCTGGCATGTGGGTTGAATCTTCTCTCACAAAGTCCTACTAGTGGACGCAAAACCTTATACAAATGAGCACTCCTGTGCGTGGTGATCAGGCAGAACGAAATTCAAGGCTATATAGCCTCCTGTGCGTGGTGATCAGGCAGAACGAGATTTAAGGCTCCCTCTCAGCTACTGGAACCAACTCCCACAGGAGTGCACCCCAATACTTAGAGTGGACCCTACTCATTCTAAGGGCCCTCTCAAAGGCTGCTAGCCACTTATCAATGTCATCCCCCTCGGTGTACTTGGGTGCTATATCCTTGGGAAGTTTGTGATCAAATCCACCACCCCTGGACATCTCAAAATCTTCATCATTTTCACTGCCACCATTTGTTTTGTTTGAAATCTGTTTTTATTATATCACAATCAAACAATCACATTACTCCAACAACATTTGACAGTGAAAGCAATAAAATACTATGAGGAGGGTTGCAACTGCGTCGTTCTCTGACAGAGCTCCAGGGGTGCTATGAGATAGCCAGCAAGTTTGCATGTCGCGTATTAAAAAGGGAACGGAAAGAAGGGCTTTTACATTCAACGACTGGTATAAATTGTAAATCAACCATCTCCTATCAAAAAACAAAACTGTTCTGCCAATTTATAGAGATGAAAGAGAAAGAGAGAAAAGAAGAAAGAAGAAGAGTAGAGGAAAAGAGAGGAGGGGGGAGGGGGGAGGGGAGGGAAGTGAGAGATACCACGTATGGAGGGGGGGAGCCGGGTGGAGGGGGTCTCACACAGAGGGCATTTGGTGCGTGCGCCCCAGTCATGATCACCTTATTGTTGGCCTCTGGAAGGGGGGGGAAGGGAGGGTCTCCAGCCCGTTCCACCAAACCCTAATAAGTCTCCCCCCGAGGGAGTATAGCATCCTCAAATAGCTGGAGAGCCCTCAAGCAGGGGGGAACGAATCGCGCATGCTCCAGTTTAGAATGCTGCAGAACTAAGGGTTGCCAAACATGCGTGAATTTAGTGTTAGTGTGTGCTAGAGGACTGGAGAGAAGCTCCATCGCCATTACATGCCAGAGACAGGTGAACCACACTGAGGATGGAGGAATCAGAGCCTTTTTCCAGTGCAGTACAATGACCTGCTTTGCTGCGCCTAGCATATAAAGAGTCAAGCGCCAATCTGAGTGGGTCATTGCTTTAAGAGACCGGGGTCGAAGTACAAGAACCGTTATCCCTGGGGTACTTGGAATAGGGAATCCCATTACCTCCCTGATGTGGCTCAACACCTCTTTCCAGAAAACTGTCAGGAGTGGGCACGACCACCAAATATGAATAATCGAGCCTATGTCTGCCTTGCAACGCCAACAACACCATTTGTTTTGAATGCCTCCTCCCTCTCCCATCTCTTCTCAGACAATTCCAGGTTTCTCTGCTCCAAAGCCATTAAAGTAAATTGAGCCTCAAGCTGTCTCTCTGCAAGGGACAGTGATGGTTCCTGAGTAAGGGACCCTTCCCCCATCCCACCATCTGGAATCGTATGGCTAACACTAGAGAAAATGGAAGAGGCACCATCCTCACCCTCCTCTTGGGTGAGGTTGGGGGGAGCACCCTCCATCCCCTTTTGAATCTCCTCTGCCACCCCAGCCCAGGCCTTTAGGGACTTAAGCAACCCTGCCTTCCTAATCTTGTTGGACGCAGGCAGCCCCCTAAGCCTACACTGTACCCTAAGATCAGCCATCCTGAACTGGGACAGTTTAGCCAGGTCCAGCTCCATGGTTCCCTAGTTTTGGGTCACAATAACTAGGCACAACAGACTTAGAACAATTTGGAAACATCAAAACAATGGATTAAAAACAGTTTAGTGCAAATTCCAAAAATCAAACTCAAAAGTTTTGTTCTAAGGCAATTTAGAGGATTTTTACAATCTTAATTCACTTTACTGAAAGGTGTACTTTTTAAACAAATGTCCTCATCCCACCTCTGCCACCAAATGTTGGAAAGTGGATTATTAGTAGGGGCAAATGTATATCTGCCACTGGTAAC
Source organism: Calotriton arnoldi (assembly GCA_963921515.1). Taxonomy (NCBI): domain Eukaryota; kingdom Metazoa; phylum Chordata; class Amphibia; order Caudata; family Salamandridae; genus Calotriton; species Calotriton arnoldi. The sequence goes on from CAWUFW010006892.1 coordinate 56,554, forward strand.
AAGGCCACTAACACAGTATAGGGCTCAGAATAGGTCTTAGAAAATTATTCCTATGCTCAACCCTTATTAGCTTGGCTGCAAGCAGGCAGGCTTAACTTCAAAGACAGGTATGTAAAGCATTTAAAAACACCAATTCAGTAAATAATTAAGACACAATGCACAATAAAAATCCAACACCAATTTATAAAAAAAGAAAATATTTTAACTTTAAAATGACACCAAAATGACAAAAATCCAATATAGGGAACCGGAGATATGAATTTTTAAAGATTTAGCATTATCTAGCACATAGAAACCTATAGCGACTTATCGAGACATCTGGTCGCGATAGACTGGGTGAAAGTCAAAGTTGCAGGCCGACCGCGATAGGGCCCTTGCGGTAGGTCTCGGTCAAAGTTTTTACCTTCTGACTTAGAAACTTTTCTGGAGCGTTTTTTCCTGGGGTCTCTCGAAGCTCTCAGCCAGTCCGAATTCGGTGAGGGTTCGCCGGATTGCCTTGCGACGAGCTCCCGGTCAAACTCATGGAAGTACGCCCTCCGGAGCATTCCAGCTGGGCAAACCAAGGATCCAGGCCGACACGTGGTTGAAGGCAGGCGGCTTGGCTCTCGCGGTTGCTCCCGGTCACCTTTTCTTTGTTCAGACTTAGAAACTTTTACAGAGCTTTTTCTCGCAGGGTCCCTCGATGCTCTTCACCAGGCCGGATTCGGTGAGGGTTCGCCGGCCTCGGATTTCGACTACTCCTGGTCAAACTCTGGAAGTAGGACCTACAGAGCTTTTCAGCGGGACAAACCTGGACGGCAGGCCATCTCGCGGTGGAAGGCAGGGGGCTTGGCTGGCCAGGTTGAGTCAGGCCCCTTATGGAGCTTTTTTCCAAAGTTGCTCCAAAGTTCTCCAAACTTCTGGAACCGCTTCCTGGAGTTCCCCAAAGGGTCCCACAGTGTCTCAAACTCACTCCAAGGGTCTGGAATCTCCATGATGGTCCTTGAAAGTTGAGGACTTCAGTTCCCACAATCCACTTGGACAAAACCCTTATAAATCCACTGGTAGTTCTCCAATTTGAGGATTCTTGGTGGTGATGTTCCAGGTGAGCTCTGTTAACCTGTAGCTTGCAGGGAGTCCACTCTTTAATCCTTTTACAGCAAGGTAGTCCACAGGGCTGTAGTTCTAGATGGTGCAGAAGGTGCAATCTTCCGAGTGCAGGCCTTAGGAAATGCACATCAAACTTCTCAGCATGGCACGTCTTGCTTTCTTAAGTTTCAAGCAGCAGATCTGAGAGGCTCTGCCCCTCTCAGATACTTCTTCCAAGTTCTCTGGGTCAAGCAGGAGGTCACTCCTGTCCAATGGGGTGTAGGGTACCGCCCCAAGGTATGACCACTTCCTGCAGAGTGTGGCACTATTTTGCCACAGAGTGCACCAATTCTTCCAAATTCATAATGGCTATTTTTATTGCAGGGAGAGAAGAGCTGGCTAAACACACCCCTACGATGGCTAATCTCCATAGTCTCTCCCCCTTGCATCTGCTCATTCCTTCCTTAAGCCTAGCATTTGGCTGGGTTCAAAAGAGTAGAGTTGTAAATAACACTGGTGTCTTCCCATTCCCTTGAAGTCCATTGTTTACGACTCTTCCCCCTGCTCTGGCATTCCTGTGTAACAGAACACTGCCCTCCCTGCAGAGCTGGTCAACCCCAGGGGCTCTTTATCACCTCTTCAATGAAGCCTGGCTAATCCACTCAACTCTGACCAATCAGGACAGACCACTAGAAGGCTGAATCTGGGCTTACAGACACGAAAGTCTTATAACTTCTTGTCTGTACATTTTAGGAGAAATTCAATAATATCACATTGTTGAGTTTATTAATACCATTCTGGGAAGTCTTTGAAGGGTATTTTTAGCCTTCTCCTATCAAGAGTTAGTAGTTAATAACTTCTTGCCATGTTAACCTATGTGGCAGGGGATTTGCAATGGGAAAAATGACTTGGACCATTTTTCCAACACCAGGGCTTATAAAAACATATTTTATAAGTATTCTGCCTGTATCTTCAGGTCCCCCCACCCCTGGAACACCTAGGGGAGACCCTGGGGCTACCTAATACGCCCCAACATTGTAGGTTATCCATTTTTAAGTGCCCCAAACACGAAAGTCGAGTTTGGGCACAATTTACTTTTTAAAAGCAGTCCTGCGATGCAGGGCTACTTTTAAACTGACCTCAGGCTCAGCAGTGCACACATGCAAGTGCAGAAAGGGCTGCTGGCCTCTAAACTGACATGGCCTATTATATGCTAGGGACTTAGAGGTAGTTTCAATCCCCCTGCCCTATTATGTACTAAGGCTTAATAGGGTAGGTCATGGCAATCACAGGGGTACCCCAACCCATAGTGTACCCTAGTGTATGTAGGTGTTTCCACTGTATTATAAGTGTCTCTTTCAGCATAGCACTGGCCATGGGCCTGGTTAGGCAGATCCCAGGGTCAGTTAGAGTCAGATACCACCAGTACCAGTCAGCAAAAAGTTGGGAGGTGCCCAGAGCACAGGATGACTTTGCAACAGTGATGCGCTTTCCTGCTGTGCCTGCCACTGCATTGATCAATATCACAGATGACTTGATCCTGGACTACTGTAAAGGATTGGCTGATGTGGTTCGTTCTGTATCTCACCAGATTGAAGCAGCAACTGCACAGACTTCTAAAGACCTCTGCCACGACCTGAGCCCAGGTGATTGGGTGCTTGTCTGAAAGCATGTGAGGAAAAACTGTCTTGACTCTGGGTGGCCTGGACCATATCAGGTGATACTGGTGACAAATGTTGCTGCGAAGTGTGGAGGAGTGCTGAACTGGATCCATGCTTCCCATACCCGACGAGTCACAGGTCCCTCCGATGAAACAGTCCCTCTCCCAGAAGTATTTCCAGCCGTGACTGAGAGGTCACTGGAGAGGGCTAGCCAAGCTGTGGGGGTTCCTGAAGAGGCTGGATACCCACCAGATCAGGCTGAGGGGGGTCAAGCTACACAAGACCCTGGTATAGACTCTGAAGGAGACGGTAAAGTTGCGAGTGGTATAGAGTCTGGCTCAGCAGAAGAACCTGGTGTGAAAAGTGGTCGTGTGCAGTCAAGGAAGAAGCATGCTGCGGATGAAACATGGCCTCTGAGACAAAGAAGAAGAAATCTGAGACTGGCATCTAAAAGAGAACTTGCACCAATAAGTGAATCTTCAAAGTCTGATCTAAATGACGTTGAGCAAGCCGCAAGAAGTGTTAGGTTATCCAGGAGAACAAGAGTGCCGTTTCACAGATATTCCTCTCCCGAGTGGACTTATCTAGTTACAAATGCCGGGGAGAGGGAGGTCCGACATTTCGATACTGATTGTCAAGATCTTGTTGAGAGTTCCTGGAATCGAGGCTAATGCAATTCAGTCATTGACCATGCCTTTTCCATCAAGGTTGAGTGGCTTACGGACTCTGATTCTGGAAGACATCGAATTTCCAAGCTTCAGAGCACCACAGTCTCCTCAAGAGATTGCAGCAGTGAGAGCTTGTAGGAAGCTGGCTCTGCATATACTATACCAACGTAAGGTATAGTGTGCACAGAGTCCAGTGGATCCCCAAATGCTTACAAAGGTAAAAGTAGATAATACCTTACTCTCTATTTGTGGTAGTGTGGGCGAGCAGTAAGGCTTTATCAAAGGGTAGTGTTAAGCATTTATTGTACACACTCAGGCAGGAAATGATTTCAAACACTCAAAGACTGAACTCTGACCAATTGTTTTGTATAAAAAATATTTCTTAGTTGTATTTTATTTTTAGAACCAAACAGGACATGGTGCAGGTAAGGAAAATAGTACTTTTCAAGAATAATACAGTTGAATACAGTTGAATGCAATTGAATGCAATTGAATGCAGTTGGCTTTGTTACAGGTAGGTCAAATGTTCAGAAACAGTTGAAATTACTTTGCAGTTACTTTGTAATTACTTTGTGTTTGCCTTTTAGATTACTTTTCAGTTTACGTTTTCTACTCTGTGTGATATGCCTAGATATCACACTGGGACATTTCCTAGATAAAAGGTAGGTATAACAGTTTTCACAAAAACACAGTTTCTTATGCTTCCATAAAAACACCCTCAACACCTAGAAGTTTTTCAGAGGAAAACAGTCAGTGCAATCCTATAGAGAAAAATGAGGTTACTGGTTTGCAGGTAAGTAAACGGTCTTTGAAGCTGAGTTTCTGGGGTTAGAACAAGGGTTTCCCTAGGGTCAAGTATGCACTCAAAAAGCACCCTCAGCTGCACTTGGGCGGCTTGGTGCAGAGTGCTGAGGCCCAATGTTATCCAATGGAGGATAGGGGGCCTCCGGTTGGTGGCTGCTCACGGACACGCCACTTGGATGTGGAAGCAAAGCTCATAGGGTTGAGCTCAGGGCAAAGGGGGATCCAAGACAGCACACAAAGTGCACCCACAGCGGCACTGGGCTGCCGGGTGCAGGGTGCTGGATCAACATCGGGAGCCCTGTTGGTTTCAATGGGGAAGCTCAGGGCATAACAAACACTGCAGGCACGGGCACGAAGATCTTCTGGAGGCGACCACTGGTTGGAGAGGTAAGTTGGGATGTCGTGGGATGCCGGTACACCGTCAGTTGGGCCACCCAAGGCTGTGGGGCGTCGGGGGCATGGGTGTCTTTTGGCGTCGGGTTTTCCTTACCGGCTCCGGTCGCGGTCGGGGGGATCCTCCAGATAGGGGTTGCAGGTGTCGTAGGGAGACATGAGGTGGGTCAGGGATCACCAGATCCCAGGTCAGGTTCGCCGGGATGACCTCTTCGTGGTGTTGGGCCACTCGAACTCGGGCCGTGGGCGTTGGGTGCACTGCAGACTCGCGGATTTGGCCGGAGGCAGAGTCTGTTGGTGAGCAAATCAGGTGCTCACGGGAGACAACGTTTTTTTAGTGAAGGCAGGGCAGGTCCTCCGTGTTCTAGGGGGCTGCTGGCTGCAGGACACACTGGGATTCCACTGGAGCAAGTCGAATTTGGGACAGGCCGGTAGGGCTGGGACCAATTCAGTTGGTGTCCTCCTTTCTTCCTTCAGCATGGCTCTTCGGTTCTTCTTCTTCTTCTTGTCTGAGGAGACAAGGTCCGGGGTTGCCCCTAAATACTAAATTTAGGGGCTTTTCAGGCAGGTACAGGTTGGGACCAATGGGTCCTTTCCTCGGGATGGGTACACCCCCCATTAGGGAGGACTACTCAAAGCATGATGAACCTAGACAAACAAGTAGGCCGGGTACACGTTGGACCAGGCGCACAGTTAGGAAACATCAAAAGAATAACTCGCCTCCACTTGCGAAAGTGGAAATGGTGAAACAAGAGGCCCTCGTAGAGGTGGAGAAACTGCTGAAAATAATGCCCACCCAGTGAAAGGAGCAGTGGCTCGGAGGGGACTCCCACCTAGAAGCGGAGCATGCTGATCGTGGTACTTGACAAAAATTGAGAACCATCAGGGCATTGGGAGTAATCTCTTGAGGGTTGGAAGGAGGGGACAGGACCTGAGATCCTGACTGAAGGCAGCAATGACAGATGTTGATTATCAAACTTGTTAAAGTTATTTTAATCTTGTTCTTGTTATTCTGTGTTGGTGGTTGGGGAGGGCGGGACAACTGGTCATACAAAGAGACAGAGAGGGTCACTAATGAGCAAAGGAAACCAATGCTCTTCCCAGACTTAATACTTGATCCTCATAGAATACCTAAAGCATTCAAGATTTCTATGTTGAACACACATGACTAAGCTAGTCATACTTAACGCTAAAGGTCTCATGGCTCACGCCAAATGGTTAGCAATACTCAACCTTCTCAAAGCAACCAAGGCAGATATTTGTCTCCTGCAAGAGACCCACCTCCTAGTGAAAGACACCTATAGATTGAAATCCAGGCTTTTCCTCACGTAACTTTTTGCTACTGCGAAAACAAAATGATCAGGGGTGGCTATTCTCTGTAGCTGATCATTTGTAGGAGAAGTGATTAAAGTCCCTCCAGACAATATTAGCAGGACCTTGGGGGTTGTGCTTCAAATGGGAACACAGTTTTACGCAATTTTCAATCTGTACACCCCAAATGTCCACCAATAGACTTTTCTCCAAACCTCGATCTCAGATGCCCTCGCTAAGTTCAGGAGGATCTAGTGATTGGGGAAATTTAAACCTAGTGATGGATAACTCAGTGGACTGGACGCCCTTGCGATATGACACCACAGGTGCAGTGACAGAGCACTTCAAAGAGTGGTTGCAGAAGATTGGGCTACAGGGATGCTCGGAGGAGTACACATGAATTAGACAGTATGCTTTCTACTCAGTGGCACATAAGTCGTACGCATGCATAGATAATTTCCTCTTGTGTAGTAACATCTTGGAGCATATTGAGGTGGGCCAGATGGCCCTCTCTGACTATGCCCCAGTACTGATGGTGCTTACCGGGCACACATCTTCCCCCAGACACTCAACTTGGAGACTCAATGAATACTTACTGAGAGATCCGGTAAACAGGGCTGCACTCACTGACGAGATCACAAGATTCTTTCAAGAGAATGACACCTCTGACGCAACATCTCTCACCCTTTGGGAGCCCCTTGAGGCTTAAGTGAGAGGCATATTTATAACACAAGCTGCCGGATACAAAAAGAGACATCTCGACAAGAGCCGGGAACTAGAACTGGCTTTGCAACAGACGGCTCACCACCACACACAAGCCCCATGCAGGAGAAACTGGAGTAAGTGTTGTACCACTAGAGCTCATTTGAAACCCCTGGATTGAGACAAGGTGGACTATGCCCTATTCCACACAAAGCAGCACTATTACTACTCTGCCAATAAGGCAGCAAAACTCCAGCCCCTGCAACTGCAGGCCAAGGTCAACAGAGAGAGGATTACAAAAATAATAAATAGCGAAGGGACTGCTGTACAAAATGATTCATCTATAGCAGAAATGTTTTGCACATTTTACCAACAGCTAGACACTGCAGAGCTAGTGAGCCCAGCTTCAGTCTCCCAATAGCTAGAGACCCACTTCACCTGTTCAATTCCCCGGGAATGACAACAATACCTGGATTAACTCATCTCGAAAGAGGAGGTCGTGATGGCGATCTCAAAACTCAAGCCTGGGAAGTCTCTGGGTCTGCATGGATATACAGCCAAATTTTATAAACTCTACTGTGCTCAAATGTCCCTGGTGCTTACAAGACCTTTCAATGACATTGCTGAATTGGGAGAGCTGCCCAACATGATGTGGGAGGCAGCAGTGGTGGTCATTCCCAAGCTAGGAAAAGACATATCTCTTTGAAAATTGTGCCAACCCATATCCCTACTAAATATTGAAATGAAGCTTCTCATTGGTATCCTAGCGCAAAGGCTAGGCTGTCTTCTCCCTAACATAATAGATATAGACCAAGCAGGTTTTATTTCCAGGACACTAGTGTGGAGGCAACATGCAAGAATTGCTCCACATAATTAAAAACGTGCAAATGAAACACAAAAATGTGCTGCTCTTGTTCCTTGATGCAGAATAGGCACTTGACAGAGATGACTGGACATATGTGATGGGAGTTCTTCAGTGACTGGGCCTCATCGCCATTTTCGGGACTGGGCCATGGCGAATTATCGCCACCCTACAGCTAGAATAACGATAAACTGCACAACATTCCTACCAATCTCCATAGAACGAGGCAGGGATGTCCTCTCTCACATCTCATCTTTGCTCTTACCCTCAAATTGTTCGCCAATGCAATCAGAAAGAGTGAGGACATCAAGGACACGACTATCGGTAAAGACAAATTCATGTTCATAACGTTTGCAGATGACATTATGCTCTCCCTTTCGGACTCCCTGATCTCAATGCCTCAGGTGGTCAAGGAGCTCTAAAGATTCCAGGCATAATCCAATTTTAAAATCGACCTTGCCAAGTCAGGGGCACTCCTACTAAACCCTATTTCACACCAAGAGTCAGTACTGAATACTCTCATACTTATTCCCTGGTTAAGTGGATAACCTACTTAGGGATCACCCTAGCCCGCACTACATCTCAAGTAGTGATCCTAAATTACTTCAAGCTACTAAAAGACATCCAACAGGACTGTCAGAGATGGTATACCAAGCAATTTTCTTGGCTAAGATGGCTAGAGGTTGGCAAAATTAAGATTTTACCCCAGATTCTCTGCCTATTTCAGCCACTTCCTCCTACAATTCTCAAGCAGCTTGAAACCCTGATAAATGCATACATCTGTCAAAATAAACTACCTTGATTCGCTCACAAACCCCTCTACCAATCAGTCAAACAAGGAGGGCTAACACATCCACAAATTTTATCCTATTTTCAGGCAGCCCAACTCTGATATATAGTTGAATGGGGGAAGAAGGAAACTGCTACACAATGGTGCTTTGTGGACCAGTTAATTGCAACAGCCCAATTGTGGCAAGTCTCATGGCTTCATAAATGCAAAGAAGCTGGAACTTTATTCTTCTCCCATCACAAGGGTGACTTTAGCAATATGGGACAGGGTTGCCTTAGGGCCAAGGTTCACATCCTTCCCTTCACCTATCTGAAATCATTTGGATTTCTTTCCATCTGCAGAAGACTGCCCCTTCAAAGGGTGGAGGTAAAAGAAGTCTCTAATGAAATCCCTATGTGGAATCGGCAAATACTCTTATTCAAGGAGATGAAGGATAGATTTGGGTGATCAAATTGGAGCATTTTGTATATACACAACTCCGCCACTGGATGCTCCATCCTACAATGAAAGAGGGGCCCTCTCATCCACTCACAGGCCTCTAAAAGTGGCTCCAGGATACCCTCCATGATAGAGCCTGTTGAAATGGAAAAATCCTCTGCATGGCTGCAGACGTGTACCTCTGCCCTGAGGGTCTAACTGTACTATTGTCTGGATCCCTAATGTTGCTATTTTTGTCATAGGCGAATACGGATCATGCGTGTGGACCAAGACATAGGCCTGTCTCACGGATTGTGGTCTTGTTGGACTGGGAGGGGCACCCAAAGCGCTACCCTCATGGTTGGGGAAGAATACTGCCTTTATCAGGAGTTAAGCAGCACTGGGGCTGTGGTGGCAGCATACCATGTAGTGATCAGTGGTAGTGAACAGGTCCTTTTTACCCTGCGTCAATGGACTGAGGCCTACGGTTTCACTCAACTTTTAAAAGTTCTGCTGCTGTTTGCTTAACTCAAACCTTGGCCTACATCAGGAAGGTGTGGAGTGCTGCACAGCGAGGGAGTAGTGACTGCGCTGGTTGTATGTGTGCCTGGGAAGGGTAGAGTACAGGGATAGAGCAGTACTGTGCAGTGCATGCATGGTTAGTACATGTACTGGGTGTATGTATGCCTGGCAGGAATACATTACATAAGAGATGTAGTGCTGTGCAGTGCATGTGCAATGAGAGCGTGTGCTGGGTGTATGTGTTCTTGTGTGAAATACAATACATGAAGGGTGAAGTGCTATGCAGCACACATATGGTAAGTGTGTGTGCTGGCAGTTAGTGTGTGTGTTTATAAATAGCACATCCGGGTTAAATATAGAAAAGTTTCAGTGCTGAACAGTGCGCACAGAATGAGGGACATATTCATCAATGTGTAGCATCACTCTCGCGCCACACAAGGGGGTGCAAGGGTGACGCAACACTGAAGTAGGATTTGTCAAGCCACGCAAGTCCACCTTGCATGGCTTGATAGTGTACGAGTAAAGCAATGCAGCGCAAATCGCTTCGTTGCGTTACTCTGCCCCAGAGTGGCAGTCACAAAGTAAGCGTGGGTATTCCCACGCATCCACCCATGGATTTTGGTGCATTCTCAGATTTACCAACACTGGTAAACCTGGGAATATGTCAAACCACTACACCTCCCCAGGGGAGGCACAATGAGGAGAAATATTGTTATTGTTCCTCATTGTTTTCTCTTTCTAAGCATGCTGCATACTGCAGCACACTTAGAAAGAGGAAACTGGCTTTGAGGATTATTTTTGTGCAGGAAGGGGCCCCTTCCAGCACAAAAATAATCCTGCCTACAATGCAGGCACCCTTGCACTACGGCACAAGGGTGCGTGCGTTGGTGCTAGGCCGCTAAATGGGTGCCAGTGCATGGAAAGAGCAGAAATGTGCTGAATGCATGTGTACATATAAGAGTACAATGCATGGAGGTACTAGTGCTGAACAGTTCGTATGCTGTGAATGCACACTGAGTAAGTGGACCTGCAATGGTAAATTGCATGGAGGACCTTGGGTTCCATTTTGGGAAGCCCAGGACTGCCTGGTGAAGACACACACTTGAGGGAAAGACTCTTTGATTCAGTGATAAATCACAAGGATAGGGGCCTGAACACATATGAGGAAGGGAGATGGGACTAATAAGGGAATCAGAAAGAGTTGGGCTGGCGGTCGGGAATTAACCTTGTGATGCACATATCACTGTGGCTGACATCCAGGTGTGAACTCTGGTCACTCCCGTGAATTTTGTTGTAGGACAATCAGCTTTAGAGGCTTGCCTGCTGTGACAGACAATTTTCATGATGAAAGAAGAAAAAGAGAAGTGTCCCCTTCAAAATAAGCAGAGCCCCAACATAAAACTTCAAAGACTCAGGCCCTATCTCACATTTGGTGTCTAGAAAAGGGCTATAAAATGGGGAGGTTCAGACCGGGACGTTTGTCATCTGTCAAGCAGTCAGATGGGTTGTGTGAGAAGAGGAAACTTTGCAAGACTTATGCTTGTGACCAGGACTAAAGGCAATGGCCTGCCAGTCTACGTGTTGGGTGAGGAGACATCACCCAGGACACCAAGATCACCTGCCCTGGAGCCTGAAGCACCAACGCCTGGGTCCTTACCAAGACCAGTGTGCCCTGTGAGGAAGAAGAGAGTGTTGAAGGGAGTGAGGTCCAGTGGGGTGCCCTGCAAGAGGATTCCCTGAGCAAGGTGTGAAGCTGTGTCCTGATCGGGTTGTTGACCATGTGCTGTGTTTGCTCTGCAACCCCCGTATGCCAGGAGAGGGCCACTGGAGACTGTGCTGAGAGTGAAGTGCAGGCCTGGGCGAACCAGTACCATCGCACTGCAGTGACCCCATATGCCAGAGGGGGCCACCGGTAAAGTTATCACTGCTGAATCGTTGGGACCTGCGAGCGTCTCGGAGTGGGCATTCACACCAAGAAAGCTGTCGCCACGTACCGCGGCAACCCCATATGCCAGGAGGGGCAGCCAGTACCAACGTGTTGAAGGATTCGGTTTGTTGCCCGAAGGAGAGACTGAGGCTACGTTCTGCAGGTCGGACCCGCACCACGAGGGAACTGCACCTGACTGACTGGAAGGCTGCCGAAGATGCCACGGTTGATTTCAATCCCTCACTGGGTTCCAGTTGGGAGCCACAAAAGGATCCCACCCCCGCTGTGTAAAGCCAGCTTGCCGCATCTTCATGAGCTGGGAGCTGCTCTGACAACTGAGAAGGGCTCTAGCAGCGCCGCTCATGGGAGAGAGCCTGCGCCGGCGGATGCTGCTAGAGCATCCCAACTTGCTCTAAACTGAGCAGAACTCTCGGGTGCTCATTTTGAGGGCACCCACAGCTCTGCCAAACTTCTCTGTGCTGCGAGAGCAGGTAAGGCGTGAACTGGGCAAGTTGGCCCCCAGGGGACTCGCTGCTAATGGTGCTATCTCACCATACACTTTTGACTATAATCCCGAAGAGTCAAAGGGGAACTCTTGAGTATGGCCTAATAGTTTGCATTCCCTGGATGTGGCCACCAGTGAATGGCGAATAACCCCGAACACGTTTCACAAGGACAGAGGGACAGGGATTAACCTGACAACTACTAGAGTCCTGATCTGAAGGGGGATTGTGTTGTTGCTTCTGAATGTAGTATACCTTTGCATGTGTAGAGTTAGAAATAAAATACTGCTTTTGTTTATTTAAAAGCAAGTATTTTACTGGATATTGATTTATTGATCACACTGTGACCTTTGAGTTATGAGTCGTATTTACTGACCTGTATCTACACTGCCCCAAGGGACCCTTAACTGCTCGACCACAGCTACCACTGAGAGTCAAGTGCTGAAGGGGTGCTTAGTCCGGTTGCTCAGGATCCGTAGTAGGTTGTGCCCAGGAGTAAAGGGTACAACCACCATGGGTGGGCCCAGTAGCCCCAGCGTGCCCCATGGCCATCTGAAAGGGGTTCTGATAATTGGTGGAAAGCAGTCGGGCACATAACATTTAGGAGCTAAAGAGACAGAGGTGGCATTGGCTATTTCCAATATGCTGCAGTACTTCAATAAATCAATTTGTTTTCTTTTGTGCACAATGGTAACATGCACAGGCAATAGAGAACACAGGTTTGGGAATTGACACCATGTCCATAGATCAGATGAAGAATGTACATAGGGTCAGAGGGTGGAGGATTCCCAGGATTAGGTACAGAGAGGTCCTTGCTAATTACATTAGAGACCAGTTTGACATACAGGGTGAAAGGGAGGAGGCTGTAGCTGACTCTGGAGGTGGGAACCAGGATAGGAATCCAGGAAGAGAGCACTGTGGATTCAGGCTCTAGGATCCCCCTAGCATAGATATATCCCAGACACACGCTGAGTGCATCCCATAATGTATTTTTCAGAGTTTCACCAAGACAGTCACCACATTTAATTTCTAGAATATCTCAGGTTTGTACACCACCTCGAATATCTATGGCACCCACCCCCCCCCCCCCCCCCCCCTATTCCAGGAGTAAATCCCTTGGGTGGATTGAGGCTAGCAGAGACTCTACGCTTGCAGTTGGCACTTTAGAAAACTGAGGCTGAGGATGATGAGAAAGCCAGCGACTTTGAAAGGGGGAAGCTGAGACTATCTCACATAGAGAGGAAGAGGGAGAAGCAAGAGTAGTGGGCCTGGGAAGAGAAATTGTGAGAAAAAGAGGAGAAGCAGAGAGAACGGTAGAAAAAGGAAAGAGAGCTAGAAGGGGAAACAATAGCCCTTGAGAGAGAGAAACTTAGGATGGCAGCAATGACAACTCCATCTGGGATAAGTGAGCCTATATCCAGTACAGGCTAGGTTGTGGTCAAGGTTCCAAAAGATCTTATGCATGTGGAAGGTCATGATATTTTGGAATACTTTGTGAGCTTTGAGGTCGCTTGTTAAGTGCAGGCCTTAAATGAGGTGTCTAATGCAGCTGCCTAATGAGGCGCATGCATTGGAAGGGACAGCTGCCAGTGGGAAGATGCCTGTAGCAGACCAGATGGTCTATGAGTGAATGAAAGATGCTCTCATTAGGCAGTTTGGGTTGAAGCCAGCTCAATACCTACAGAGATTCAGTGACTGCTAGAGAGCGGATGGTGTTTCCGTTTGAGACTTGGTTTCATGGTGTATTGTGTGATTGGGATGAGTGGGTAAGAGGGATGGAGTTTAAGGATTTTAAGTCCCTTAACCAGTTGATGGTGACAGAGTGAATCAAGGAGGAGTCCTCTACCCCACTTAGGTCAATACATGTCTGATTTGACAGAGAGGGATCCAATAAAACTTGCTGTGTTCGTTGATAAATGGTTTGCTAACAGGGTTTACAAAAGGCTGGAGCAGCATAGTTTTAAGCCAAAGGGAGAGAAGGACTCTTCATAGACTGGTTCCAAACCGGAGGGTAAGGGCAGATCATTTCTCATGAAACTCGAGGAGGGCCTAGGAAACATGAGAATGGTAATGGTGTGTCTGGGAAGGACCATCATGAGAAGGGAAGGTAAAGAAACCCTTCTAAGTCCAAGTTGGTGACTTGTTTAAAGCGCCAAAAGGTGGGACATTACAAGATAAATTGGCAAGAGAAGGAACTTGGCTCAGCGACACCCATGATTGCATGCATGTTACACATGGGTGAAGGTACCCGAGAGGGACTGGTTGCGCTCAACCTAGTAACTACGGACATTTGTGAGAGGGATCCAGATGCTCTGAAGCACATCTATCCTAATACAATAGGATTTGTGCAGGAAGTTAGTATCAATTTTAGGACAGTGCCTGCCCTGAGGGATACTTGAGCCCTCCGCACTATAGTTGAGAGGAAGTACCTTAAGCCTGAGTAGATTTTCCCCGTAACCAAGGATACAGGTTTGGTAGCCAGTGAAAAGGGCTTGGAATATGATGGGGTAAGGGAAAAGCAAGGAGCTAGATGTCTCTTGGGAAATTATTTGATTGCCCCAGGCTTTGTGCCAAGACCAGAAACCTTTATGGCTTAGGCAACATCAGCCGTTGTCAGGTTGGTCAGAATGAAAGGCCACTGACCTTCAGGATCCACCAGCGGGAGTGATGGAGCAGAATAAATCTGACTATTCCCCTTTCGCACTCCCTCACAAAGAGTGCTTGTAACCCACAACTTTGCAGGGAAGTGCGCCGGGGAAAAGGGGAATGGATAAAATAAAAAAGGGCTGCTTCGTTGCTCTGGAAGATCTCGTGTGATGAATCCCTCACAGAAACTGAAAACGTCCTTTCCTGATTTGAGACCCTGGATGCAAGAAAGGAGACAGAAGGGTAGGGTCAATCACACCCCAGATCACTAACAGATCCCATTTACTCTGCACAGATATACACTTAAGTAGATATACTTGTACTCACATCCATACAGCAAACAGCCAGCTTGTAAAAATGACACTTCAATACATATGTCCTGCAATGTTGAAGTCACAATCCACAGGTGAAATGAATAGTCAAGTTTGTAAATAATAAGATATTCAATGCACAAAAGCAGAATCGTTGTGGACACGACTATGTCTTTGCCGGAATCGCCACAAATCTATGAATCACAATGTCAAGCGCATACCAGCACCGAACGCGCTGCACGGGTACTTATCTCAGTACGATGTTCCGTGATGGCGTGGGAGGGCCTTCCTCTGTTCCATTACAGGAGAAAGAGCCGGAGGTGTCCAAGGCACTGGAGTGCTTCCCGTAGCACGGAACGCAAACGTCTGCGTCCCATGTGAAGAAACGGTCGCTCTCTGGAACCAGGAAAGGTTCTGGTCGGCAGCGGAATACCCGATCATGGAGGCGCGGCCGACTGACTTCGCTGAGGAGGCGAAATTCCTAGGATGCGGTGCGGAGAACCATGTGCACAGGAAACGGGAAACAGGCCGCAAGGAAAGGCGCCAGCACAACGCCTCTTACCCATAGGCCAGAGAAGACAGGAATGCAGGAAACTGGAATGCGCTGGGCTTTTCAGAGCAGGCCAGCGTGGAGAGCGGGAACAGACTCGAAGATTGTCAAACACTGGAATGCTGTGGAGGCGGGGTTTATATAGGCCTTGTGTTTCGAATGAAGGAGGAAACTCCAGTTGCCCTCTCAGAGGCATTCTGGGAGGTGTAGTACCTTCCGCTTCCTTACAGATTTTTCCATGCAAACATACGTTTTCCACTCGTACAGAAATACAAAGAAGGTGGGGAGATAGTAGTGCGTGCTCCCCTCCCCCCTGGATGGCAGAGAACCATTACAGCCGTGTTGACCAGAGAACAGGCTGCACATCAGTCTCAGAGTGAGGCTGGGATCATCTCTGATTAAAGGGACCAGAACAAGGTAGTTTCCAGGAAGGGGCAGACTGGGAAGGCAGAGGGAGAGGAGGATGAGGCTCCGGAAGCAGAACATTTGCTGGAGTCTGGATCACTTCCAGAGATGCAGGTGTTGTTAGCTGCTGGAGGCCCTAACCAGAAAGACTTCCACAAATCACTGGCGGTGTACCCTATGCTTGTGAGACTTCGGGAGGAAGCCCAGGGTCAGGTCAGCAAAGGAGTGGTCAGGAAACACTATGTTGGTTGGGAGGATGGTCTACTCTACAGTGAACCAGTAAATCCTGAGCCAAGTATTAGTATGAGGCTAGTGGTACACTTAGTCCTGTTGTCACTGGCCCATGAAGTGCCCTTTGCAGGATGTTAGACCTGGTATCATTGGCGTGAGTCTCCCTTCCATTTATTTACTGATTGCCTCCTCTGTTTTGATATGTTTTTGCTGGTTTTATGCTTTGGGCACTGTGCCACTGCTATTCAGTGCCACAGTGCAAGTGCTCCCTATGTTAAATTGATGTATTGATTAGTGACTCCATGATTGGGTTTTTTGATTTACTTGTCAGACCCTAGTATAGTGCACCATGTGTGCCCAGGGCCTGTAAATCAAATACTGCTGGTGGGCTTGCAGCACTGGATTAGAAAAAACAAAAATAGTTTGGACCCTCTGTCCAACTGGCCAGGGATGTGCAGAAACACAGAGCGGATCTGTAGAACCTGTCCTTTTTGCCAGATGAGTGGTAAGACAGGATGGAAGACTAAGGTGCCATTAGTGCCTCTACCAGTTGTAGGTTTTCCATTTGGGAATAGACATTGTTGAATCATTCGACCCCCCTTCATAGTCAGGCAACAAGTATATCTTGCTTGTTGTGGATCACGCCACCACGTACCCGGAAGCTGTAACTCTGAGGAGCATGGCTGCAAACGTTGTATCGAGAGCTCTCCAAGGGATATTTCTAGGGACAGATTTGCAGAGACTAATTTCTGACCTGGAAACTAATTTCATCTCCTCTATTTAGAGAGCGGTGTGGGAGCAAGATGGTTTGAAACTTCTCCACGGCATGCCACCCAAAAACCAATGGTTTGGTGGAGCAATTAAAAAAAAAACACTGAAGAGGTTGATGGGAAATCTGCCAGAGAACCTCAGGAGGAAGTGGGATCTTTTTCTGCCATGTCTCTTGTTTGCCTACTGAGAGATTCTGCAGAAGGGAGTAGGGTTCAGTACCTTTGAACTTCTGTAAGGACACCCACTACGGTGTCCACTCGCCTTAGTAAGAGAAGGGTGAGAAGGGACCTCAGAGTTCCCACAGAAGGATGTGGTGCAGTATGTGATTGGCATCAGGAAGTTGATGGTGCAATACATGAGTCAGGCAAAGGAAAACATTTAGGATAGCCAAGCACTGATGAAGGAATGGTATGACCTGACAGCTATGCTATCAGGAAGGTCAGGAGGTGTTGGTACTGAAGCCTATTTGTCCCAGGGCTTTGGAGGACAAATGGTGTGGGCCATACAAAGTAGCTCAGAATGTGTCTGAGGTAAACTACTTGGTGGACACAGGTGCCACAAGGGAACCAAAGAGGGTGTTCCATGTGGACAAGCTGAAGCCTTACCTCTGGAGAGACTACACAGTAGAGGAAGACAGTGAACCCTTCCTGACTTGCTGCATTTTCACATGAAGGATAGCACTGTGGAAGGGGTTCAGTTAGCTCCCGAGGTAATGCCTGAGCAGCAGAGAGAGTGTAGAGAGGTGATGGTCCAGTTTTTCAACCTCTTCTCACTGACTCCAGGGTTGACACTTGTCTGTGTGCATGCCACAGATGTGGGTGACAGTCTACGAGTGAAGGGCAGAATGTGCTGAATATTCAGGGATGCATTAAGGTGAAAGTTGCCAAGATGTTGGACCTGGGAGTCCTTGAGAGATCTCATAGTCCTTGGTCTAGTCCTGTGGTTCTGGTACCAAAGCAAGGGTCTGCTGACTTGTGGTTCTGTGTGGACTACCAAGCCCTCAATGAGGTAACCAAGACCATAGTAGATCGGGCCCCAGGACATCAGGATTAAAAAGCCTCAATTACCACGGTTAGTCCCAGTAGATCCTGCGTGCCCGCTGGCTCTTTGAAAGGGGTTCTGACAGAGCCCTTATATCCACACTCTATAGACATCTTATTGACACCATACCCCATCACAAGACACCAGGGCAGAAAAGATGGGAGTCAGAGCTGGGCCAGGACATGACCCCAGGTAATGGGAGCATCTATATCATGGGGCATGTATTTCTGTGTTGCGGGTCTTAGGCATTTTGTTGCATCTTCTGCAGCACTGCCCCAAACTTGGGAGATACTGGAGGGACGTACTCCATGATATTAGTAGGGCTTTTGATGTTTGGATCCCAAATAACTCTGCGGTGGCCTTCCTTGGCAAACCATTCCCATCCCTTAGATCACCAAAGTGCATCAGGGGCAGGCCACAGGCAAGCAACAGGCTATGGTCCTGGTTGCAGCAGCACAGGTGGTGCTGTCCCTTTGGGGAAAGACCAAGCCCCCAGACTTCGGAATTTGGCCTTAAGTTGCTGTTATAAAGTGTTTAAGGGAATTGAACCATTTTAGCTGCCTAGAATTTAAGGGCTTGGTTAGGTGGTGATTTCTTCTTGTGTCTAGTACAAATAAAATTAAAATGCATAGTAC
The DNA here is from genome assembly GCA_963921515.1 of Calotriton arnoldi. Taxonomy (NCBI): domain Eukaryota; kingdom Metazoa; phylum Chordata; class Amphibia; order Caudata; family Salamandridae; genus Calotriton; species Calotriton arnoldi. The sequence continues at coordinate 74,772 of CAWUFW010006892.1, forward strand.
AACTGAAAGACTTGTTATTAAACATGCTTTAAAATTTTTACATTTATATTCCAAACATATGGCAGCCACATTTAGGTGGCTGAAGGCTAATCTTTTTTCCTTTTTATTTTTATGGAACCATTCTATTTATTAAACGATCCATATCTCATACACGGCTATGTGCCTACAACCCTGGGTTCCGGCAGCGATGTTCAATGGTAGTTGTAAACACAGCTGTATGCCTACAACCCAGGGGCCGGCAGCGCTAACGGATCTTTTAACAAATAACAAAAGAAAAATAACAAACCAACATCAAGGATAACTCAAAAGCCCTTTACCTACCCCCTCCCTCACCTCCTTCGCACCAGCCTTACAATGATCCAGTCATGTTACTCGGGCCAGCTTTTCTTATCAGGGCATGGGGGCTGAGTGCAAGTGCGTTGCACGGGTAAAATTCACGACTTTTCCCCTCAGGAAGGAACAAGTCGCAGGATTCGTAGGTATTGTGGGCAAGTGACCTCCCGAACTTCGGTTGATAGGTTCTGGGTGAACGGAGACCATAGATCTGAATAGTTCTCTTCTTTATGATCTGCCACCATGGACATTCGTTCCCTGGCTAGAGTTAGCCAAAGCTTCTGTAGCCAAGCCAAATGATCTGGAACAGTCGATGTGCCCCGCCTGGCTAAGATTACTTGTCACGCGGCTAATATCGCAAGGGCCATCTGTCTGCCCTTAGGGAGCGCAAGGGGAATGTCAGTGGATTTGGCAGACCTAGGAGTGTGTACGCAGGGAAGCACGGGATTGAGGTCCCAAATGCTTTATCTATGTCATCCAGGAATGCCTCCCATAAGCACTCCAGTTTGGGGCAGTGTCATAAAAAGTGAACCAGGGAACCTGTCTGACCGCACCCTCGCCAGCATTTTTCGGATCGGCTCTTATCCCAGCTATGAATACGCGCCGGAGATAAGTACCAGTAAGATAGCACTTTATACGCTGACTCTGAACCTGCCGTGTTATGTGCTGTATGGTGCGCTCTATAGTGGATTGTAGTGTAGCTCCTATTTCCCTAATAGGCTCTGCGCATTGGAATAATATACCCTATAGGCTTGACATAGGACTGAGGTCAGTATGTCCCTATTGAGTATATTAAACTTAATTACTTGTGCCAGCTAGCTCAGAGGCCACTAGAAACTCCTTGACAACAAGAAGGGAGTAGTTTCTGGCAGCCGCAAAACATGACAACTTTGTTTCCCTTTAGAATCAGAACGTGTCCCAGAGTCGTAGAAACAATAGATAACTATTTCACTCAGCTCAATCGTGCATACTTAGTTTTCCTCAAAGTTACACAGAAAGAATAGACGGGCGTTTCAATAAAAGATTTATTGAACAGTCTTGTTTCTCGTGTAAGTTAAATGTGCTGTTATGATCACAAGACAGTATGCGAGATAAATAATGTACAGTGTAAGCAGTAGAAATAAATAATACTGCAATAGCATTATCTTTAGCAGATATTCATTTACATAAATAACACAGACTAAAAATGTGAGTACTGATACGATGCGTTTCTAAGCTAGTTCTACCCCAATGTACCTAACCTAACCTAGGTGTAGGGAGAGGTATGAAGTAGGTGAAGTATTCCTTACTATGGTATACCAAGAGTATTTTAAGTCTAGTATGCCTAGTATGCCAAGAGTCCCTCTAGGTTCTAGTCAGCTCCATACCTTAAGAATGAGAGAGGTAGGAATCTCTTGCCAGACTCGAACTCCAACACCCCGCAAGGGAAGTCAGATCACTGGAAGCTGGATTCTCTGCGTGCAGGGATGACAGCGTCTTCTCAGTGCATCAGGCCGGGAAACGGGCTCCTCTAAAGTCGAGGTCTCCTCTAGTTTACAAGGGCTAGGGAAGGTATATTTATACCTGAGAGGTACCTCACAATGTTAGCATTGACGTGAATCGGACAGCGGAAGACGTCATGAATGAACCCCTAAGGTATAACGGTTCATGCATAATAGATGAGTCCTTGAAGAAATCAATAGTCCTGTGCTAGGGAAACTCCCGAAGCCTAAGGTTCTGTTCTTCAAGAACTCGTTGTGACGTTAGGGTGGACGGATGTCGGAGACCATGCCTGTATTTGGAGTGCACGGTTTAATGCCTAAATAAGGACTTGGATTTTATGCCTATATAAGGGCAGGGCGAATAGTGCCTATATAAGGACATGATACAGGAAAACCTATATACGGACACCCTAAGAGGAATACAACACCCACTCCACTTTCGTAAATACGATAATACTAAAATGCTAAACATTTAAAAAATGCTAAACATTAAATGGAGTACCGCATATTGCTAAAATATTTCTTAAAACCATTTAAAAGGCATTTAAAAAACCAATTAGAATGCAAAAAGTACTGTACATCTTAAGCATTGCTTTTCATTTCAGGCATATAATTTTAAATAAAATGCAATATGAATGAAAGAAGCAGTAATATTTACACGTGACAAAAAAATGATCGATAAGTTTGTTCAAAATCAAATTCATTTCATGTCATGGAAATTAATGAACTTTGTAGACAAACAAGAAAACTAAGTGTCTATGGAAGTACCGCGAAGTCTGTACTATAAGGCTAGTTCTACTTCAAGCAGATTGAATTGCCATTTTAGTTCGAAAAATGGGAAAAAGTTCAATTTTGGGAAGAGTTCCAAGTTTTTGAAATATGAAGGCCAAATTGTTACTGCATCTCTGGAACACTGTGGGCTGAATCAGAGTCAGTTTACGGGTCTGGTGTAAACATGAGATCATCTATTTCTGTAGACAAAATATCGTCCACCGAAGTTGGTGTCAGTTGGAACACCTCGTGTAGTAGATTAATTGCACAGAGATGTGAAGCATCGCTTTCAGCATAGGATGCCGCAGCAATGTTCGCGTCCGTTGTTACCTGTAGATCTTTCTCGTACCTCAGCAGCAGCCGGAAGCGTCTGTGAGATCTCAATGAACGCTGTCATCAGGATTGGTAGCCTCTGGGGACAACACAGAGCATGGGCCGTTATCGGGTCCAGCAGAGTATCGATATCCGTTGGCGTAGCTGATGGAAATGTTAGACAGGTGTCCAACACGCATTCTTCACCGCATAGCAGGCATCGTAGAACAGGTAAGATGCAATCTTGCCAGATTGGTCTGAACGACAGGAACCACGTGGTATTCAGGTCCCGTAGACGAGTCATGCCCAAAAGCTGTACTATTCGCTCACAGCACTTTCGTTCAAGGAGAGATTTCTCCATTTCGCTCAGAGTGATGTCTGCGAATAGGCTGGCCATAGCGTAATAGCAGGAAGAGAAATAGAATTCCGGCAACAAGTGCTAGAATTAATGGTATGCCACCAAACACCGAATGTGCAAAGTTTGGGATTATTCCGAGTATTGCCTGGAAAGGTGTTATCAGACCAGAACAGATGCTCTTAAATACATGTACAATTCCGCTTGTATCAGACATGTTTAAGATACATCCTATCATTTCCACGAAATGTATAGGGAGGTTTGTACGTATTAAAGTCTGTATCTCAGCCGAAGTCCTTGCAACTTGTAGATCATAGGTTTCTTTGGCCGAGGTCAAAGGCACTGTTTGTTGTAAAAGCATGGCTTTCATTCTGCTTAAAGTATCAAATCTTATAAAAGAGACGTTCAGCGAAGGCCACAAAGGCGACTCCCTGACTGTGTCTATTGGGGCAAACAATACTTGCATACAGCAAGTGACCCTGGAGTTGACCGTTACTAGATATGGGATGCCGGCAACATGCCGCAGCAACTCTGATCATTCAACATGAGGTAACTCCCATTAGAAAGTTGTCCAAACGTTGGATTAATCACAGCAGCTGGTGTAACCTGCTGGTGGCAAGACAAATTTGCCACAGAACCATTGCAAGTCCCGTGTAAAGAAATGTCCTGACATATAAGTGAACCGCTCAGTGCACGTTTACAGTGTGTACCGCTCAAAAACACTTCACGATCCCCACTCCAACATCTATATGTATACGGTAAATCCCAAGATGTCTTAATGTATTCCTTACCCAACCTTTCATATTTGCCTGCTTGCATTTGTCTGAGGCAATACTGAAACTGAAAAGTAGTCACAGGTAACGTGATTTTGCCATGAATGAGCCATTCTGTAGCTGTTTTTTCTGCCACTGTGAATGGAAATTTTTCCAGCTTTTCAATGCTCAGCACTGTATACTTTGCTCCTCTTTGTGCCAGTTCGACCTGTTTATCAGTTAGATTGTATTCTGCAAACAGAGCTGACGTGTTGATAAAACGCCAAGGCACATAGCCCGCGCGCAAGGATTGCAGCGTCCAGCTTAATAACACAATAGAACGTAATTGAGATTGGCCTTGTTGTAACATCGCCGAATCTTGTTCCAGTATGTCGATAGCAGAGGATACAATGCCGTCCAGTGAATATATTCTGGAGGACAAAGTTGTTAACCCATTGTCGACCACAGAGAGAGTTTTCTCTAAATTAATACGATCAAGTTCACGTATTCGTTCTGCAGCCTCCATCTGTGACACTTTCCATGCTTCATTATAGGCAGCATAAATGCCGGCATATATGAAATGTTTTTGACGCGGTTTTCTTGGTCCAAGCAAGAATTCCCTAAGGTCTGCGTCTTCTTTAAGTAAGGTTAAGTGTTGTTTCACATCCTGTAGTGTAGATTTCTGTAGCCAATCGAGGCATCATTTTCCTACACTGTATGTTGTTACTACCCCCGGATGCTGTCTTTGGACGTATCTTGGGTCTGGCCTATGAATAGTAAAGCCCTGAGTTGTATTCAGGAATCTTTCCTGACAGTTGTTCGTGTCTGTCGGCCAGATCAATCATTTTTTCCAATCATGATTAGATCTGTTGAGTTGTAGTATACTGTCAACTGTCACCGCTGCCTGTGTATTATTATCACTTGCAGGTGTTGGTACAGAAGGTGTTTTCATCTCTTTTATCTTGGCTGATCCAAGACAAGATGTTTGCTGGACAGTTTCATTCAAAAACATTATTTGTTCAGGGATGATACAGGCTCTAAATAAAGCTTCTATTCCCTGCACTTGCCAATCTTTAGTACCCCAGACAGTTTTTGTGTCTATTGTGTCTTTCCATAAGTCGAAACCCTGTCTAGACAGTTGGGCAATAAATGCTGCAGAGTAAATCTGTTTCGTATTTGTTAACATAATTTTCAGTCCTGTTTTGTTTACATTTTTATAGTAAAACATTTCTGGATCAGATGTATTGTACCCTGAAAAATATGGAAACTTGTTAGCAAATGTTTTTGAACTACCGTGTGGTGGTGTAGGACAATGCTCCCATTGGTTAAACATAAACACATTTCTAGGGTATGCAGATTTATGCAAATAATGATGACCATAGTGGTTATAGCAATACAGCTGTTCATAGACTGATGAACCCTCTAAATATTCATTTTTAGAAAATGCAGCAGATTTTTCTAGGTCAAACATTATGTCATTAACAGTCTCAAAGTCCCAATCATCAGAATAGGTACTGGAAGAAATGAGATCACTTAGTGAAATTTTAAACAAATGTGGAATGTTCAATTGTTCCTTCGGGCCAAAGATATCAAAATCTGTTTTGTCCCACACTATACCATCTTGTATAGGAACGGCTGTGATGTTCACTGCAGACAAGTCTCTTGCTTCACGATGGGAAGATTTATGAGGTTTCAAAAGTACGTTCACGTCTTTTCCTTCAGTATTCACATGGATGTATCTGCCACTTAAAAGCACGCTCACAGTTGTAACCAAAGCTAGCCAGAGCAGGAAAACAAATAGTCCAGATGTAATCCAGAGTTCAATCCATGGAGAAACCAAATAAGTCTTTTTCAGAAAGTGAAGAAAGTCTTGTACTTGCTGCTTGAATTTCAATGATGCTGGCATCGTTTCAGGTTCACTCGGATCTTCTGAGAACGTATCAAAGTTAATGAAATAGCCAGAAGCAGTTCTGTCAATTGTTGGAATTGCATCAGGATTTGTGGAAATCGCTGGAACCAGTTGATCACTTGCTACATTGGTGTAGACAGGTGTATTTGGACGAACTGTTACTTGATTTTCAAGAGGGATGAGTTCCATTGCATTATTGCTTAGTCCTTCATCTGTTACTGCTGAAGTCCCAAGTGTTATCAGTCTTTCAGTCTGAACCTCTTGGATAGTAGCGAGAGGAGTGTGTCTGCTACTTGGTCGGAGTCCACGAGGCCTACTATTTAGTATTGGCCACATACTGTGGTTTGATGAGGTCAATGGACACAAATCTTTTCTCCTTTCTTCCAGCAAGGGGCGGCAGAAGTACCGTTCTTGTTCCTTGAACTGCTAGGACGGGTACTGGTTGTCTGTAAGAAGGTCCAAATTCCTTCTTGTCCGCAATCTTTTCTCTGACTAGATCCCCAACTTTTGGAATTCAGACAGGCCTTGCTGGGACCGCCGGTTTTTCCCCAGTGGTGGTTGGCTGTAGGAATACGTTGCTTTGTTTCGTTCTTAACTCATTCAGTTCCTGTAAAACAGCCAAACGATCTTTGATATCAAACGTTTTATTTTCCACCACTGTGCCTACGTCATCGAGATCTGGTACCCCCATTCTTGTCCCAAATAGGACCTCATATGGAGTGACCCCCCTAGAGAACTTCTTGGCAAATTGTTTAATGAGTGTTGGACCCCATAAAGATGTTTGACCCACCCGTCACCCGAACCTAATACCCTAGCTGTTATAGACTGCTTTATGTCCCGGTTTTTCCTTTCCACAACCGAATTTCCCTCAGGATGGAATGGAGAGGAGTAACGCAACGCCCAGACTGGCCATGGCTTCTTTGTAAGCCCGAGAGCTAAACGCAGGGCCCTGGTCAGAATGTAGCGTGCCAATTGCGTATGTGCCGATAAAGACTCGCAAATCTTTTATAACAGTTCGAGCGTCAGCCGAGCGCTGAGGCCATATCCATAGGAACCTAGAGCAAGAATCCACTGCGACCATGATATATTTATAGTTTCCGTCCCTTTGCAGGGGACCGCAGTGGTCCAGGTAAACACAAGCTAATGGTTTGTCTGAAATTAACAGGGGTGTCTGCGCAGGGCATTTCACTGTGGAAACTTTCATCTGTTGGCATATATCACATTCTAAAACATAGTTCTTTGTTTGTTTTCTAATGCCAGGCCACCAATATCTTTGCTTGAGTAAAGATACTGTTGCAGAAACACCTGCATGGGCAGAAGCTATCCCTTCGTGTGCTGCTAGGATTAGTCCTAATCTACGTTCCTTGTTTGGAATTACCCTATCCCCCACTCCAGGGATTCGAGCAAAAGGAACGTTGTTTGCATCAATTACATAAGAGTACTTGAGTGGAAACTTTTTTGATAACGCTGCACTGCTGCCCTTGCTTGAAGCATTGACAGCCAACATTATCTCACCGTCTATTTTTGTTTTTGAACGAGTGATCGCAGCTACGGAAGCCGTCTGAACAGCCCCCTTCGCGGCTTCGTCAGCCAATGAATTCCCTGCAACGTGAACGCCATCTCGTTGATGACTCAGTGTGTGGATCACGTGAGCCTTTGGTAGTTCGTTTTTCAACTGAACTACTTGTTCCCAAAGCGTTTTATGCTTGATTGTGCCACCTTTCCCATCTTTGAAACCATTTTCAAGCCAGTTTTGTATATATTCATTATACGACTGAACACAGTAAAAGGAATCACACACTATCAGTGTGGGGAATTCAAGATCTGTACTTTCAAGTGCCAGTTTGAATGCTTGTAGTTCAGCTCGCTGAGCTGTACAATCTCCTAGAGATTGAGTTTTTGTGACCATAGGTCTGAAGATGCCATCTCGCATGCGACCTTTAACGATTGCACACGCTGCACTGTAAGCTTGCTTACCCCCTGTTGCGGGTTGTGCGGATCCGTCAGTGTAAATTATGAATTCGTACTGATCGAGAGGCAGAATTTCAGTGGGCAGACGACATTCTTGTTCATATTGCAGGAATGCTTGTGTTTTTAAATCTGGATCAAAAACATATTCAACATCTGTTGCAGCAAGAGAATTAACCCACTGTATCCATCTTGGATGTAATGCTTTAGCATTTGAAATGCTTGCTTTTGTGACCGCTTCTAAAGCTGGTACTGGGGTTACGACTATAATGCGTTTCCCTTGGGCTAGGGCTCTTTCTTTTGCTACAGCGGTTTGAACTGCTGTCAGAATTTTTTCTGTTGAAGTGAAGCGCATTTCCGCTTGTGTGTACAAATTAGATTTGTATGCAATTGGTATTTTCTCACCCTCATTGAATGTTAAGTAGGTGAATCCGCATTGACCCGAAATTATTCGGATCACTAAGTTGCGTTGACTTACGCGTGTTTGTAAGTGATTTGTTGCTAACATGTTAGCCTGTAGTGAACGCAAGATTTCTGTGTGTTCTTGTGTCCAATTCTTGATTGAAAAATCAGGTTTGATTAATGAGTAGAGAGGTTTAACCCTTTCTGCGTAGTTTAGAATGTATGTTCTTCCAAAATTTAGGAAACCCAGGATGGATTGTAAGTTTTTTAGCGTTTTTGGAAGTTGGAGCAGCGCACACTTTTCTAAAAAGTTAGCTGCCAAGCTCTTGCCTTCACTTGAAAGCTCATATCCTAGAAATAGGACATTGAGATGGGCAATTCTGGACTTTTTAAAGTTGAATTTGTAGCCCTCAGAGGCGAAGCCCAGTATAATGGTGCTTACCCTGTTCAAGTGTTTGTCCAGGTCATCGTCTGTCAGATATATGTCATCGACATAGGACAATGCCTCATTGTCATAAATTTGTAGTAACTCCGTTACCCTCGCTGAGAATAAACCTGGGCTGTTCTTGAACCCTTGTGGGAGTCGACAAAAGTGACCCTGGGTCCCCATAATGGAGAATGCTGTTAAGTACCTGCTTTCAGGTGCTATGTTTTGACAAAAGAAACCATTTGAGATGTCTAATGTAGTTTTATATTTTTTACGCACAATGTTATTCATTAATGCTGTGCTATGTGCATTTTGCACTGCAAATGTTTTTGAACAAGTATTTAGGTGTCTGTAATCCAAAACTAAACGATATGTATTGTCTGGTTTGGAGACAGGAAACAAAGGATTGTTCATTGAGGAGGTGCATGTTTCAATCACCCCTTGGTATTCAAGTTGATCTAAGATCTCCCTGACCTGTTTTTTAGCTTCTTGCTTTATTGGGAACTGTCTTTGTGCAGTCGGTTCATGTTTCAGATGTATTTTATGGTGAGGTGAGTCCTCATCCCATCCTACATGATTTTTATATAATGCTGGGGCCTGGGCTACTGCCCATTTCCTGGCATATGTGTATTTTAGGTGTATTGGAATATGGTTGGAGAAGACAGGCATAATAATGTCCTCGCCGTGTGGGCACTCCCTGACAAATTGTGGTGGCCAGTCTTTTTCTGCTAGAAGTATGTCATAGCCCCTTGAAAGTTTTTCCCAAAAGAGTGCTTTCACCTGTCTAGGTTTGTCTCCCTCCATCCGGAGTGTTATTTCATATAACTTTTGTGGAGTACTAACCCTGGTGTCTACAGTCTCAACTGTAATGTACTCATTCAAGTCCACTATCTCCAGAAGGTCCTTCAGGTTCTGGCGAGCTATTGTGACTTCTGCTGCACTGTCCAGCATTGTCTGAGCCCATTCTCCGTTCTTGAGTTGTGTTCTCAGTATTCTCGGCATGTCTGATCTTTAGACCTGCTACTTTCTTTTTGGAGAATTGAGGTTTTGTTTTGCTGTTGTAGCGTGTTTTTCTTCTTTGGATTTCACGCGTTCTTCTCTATGTTCTGATCGTCCTCTTCTTTCTGAAGTCTGTGATGAGATCTGAAAGGGACGAGAGGAACGTGTATCAGTATCTTGATACCCGTCAGGTTTTCTCAAATTATCCCTATTCCTGAGGTTATACCTCCTTTCAGAGGGCTCCTTTTGAGGAGACCTACCTCGGGATTGAGAACGTTTTTCGTTTGAATGTTGTTTATTAGTCTCCCACTTCTTTTTAGAAGAGGTAGGGGTTTCTTTAATAGAGTCCTTCTCAGGACTTTCAGATAGTTTCGGCTTCACTGGTCTTCCACCCAAACTATCTCTGCCTAATTCTGCATAAGATTGTTCTATTATCCTGGGTAGCTCAGTTTGATGTTCTGTAACATCGAATTCCCTTAATCGTTGGCGGATCGCCACTGCTGCTGCCTCCCCTTTAATATTAGATAATATTATTGTTGAGACCTGGTCGAAATTTTTCAGTAATTTCATACCTAAATTTAGAGCAGGCTCTGCCCCGTATTCATTTTGAATTTGTTTCAGGACATCAGGTATTACCGCAATTGACGGAATGCCATGTGTTTTAGTATAGATGGCAGCAAAGACTGAGGCCCAGGTGGTACAGTCTTCCAGTTGTGGTGTGATCTCCATTGGTAAACTGATTGTTAGGATTCTGTGTTTCTCATACGGGCTAGTATTTGGAAATACTGCTTCGATTTGAGTAATTTTTTGAGCTATCCAGAATGGAATTTGCTCACGTTTTGTGGGCATTTTACCCATGACTGCGTATAGAGTCTGTGGTGTAATTTTTAGTATATTCTCCTGTTGAGGAGTTTGATTTGGAAGTGTCAATGGTTGTTGGACTGTGAAAGTCTGCATGACATATTGGACCAATTGTTAGTAGATTTTTATTAACTCTGTGAGTTGAGAAAGTAATTCCTCGTTTGACATTTCTTCAATGTCAGGATGAGGTGTGTAGCCGGCTAGAATCGGCCATGTTGCTACTGGTCTACCTAGTGGACCGAGCCTTGTAATGTTTCTGTGATGTTTTAGGGCGCATTTAAACCAGAGCTGATGCTCCTGGTATGTTAATGGAATTTCAATATCCTCGAAAGGAATATATTCCTCTGGTGGATCATCTTCTTTGTAGAAGTGAAATGTGTGTGTTGCTGAATTTGATTCAGGAAATATTACCCATGAATAGAATACCTCTGTCTGAAAGGAATCGTGTGCCTCTATCACGAAAACTGCTCTACCGCCTCTTGGTGGTAGGCCATGTTTTATGAGTTTTAGAGTGATGGCTCTTCTTAAGTTTTGAGGGATGTCTATAACACCCTCCTCGGTTTCAATAAAACCTGTGTTGTTATAAGCTGTTGCAGCTGGCTGACCCGCAGCACCACCGTTTCCGGTCTCAGTGTCGGAGTCAGGCATTTTGTTGTTTGAAAAATGTAGAACAAGTTTCAAGGAAACAAAGATAAGGTGCACAATATTTTGGAACAATGTATCCTTCAACGTTGAGCAAACCAAACAGCTAATATATAGGGTGTTTCCCTATGTAGCCGTGGTGGATACTTAACCCTGCCCACTCCAGACGTCTTTTGGAGTATATGGGTAGGGGTCTCTGAGAGCAAAAGGCACGGCTGAGTTACTCAGTATCTAGCGTTAAATTACCGCCTTACCAAACCGTTGGGCGCCATGTAGTGTAGCTCCTATTTCCCTAATAGGCTCTGCGCATTGGAATAATATACCCTATAGGCTTGACATAGGACTGAGGTCAGTATGTCCCTATCGAGTATATTAAACTTAATTACTTGTGCCAGCTAGCTCAGAGGCCACTAGAAACTCCTTGACAACAAGAAGGGAGTAGTTTCTGGCAGCCGCAAAACATGACAACTTTGTTTCCCTTTAGAATCAGAACGTGTCCCAGAGTCGTAGAAACAATAGATAACTATTTCACTCAGCTCAATCGTGCATACTTAGTTTTCCTCAAAGTTACACAGAAAGAATAGACGGGCGTTTCAATAAAAGATTTATTGAACAGTCTTGTTTCTCGTGTAAGTTAAATGTGCTGTTATGATCACAAGACAGTATGCGAGATAAATAATGTACAGTGTAAGCAGTAGAAATAAATAGTACTGCGATAGCATTATCTTTAGCAGATATTCATTTACATAAATAACACAGACTAAAAAGGCGAGTACTCATAAGATGCGTTTCTAAGCTAGTTCTACCCCAATGTACCTTGCCTAACCTAGGTGTAGGGAGAGGTATGAAGTAGGTGAAGTATTCCTTACTATGGTATACTAAGAGTATGTTAAGTCTAGTATGCCTAGTATGCCAAGAGTCCCTCTAGGTTCTAGTCAGCTCCATACCTTAAGAATGAGAGAGGTAGGAATCTCTTGCCAGACTCGAACTCCAACACCCCGCAAGGGAAGTCAGATCACTGGAAGCTGGATTCTCTGCGTGCAGGGATGACAGCGTCTTCTCAGTGCGTCAGGCCGGGAAACGGGCTCCTCTAAAGTCGAGGTCTCCTCTAGTTTACAAGGGCTAGGGAAGGTATATTTATACCTGAGAGGTACCTCACAATGTTAGCATTGACGTGAATCGGACAGCGGAAGACGTCATGAATGAACCCCTAAGGTATAACGGTTCATGCATAATAGATGAGTCCTTGAAGAAATCAATAGTCCTGTGCTAGGGAAACTCCCGAAGCCTAAGGGTCTGTTCTTCAAGAACTCGTTGTGACGTTAGGGTGGACGGATGTCGGAGACCATGCCTGTATTTGGAGTGCACGGTTTAATGCCTAAATAAGGACTTGGATTTTATGCCTATATAAGGGCAGGGCGAATTGTGCCTATATAAAGACATGATACAGGAAAACCTATATACGGACACCCTAAGAGGAATACAACAGGATGTCCTCCCACTCTTTGTCAGACAGAGTGCGTCCCAGCTCTTCCTCCCAGCGCTTCTGCCCGTTGCTCTTGCCACCCTTCTCACCCCCTGTCAGCAGCGCATAGAGTTCTGATATAAGGAGTTTGCCATCCTGTTTACGTACCAGCCATTTCTCAAACCCCGCTAAAGTCCTCGAAGTCACTTCCTGGTATGTTGGCCCCGTGACCCAGTGGTGTAGTTGCAGATACTGAAACTCGTCTGTCTGGGGGAGGTCGTAGTCCTGTTTTAATTGGTCAAATGGGGTCAAACCGTCTGGATTATATAAAGACCCTATGCGTTTACAACCTTGTTCCCGCCACCTGTCAAATACTGTTGAGTTACGCCCTGGAGGGAAATCAGGGTTCCCCGTAATTGGAGTCATCAGGGAGCGCAATGATGTCCAGTTCCTGGTGCATGCCACTTTATCCCACGCTCTCATTGTAGGTATTGTTACTGGAGAGGAATATAATCCCCATGCCCTGTGTTTACGCGGGAGCCAGATCTCTCTCCAGATGTTGACTCCCCCAACAGTCTGATCCATAAAGGACCAGTGTTTTTCTGATAGTGGCCGGTTCCATTCCAGAATATAATATAAGTGTGCCGCCTGTAGGTATCTATAAATTAAAGGCAGGCCCACTGCCTGGGTAGAAATGCGATGCTATATGTCTGTGTCGTCGGAGAGACTCCAATGCACGTCTCACTCGGCCGCCATCTTGGCCACGCCCGTCCTTTTTATTTTTTATGTCGTTTGAGACCCTTTTCAAGAGGCCAGAGTTTGGCAGGGGCTACTAAGCCCCAACCATGAGGGTGGAGAGCATTTGCCTCTGATGCCCCCGGGTCCATTTTACTACGGCTCTGCAAACCGGGCCAAGGACAACCCCTTCAGGACTTGCCTGCCAGTGACAGCAATGACAGGCTAGTCACAGGCTTCTCTGGTAGGTAGTATGGGGGTGCTGGAGCTCAGTACTCATTAAGCACCTCTTAGCATGATAAATGTTTGTCCACCCCAGTGCTTACCTTTAACGAAGAAAAGTTTGTTATGCACACTAAAATTAAAAACTACACATACAACATGAACAAGATGCATACTGGGCACCTATAAGTTGTCTGTGCTGTTTGCCGCTATTGAGCCAGAGCCTCCTTATATTCCAGTGGTTCCCTCCTAGAGTCAATGTCAAGTATGTTTAGGCTTAGGTGCAGATTGCCCCCAAACGCTCTCATGATGTACTGTCTCTCTCACTTTATCACACTAAGCGAGGTTTCTCAATCTGTGTTCGGGTTAGGGTTGGTGCACCTGGACGGTCGACTCGCTCTTCCTCCACTCACCCACTTTCCTGCTCCTGAGAGCTGTTTTGTCAGAGCCCTTTCTGGCCATCGCACCTCTGTTGAGGCAGCTGCACCCTGTCCTCTGGTGACTGGGATTCTGGAACACACACAGGCTGGGTAAGCAGGTGATTGGAGTCGGTGCAGCCCCACTTGGGGCAACCAGGTCCAGGAAGAGGCGATAACATACAGGCCAGTCTCTGCCAGATGGCAAGGCCCAGTACAGGTTTCACTCTATGCAAATGAGACAGTTTCGTCTCTGGCTGCTGCAGCTCAGGTCACACACCAACTTCTTTGTTGGACAGAGGCTCAGGTTAAGCGACTGAGGATCACAGAACTGACTAGGGTACAGCAATCTTCGGTTGCACTGCATGGTTCCCGACAGGAACCGCAGTCAAAGAGACTGCTGCCCGCTGCCACTGAGGTATGCAGATCGCTATTTGCAGTCTTCATCTTCCAGCAGACCCACCACCTGTGATCACGGTGCACCTTGCTCTTTCTGAACAGTCACTCCTCCTGCAAAGTTGGCAGGTTCCTTCCTTCTCTTAGCAGCAAAGGGTATACTCCGATAATGCTCCTTTCCCTGTCAGAAGCTGTGTGAGGCAGACACCAGCTTTGGTCAGTGGCGTAACGAAACTTGAGGGGGCCCCCCTGCAAAATACATGGAGGGGGCCCTCCCTCCCCGGCCCAACCACCTATCACTTTTTCTGAGGGAGGCCTGGGAGCCCTCCGCACCGCGGGGGTTGCGAGGGCTTTTGTAACGCCACTGCTGGGAACCACCGATGGTCATTAAGTATGGGTAGTTACTTCACTTTGGTCTCGTGTGGGGACAGTGAGTGCAGTGAGAGGGTTGGAGAGTCTTTCATTTAATCACACGAAGGACCAGTGGCGGGTCCTCCACTACGGTGGAGGAGCGTCGCCCCACTGCCAGGAGCAGCAAAGAAAGGAAAAAATAAAATGACAATAACGGAATGTTATTATCATTTTGTTTTTTCCTCCTGCTGCGGCAATGCGTGAGGGGGTGGGGCGGAGCTGCAGGGGAGGAGTGGTAGAACATTCCTATGCGAAATGACTGTTTGGTTGGCCCTCTCGGGCCACCCAAAACAGTCATGCGCACTCCCCTGTTCTCCATGCAGGCTGCCCCTACAGCCACTGGCTGAGTGACGTGTCACGGCACTCAGACCAATCACAATGCTGCATTGCAGCGTTGTGATTGGCTTAGGGGTGGGAGCCTAGCTGCCTGCTTCCTGTTCCGACCTGGAGCTGGACACAGGCAAGCAGGAGAGAAGACGTGGGACGCGGCGGCGGCAAGGTAAGTTTTATTTTTTTTTAAAAGCAGCCTCGCCCCCCCCCCCCCACCCACGAGCTGTGCCGGCTGCCCCTGCGAATGAGCTATGTTGGACCTCGCCGACAGCAGCCTTACGCCTCTTAAACATCCATCATTCTAGTCGAGAGTGGGAGACCTGGGGACTGAGGGGAGGTCTTTTCCGGTTTATACCAAGTGGCCACTTTAGGACTTCTGACTCACTAACTGAAGACAGAAGGAGCAGAATTCTAGGAAACAATTAAACAGATCATGACCTGCTGGGTGCTGTGTGGTGGAGGTGGGTAAGCCAACAAATTACCAAGGAGAGGCGAGCCAGATTCGAGCCGAGGGTCTTGTTCGGCTCTAAGAGCCCATGCATGAGCCGATCCCTGAAAATGTTTGGCATGTGAACTGTGCAACAAATACAATGTAACACCGTGCATTGCAGAAGCATTTCAATTTAATACATCAGAGCATATCACTGCATTAAAACACTTATTAAAAGTAACAGTTTTTAAACATGAAATTAAAAACATTCATAGCCCTCCCACCACTCGCCATGACAACAATGCCATTAGTGAATTAAAAGGCAAGTCAGTTGTCATGTGCACCTTGTATGTTTCCTAGATTTTCACACGGAGCAACATTATAGTCTATTTAAATCAGACAGAAGAAAGGTGGTTGTAAGCGTACATCCCGAAATCGCATATTTTAAAGTGTTCAAACGCAAAAAGGAAGCACAGTAATTACATAAAATATTTGCCTAAGAACACACAGTTTGGTCAAGAAGGGAGCCGGGAAAAATCCTGAGCTTTCTGATTTACATTGTGACATTTAACCTCTAAATGGGTATTTTTTCCCTCTCATGTTTCACATCAAATGTTAATGTTTTTTCCTTAATTCTTGGTGGATTCGTTTATAGCATGGGTGGCTGGCAGAAGCAACATGAAAGCTTGGCTCGTCTTGGGCGTGAGGTTCCAAGAGGACCTCAAGCTTTTCCAGAGCCAGGCTCGAGCATTCAGTGGCTCTCCCACCTCTACCGTGTAGACCCATAGGCCGGTTCTGTTTGGAGAAGCTTGAACAGACTTGGAGAGTCCCCATCAGGAGCATGTCCCTTTACTAATTTCACTCTGGTTGCAGCAAGTGAGAGTTGTCTGGTATATGTACTATGAGGCCTGGGTGAAAGTTGAATTATGGCTGCCAAATTCATACAATTTCCAAATTGTGTGTTGTGCAAAATTTCTCTTAAGTTGTCAGTATACATGCCTCACCGGTGGACACGTTCTGATTACACCAATCAATCAATCAATCAATATAGCTTTATTCGACAAATAAGTCATCAAAGCATACTTACAAACATGATGTATAAAAGGTTAAAAAGTTACCATAAATACTAAAAACTGTGCGTATTTACAGATGGGTCACGATTATTAGAGCTTCAAAGCCTTATTGTCTTTGTTCATTTCATGATCGTTATGTCACCGGCCACCTTTTATATATTCAAAGACTACTGTTCATACAATAAAAGTAAAAACAAGTAGAAAACAACAGCCCTTAATCGGGAGAGAGGTCACGTGATCTAATTGCCCAGACCCAACTTAGGTACTTTGCCATGGCTACAGCAATAATGCTAGATGTGTCAGTGCGTAGTAGTCTTAGAGCAATTTCTGACCTTC
The DNA here is from genome assembly GCA_963921515.1 of Calotriton arnoldi. NCBI lineage: Eukaryota > Metazoa > Chordata > Amphibia > Caudata > Salamandridae > Calotriton > Calotriton arnoldi. The sequence continues at coordinate 91,798 of CAWUFW010006892.1, forward strand.
TTGTGCCTAGGGATCTGCAAATGGGTTTCAGCCATACACCTCGGGGGTAGCATATGCTGGACAAGTAAATAATACGTGGGCTATAGACTCAGGGTGGGTAGAGCAAGTGGGGCAGGTGTTAGCTTCAGTATTTCCCCATCTTGCTGTAAATGATCTTACCGGCAAAGTACCCACTCTGAATTGGAAGTAAAGCTTCCTTGCGTGTGGCTTAGTAATGATGTCCCAATACTGTTCGAGGCTCGGTGCTGGTTTAGCTTCAAGGAAGTGAGGAGGAATCACTATTCCTATAAGCACATTGGGCCACCCATTCCCAATATTTTGCTTTTAAAACTGCTTTCGGGGGGAATTGCGTACCTACAGGGTTTTCCCATAAGTGAGCCATCCCGAGGTTGATCAGGGAGGCTCTAATCTCCCGCAACCATTTGATCTTATGAAAACAGTCAGCATTGATTACGTCCAAAAGGCCTGCAGCATAATTAGTCAGCTCAGGGGTACACCAGATTCTCCGCCAATAGAGCAAGGGACGCAGTCTTGCCCTATCTATCATTGCCCTTTTGCCTAGATCGTATAGCAGTGGGTGTGCCGGAGTGCTTTGGGGTAGACCAGTGATCTTGCTAAGGAACCTATTTTCTTCTGTTGTTAATTGTGAAAGGTTCTCAAAACCCCAGAGCTCAGCACCGTATAAGACAGAGCTGACCACCTTCAAGTCGTATATTTGCAGCACTGGGCTTATTGGTTTAGTAAAGGAGGAGCTAAACTCGGATTGTAGAACACCGGCCTGCTGCCGGTGTTTTAGTGAGGCCAGGTTAAGTTGTCGTTTCCAGCTAAGATCTCTCTGTAAGGTAACCCCTAAATAAACAAAGTCTAAGACTTGCTCTAGGGGCCCATTCTTCAGCACTATACCACCCTTGAACGCTTTGTGTGGGTTAAAAGACATGAATTTTGTTTTCGACACGTTGATTTCCAAGCCCCTTATTTGGCAAAATTCTTCAAATCGATTCAGGGCTCGCTGCAGACCACTTGGTGTTTTTGAAATAATCAACGTGTCGTCTGCGAACATTAAAATTGGGATTTTAACACCAGCCAGTACAGGGGCATCTGACGGGATGATGGCTAAAAATCTGCAATCCCGTTTATAAATAGGGAAAATAATGTGGGGGCCATTACACACCCTTGTCGAACACCTCTCTCGATGGGAAATGGAGTGGTAACTTCACCCTGAGCACCCCAGCGAATCTGGGCGAAGTTATCCTCATGAAGCCTTACTATAAGGGTTAGTAGCTCCGGAGACATTCCCATCTCTTGTAAAACAGACCAGAGTTTACTACAGGAGACGAGGTCAAAAGCCGATTTAAGGTCCACAAAGGCAGCGTAAAGGCTCCCCTTGTTCAGGACCACCGTCTTTCAATAGAGCATGATAAAGCGGAAAACCTGATCAATGGTGCTGGTGCAGGCCCGAAATCCTGCCTGTAAAGGGGATAAACTTTCTGTCTCTTCCACCCAATCCTGTACTTTATTCAATACTAGACGCCCAATTATCTTTTGGAGTGAGTCTATCAGACTGATAGGTCTATAATTGCCTGCCTGTGATTTGTCCCCCTTTTTAAACACAGGAATGATCTCCGCCCCTTTCCACGAATCAGGGACTGGGGCACCCTGAGCAATTGCGTTCGCTACCATCGCAATATAATGACACCATTTATCTTTTTCATGCAGATATATGTCCGGCGGGATGCCGTCTGGGCCCGTTGCTTTCCCTCCCGTAACTGTCTCCAAGGCCAAGCTAACATCGGCATCTTCAAAGACTTTGCCTGTGTAATACCGGACCGGGGGCTTCGCTTCCATTCCCTCCCCTGAGCTGCGTGCATATTGGGGCTTGAAGTGAGTAACCCATTGCTCCTGTGAGACGTGGTTTTGCGGCTGGGTAGACAACCCACCCCTATCCCACTTAGCTATGTTCCAGAACTGTTTTGGGTTTTTGTTTGCACATGCTAATTTGAGTTCCTGCCATCTAGCCTCATCCCAGGATTTTTTTGCCTTCACTTGCGCTCTTCGGTAGCTATATCGTAGCTGCCGTACAGCACAAGGATTTCCCTCTTTAGTCGCAACTCCTAGTTTCCTACGCATCTCTTTGCATTCAGTGTTAAACCACTGTGGGCCTTTTCTGGGGTATACTCTCTTGGTCTTGTGACGTCTAATAAAATAGCAGCGTAGTTTGGCAAAAAACCTGACGTGGGTATCAATCACCGGATCGAGGACAGATGAGTTTGCCATGCATAATTCCAGCTCTGCGATCGCCCCTTCTACGTCTATAGATATGGAGGCTAAGACTTCGGGGTGCTCGAGTATGTTGGCCCATTTTAGGCGTCTCATATCGTTTGATGGAACCACATCCCTCGTGAGCAGGTTATACTCTGTCCACGTATTTTCCCGTTGTGGTAACAGGCCAAAGGTTGCACACAAGGGGTTGTGGTCACTTTCTGGCCGGTCTCTTACTACCATATCCCTTAACATGCCACAGTCGCAGGTTAATTAATAAATAATCTATGCGACTGGCGCAACGACCATTATTGAAGGTATTTGCTCCATGCCTATCGGAGATGGATCTTCCATTCGCCGCCCGTAGCCCCTTCTCCAGGCAAGTGGCATTAATTTGAATTGCCACGTCCGACCATTTTTTTATCGATGGCAGTTCTAATTTTGGGATCCCCCATTGCTCATCAGTATCTGCAATAAAATCACAGTATTCAGGGGTGAGGGGCTCAAAAGTCACATTAAAATCCCCTGCAATCAATATGTTTGAGTCAAGGGAATGTAGATCTATTAAATCGTCTAAAGCCGCTATAACTTCAGACTTTTTCCCTTTGAGCTCCTAGCATAAATGTTGTAAACATCCACGACCCCTGATTGGCCCCACTTCAACCTGATCGCAATGATGTCTTTACTTTGTGTTTCAAGGATCTCGATCTTAAAACCGGCGGCTTGGCGGACCCAAATTACCAATCCCCCTGAGGGTCGACCCTTGCCCCCACATATTGCAGGGGTATAGTAGTTTAGGTAGCCTGGGCAATATAGGGGGTCTGTTGCCCAGGTTTCTTGGAAACAGCAAACTTCAAACTGGTCAATAAAAGTGACAGTCTTTGTCTTCAATCCTGCTATGTTCCAGGATTACACCAATCTCATGCCGATAGGTTTTAAAACTTTTTATGCAAAGTGCGCTCTCGTGTGAAAAAATAAATCTTGTGTGATACCTGCAAACCACTTTTTTTTTTTAAAAACTGCAGTTTCACAAATGTAATGATTTAATTTCATGAAATTTTGCAATGAAATTGCACAATTTTTCACACTTCTAGTTATTACTATAAGTTCCTCTTTTGTGTGTTACAATATTTCCCTGATAGCTGTAGGATTTGTATTAGTGACAGCAGTACTCCCAAATTCCTCTGGCCCTACGAAAAGCCCATTAATATTAGTCACGAACTGAAGCTACATTCAGGGACAGCCCGCAGCCAGTGGCATAAGGAAACTTGAGGGGCCTCCTTCCTGACTTACTCGGGATCTCTTAGGCCAGGCTCCTGCACTGAGGGGGCCCACCGGATCTCGGGGGGCCCCCGCACTGCAGGAGCTGCGGGGGCCTTTGTTACGCCACTGGCTTTGGTTGAAGAGAAGCCCTCTGAGTTCTATGCAGAACACTCCATCCCTTGGTCATAGAAAACCTGGAACTGGAACACCAAGTGGGCCAGTGGGTCCCAGTTTTTATATAGCAGAGGCAGACAATGAAATGTGGAGACACTGTCTTCACTTTCAGAGTCAGTTTGAGGTGGTTCTCCTTGCAAGTGTTTTTCCCTGCTGCTTTCCATAAGGGTCTTCCTGTAGAGTGGTGCTGTGCACAAGAGTGGAGTCTCCAGCCTGGGGTACCCACAACACAGGCACAAAGAGGTGTGAGGTTTCTTCATCTGGCTGAAATCAGCAAAACTGAACTGTGTGATGAGGGAAACAAAAAAGACTGGGCCTCATCTTAGGGGTCTCTTTCACCTTGCACAACAGAGTCTGAAGTCCCATTCTTCTCCTCCACTTCCTACCAAATGGCAGTGCTTCAGGAAAACGAATCAGCAGCTTCTTCCTCAGTGAAAGGCCTAATTCTATTTCTAAAGTGACCTTCTCTCTTCTTCCCTGCCTTCAGTGTCTAGGTCTCCTCCTTCCAGCTTGTGGGACTTTAGGAAATACACTTTCACTGTGTCTGTCTGCAAAAACAATCTTAACTCCATCTTATGCAGCAGGTCAAGGTTGGACCATTCAAAATAGTGTAAGTGAGCCCTCCATGAATCTGGCTCATTTACACATACCATGCATGTACCACAGTGGCCACATATACAAAACACGCACACATACACTTGGGGACTTTTAGAGCTATGATCTGGATAGCCACATAGAAGTGGAAGTTTACATGAGTGGGCCAGTAGGTCTCCACTTCAGTGAGACAGATAAAAAGGTCTGGTCACAACTTTGGATTCACAAAACATGGCATACTGCCACCACTGCTGTATGTGCTAAATCCTGACAGGGAGAGTAATCCACTATTGATTCAATGAGGGTACGTGTGGGGTGTCCCTTAAGATCTCACAAAATTTCTAGGCCTCTGCACACACTACATTGGTGTGAGGCCAGTGTGAATATCAGCAATCAGGATACTAGAAACACGTAGTTGAGCACTCATGTAAGGGGAACACAACTGTACACCATGCAGGTGATGTTCCCATTCCAAAATTGCTTATGCTTGCAATTAAAAAAAATAAAAAGTGACCATCTCATCAGATTGCCAAGGCAAGACATATTGGTTTTGCAAATGCTTGTTATTTATTTGTGTGGGTGTTCTGTAGCACAAGCGAAGTCCTAAGGTGTTAGAGAGCTGTACATTAAAGCTTAGAGGTTGCAAAGTATTATCAAAAACAAATTAACACAACCAGTAATATATATTGGACAAGAGGACAAGAGGAAGAATCATACATCAGCAGTGAACAGAAGCCCTAATTGGTTCATCTCAGTTCAAGTAATATACCTTATAAAACCAAGAAAATCAGAGTGGAACTTTTCAAGGGTACAATGTGCACAGTCAAAGACAAGGATAAAGTCAACGAGTGATAGGAGAGGTAGCTGGTATGTGGACTATTCATACATTGTAATGAAGTGCTCCTTACAGAGTTGTGGTTTCAACTCTTTCCTAAATTGGAACAGCTTGGGGCAGTCCTGGTGGATAAGGGGATGTTGTTCCAGGTCCTAGGTACATAGATGGGAAAAGCCTGCTGCTAGCAGCGGTTCCTCCGCTAAGGCAGGAAAGCATCGCCCCACTGCTCTCAGAGCAGTGCAAAAAGGAAAAAGGAAATGATAACACAGCGTTATTATCAGTTTATTTTTAGTATGGATTATTATGGGGAAATGTTAGGATGGAGCGGGGCTGGGGTCACAGGGAGGAGGAGTGGTTTGTGCAACATAAGTGTGCATGACAGTTTGGCCGGCCGTTTTGGTCTGGCCAAACAGTCACGCGCACTTAGCATTCCTCCACCTGGCTGTGTTGCACAGCCGGGTGGAGAACAGTCCCAAGGCTCCCAGGCACTGTCTGAGTGACCAAACAGGCCGCGCAGACCAATCATGATGCTGCTGTCGTGATGGTGACAGCAGTGTTGTGATTCGGTTAGGGGAGCCTGTGTGCTGTCGGGAGCCAGGAAGAGAAGAGGCTGTGGCCATAATCAGGTAAGTGGTCTTTTAAATATTCCCCCCCCACCACCCCCGATTCGATAGCAGTTGCCACTGCCTGCTGCTCTATTTTTTCTCTTTTACACTAGTCTGTAGATTGATGGTGTCTTTTGTGTCGAGAACCATAAGAAATGATGAGGTTGTTGTCACAGATAAATGGGTAGTCCTTGTCATAAAGGCTTTGTAAACATATACAGCTGTTTTTGAAGCTTGTGCGCGCTGGTGCGCGGAGCCAATGGAGTTCCATCAGGATGGGATGATGTGATCATATTTCTTCAGGCTCTGGTGAAAGTGGGTGAAGTTGCGAGACTGCGCCCAATTCACTGAGTCATAGTTATAGCAGCCACCTGTAGTGACGGGTTTCTGCTCCAGAATGTCCGATGGGCGGGACAGCCTTGAACAGGAAATCATTGTTACAGCCTACAGCTCTCCCGCAGTCACCCGGTGAGAAGAGCCAGTGAAGGTCACCGAAGATGGTGCAGGATGTGGAGTACAAGAGTGCAGGGCTGCTCACTGCTTGGGGGGAAGGAGTTGGATATACCACAGGGCTATGCAACCAAATGACCATGAAGCCTTGTAGGGTTTGCAGGGATAGAGGGAGTATAAGACGGGGGCCTGAGGCTATGCCAACATGGGAGGAAAGTGTTGAGGGCTAAGTGTTGGGGCGACTGTCAAGTGGTACTGCTCGACTATGTTTTTTTAAAGTAAATTACATATGATGTCATGGTTGTATGTCAGAAAGTCGCTAACCAAATATGTATTATTTATCTGTCCTGCTTTATTATGTCGGCGGAAATGGTTGAGGCCAATATGTTTACAGCTATCAATCTTCTCAGCCTCAGTCCTACTGCAATCAATTTATGATCCACCTAATGAAATATTTTGTTATATACTTTTTATTTTCAAATTATATTAAGGCGCATTAGTCTGCAGGGTGAAGAGGCTGATATTTTCTTATGTGGGCGATTTTTATCTTCTATGTATTAGCTAGTTATACTGTTTGATTGAATTTTGTGGTATATAAATTATTTTCTTTTATATTTTTTTTTTAACTCTTGCACTAATGGCATGAAAGTCACTTTATATTTTTCTTTGCATAGCATGCAGCTGTTTGTTAGAATCCTGTCAAAGGAAAGTCTTTTGAACCTTGGATTTTGTTTGTGATTATCTGATCTCATGATGGGGTGGAATATTTAATATGTGTAATTAATTGCAAATTTGAATATTATCTTATTTACATGTATGTGCTTTTGTGATTTTATGTGGACCTCTTTGGGGTTCATTAATCATAAATAAAATAACCTTGAAACTTGTGTCAGACAGTACTCTAGCATAAAATAGCATTCTCGTGGAATCATGGTTCAGACTCATTGATTTGGTAGTCTGTTAATCGACCCATTATTTGGCATAGAATTTAACACTGATGTCATTATTACAGACATATACTTTGGGAACGGTATTTTTTTCCTACCCAGAAAGTAACTGACAAGAATTGACCCTGTCCAGCGCTCCACTGGCTTTCAATTAGGTGTGTACTATTAAAATACCTGATACATCGAAATATGTGTAAAACTAGCACTGTACTGACAAAACGCCAGAAAAGTGTGTCATCTCCTCAAATGTACACAGGCAACAAATATGTCAGATGAGAGGCAATAACTCAGCACAAACAGTAATAAACATGGTTGGAAATAGCAACCCCTTTAGATAAGTGATGATCAACATAGGCCGAGGGGGCCAGAGCCATGACGCATTTTTAGGACGTCTGTTTAAGATAACATTACATGCTATGAATCCAAATGGGAATCATTTATCGCTTACCCTGTAAATACCAGACAATGTGGGGGTACTGCTAGATGGGTCCTGCTGTGGGTGAATTACACCAGGACAAATTCTGAATATTTCACTGGAGCTGGACCAGATCCCGGATCCAGCTCAATAATGACTGCCTGATCCAGGATCCAGCTGGCTCCCCATCATTTCCTGTACTGGGCAGATCCATATATTTACTGCATGGTCCTTAAGAGTGCTCCTCATGTTGCTGTGCACAGGAATGAGTACAATGCACTGGGAGTGGGGCATAATAGCCAGTAAAAGCAACATCAAGCTTGTGCGACTGTGAATGGTGTTCATACTATTCTCATCTGCCTTTGCAAGCAGGTGCCCCTCCACACTGCTGACACACCTGCTTTCTCCATAGTGCACCCTTAAAGCACCATAGGAAGATGATTACAATGTAGCGTACATCCAAACATGCAATACAATAAAGTGCATAGTTAGGGTTTTAACAAACAGGTTCTCTTGCCTGCACCTCACGGATGCCATATTGATGTGGTCTCCAGGCAGTTCTGCTGCATAATCATGATGTCAGAAACGCTGCGCAATCCGCAAACATGCCCCAAGCAAGCAGATTTGGGCTGATATACACAACTCAGATGATCCATATAAGGCCTGATTGAAAGCGGCCCTATAAATTGAGACACTTGTTTGTGCAGGGATCGCAGTTGGAAGTGGTGCAATGTTATTCGCACTCAGTCATTACCAGGTGCGATAAAGGTTGCATCCTTCGATACATTTTGACACCCCCCACCTCAGAGTGCTACACCAGTTACCCACCCAGAAACGCTTCCAATTCAAACTTCTTATCCTAGCCTACAAAGCCCTCCATAACGCTGGACCTGCCTACCTCAACCACTGCCTTAACTTCCATCATGCAACTAGGCAACTGCGCTCAGCCACACTCTGCCTCGCACAGATCCTACGCATCTGCAGAAGCAAAACAGGAGGACGCTCTTTTTCCTACATCGCCGCAAAAACCTGGAACAACCTTCCTCATCACATCAGGACCTCCCCATCTTAACTCGATACACCTTGATCTGGATATAAATGACTGGCAGCTGCCGGTGATGTTGCGCATGATGCAGGACTGAATCAAGCCCACTGTGTATTTTTGGTATTGATGACATGAGGTCAAGTAACAGCTATAGCTAGATGTAGCCAGACCTACAAGGGACAGAGTGGTCACTCAGGTATTTTCCTGGTAGCCTGCAGGTTAGGGGCCTACTTTCAGAGCTGGATGAGCTGCCTTGACACAACCATATTAGGCCTATGTCTCTATTCTTAACATAACTTTGTGTGTAGTGTGGAGATGATTTAAACATATTTGCCAGGGCTGATTTTGGTTTCCAGTTCTGGTCTTACCCTTTGTACCCAACTTGGAATAAGGGTCGATGTATCTTTGAAGCATTGCAGTACCATAATACTCCTCCGTGCGCAGGAACTGTTGTAGAATTGACAACAGCACAAAAAGCATTGGCAAAGCCAATAGGTCTCAGCAATGGCGGAGCTCCGAGCAATTGGCCCTGTCAATGGTATAGGTCGCATAGGATTAAATACAAACACATTTTCTATGGAAGTCCACACAGAAATCTAGTCAAGTAGTCAAAGATCTTTATTCGGTTATCATAAAAATAACCATAAAAGCACAGTACAATTGACAAAATATAAAAACTCCATTGTAGTTCAAAATCATGTCATAGCTACATTATACAGATGTTGAATACTTAAATAAAATCAGATCACATAATCATGGATTTACGATAATTAAAAACATTTTTTAAAAAGGCTGTAGCAGCAGCAATGACATATACTTCATCCAGACATTGCAAAGCCAATAATGCGGGGCGACATTGTCTCAGTCCAAATTTCTGCAATACAGGGATAAACCATCTCCTTCTCGGTCTAACATAGTACTGACAGAAAAATAATATGTGAAAAGTGGACTGAGTGGAGACATCATCACACAGGCATTTACATAAATCTTTAGACCAGTCATTTAGTTCTGGAAAACTTAGGGATCTATAAAGGATGTTCAGTCTGAAGCGTGTCAACAGGAAACGATCATAATCGCCAATAAATAAAGAGATATATGGCTGTATGCTGGGGGTCAACAGTGTAAGTTGATGTGCTTGGACACATGTCTTCCAAATATGGCATGCCCAGTTCCGAATGACAGATATAATTTGAGGTACTGTCCGGGACTGCCAGGAGAAACTTAAGAAACAAATTTTCCACAATCTGCAGAGCATTTACCTCAGCATAGCCCAAGATTCCAGCTCCATAGGTGGCTATTGCCACACACTTAGCCTTATAAATGCGTAGCAGTTCCACAGGAGGACGTCTACCTAATTTGCGACTAAAGTTAATAAGTGCCATCAGTGACTTGGTGAACAACAGCCGTCTAGTTTTAACTGCCTGCGTCCAAAATCCTGACCTGTCAAATAAGATCCCTAAATAGGAGAATGTTTTGGTGCACTCGATGGACCTTGAGTCTATAAAAAGGGTATTAATCTTCTTATTGGAACCCGCCCCACAGTTCATTGTGAAAGTTTTAGAACAATTAATCCTAAGCCCCAGATTTGACAAAGTTAGAGAAGGAGTTTACAACCCTTTGGAGACAAGCGGCGTGCAGGCCATTAAAACCGCGTCGTCCGCGTATAGGAGTGCAGGGATAGGGCGCTTAGCAGCTGTTGGCAGATCCCTACACTCCTTAACTAGAGTAGTTTCTAGATTATTTATATATAATGTAAAGAGGAATGGAGCGAGGACACAGCCTTGCCTCACTCCTCTCAGCACACTAAAGTGCCTAGTGCATTCGCCGCCCATCCCGTACCGAACCCTCGCCCTAGCCCCTGAGTAAAGCTGCCTCAGAAAAGTAATTATTAAAACATCCATACCCATACTCTCTAAAATCTGCCACAGCTTATCATGAATAACACAGTCGAACGCCGCCGTTAAATCAACAAAGGTCATGAATAATCTTTCCCCTTTTGCCCTAGTATATTTATCTAGTACTATATGTAAATTTAGGCCCTGTTCGACTGTGCCCATGCCCTTACGGAAGCCATATTGAAGATCACTTATAATGGCGTGTTCCTCCGCCCAAGCCTGCATTCTATCCAATAGCACTCGCCCGATAACCTTAATTGTAGAATCCAGCAGCGAGATGGGCCGGTAACACGCTGGATTCATCCTGTCGCCTTTTTTAAAAATTGGCACAATTACGGATTCGTACCAGGTTGGTAAAAGACCTCGTGAGCAACATGCATTAAAAACCTGTGTTAAAAGTGGCTCCCATAGTTCTAAGTTGGATTTAAAAAGGTCCACCGGAATACCATCCGGACCTGGAGCTTTACCGCCCAAACTAGAATTTATTGCTATGATAACCTCGCTAAGGGTAAAATCAAGTGTTAGTTCCAGGGGTTCACAAGCAGACATACTGTCAGTCATATTTGACATGGTGCCCTGGGTGTCTATTGCTGATTTGTCAAACAGTTTTGAGTAGTGTGAAATCCATTCCGATTCGGTAATAGCAATCTCGACAGTTGCTATATCCTTATCGGCCAAAAAGGGTGCGTTTACTGCTTTCCAAAATGCAGCGGAATCTCGATTTTCCGAGGCTTCTTGCAGAGTGCGCCATGCTTCTACTTTTAGTGCGGCCTTTCTCACTTTTAATGCCCTCTTGTATTCTCTTCTAGCCTCTCTAATATGTTCTTGATTCTTCACTTTAGCATGTAGGGAGTGTTTAAGGTTGGTGTAAGCCTTTGTACAATGTGTATCAAACCATTCTTGTTTATGGGTAACCTGTTTTTTAGTTTTCACACATAGTGCATCTTTGACATATTTTGAGATAGCGGTAAAACTTTCTATTATTTCCTGGTCGGTCGATTTCTCATTCAAACAAGTTAAAAACATATCTTTACAATTTAGCCCAACTTTTTTAGTAAATTCTGCTGAGTCAATATTTGCCCATCTAAGTGCGTAACCATTTTGCCTACTCAGGGTAATATTATCTACAGAGTGAGATGGAACAGCTCTAGCGTTAATACCCTGGTTGTACACCATCACTTCTACACTTAGGGGAAAATGGTCACTTAGAGCAATCTCATGAGTATTAAAATTCTTAACACGCGTAGCATGTCTGCATGATATTAGAATAAAATCAATAGTAGAGAAAATACCACGACCATTGAACGTGGTTCGGAAGGGCGCCATAGGTGAACACAAATCATTAGCAAATCCCATGTCCGAGGTGAACATAACATCATTCAAAAGATTCCCATACGGTGTGTGAGGAAAATGTGAAAAGCTAGAACCTTTTCCATAGGAAATTCCGCAAATCTTGTTATCAGAATGTTGACACAGCGGAGAATTGAAGTCCCCGCCCCAGATAACAAATACATCATTAGAAACCTGGGACTGTAAGTTATATAAATGGTGGCTCATAGATCTCAAGATGCCCTCAATCAACATTGGTGAAGCATTGTTGTAAAAATTCAGTATGACTATACAGAAAGCATGTTCTAAGTGAAGGCTAATAATTTGGTAGTTTGGTTCATTAGCATTTAATACTATTTTCCTTACATCCAAGTAATTTGAGATGTACGTACAAAGACCCCCTTTTGCCCTACCATGAGAGGATGTTATTGCTGGGGTATGGAAGGTTTTATATCCATTTATATGGATGGGATCCACGGCCCAGGTTTCTTGCAGGCTGAGAATATCAAATTTACTCACAAACTCCATCCATATTGTGTTGGTCACCTTAGCTTTTAAACCCGCTATATTCCAAAACAGGAACTGACACTTATTCTTCCCTACTTCACCACAACCATTTCCTCTCCCACTATCGATATGAGTCGATATAGGATTAGCTTGTATAGGGAGAGGTAAAATAGAAGCAACCTGGATGCAAGTTGCTAGGTCGTCGACTACCACTACATCTACATTAACTAACGAAACTACACCCTGGGGGAGGATATTAGCCGAATTCAATTTTGGTGACAGGGTGCCTTCATCTGTTATTGCACCCGGGCTGCAGGATACTGCAGCCTTCGGTGATTCCTCCATTCGTGGTCAATCGACTAGTTCGAGGTTAGTAAGTGTCTCGTAGCGATTAAAAGTAGGGACGTTAAACCGGGGTAAATGACTCGGTGTATGGAGTTCCCTGTATTGGGTGACATTTTTAAGTTGCAGTGGTTGATAAAAGTAGCCTAGTGGGACTAAGTTAACATCCTGCCCCGAAATTATGTGGTTTCCTGCTCTGCTCAGAATCGTTCTTACCAGCTGCGGGGTTTTAAAAGTCAACACCACGCAGTCTCCTGCCAAGTTCTTACGTTTTCTACCCACCCAATTCACTCTCCTAACCATCTTAAATTCTTCAAATAACCTCTCCGTTAAGCCCGTTCTAGCACCTAACCAATGTAATGATTTATTCCTTAATGTCTCCCATGGTTCAACCATACCAGGTTGTAAGCTCGGTACGTTAACTAGTACCACTACATACGGGGTGGCCTCTGGTGGTAAATCCAAATTGATTTTTTGCCGCTCCCCTTCGTTCTGAATCCGGGTACTAGTAGGATTATTGCCATTGGAGACTAAGGGATACATCGTCTTGTCAAGGGCCGGGGAGGTTTTAGTAGATAATACCTCCCGGTTAGTATTCTGTTGTCCTATAATGTGTGATGCCTGTGTTGGGTCTTTATTTCTGTCACGGGCTGGATTGGTGATATGACATCGTGTGTTGTTATTTGGTCTGGCCTGACTATTTACATGACCAGCTATTAACTCCTCGCCAGATTTCATAGGGGTTTCTAGACATTTAGATAAAACTTCTTCCATTTTTCCAAATCTGCACATCAAATTATTTAGTGTTTCTCTAAGGAAGGTGTCTAAGTTTTCCAGTTTAGATTTTATCTTTGCCACCTCATTCTGTGTGCGTGCATTTAAGCTAGCTAAGGATTTTTCCCAACCCGCTATTTTCTGAGTAGACATGGTCTTATCCTTATTTACGGCTTTTTTCCGTGCTTTTAAGTTGGTCTCCCTAACCAGTGATCCAGTAGCCTTTGTTGTGAGGGGAAGGGGGTCAGGGTTTCTGACACGCTTAGTCGGTGGTTGGGCATCGTACTCCTGGTCGCTTCCTGAAATATGATCCGATATATCTACGACGCAACCGTTAATGCCTGATGGGCTCCTGGGAGCGTCAGTATGTATATCGGGTCCCCCCTGAGCTATATTATCCTCTCCTACACCTCCCTCCACACCCAGGTTCCCCGTGTTCAGGGACTCTTCTATTGTAATAATCTGCTGCTCAATGGCTCCCATGGCGCCCGTTAAATAACTTAGGGGTCGATTACGATGTCGGGCGGATCGCCACCGCCCGCATGGCGGTGGCGATCCGCCCACCATAATCGCCCGTCCGCCAACAAATTCCCCCCCGCCATATTACCATGGCGGAGGGGAGCCCGGCAGACGGTAAGACCGTCCGCATGTGCTCCGCCCGGCCGAACAGTCGACCGGGCGGAAAAGGGTTTAATATGGTGGCGGTGTCTGCAAGACACCGCCATCCATATTATGATGCCGGCGGAGATGAGCCTTTCCATGGTGGCGTCGCCGCCATGGAAAGGCTCGCGGTCTTTGCTGTTGGGGGCCCGTTGCGGGCCCCCAGGGTGTTGGGGGGTGGGGGCTGCACATGGGGGTACCTATGGTACCCCCTGCATCTGCATGCACAAGGTGGCAGGCACCGCGCGGTGCCTGTCACGTTGTGCATGCAGATGCACAACATGCATTTCCAGCACTGTGGCGGGCGGTGTTGTGAGCACCGCCCGCCACAATGCTGGAAATGGGGGATGCCACCGCCACCGTGGCGGTGGCATCCTAATCACATGTGCGGGACTGCCGCACACATAGCGGGCGGTCCCATTTACCGGGGCGATGGCGGGCGGACAAAGTCCGCCCGCCATCATAATCGGCCCCTTAATAAGGTCTTACAAGACTGTCCCCCTGGCTTAGAATGCTTTTTAACATTGGCGCTCGGCGTTTTTCTCTTCCCCATGGCTGTGATTGTGCACCAAGTGAATATGTCTGTTAATCTCGACTCGTCCTCAATAACCAAGATTGGCAGGGTATAACTATGAAATATGATGTTTGCCAACCTGCTATGGTAGAGTAAAGAAATATAATTCACCAAAATTGTTCGGAGTATACAGAGGGAAAAAGCAATGGAAGTTCAGGCGTTTTTTAAATATTCACCAGCTCTTATCATATAGTCACTATCACAGTACCTTTAAATGCAGGGTACAGGGCCGTGGCCCAGCGCGGCCTCTTCCGGTCTATGACGGGCTCAGACAGGCCCGTCTTGGCCCGGTCTTGGCCCATGCTGTGCCCGCACGCGTCCCGCGTTGCGGGACCGGCTCTGAGTTCTTATTACGTCCTCCAGGGAGCGGGGGTAAAGTGCGTGCCCGGCCCAGCAGGAGTCAGGGTCCGTTGGTAAAGTGCGAAGTGCTGATGCCAAAACGTTGCAGAGCGGTCTCCCGCGTTGCGGGACCAGCTCTGAGTTCTTATTACGTCCTCCAGGGAGCGGGGGTAAAGTGCTGCGTGCCCGGCCCGGCAGGAGTCAGGGTCCGTTGGTAAAGTGCGAAGTGCTGATGCCAAAACGTTGCAGAGCGGTTTAGTCTATGGAATATGTACTTTTGTGTGCCTTACACAGTTTCAGACTTCTCTTATACTTTAGTTCCTCGTAAGGGTTACCATTATCAATGAAATACATAGTAATAGAAAAATAATACATTTATTGTTGAAGATGTTGGCCAGCATTAGGCATTGTATGACAACAATAGTATATCATTCTCTGCAGCATTCTTGAATGTAATCTCCAAGATGGGTGCAGTATTAGAACGCGTTTCAGAAGTCATCAAAGTTGGAGCAGCTTGTGTAGTACATGCAGGAGGGCTGTCGGGCTGTTGAGCCCTGTAGTTCTACTTCTGTGTTGATGCATAGGTGTTCTGTAGGAGGGATGGCTGCCGCTGACTCTGATGAGGATGAGTATGAAGAGTGGCTGGTGGAGTCTGTCTGGTTGTGAGTAATGAGGGTGCCTGGTGTGGAACATTGGTGGAAGGGATGCTTATTCGCGACAGTAGGGGATGTGGAGTTTGCCAGCACCAGGGGGAGGGGGTCTGCCTCTACTAGAAAGTGGAGGTGGTGAAGTGGGTTGTTGTACTGAGGTAATACGTGAGGGGCGGCTCTTTTCCTACACCAAAAACGTACCAAAAATACTTATGCGCCTCATTAAAGTTCCAAACTGCTAGTTAAAAGAGGTGCACAACATAATGTTGCAGTGTCATTCTGCTCTGACGGCTCTGTGCATCACCACACTGCAGAATTGGCCACAAAGACGCAGTTTCGTGTCATCATAACTGTCTCGAGAACTCCAACCTGCAGACCTAGTTGTCTAGTGCAAAGCAACAATTATATAGCGCTTACTACCCGTGTGTGTGTCGCGAAGCGCTTGTGTACATGGGTAGGGTGTTACATTGTATTGATCGTGGATGGAAGTGAGAACACTGTCCTGAAAAATAAAAAGTAGTCCTGAAACAATGCCCTACAGTGCCCGCTGCGTATGTTTAAATGTAGTTGGGCAGTGCGCTCGGGGAGGGCTAAACACTGGAAGAGTCATGAAGTATGCATGCCCTTGACAAATGGGGAGGGTGAAAAATTGAGCGACGATGGTGCCTGCAAATGGGAAGCCTATGGGCAGGCTGTAAGTCCATGAGGTAGATACAGCATGTCTTGGAAGAACCAAGACCTAAAACGCACATATATTCCCTACTCATAGTTATCCTTTATTTGTACAATACAATTTTTCTTGGCAAAATCCTTCCACCAAACGTTTTTGCTTTCTCCTGGGAGCTTTGTCGATGTGACTACCTTTTTAGAAAATGTTTTTAAATCATTTTTAGGTGGAGCATCAGCGCGCATGCGTTGTCTGCAAGACCTGCTGTAATCACTCGTACTGAGTGTAATCCCCCCTGTAATCCCCCTGCTGCTTCAATTGGTTCACTTTTATTTCCTGGCTCCTTATTTGTTAGTGCTCCAATACATCATTTCCGGTTTTACGCGAGGAGCAACGGTAAATTACAGTTTCCTTACACTCATAAGTGTTGTGTGTTCTTTGGGGACTACTTGTTTATTTAATTTCATACTAGTGTGTGGCACAGCACACTTTCATTTTAGGTATGGTATCTGCCACCCGCTTTTGTTTGTTTATGCACTGCGCGCTTTTATATGGCTTCCGGACGCTTTTGCTTCCTTCTCCACGGCGCGCTTTCAATTTAGTACGGCTTCACTTCAGGTATGGTAGCTGCCACCCACTTTTGTTTGTTTATGTACGGTATGCTTTCATATGACTTCCGTCCGCTTTTGTTTCCTTCTACACTGTGCGCTTTCAATTTAGTACGACTTCACTTCAGGTATGGTTGTCGCCGCATTTGTTTGTTAATGCATATTGCCGTGGCACATTATAGCCAGATAAATGCTCCCAGTGACACAAGATGTACACTAACCTTCAATACATCTGTCAGCGGCAGTATTTTCCTATTTTACACCCCCTCCGGAGCCTTTCCTCCACACAACTAGGGGACCTTACCCGTCATTAGTTACTGTCGGATACATCACGGCTGACACAGGCAGAAGAAAGCAAGCCATATATCTCTTTTTTGTTGTTGCCTTTGTTTTATTGCAGTGCTTGCTGTTTTTTTAAAAATGTTTTCTCTGCTAAAGGTACTCTATTCACATTTTCGGTGCCTGCTTCTGCATTTCAATTGGTGTGCTGTGTTCACATATATAGCTACAATTTAAAGCTCTCTACTTTGTGTCCGGTACTGCAATCCAGTAAATGTTTGAGGTGATACATGAGTCTATATTTAAAAAATATGTGCATCAATGAACATTCATTCATATCTTCCACCACATAAAGCACTACTAAAGGACTGTGTTCGGAAGTTATCTACTCTTATGCCATTGTTGGGAAACAGTGTTTACAACGCTGTCTCCACAACGCAGTGCCATTACAACGCGGTCGTTACAACGACCGCGTTGTTACCACGCATTACATTATATCGCAAGTCATTTCTACGACTTGCTGTAGTCTTGATTTAGAATCCAACACCTTCCCTGCTGTTGCACAAACTGGAGTAGGAATAGTAAATAATACTATTCCTAAGTCCAGCGCGCCCCCTACAGCAAGTCGTAGTAATGACTTGCGATGTAATGGTATGCATTCTAACAACGCGGTCGCTGTAACAACAGAGTTTTAATGGCATGCGATGTATTCACATGCGTTGTAAGGGTATATCTTCCCATTGTTCTGTATTGTCAAAACTCACTATAAAAATACATTTACTTAGAAATTTCCTTAAAATTACTTATGTTATTTCTACTACAGTCAAATCTGCTTTCCCAGCACGCTACAGTATATAAAACATGTTGCCTTAATGTGCTGAAAGCTAGAAATCTTGAGTAAATATAATTTGCTGGGTATTCGTGTTCGCCCTTAGCAAGAAAATGAATGAAGGCCCCAATTGTAACATATTTGTTTAGTCCAACAGATAGCTTTCATCACAATTACCACTAAGGTAAAGTCAATAAAGACTGTGCTTTGGGCCATCTCTTCCTCAATATCAGGGAGGCTCAGATCACCTCATATGTAAAACTAACAGCGCCGTATGTGCAATGAAGGAAAATGTTCTGTACTTTTTTTTTCATGTGTAAGGCTATTGATTATAAATACTCTCTTTAATACTGATATAACTTATTATCTTATTCAAAGGGTC
Source organism: Calotriton arnoldi (assembly GCA_963921515.1). Taxonomy (NCBI): domain Eukaryota; kingdom Metazoa; phylum Chordata; class Amphibia; order Caudata; family Salamandridae; genus Calotriton; species Calotriton arnoldi. The sequence continues at coordinate 110,220 of CAWUFW010006892.1, forward strand.
TAGCAAGGCTGGCAGCATCTGTGCCTCTTTTACTGCCAGCCTTGCTTCTCGTAAGCAAGGACTATAAGTACAAAGAGCGTGTTTACGGTGCAGATTTTCAAAGCACATAAATAAAAGGCATTGTCACTTACAATGCCAATAGCTCTAACTCTCACAAATGCGAGACCTATTGCATTGCAAATGCTTGTTCATTTAATGAACAATATCACTAATGCGTTTTATCTGATAACATGCCGATCCTTTTACTTTAATCTATTGTAGAAAACAGATTCAACATATCGATGTGGATTCTGACGAAATATTGCCATCTTCTGGCTCTTTATGGAACAACGCCTTTTTATCCTTTAGATTAAAATCACTATTACACTATCGAATATCATTGATGTTTAAGATTCACAACACCTTAAGGAAATGGGTTCTTTTTGGTTTGATTTTAAAGATCAATTTTATTTCACATTTTGCTATGGCAAACTCCCTGCTGCCCCATAATATTTGCTGGTATATTTTCAGTCCCCAGGAACGCATATTGATTGCTGTGCTGGCAATTTAGCAAAATGCACCGCTGTGACAACAGTTTTGCTGTTATTTTTTATTAATATTCTTTAATAGTCTCACTTTTGACTTCCCTTTTCGTCTCCCCTGAGACATTAAATTGTGGTCTTGAAAAATCACTGTAATGCATTTTTTTTGCTGGTGTGTTTGCTATTTGCTTGTGAACATAGCTACTTTGCCTGTTTCATGTTTACATGCTCCCCTTTTCGTTCAGGCGCAGAACCAGGAATGTTCACCAGACTAAAGCAGATAAGGTACTGATAGGGCTCTGTCTGAGGACTGCAAAATTTAGTTAACAACTTAAACCAAAAAGATTCCCCTTACCTGGCTCCTCTGCCATTGGAACAAATTGGCAATGGGCCAATTTCCCCATGCACTAAAAGACAGATGTGGACATTTTAATATGGTTCGGAACCCACTGCTAGTTTATCTATCAAACGATCACCCAAATATTTCCCGTCTGCCCAGAATGAGAGCACTAAATCGACTTTCCTATTAAGGGGCGCTAATCGATTGTTGCATGGATGAGACCTATAGACACTGCTTATCCATTTTTGTTCACTATAGTCCAATGTTATGGGGGTTCATTGCTTCTTTTGTTGGTAGGAAACAGGGCAGATTACTTTAGCTGTAACCTTACAAAATGACAAGCCAGGAGGCAAGCAAGGGAGGGGATTCTTATCTTAATGAGACCTGGTTGACAGTTGTAGAGAGATGATACTCCCATTCGGATGCTTTGTATACATGTTACCTGTTGCATTTTCGAAATAAAATCAATGGTGGAAAAATTATACGATCACATCCACAAACTGTACATTACACTTTTGATATCAGATTACTCACTTTAAGCATCTATGAAGAAACCAGACTAAGGACCAGAGCAGGAGGTGCCCAAAGTTAAATAGGAGTACAGCCCAGTGCCAACTCTTCCCTCTTCTAATGTAAAGAAAATGAGGTCATAACGTTTTTTCTTCAATAAATGTCTACCATCTAAGAACCTATCCTTCTTTTGGTGTTCTGCACACAAAACTGGGCACGTCTCGCAAGATGGCACAAAGAAGCACAGACATATTTTTACTTGAGTGGGTCTTCATGGACATGGCTAGGTGTGTTTTAGAAATTCACTCATAATCACTTTTTGAGTCTTTATGCATAGCTGTGTTTTCTAGAATTAAAATGTACAGACTATGGACAGGGTATGGATGATCAATAACTGGATAAAAGCCAGATTTGCAGGGCAGCTTACTCTTGAGTTTAAGTTTAAGTTGATTTTTATTATGCATAATTAATTAAAATCTTTGCATAAAAACGTTATTTCTGCAATATTAGACATTTAGACATAAAATATGATATAACATTTCAAAGGGCACATTTTCAATGCTCATTAAAAGCTAATCATTTAGCAAGATGAGCTTCTAAAGCCTTAAGTTTTTGGTCCGCTTTTGTTAAAAAGTTAGAAAAACAGCAATAATAATGCGTAAGCTTTGCAGGGCAGCTTACTCAGCAGGAAATGCTGAATGTAGAAGCTGCTGTACTATGGGATTACAAGCTGAAGGTGGTGCAATTACATTGTTCCACAACAGTCCAAGAAAACTTCTTTCTCCCTAGGCGTCTTTCAGGTTTCCAGGCTTCCATTCAAGCTAAGGCACCAAACCTACAAAGAAGGCACACTTAAGTGTGCCTGACTCCAGAGCTCTGCATGATCTCCTCTCCCAAAGATGCAACAAGCTGTGAAAACTGAGCCACGGGGAAGACTGTGTCCACTTATGACTGGTGCACATGAGGCAGTTCAATCCAACTAGATGGGCTGTTTTCGAAAAGTCTGATGATGTCATGTAGCCACCTTTCGTCAGTAACCAATAAGATTTGTATTGTCTTTCTCGGTGAGATTTACATTGGATCTGGCCTCTCCTAGATCACTAGCTAAGCCAGGGGTTTGGTACAACCAGGGAGCTGCACTTGCAGAAAACTAGATATCCTTCTCTCATGACAGCGACCTAAGCTGCACCCGAGTTCTTCAGGATTCCTTCCTCTGATATGACGTACAGTGCCCATACTTAGGAGATCAACAACTCCAGCCTAATGCACCCATAAACTGAGGGCAATCTGAATGTTTTCCAGCTGGCGGCAGGGCTGCAGATTGGCTTTGCAGGAGGTACTAGGAAGGTTGGTTGCCTTACAGGACCCCAAGAAGTTAATCAGTGGTGGCACAACCTTACATAAAAGGTGGAGCGTGAGGTGCACTGAAAACACATATATATTAATGTGGTTTTAGTAAAAGGAGCGTAAGTCCAGAGCTTTTTAAACTATCAACAAGAGCATGAAGTAATATAATACGTATATCAGAAAGGATACTAAAGTGTTCATATTAGCCTCATATGTCCAGATATAGTTACTCAATGCCCAGGTACAGTCTCATTTAGCCAGGCACAGGCTCATACACCAAGTTAAAACCTCCCATGTTCCGGTAGAGTTTTAAGTCAAGCACCATCTAGTTTCAATGTACAGGCGTAGGATGGCCTTTAATGCCTCCTATGCTGTGGTACACTATATGATGTGCAATCACAGAGTCATGATTACTTGTATAGCGATATATAGCAATATTCAATCAGGTGCAGTCTTACATCTCAAAGTTGAATTTCATATACCATAGTATACCCTCACATTACCAAGTATGGCCTATATGTCGTAGATTCGTTTTTCACTCAGGTCTCAGGCCATAGGGTTGACTGGCGACACATTCTAACACCTATCGCCATTGGGCAACTGGGTGAGATCGTGTAGTCACCTTCATGGCTCATGAGGCATTCCACCACTGGCCATTTTCCATCATTAACTCAGAACTTGACTTTCTGACCACCTTCAAAGGATTGCTAAACTTGTTACGAATATGTTTTTAGGGAGGGTGCTTGATCCTGACAATATCGCCCGCAGATATGTTGCTTTTGACCAGACCGCAGCTTTTCTTTTGTCATAACACTGTTTCATTTTTATCTTGTTTGATGTTTACACACCTGTGCAAAGCTCCTCTCACAACAGAATTGGCAGTGGTGCTCTTACTCTCTTTCCCCTCAAACCAAAGTGGATGCAATTTGGTTATGGAAGTTCTACGCTGCAACAACTCAAATGGGTGTTTCCTACTTACGCTATGTGGTCTAGTGCGAAACGCCAATAATTGGTTTACAAGGCATTTTTTAAGGGCACATTCCCTTCAAGTGAAAATTAGAATTTTTCTTTTATCAAACAATTTGCACATTCTACTTGTCCATTGCTTTGGGGATTGTAAAGTGATGCCTTACAATGAATGATGCTGTAAATTTTAAAGAAACGTGTTATGTTAGAGGAAATCAACTGAGTGTCATTGTCGCTCATGACATGTTTAGGGAAACCTCTTGAAAATATTTGTTTGAAAAATTCCTACACCTTCTAAAATATGGGGCTCTGTAAAAAAATTGAAACCAATCTACTTACTATAACAATCCACTAAGACAATAGCATAACACATGGACAATGGCAGGTGGTACATTGGCCCTATCAAATAGTCTCCTAATTTTTGCCAAGGTCCTGCTAGCAAGCTTATAGGCGTGAGTGGGCTTGTACGTAGTTTGAGGACCTTGTCAGTATTGATACAAATGTGACACTCACATATATATAGTTCAATGTACCTGTCCAACGCGGACTGCCAATTGTTTGTCCTGAAATCCTGAAGTTTGTCTAATACCTGTAATTCCTACATGACCCTCATGGCAAGTGCAAGAAGTTGCGGCCTCAAGGAAATGGATGCAGTTAACGTTTCATTTCTTGAAACTATTTCTTCGCCAATTATTAATTCATCTTTGACTATCCAATATGGTCTTAAGCTAATATCTAGTGATTTGTTCTTCGGCATCCCCTCAATAATTAATTTGGCATTTAAAGCATACTCTGGATCAGCTTGGATGGGCGACATCCTTTGCTTGTGACTCACAATTTGCTCATCATTGGTTGCATCAGTTAAACATGCAACAACAATATCTTCACCCTCATCACACCATTCGTCATCTCCTGACTCTGGGTCATATTGCACTCTAATTTAGACCAGTAATCAGCTGCAATGTTAGATTTGCTGAGAATGAATTCTGTGCTAAACACAAATTCATAAAATTTGCATGCTAATTTTGCTATGCATGGAGATACCTTAGCAGAAGTTCCTTTACCTGGAACACTTACTAGGGGTTTGTAGTCAGTTTTGATCACAAATGTTTAGCCCCACAGAAAACTCTTAAATTTGCTTACTGCCCACACACTTAAAAGGTTCCAGGTCAATCATGGAATATTTGGTTTCAGACCCTCTCAGTTCATGAATAGCAAATGCTATTAGTCTTTCTTCTTCCGACCGGCATAACACAGTAGCCAGTCCCACTTAAATGCATCAATAGTTAATAAAGAATTGAATGATCCATCAAATGACCACACAGAAGGAGCATTTTATAATTCACCGTTCAGTTTCTGCATTTTGTTTCTCACAATCTTGCTTTACCAAATGAAGTCTGCATCCTTTTTTAGCAAACTTCTCATAGGTCCAACTTTATGTGCCTAATTCTTCAAAAATCTTGAGTAGAACTCACACAGATCTAGAAGGTTGTAAGTTTTTCTTTGTTGCTGGTTGCTGGAGATTTGATAATGATGGAAATGAAAGTTGGCTTTGGGACTACACGCTTAGTGATGACATGTCCAAAACACTCAACAGAAGTTTGCAAGAATTTGCACTTTCACTTTTCCAATGTGAGCCCATTTTCTGTACCCTCCCCAGGACCTTATGCAATGACGTAAGATATTCTTTCTTTGACTGTGAAAGGATCAATTTGTCATCCTAAAAGGCATGGATATCCTTAATGCCTACAAACAGATTCTTCATGACCTTTTAGAGTACTGCAGAAACATGAGTTCAAACCAAATGGCATGCAACAGCACCAAAGTGCTATTGGGGTGTGATGAATGACATGATTCTTTTTGTCAGACAACTTGGTAGAAAGTGACTATGAAGTCCAGCGTTGAAAAGAACTTAGAGGCTTATTACGATGGCGGTCGGAAAACCTCCCCGACCGCCATGGTAGCGGGAAAAGACCGCCCGCATGGACCGCGACATCACCACTGGTCGAATTACGATGACCCGCGGTCGAAATCCGACCGCGGCGGTCTGATCCCTGCACTGCGTGGCTGGCACTGCACAGTGCCTGCCACCTGGTACAGGGAAATGTAGGGGGGGACCATGGGTACCCCCACAGTGCACCCACCCCCCCAACACATTGGGGGCCCGCAACGGGCCCCCGGAAGACAATCTCCGCATGCCTTTCCATGGCGGTTCGACCGCTGAGGAAAGGCTAGCTACCGCCGGCATCATAATCCTGCCGGCGGAGCCTGCTCTGCACCGCCACCATTATACCGGTCCTGCTCCGTCCGCCAGGCAGGAGTGCGGATGGCAACCGTCGGAAAAGCGGCGGTCGGAATTTCCCACCGCCGCGGTCACCACCGCCATCCTAATTCGACCGGCGGTTTTCTTGGTTGCGATCGCGGGCGGATGTCCACCGCCTGTCCGGCGGGCGTCACCACCGGCCCGGCAGGCGCCACCGCCGGCCCGGCGGTGGACATCCAACTGCCATCGTAATAGACCCCTTAGTATCCCCATGCTTAGTGACCATTTAATGGATATTTGGACACTGTTAGCTCTGTACTATTATTTGGTGGTTTAACTGGTGCAAGTCAAAGCTAAATCAAATTTAATAGTTTTCATATTGGCTATCATGACAGAAGAGCCATTGGGATGCTGCAACTGGTTCAATTATCAACTAACACATCAAAAATATGGAAGACACGATCTTCATTACCTAGTTATTTATGGTACCCATCCTTGTGTGCAGAAAGAAGAATGTCTTGCATGTTTTGTACACAGGTAAAGCTCCTTTCTAGAGTTTGATGCTATGTTGGAATCCCTTAAGACGGCAAAGTTCCTGTCTGAACACACCATCATGTACTTGCATGACCTTGTGAAGATCATCTTCAAAGACGCTGAACACCTACGGTACCTTGTAGGGGTTGATTAGCATGTGCACATTTTGATGTTCTGCTCATCAAAGGATATCAACCCCTTGGTTGATCCCATACATTTTTGCAGAAGTTATCCTGCCCTCAAAACACAGTTCTGCTTTGAGGGCACCTGCAAGTTGGAATTTGTGCTCACCATAAGCAGCTGGAATTATAGGAGTTTGACACAGCAGATCCTTAGCTGTTACGATATTATATATTTCCTTTGATGTCATTAAATGTTTTAATAAGGCCTACCACAATACATTAACTAATACATGCTTAACTAAAAAATAAAATACACTAAAACAACATTCAATTACAAACAGTAGTCTAACTAAGTCTAAACACCTCCCTACCACCACTAAACCATTAGAAAATAAGTTAAAAATTGTCTTATCTGAATAGGCCACCAGCAAATGGAAAAAAGAAGCTCCATGAACAGCCCAAAACAACAAAGACTACTAAATCAAAGCAAGTAGAAACAAACTGGTGGAAAAATAAAAATAAAAAAGCCTACAATCTCATAGAAATCAATGTTAAAAAATATTTTAATCTTTAAGGATTGGTAAATGATAAACAAGATAATTAAATGTTAAATATAATTTGAGGTTTCCAAAAATGCACAAAAACGTTTTATGTATAAACATATATTAAAAAATGCTGATATAAAAATCTATAGACAATTCTTTTCAGTTTAATATATTATGTGTAAAAAAGTAATGTATACTAGAACTATATCAGATTGTATTTACAATTATTATGAAGTAAAAAATATGATTTCTCATAATATAAAAAATACAAACAACTCGCTGTAATTATTAATAAATAATTCACAGTAAAAAGAGTTTATATGAAAAGAGATGTTTGGAATATGTATATAAAAATAAAATATATAAAATAATACTTTATAAAAGCCACATTAAAAAACAAACAAACAATGTATACTGTAAATATGTATAACTCTTTATTACACAAAATAAAATTGCAAATGCTCTTATTTGTAACTTACTAATATCACATATACTATACCTGCGAAGAACTGATCCAAATTGGAGAAAGTGCTATAATTTAGGGAAAGTCTAATTTCCTACTCCTACTCCAAATGTAACCACTTAAGTATATGAATGTACCAAACCTGAGTTGAAAATATGTATATTTTTAGAACTCACAATCTGATGTTCGGAGAAAAATGGTTGAGTTTCCAAAATACATTTAAAGCTGATAGCTTGGTGACAAATCAGGTGGCATTGGGGAGACTAATTACTAATATTAACTTGGTAGTACCAGGGTCATTGCAGTTAAAGGTAGGTATTACCCATGTAGAGGCATTCCACATTGACAAAACATTTTTTACTGCTGGTACTGACCCTGATGCACAGAGGTGATTACTGGTAATCTTGTATTTGGTGGCCACTAACGCAATCTTATCTCGTTTGGTCGCTATTACAACTCTAATAGTATTTAGTAGCACTGGAAGATTTTTATTGAACATAAGTAGCTCCTATTAGAAAAAGGTTGGAGACTGCTTGGCTAGGTTGTCTTTCCCCTCACTATGCCCAACCTGTAAACATTGCGGTGGAGCTTCCTTCCTCTTTCAACCCTCCATAGCCCACTTTAAATACTGACACATCGAGCCAGAATGTCGTAGTTTGCCATGAACATGAAGGTATGTCCACTGATTTACAGACTTCACTCCTTGACATCTACTGCTGAAAGATTTTGGTTGCAAGACCCACCTCCCAGTCCACGTAAGGCCCTTTACCATCTGCATGGGTGTATTAACGTCAAGCTTTTCTTAGCTGGTTTATCACCAGTATGCTTCATCAGTGGTTCTTAACCTTTGATTCAAGGACCCCTGGGGGTCCGCGTGGCCTACTAAGGGGGTCTGCGACAGTGTTATAAAATTAAATAATACCAAAATTAACAAATTAAAATTAAAATAATAAAGTATGTACAAATAAAGAAACAATGCTGAAAATGTTAAACCTTTTTCTATATTTGATAGGAATTAAATGAAATATTTCAATATTTGAGCATTTGTTTGGTGTATACTCGTTTTTGTATGTTTGCGTTTTGTTTTGAGGTTCAAATCTTATAAATTGCTAGGCCCGGGGTCCCTAGCTTCCAATAATTACTCATGGGGGTTCCCCATGAGGGAGATTCCAGGTTAAATAGGGTTAGGTTTATTCCCGAAATTGTTGTCCTGAACCACCAGATTTCGCTGATTTAACTGACACAAATCAGTGTCTCAGTCCTGACTTATTTTATAGAGGGTATTTTTTCGATTCTTTAGAAGGGATTTAGGCATGAAGGAGCCTACATTCAAATCAATTCCAAATGTTTCTTTAGGCAACACTAAGGACCTGAAAAAGGCTCTCTTATCTTTTTGAAGGAGAAAAATTTCACACTCCAGAGAACAGCGAAGAGTTCTCGCCTCTCCACCCAAAAGCGATTATCCTCATATCAGAAGAGCACCATTGGAAAAGTAAAAGTTGACATTAATCCAAACCCCAGGGTGAAGGGCATGAGGGGCTGCTAGAGTATTCAAATCACCAATCTGACGGAAGATACAACCTTCTATACGACGTTCCATTACCTCAAAGAAGCGCCAGAGCCTCATGTCCAATATCTCACAGGCATAACTTAATGATGGAAGAATTTTAACCCTATAGGCAGACAAAAAGTGACCAAAATGATGTTTTACACACGTTTTAAAATGACATTTGCCTGGGATAGAACCCTACTTGAACAAAGATTTACATGATCGTCATCCTGCCCACTACTGGAAAAGATCTTACCCAGATAAAGATACAAATCCTCTTTTTCCAATTTATCTTCCCCTAGATACCAGTTGAACTTACCCTCCATTCTTGTACCTTTCTTGCGGAAAGTCAAAGTTTTAATTTTAGATATATTTATTTTCAGAAAATGGGCTTCTGCCTACTTCACCAAGGCAGTAAGGCAACGTTACAAGCCAAGAGGGGTTAAATCCATTATAGCCACGTCATCAGCATGCAACAGGCAGCCAATAGACATGTTGTAGAATTTTGGGTGGTCCCCCTGTACCTGACTTAAATAACGTGGTAGATCATATATATATAGAGAAAAAAAACAAGAGCCAACAGTCAGCCCTATTTGAAGCCATTATGGGTTGTCACCTTTCGGGATAGACCCTGAGTACTTTCCATAAGAATATGGCCCCAGGTAGCTGATGAAGTTCAATGATGAGCCTTAGAAGGTGATGAGGAACACGCAAACAAAGAAGCTTTCCCCAAAGGTTACGTCTATCTACTCTATCGAACGCCATGGAGAAGTAAAAAAAAAGCTGTAAACACTGGCATACCCTGGGAAAAAAGGATGTTTCCCAATAATTGCTTGGAGGACAGCAATGTTACCGATCGTGGTATTTCTCCCAAAGCCAGCCTGTTCGGGGGGAATAATATTGTTTTCTTTAACCTATTTTTGTAAATGGGATAGTAAACTCCTAGCAAAGAGTTTACCTGCTGAATCCTGCAATGATATCTGTCTAAAACTTGCTGAAGAATATTTGAGGACCTTTTTATAATGCGGTATGATGATACTACCCTTCCAAGACAAAGTTATTATTCCAGTCAATAGCAATATTCAAAAAGGGGACACAGAAAGGTTCCCCAAGCTATAGGCTCTTTTTAATAGCCGCAATAGGAATCTCATTGGGCTACAGATGTTCTCGCGTTTTTATAAAACCAACAATCTCTGCTTGAGATGGAGCCAATTCTTCATCTATACTGAACTCAACAGGACCAACTTCCCCAGAATTACTAGAAGACCAATTAGAAATGTAACCCACCCAAACATTTTCAGGGATGGGAATTGCATGCACTGTCACACTAGAATCAAGCACCAATATTTCCTTGAGTCTCTAGAGTTCACGGCCTCCCTTAAATTTATCCACTTAGCATCATTTTCACTCCTACTCTCTTGCACTTTTACTTGATCTAATACGTTTAAGACGATAGATTACAAGCTGTCTTAAAGAGGAAAACAACTGATGCTGTCTCCTTAGCAGGAATTTTATTTCCTGTTTTAACACCCTCAGCTTCAGATTCAATTTTTCTGTCTAAGGCCTTCATCCTTAGAACCTGAATTATGAAAAACAATCATGTGGAACTCAAAAAAGGATATACGGCCACCCCATGAAAACTCAATTGATCTAAAACACACACCTTGAATTTTAGAACTTAAAATTCCCAAATTCCTAGCTGCCCAGAAAGTACGCCAATTTGACTTATTAAGGCCGACCTCACCATTTGATAGGATCCCAGGCAGTGGTAGCTGGCACGGATCGGGGGTGGGGGGGTGGGGGAATGGGGGAGTATTGTAAAAAAAAAAAATCACTTACCTCTTCGGCCGGCCGCGTCTCTCCTCGCTTCCCTTCCGACGAGTCCCAGAACGAAAGCAGGAAGCCCACACAGGCTCCTCTAAGCCAATCACAACACTGCTTTCACCATGACAGCAGCCTTGTAATTGGTCTGAGTGCCATGGTTTGGCGCTCAGATGGGGAGTGACAGCCTGTGCATGTTCTCCACCCAGGCTTTGTATTACAGCCTGGTGGAGAACATGCAAAGTGTGCATGACTGTTTGGCTGGCTCAAGACAGCCGACCAAACCGTCATGCGCACTTGGAAAGTGCCCCAACTACTTCTCCCCCTGCTCTATGAGCAGCCTAGCTCCACCCCAGTGCGCCCAGCAAAACTGCCTCAGCATGGAAAAATAAAATGATAATAAGATCATGTTATTATCATTTTATTTTTCCTTTTTTGCACTGGTGAAACCGTGGGGCGACCCTCCTCCGTCTTAGCAGAGGAACCGCCCCTGTTCCCAGGTGCTAGTTCCTGAAGGTTAAAGACAACTGTCAAACCCACTATGCTATGACCGCTTATGTCAGTTGGAAACACAGTAACTTTGGAACAAGCCCCAAACATTTGATAGGATACTATCACATACTCAAGTAATCTCTGCCTGGAGGTTGAATGGAAGGTATAGGGGTCGGACTCACCTTCTGCGGACCATCCATCCAGAATCACCAACTTATACTTCCTAAGGTTATCCAGTAGAAGAAAGCCATGCTTGTCTGTTCTAATTTTTTACTGTAAAGAGATCTCCAGAACAGACCACACTTCTTCTTTTTCGACATTAGTAAAGGTAAAAGTAAAAGTCGAAGAAGCAGAATTGGAGACCTTTGCATTTAAATCATCCATGATAATTACCAGGAGGCAATATTCAACCATTCTAATATCATATACAAAAGTAAAAAATTAACTCACCAGGTGGTCAAAAGATTTACCGGTAGGGATATACATGTTTGCTAAAAGAAAGGAGGATGGACAACCTCTCACATCTTGGGCGGCCAATTTCAAGCAAAGGCATAAATTTGATGGATGAATAAAAACTACTTAATTTCAATTCACAGTACTCTTAAGTAAAGTTGCAACCCCCTGCTAGCATGGCCCCTTTCAATATGCCTCGCATTGCAAGAAATTATAAAATAATCAGCAAATGTAAAATCTGTGCATGTCCAGGTTTCTTGTAAGCATAAAATTAATGTGCTAAGAGACTTCAAAAAAATTCAATTTTGCTTCATCATGACCCAACAATGCTCCAAGACAGGCGTAGCCCACCAGAGGTACCTCAGTGACTCACCATTCTATAACATGGGACATGCACTATTCAGACCTCCCGCCACCCAGCTCCAATTAAGGAGATCATCCTTCAACCCAACAAATTGTGGGTTAACAGCAGGACCCTCCAGAATTTTTATCACCCGTCCTACCTGCCCTAGTGAGACAACTATGTCATTAGGATTCCTCTGTTGAATGTCATTTTCAGGCCCCACTGCAGCAACGACCATTGACTTATTTATTTTTTAGTACATTTGTTTGTTGCGCTTGGGGCTCTGGGCACTCCTCAACAGGAATGACTTCAATCTCCATTTTTCAAAAAAATTGTCACAATTTTCAAAATCAAGTTTGCGATACCCAATAAACCAAAAGTGATTCTAGAATATAACATTGGCGCCGTTGAGTATATAAACACATTTTTGATGTCACTGCTTTTTACTAACCTTAGTGCTTCTATTTCGGAAAATGAGCATAGAATAGAACTTCTATTTACAGGGGAGGACTCTCATTAATCTTTATTTCGGTTTGAAAAAAACCATAAAAGATGCATAATAACAATTCATACATATTGATTAATAAAGACAATTAAAATGAAGCATTCCATTGGTGCCGCCTTAGACAAATGCAGATGCTAAAATATTTACATTTAGAATAAAAACCGGCAATCAATATATCAAGTAAAATATGATAAAAATGCTAAGCTTACAGTCCAATATAATTAAAACATTGAAGAGAATATAAAATTCCGGTTGGGTTGGGAAGATGCAAATACTAGAAGGGTACATGTAAATGAATAGAGATTTCTCTCATAAAAATCTGAACAGCGACAAAAGTGCAAATGCTTTGAAAGTGCCTATAAGCAACCTTGAGCAACACGTAACATACAGTCCAATATAATAAAACATTGAATTTTTTTTTGAATTCCTGGTTGGGTTAGGAAAATGCAAATACTAAAAGGGTACATGTAAATGAATAAAGCTTTCTCTCATATAAACTGAACAGCGACCAAAGTGCAAGTGCTTCAAAAGTGCTTATAAGCGACCCTTAGCAGCACGTGGCATACACAGCAATGCGTTCTGCCCAATCTCTGGACAGTTATAAGGTGCAGATGCTGGAAGGTGAATATTAAAGATTAAGATAACACATAAAGTTCAGAACATTAAAATTTCTAACCTTTTTTTCCTCTTAATATACCCACAGCGAACAAATATCTGCTAACACTAAAAACAATTTACTGGGAAGTGTCAGTTTTTAGTATTCTTTTCGCCTCAAAACATGACCTAGTTCCCAAATTCCGACAGATGGGTTTGATCCATTTTTGCCTTGGCATAGCATATGCTGGGCAAAAGAATAACAAGTGTAAATAATTTTTGTGTGCATTGGATTGACAAAGTGCACAACAGTCCTCATTATTCTCACATGCACTTCGACCCCATTTCGCTGTGTTTGAGTTGATTTGCAAAACACCGTAGCGAAATTTCATGTACAAAGATTTTGCCAATTGGGGCTGCACTTCATCCAGATATTGCTCAAAAACCGGGGTTGGTTTTATAAGAAGGAACTGAGACGTTAATCTACCAGTATCTGGGCTATGGGAAACACTACTTTGTATAAACGCCCAAAAGCATTTTTCAATGTTTTTTGGAGGCTGATGTCAGTAGGGTAGGTGCTTCCCAGAAATGCTTCAACCCAATTTTACAAAACCATGAGTGCACATGCTTAAACCACTGGAGGCTAGTACCTTGGTCAAACCTTAAAATCTCTTCTAGCCCTTCTTTATAACTTGCTAGGTGTGTTGTAGTCCACAGTCGCACCCAGAACAACAATGGTCTCAGTGTAGCCTGGTGGTCAATGCGTTTTATGTTCAAATCCATAACAATAGGAATAACGGGTGTGCGCACAAGGAGGCGTAGCAACTTCCTAAAAAACTTATTTTCTTCCCCCGCAAAAGTATTTCTACAGGTAGGCCCCCATAATTCCGCACCGTAAAGGGATGCGGATTGTACCCTGTGTTTATACACTTCACGTGCAGGGGACACTGCCTTAGAAATACTGTTTGCATGTTTTTTTAGTATTGGTAAGGAATTTTGGAGCAAAGTAATCTTGCTTTTTTGCAGGTGTGGGTACCAGGTCATTTTAGTGTCAAGTGTAATGCCTAGGTAATTGAAATTCGACACGTATTCTAGCTTCTGTTTTTGGACAGTTATGTTTTTCTTGAACGATTTATGTGGATTAACTGCCATATATTTTGTTTTGCTAGAATTAATTTCTAGACCCTTGGAATCACAATAAACGCTGAAGGAGTCTAAAAGACATTGTAATCCCTTCGGGGTTTGAGATACTAAAATAGTGTCATCCGCAAATAAAAGAGCTGGTACTGGCACCCCACCTAACTTCGGTGAGTCGTGTGTACACCCCAAAAGATATTTTGTGGTGTCATTTACATATAGTGAAAATAGGGTGGGTGCCAGTACACAGCCCTGTCTTACACCCCTCCTTACGGGGATTGCCTCAGTAAGCTCTCCCCTCGGATCCCATCTGACTTTTGCATAGTTATCATCATGCAGTCTTATTATTTGCACAAGGAGTTCTTCTGGTACACCTTGGTTTTTTAAGGAACTCCAAAGCGAATCTATAGGGATGAGGTCGAAGGCAGCCTTCAGATCTATAAAAGCTATGCACAAGTGGCCTTTTTTTTAAATCGTATATTTCCAACTCATACAGAGAAATCTAAAGACCTGGTCAATTGTACTGGTTCTAGCTCTAAACCCAGCTTGATATTGTGATAGGATATTGTTAGACCTGGCATCACTGGCGCGGGTCTCCCTTCCTCTTTTCTCTTCTGACCTTTTATGTTGGCTGGATTTAGATGCTCTGGGCGCTGTGCCACTGCCAATCAGTGACACAGCGCGAATGCTCCCTGTGTAAAGATAACTGTATGAATTGAGATAATCATAATTGGCCCGTTTGGTTTACCTGTCAGTTCCTAGTATCAGTGCACTGTGTGTGCCCAGGGCTGGTAGACCAAACACTGCTGGTGGGCCGGCAGCGCTGATTTGCGCTACCCACCAAAGCAGCTTTTAAAGTATGTCTGTGTAGCATGTTCTAATAGCGAGTTACCCTCCATTTCACTGTTTACTATTGCGAGGTCACCCATTCTCATAGGCCAGAATGTGCAGGCTGGGTATTACATGCCTTAATCCTACCTGCCCCCAGGAACCTGATAGGAACGTCGAATTTGATATGTTTAAGCTCAGAACATTGAGATGCATCTTGTAGTAAGGATTATTAGCGTAGCCCGTGTTCGAACATGCCTCTACTAGAAACAAGGTATTTTCTGACCTGAAGCTTTCCTGTAGGCGTTTGCTAGCGTGTGTATTGGCCGTCTGGTTTTGGAGCGGCAGGGCCAGCTGGGTCAGACCTGGCTGGAGAGAGAGATCGGCATTTAGAGTATGGGGAGGGGTGACTCTTTGATCCGAGCATGGCCGTGCCTGGCAAGGTGAATGATGGCTCCATCTCCCACTGGGCGTCTGATAGCAGACCCCCAGATTCTTAAAGGGCAGGATGTCGCCTCGTAAACCAAGTGCTCCCCGACCCCACCGAACTGGTTCTGGCTGGATGCAGTGATTTGTGAATGCAGAGAACAAAGACTTTTGAGGTATAAAACGCTGGGCTGAAACCTGGTTCAAGTGTGTTCCTTCTGGATGTCAAGACGAAACTCTGTCCGAGCGGACAGAGGAAAGGACTTTGAAACTTTCACCAAGCTTGCTGAAGAAATTACCCAAGGGCCTGAATTGAGAGCACCTCCTGCTGAAGTCTCAGGGACATTAGACTTCACCCCGTCAGCCGCCCGAATTCCCTTGCTAGGAATTCTACTTGCAGGTGAGGCCTCCGTCGAGTAATCCGGAACCTCTAGTCCTACTGTGAGGAACGCGGACTGGTAACCCTTGTGAACTCTGCGTGTGGGCCGCCGCAGCTAAGAGAGAGCTGCCGCCGCTGAGTGCCCGCCTTAATTTGAATCTTCAGAACCTTCGCTGAAACTGTGTGGGCCGCCGCAGCTAAGAGAGAGCTGCCGCCGCTGAGTGCCCGCCTTAATTTGAACCTTCAGAACCTTCGCTGAAACTGTGTGGGCCACCGCAGCTAAGAGAGAGCTGCCGCCGCTGAGTGCCCGCCTTAATTTGAACCTTCAGAACCTTCGCTGAAACTGTGTGGGCCGCCGCAGCTAAGAGAGAGCTGCCGCCGCTGAGTGCCCGCCTTAATTTGAATCTTCAGAACCTTCGCTGAAACTGTGTGGGCCGCCGCAGCTAAGAGAGCTGCCGCTGCTGGATGCCCGCACTTGTGTTAGTTGTGCAACATCGTGGATTGTCCTTTGAGCCGCCGCAGCTAGAGAGAGCTGCCGCCGCTGAGTGCTCGCACCCTTGCTAACTTTGCATCACCGAGGTTTGTCCTGGGAGCCGCCGCAGCTAAGAGAGAGCTGCCGCCGCTGAGTGCTCGCACCGTTGCTAACTTTGCATCACCGTGATTTATCCTGTGAGCCACCGCCGCAGCTAAGAGAGAGCTGCCGCCGCTGAATGCTCGCACCCTTGCTAACTTTGCATCATCGTGATTTGTCCTGTGAGCTGCCGCCGCTGAGTGCTCGCACCCTTGCTAACTTTGCATCATCGTGATTTGTCCTGTGAGCCGCCGCAGCTAAGAGAGAGCTGCCGCCGCTGAGTGCTCGCACCCTTGCTAAGTTTGCATCACTGTGATTTATCCTGTGAGCCGCCGCAGCTAAGAGAGAGCTGCCGCCGCTGAGTGCTCGCACCCTTGCTAACTTTGCATCACTGAGGTTTGTCCTGTGAGCCGCTGCAGCTAAGAGAGAGCTGCCGCCGCTGAGTGCTCGCACCCTTGCTAACTTTGCATCATCGTGATTTGTCCTGTGAGCTGCCGCCGCAGCTAAGAGAGAGCTGCTGCCGCGGAGTGCTCGCACCCTTGCTAAGTTTGCATCATTGGGATTTGTCCTGTGGGCCGCCGCATCTGAGAGAGAGTTGCTGCCGCTGAGTGCCCACGTCTTTGTCAACTGTGCACCATCGTGAATCATCCCGTGGGCCGCCTCAGCTAGGAGAGGGCTGCTACTGCCGCGAGCCCACCACAGGGTTGCCCGACGAGAGTCATCGTCACCACCAGCCCGGGCCACCGCAGCCCCGTGCTGCTGCCGCTGAGGGCCCGCCTGTCCCGGAGTGCCCGAATCATTGCGAGTGCACTTTGCGGACCACTGCCATCGAGAACTGTGGTCACTGGGAGTCCGCCTGTCACCGTCTCCGCTTCTTCGAGAAGCTACGTGCTGTGTCCCCGTCCAACGGCAGGTATCTGGTGCGCAACGGGTCGCGTAGACCCAGGCCTTGAACTCAGTCAGTGCCACGTTCTGGTGAATACGTACTGCCCCTTTTTAAGTCCCTCCTGATTTACATGCCCTACTGATTTACATGCATGGTGACTGGTTAAAATGCTTTTGAGAGTCTCGTACTAAACCTTAGATAAAGATACTATTTTTTCTATACCTACTTGAGTTGTGTCCTTTTGTGGTGTTGTTACTGCCTTATTGTGCATGGTCATAAATGCTTCACACACTGCCTCTGAGATAGGCCTACCTGCTCGTGCTACGTTACCACAGGGTTGAGCAGGGGTTATCAAAGGGGGTAGCCCACTTGCCCTGACTTAGGAAGAAGGGTCCCTATTTGGACAGTGGCGCCAGCCATTGCCAACTAGAGACCCCCATTTCTAACATTGGTGGCAGCGGTGGGATCAGGACTTGCATTTATGATCCACGTACAGTAACTGGTAGACACCACTAGTGAGTACAGACCAAAGCGCAGACACGCGCGGATTTTTTTTTTTTCTCTCTCCGAATTCATTTTAGTTGGTTGTTTTAGTATTGAATTGTTGATCGCAGCCATGAGTACTGCTAATATGGGAAGGCCAACCTCCAATGCTTCGGAGGATCTCGCCTTTGAGGAGAAAAGATTAGATACCTATACTGCCAAACAGCTGAAGTCATTTTGTAGGCAATTCGCAGTCCCCGTGATAGGGCTTTCTAGGAAGGAGGAGTACCACAAGGCGCTGAAGGCCTGGTGGGAAGCAAGAGAGTCCGCTGGGGATGAGGAAGAGAATGCTGGAGGGCAGCAGGATGATGCAGTAGAGGGGGGGGAGATAGAACACCCTCCAATCCAGGTACTAGTGTATCCCAAAGGAGCCTGACCCCAGAAGAGCTGGAGGACAGGGAGAGAGATAGGAGGCATAGTTTGGAGATGGCTAAATTGGAAGGTCAGAAGGACCTTGAGAGTAAGAAGTTAGACATTGAGAAGAATCGATTGTCATTGGAACTTGAGAAAATGAGAATGGAACATGAGAGAATGTTGAGGGAGATAGAGATCAGGGCGAGGAGTGTCCCGTCTCCCCCTCTGGTGGCAGCATACCTTTAGTAACTCCTGAGAGTCGAGTTTATATTCCTAAGGATGTCATTAAGGATTTTCACAAGAGTGAGGATATTGGGCAATGGTTTGCCGCATATGAGATAGCAATGGTGTCCCACCGGGTCCCTGAGCAGGATTGGGGAGCGGGATTGTGGGGGCGCTTTGTGAGTGATGGTAGGGATACCCTGTTGGACCTGCCTGAGGAGAGCAGGATGGTGTATGCCCATATGAAAGAAGCTTTGATGACCCATTATGGTTTGACCCCGGAAATGTACAGGCAGAGGTTTAGGACCTGTAAGAAGTTAGAGGGTACCACGTGGGTTGAATATGTGTCTTTTTTCTGCAGAGCAATGGATTGCTGGGTAAAAGGTAGCAAAGTGGAAACTTTCGAGCAATTATATGATTTGTTTGCGTGGGAGCATTTGTCCAGTAACTGTTTTCCAGAGGTACGCCAGCACCTGATTGATAGCAAGCTGACTAACCCTAGGAAGCTTGCTGAGGAGGCGGACCACTGGGTGAGCACCCGGGTCCGCAAAGGTTTTGTGGGAGACTTCGCCAGAGGTGGGCAGGGTCCCCAGCAGAAAAGTGGGGGGACAAGGGTAAACAGAGGGAGTTCCAGAGGGGGCCCCAAAGTAATTCCCAAGGGAACCAAGCCGTGGTGTCCCAGCCTCCCCCTGAGAAGAAGCCAGTGTCCCCGACAGGTAGGCCTGTTCATAGGGGGCCCCTTAATTGTTTCAAGTGTGGTCAAGTGGGCCACCGGTATTATGATCCCCAGTGTCCCCAGAGGGACCCCAAGGCATCCCCTCGTGCACCACCCCGTGCACCAGCCCGCCAGATTTCCAGTGTAGCCCTGGGGGTAGAGGAAATGGAGGTCCAAGGTGGGTGGGATCCCGTAGAGTTAACCCTTGTCTCGCTAGGGGACTTCGAGAAGGTCCCTAACCCCACACTGCCGACCAACACTCAGAAGTACCGGCAGTGGGTGACCATCAATGGCCATAGGGTGGAGGCTCTCAGGGACACCGGAGCTAGTGTGACTGCTGTCAGCTCCCGGTTGGTGGCCAAAGAGCAAGTTGTCCCCCATGCATTCTGCCCCGTTGTGTCAGCAGACAACTCAGAGAGCCAGTGTGAAGTGGCTCAGGTTCCCTTCGAGTGGGGGGGGGTCACAGGAACTCTTCAAGTGGCTGTGAGGGCCGCCATGCCTGTAGACTGTCTGTTGGGCAACGACCTAGAGAACTCCCCGTGGGCTACGGTGGAGAGAAAGTCTCATTTGGAAATGTTGGGTTTGCCTGAGTGGGCATGTGTGACCACTCGGTCCATGGCAGCTCAGAAGGATGTTCAGGAGGGTCTAGAGCCTGAAAGTATGGCCCAGGCCCCTGCCTCAAAGAGAAGGGGTAGGGGGCGCGGTAAACCGGCCCCCACGGTTCCCACGGTCCCGGAGGGAGCAGACTTTGAGGGGGATGCCCTGGAACCTACAGCGGAACAAGTGGCCAAACTGGGGGACTTACCGGGGCTGACCCATTGGCAGCAGGAAGAGGGGCCCTCCAGGGAGAAATTTTGCGAGCAGCAGAGAACCTGCCCTTCTCTTGAGGGGGTGCGGCGACAGGCCGCCGCCCAGGCAGCAGGTGACCAGACAGGGTCACATTGAATCTATTGGGAGAACGACCTCCTTTACAGCGAGCCTAAGGTTGCTGAGCCTGGGTCAGCCCGTGTGCTGGTGGTACCCCAGCGCTTCAGGACCTTCCTACTGGGGTTGGCTCATGATGTGCCACTGGCCGGACATTTGGTGCAGACCAAGACCTTTGAGAGGCTGGTCACCCACTTCTATTGGCCCCAGATGCGCAGGAGCTCCGATGCTCACTGCAGGACATGTGAGACTTGCCAGGCAAGTGGGAAGAGTGGGGGAAGATTAAGGCCCCACTACAGCCCTTTCCCGTGGTGAGCACCCCATTCGAAAGAGTGGGCATTGATATTGTTGGGCCTCTGGATCCCAAGACAGCCATGGGCAACAGGTTCATCCTGGTCTTGGTGGACCATGCCACCCGGTACCCTGAGGCCATCCCGCTCAGGACAGTGATGGCCCCCGTGGTGGGACGGGCACTGATGGGGATTTTCTCCCATGTGGGATTCCCCAGAGAGGTGGTGTCCGATAGGGGAACTAACTTCATCTCCAAGTACATGAAGTCTCTGTGGGAGGAGTGTGGGGTAACGTATAAGTTCACCACTCCTTACCACCCCCAGGGTAATGGGCTGGTTGAGAGATTCAACCGGACCCTTAAGGGCATGATTATGGGCCTAGGTGAGCCCATGAGGCGTAAGTGGGATGTCCTCTTGCCATGCCTGTTGTTTGCTTACCGTGAGGTGCCACAGAAGTCCTTAGGGTTCAGTCCCTTTGAGCTGCTCTATGGTCACCCGGTAAGAGGGCCTCTGAGTCTGGTCAAGGAAGGCTAGGAGCAATCTCCCAGGAAACCTCCCCAGAATGTGTTTAGTTACATGCTGGCCTTCAGGAACCAGACTCGGCGTTTCAGGAAACTTGCTGAGGCAAACCTGGAAACCAGCCAGGAAGAGATGAAACGCTGGCACTATCAGAATGCCACTCTGATCGAGTTTCAGCCTGGACAGAAGGTTTGGGTCATGGCCCCGGTGTAGCCCTGTGTGCTCCAGGATAGGTGGACCGGCCCCTTTGAGGTGGTGGAGCGCAAGAGTCCTGTTACCTACGTGGTGGACTTGCAGTCTCCCAGGAACCCCTTGCGGGTCCTGCATGTTAACCGCCTGAAGCCCCACTTTGAGAGGTCTGAAGTGGGCATGCTTCTGGCCACAGATGCTGGGATGGAGGAGGAGAGCGAGCCCCTTCCTGACTTCCTGTGTGCAGGGGAGCGAGATGGGTCAGTGGAGGGTGTGGTCCTCTCCACCACACTGACCCCTGAGCAGCAGGGTGATTGTCGCCAACTGTTGGGACAATTCAGTGATCTGATCTCCCTGGTACCTAGTGTCACTGATTGGTGTGTCCATGACGTGGACACTGGGGACAGTCCTCCCATTAAGCACAAGGCTTACCGAGTGACTGACCGGGTAAGGGCCTACATTAAGGATGAGGTTACCAAAATGTTTGCCCTTGGGGTGATTGAGTCCTCTAGCAGCCCTTGGTCTAGCCCAGTGGTCCTGGTACCAAAAGCTGCAGCGCCTGGTACCACCCCAGAACTTCGGTTCTGCGTGGACTATCGGGGCCTCAATTCAGTCACGAAGACTGACGCGCAACCCATCCCCAGAGCTGATGAGCTCATAGATCGGTTAGGGGCTGCCAAATACCTCAGCACATTTGATTTGACGTCTGGGTATTGGCAGATCGCCTTGACCGAGGGAGCAAAGGAGAGGTCAGCCTTCTCCACACCCGATGGACACTACCAGTTCCGGGTGATGCCCTTTGGAATGAAGAATGCCCCTGCCACCTTTCAGAGGCTGGTCAACAGGGTGTTGGTTGGGCTGGAAGACTTCAGTGCCGCCTACCTGGATGACATTGCGGTGTTTAGCTCCTCTTGGGAGGACCACCTGCGCCACCTCTGGGAGGTATTGATGGCACTGCGGAAGGCAGGCCTCACAATCAAAGCCAGTAAGTGCCAGATTGGGCAGGGTTCTGTAGTGTATTTGGGGCACCAGGTGGGGAGCGGCCAGGTGGCGCCCCTTCAGTCCAAAATTTAAACTTTCCTGGCGTGGGAACCCCCCAAGACTCAGACGCAGGTGAGAGCCTTCTTAGGACTCACGGGGTACTACAGGAGGTTTGTCAGAGGATATGGTAACATTGTTGCACCCTTGACTGAGCTGACTTCTAAGAAGCAGCCAAAGAAGGTAAACTGGACTGACACCTGTCAGAACGCTTTTGACGCCCTGAAGACTGCCATGTGCACTGCACCCGTGCTTCAGGCGCCTGACTTTTCAAAGGAATTCGTTGTCCAGACAGACGCCTCAGAGCATGGTATAGGGGCTGTTCTGTCACAGATCAATGAGGAGGGACTAGACCAACCGGTAGCCTTCCTAAGCAGGAGGTTACTTCCCCGGGAACAGAGGTGGAGTGCAATTAAGCGTGAGGCATTTTCTGTGGTCTGGGCGCTGAAGAAGCTGAGGCCATATTTGTTTGGGACTCACTTCCGGGTTCAGACAGACCACAGGCCCCTTAGATGGTTGATGCATATGAGGGGTGAGAATCCCAAGTTGTTGAGGTGGTCCATTTCCCTACAGGGTATGGATTTCACGGTGGAACACCGCCCTGGTACAGAGCACGCCAATGCTGACGGTCTGTCCAGGTTTTTCCGCCTTAGTGATGAGAACTCCCAAGGGAATGGTTAGTTCTCCCCACATTTCAGCTGGAGGGGACGTGTGTTAGACCTGGCATCATTGGCGCGGGTCTCCCTTCCTCTTTTCTCCTCTGACCTTTTATGTTGGCTGGATTTAGATGCTCTGGGTGCTGTGCCACTGCCAATCAGTGACACAGCGCGAATGCTCCCTGTGTAAAGATAACTGTATGAATTGGGATAATCATAATTGGCCCGTTTGGTTTACCTGTCAGTCCCTAGTATCAGTGCACTGTGTGTGCCCAGGGCTGGTAGACCAAACACTGCTGGTGGGCCGGCAGCGCTGATTTGCGCTACCCACCGAAGCAGCTTTTAAAGTATGTCTGTGTAGCATGTTCTAATAGCGAGTTACCCTCCATTTCACTGTTTACTATTGCGAGGCCACCCATTCTCATAGGCCAGAATGTGCAGGCTGAGTATTACATGCCTTAATCCTACCTCCCCCCAGGAACCTGATAGGAACGTCGAATTTGATATGTTTAAGCTCAGAACATTGAGATGCATCTTGTAGTAAGGATTATTAGCGTAGCCCGTGTTCGAAAATGCCTCTACTAGAAACGAGGTATTTTCTGGCCTGAAGCTTTCCTGTAGGCATTTGCTAGTGTGTGTATTGGCCGTCTGGTTTTGGAGCGGCAGGGCCAGCTGGGTCAGACCTGGCTGGAGAGAGAGATCGGCATTTAGAGTATGGGGAGGGGTGACTCTTTGATCCAAGCAGGGCCGTGCCTGGCAAGGTGAATGATGGCTCCATCTCCCACTGGGCGTCTGATAGCAGACCCCCAGATTCTTAAAGGGCAGGATGTCGCCTCGTAAACCAAGTGCTCCCTGACCCCACCGAACTGGTTCTGGCTGGATGCAGTGATTTGTGACTGCAGAGAACAAAGACTTTTGAGGTATAAAACGCTGCGCTGAAACCTGGTTCAAGTGTGTTCCTTCTGGATGTCAAGACAAAACTCTGTCCGAGCGGACAGAGGAAAGGACTTTGAAACTTTCACCAAGCTTGCTGAAGAAACTACCCAAGGGCCTGAATTGAGAGCGCCTCCTGCTGAAGTCTCAGGGACATTAGACTTCACCCCGTCAGCCGCCCGAATTCCCTTACTAGGAATTCTACTTGCAGGTGAGGCCTCCGTCGAGTAATCCGGAACCTCTAGTCCTACTGTGAGGAACGCGGACTGGTAACCCTTGTGAACTCTGCATGTGGGCCGCCACAGCTAAGAGAGAGCTGCCGCCGCTGAGTGCCCACCTTAATTTGAATCTTCAGAACCTTCGCTGAAACTGTGTGGGCCGCCGCAGCTAAGAGAGAGCTGCCGCCGCTGAGTGCCCGCCTTAATTTGAACCTTCAGAACCTTCGCTGAAACTGTGTGGGCCGCCGCAGCTAAGAGAGAGCTGCCACCGCTGAGTGCCCACCTTAATTTGAACCTTCAGAACCTTTGCTGAAACTGTGTGGGCCGCCGCAGCTAAGAGAGAGCTGCCGCCGCTGAGTGCCCGCCTTAATTTGAATCTTCAGAACCTTCGCTGAAACTGTGTGGGCCGCCGCAGCTAAGAGAGCTGCCGCCGCTGGGTGCCCGCACTTGTGTTAGTTGTGCAACATCGTGGATTGTCCTTTGAGCCGCCGCAGCTAAGAGAGAGCTGCCGCCGCTGAGTGCTCGCACCCTTGCTAACTTTGCATCACCGAGGTTTGTCCTGGGAGCCGCCGCAGCTAAGAGAGAGCTGCCGCCGCTGAGTGCTCACACCGTTGCTAACTATGCATCACCGTGATTTATCCTGTGAGCCGCCGCAGCTAAGAGAGAGCTGCTGCCGCTGAGTGCTCGCACCCTTGCTAACTTTGCATCATCATGATTTGTCCTGTGAGCCGCCGCAGCTAAGAGAGAGCTGCCGCCGCTGAGTGCTCGCACCCTTGCTAACTTTGCATCATCGTGATTTGTCCTGTGAGCCGCCGCAGCTAAGAGAGAGCTGCCGCCGCTGAGAGCTCGCACCCTTGCTAACTTTGCATCACCGTGATTTATCCTGTGAGCCGCCGCAGCTAAGAGAGAGCTGCCGCCGCTGAGTGCTCGCACCCTTGCTAACTTTGCATCACCGAGGTTTGTCCTGTGAGCCGCCGCAGCTAAGAGAGAGCTGCCGCCGCTGAGTGCTCGCACCCTTGCTAACTTTGCATCATCGTGATTTGTCCTGTGAGCCGCCGCAGCTAAGAGAGAGCTGCCGCCGCGGAGTGCTCGCACCCTTGCTAAGTTTGCATCATTGGGATTTGTCCTGTGGGCCGCCGCAGCTGAGAGAGAGTTGCTGCCGCTGAGTGCCCACGTCTTTGTCAACCGTGCACCATTGTGAATCGTCCCGTGGGCCGCCGCAGCTAGGAGAGCGCTGCTACCGCCGCGAGCCCACCACGGGGCTGCCCGACGAGAGTCATCGCCACCACCAGCCCAGGCCGCCGCAGCCGCGTGCTGCTGCCGCTGAGGGCCCGCCTGTCCCGGAGTGCCCGAATCATTGCGAGTGCACTTTGCGGACCACTGCCATCGAGAACTGTGGTCGCTGGGAGTCCGCCTGCCACCGTCTCCGCTTCTTCGAGAAGCTACGTGCTGTGTCCCCGTCCAACGGCAGGTATCTGGTGCGCAACGGGTCGCGTAGACCCAGGCCTTGAACTCAGTCAGTGCCACGTTCTGGTGAATACGTACTGCCCCTTTTTAAGTCCCTCCTGATCTACATGCCCTACTGATTTACATGCATGGTGACTGGTTAAAATGCTTTTGAGAGTCTCGTACTAAACCTTAGATAAAGATACTATTTTTTCTATACCTACTTGAGTTGTGTCCTTTTGTGGTGTCGTTACTGCCTTATTGTGCATGGTCATAAATGCTTCACACACTGCCTCTGAGATAGGCCTACCTGCTCGTGCTACGTTACCACAGGGTTGAGCAGGGGTTATCAAAGGGGGTAGCCCACTTGCCCTGACTTAGGAAGAAGTGTCCCTATTTGGACAGTGGCGCCAGCCATTGCCAACTAGAGACCCCCATTTCTAACAGATATGATTCTCCTTAATCCAATCATTTAATTTTGTTAAAACCTGCATAGCATAAATCTTTTGTAAAATATCGATTAAACTTATAGGCCGGTAATTTGCAGGGTCTTGGCGACCACCTTTTTAAAAAATTGTAATAATTTCAGCCCCCTTCCATGACTCCGGTACTGGGGCGCCCGCCGCCACTGCATTACAGAGAAGATTGATATATGGCCCCCAAACAGCTTTATCATGCCTCAACAGGTTGCCTGGTATTTTGTCTGGGCCTGGGGTTTTGCCGGGCTTTACTGCGTCTATTGCTGCTATGGTGTCCTCTAAACTAAAAAACGGGGAGGTCATAGGGGGGATTGTTATATGCCCTTGTTGATTATTTATTGTATCAGTTATAGTCCCTGAATACAGTTTAGAAAAATGGTTGACCCAAGTACCTGAGTCTAAGAAAAGGTCCTTATTACTTCTTCCCAATTTGTTACCTTTGGCTATCAATCGCCAAAAGCCTGGGTGATCCTTGGTTTTAGCTGCAGTAATCAATTCCATCCAGACACTATCGTCCCAGTTTTTCTTGGTTTGCGCTAATAATCTTTTATACTTGGACCTTTTGTCTCTTAGTGTCTTGACATCATTTGATTTGGCTGCCATAATGAGCTCACTCTTAGCTTTGCGGCACTCATTATTGTACCACTGGTTAACTGAGTTATTAGCATCTGTTTCCCCACCCCCCATACTCCCTAGGGGTCCTACTCAAGATGGGCTTTAGTTTGTCTACCATTGTGTGGTGGATCTGTACTATAGGGATCTCTGCAACAGGCAGATCGATATACGGAGAGATGACATCTGAAAAGGTGTTATAAATCCTGGTCATAACCTCGTCTTTTTCCACTATTGATGGCCATTTCAAGGCTCTATGGTTGTTACTAACTGTGGGTTCGGTTGGAATTGAGTTATTGTCATTATCTCTCCAATTCGTGGGTTGAAAGAGGGAGCCTGCTAATATTCAGCACAGAGGATAATGATCACTATCATCTCTGATTTCAACTGTTAGATCGTGGACATTTGGCCAGAAGTTGATAGATACCAATATATAATCGATGCTGCTCTTACAACTACCCCTGCTAAATGTAGGAGCATTTGGTCTGTCAGACGGCAGTCGACCATTGCAGGCCCTAAGTCCATGCCCTGAAACTAGTCGAGTAAGTTGCGATACTGCAACTGTGCAGGGCACTGCGTGGCTGCTATCCAGAGGAGGGATATTATTTGCAATATCCTCCTCTTCAAAGATATTTTCTAATCCCACTACCGGTTCAAATTTGCGGTTAAAGTCTCCCCCCACAATTACTATCGCCCTCGGGTCAATTGTGCCTAACAATTTATCTAGCTGGTATATTGCTGGGGATTCCTTACTGGATAGACTTGGTCTATTATAGATGTTTACTATATAGATTTTAGTTTTATCATGTGTTAAAATCTTTAATCCCAATATATCTTGTGATGGAAGATCCAGCTGGGTTATATCAATACTTAGGATGATTTTTACCCATATAACAAGGCCACCCGAGGGTCTACCTCTAACTGAGGGGATGGCATTAACGCTGAATGTTTTATACCCAAGCTTGTGGGGGGTTTCCCGGGCCCTAGTTTCCTACAGCAGACAGATTTCACTGTGATCAGTATATTCCTGCCATTCGGCATCCTTTAAATTTCTTTTCAGCCCTGCTATGTTCCATGATGTCAGCCGTATTTCTGATTGCTGGCTTGGTACACTTGGCATATATGGGTTATCAAGGACTTGATCTGTCCCTATTTCACCCCGGACTTCTTGATCCTCATGATGATTATTAATGAGGTCAGAGGAGTATATTTCATCACTATGTACAGCCAGGTGTAACAGACTTGGAGCCACGGAACCCGAGGGCTGAAGTGCGATCAGAACAGGATCAGTGAGTGCCATGTTGTTATAGACCGGATAGACAATCTGTTCTCTATAATGGGGTGAGGTGTGAATTAGAGGGTCTAGGGATACCAGTCAATCCACATTATCTAAAGGGAGGACTCATTATCACATAATATAAAAAAATCTAAGGAGGTTGACTTCTGCTCTACTGTCGCCCCCTGAGGGTAACATTCGGCACTTCTCATTACAGACTCCATGTCCTTCAGTAAAAAAATTATTTCTCCTTGGTTGAGAGAAAAAGGGGGTTTATTATCAGGAGCTGTTACGGTTCCTTGATCTTGATAGTTTCAAATACACAATGGTTGATTAGCCTGGCTACCCAGACCTGCCTATGCTAGTGGAAGACTAGCCCCTTTGTACAACCCAATGGCAGTTCCCCCAAAATTTGTATGGGCAACCGTGTTCTTCTACTCCTCAGCATCGAAATAGAGTTAACCCCCCACCCCTGTCATAGCGTATGAAGATCTCAGTACAAAATTTGGAACACACTGGAGTCGTGGGGAAACTACAGTAGAGATGTGAGATTCGACTAAATTTGCCCGAGCTCTCACTTCCAACTTGGGGTTGCGGTGGTCTCTTTGTGTATTAATTGGAGGAAGAGACAAAGCACTACCCCCGGGTGTCATTAACGTCACCTCATTCGAAACCCTCTTGGCGAGACAGATAGGGAATTTCAATTTTTTGAGTTTTAAGATTCTTCTGGTCTTTTTATTTAAAGTTTCTTTGTAACACCCATCTGAACCATCCGAGAAGACTCTACTTTGAGCTCCTTCTTTATACAAGTTATGACTTTGTTTTTCTAAATTGCCAGAATTAACATAAGCATTAAAATCAGCGCCAACCCCAGCTTCTGTGTTTGATACTAACACATTTGCTTTTCCATTTTTCTTGCCCCCCTTTTGGACGCTTTTTTAAACATGGGGGAAATCTCAACCATAGCTAAGTCTGAGAGAAATTCCTGACTATGATCCTCAAACAACAAGCTTAGGCAAAGCTCCTCATCAATATGTGTGCTACGATTCTTTGAAGGCACCTCATACTTTGGCTTACCGACTTGAGCAAAAGTGCCTCTGACCCCTCCAGGGGGCACAGCTGATGCTGACTCCAACAGAGACTTAATATTATCATTATTAACATTAATATTAGTAAAGCCACATGTATTAACATTCTGCACCTCTAATAAAATTGACGAGAACATATCCAGTACATGATCAGAGCTTGTTACAGATTTCTCTAATGGGGACAAAATAGAAGATAAAATAATAGGGACAACAATAGAAGATAAAATAATAGGGACAAAATAGAAGATAAAACTTTTCCAATGCAAAACTAAATAGCTGATGAAACGCCTCCTCCTCTATTATGAGACTGATTTGTGTTCCACTGTGCACTTGGAAATAAAAAATGATTTTGGAGAACTACTATATAATGTCTGTAAAGAGGGGCGAGAAGGGCGAATTGTTGGATTGAATGTATATTGTTCCACATCACCCTGAGCACTGACAGGGGAACAACATGTAGAGATCTCCACCCCTGCCCCCGAGGTTCGAAAGTCGAAATTAATGTCTGGCAGGGTAAAGTCTGCCACAGGAAGAACTTCCTCGAGGGTTGAAATAGTTGGTTCTTGCAGAGATGTCTTCAGAGTCTAGAAATGAACACTCCACCTGACGTGGTAGAGGTGACGAAATAAAACATCTTCCGGGACCCTCGTCAGAAGTTTGTCCCCCAGACAATCGAATTAGGGGTACAGGCGCAGGCATCTCCTTCAGAAGCTTGTTGACCAGCCCCTCTGGTACGCCTGCACCAGGTGTCATCCCAGAGGATTTAGCACCCCCCTCTATTCCCATTTTATCCAGTCCAGAAGCTCAATTGCAACTGGAGAGGAGCACACATGCTTGCAGCTGTTTATGCTTAATTGAGTCAAAGGAGTGGAAAACACAGTCAAAGAGGAAGCAGCTGGATAAGAAGAACTCAGAGCTTCTTCAGCTTCTTTAGTCAAAATGTTTTTTGTTTTTTAAAAAAAAGCCAGAAATAGATGAAATAACATTGTAGCTGAGAGTCTCTGTTTCTGCTGGCAGATTTCTTTGTTTTTAGATTAGAGAAAATGACATGCCCAGAGCTTAATTTCTTCTGTGTCATCGTAACCCCGCATCTGTCAAGCACAAAGCGCAAACACAGAAGACTCTCAGGACTGGAACTCTAGTCTACTGGGAGGCGCAGACACCTAGATCGACAGAGTGGAAAAATCCAATCAAAAGACCGGTTAACTGGCGGGCAGCCCCCACCCCAGCAAGCCGCACCAGCCTAATACCGGCTGCTTCCAAACATGGGAGGGGCTTACCGCCAAGTACCTAGCACATACCAGCCAATGGCCTCCCTTCTTTCCATGTTAATGCCTCACCACTGACACTCCTACAGGACTTGCGGGTGTTCGCCTTCATCCTTTTCTCCTGCTCTCCAGGTGGTGGTGAGACAAGTGTCTTAACAGGATAGGGCACTACTGGCACCGCTGAACCCCGAGCTTAGCTGAGAAAATAGCTGAGTAGGCAGCTAAGCCTAGTGGCTATGCCTGTCAGTCTGCTGGCCTGCCTAGACGCCCTGGCAGCCTCAACTTCAGCCTTTAAGCTCTTATAGCCGCCTTCTGCTCTGCCTTCTCCTCCAGTTTCTCCCTCCTCCTGGCACCGACCGTACCGAACGTGCCTGCGGTTGGGATCGGCCTGTGGTTGGGTTTGGCCCACAGTTAGCTGTGGCTTGGCAGCACTTAGCTCACTCGTACTAGCCGCCCTCGCCGCTCGCTCACTGCTCATTGCTCTGGCCCTTCATGTGCGTAATGCTGTAATGTTTCATCACTCGCTCAAAGCCCAAAAGACAGTAGCCAATTACTACATTATCTCCCTGCTACTCTATCCAGCAAAAGTCATGTAAAAGATTATAAACAAATGCCTAGCCACTCACCTCAATCATTACCACCTCCTCGACACCACTTAATCTGGATTTAGTCCCGACCACAGTACAGAGGCTGCCCTTATTGCTGCCATGGATGACATTCAAAAGGTCATGGACAGAAGTGACACCTCAGTCCTCATCCTCCTGGGCCTTTCCACAGCCTTTGACACTGTCTCCCACTCTATCCTTATCCAAGGACTGTAGAAAGCCGGCATCCAAGGACCTCCATTTCGCTGGATTTGCTCCTACCTGACAGGCCACACCCAGCTGGTCAGTCCGGCCTCATTCACCTCTGATGCCTCACCTGCGGAGTTTCACAAGAATCCTGACTGAGTCCCACTCTTTTCAATGCCTAAATGATCCCATTCACCATCATCATCCCCACACATGGAATCAAGATCTGTCAAGGTTCACTCTGTAGTACCCAAGAATTCACGGAAGCAGAACGAAGCCGAGTCCCTATGCCCCTCCTGGGTGTCTCCTCAACCCCCTCTGATATTTACAGGGGGTAAAGAATTCCCAAGGGGGGAAGGGGGAAGTGGATAAAATAATAAACAACAGAAGAGTCTGCCTCGTCCCTCCTCTAGGAAGCTCAACGTTCTCACAGAAGTATTTTCTTTTCTGAAGTACGAAAGCGTTCTGAAAGAGAGAAGTCAATCATAAACATTGAAGTCTAAGTTCCAACTGACTAGCTGCTCAGGTACTTCTGACTATTATACCGCTACACATACCCTTTGAGAGGAGGGGCGTAGCTCCTCTTCTAAAGTCTTACTGGCATTTGAAAATATACTGCCTTCTGCGAAAACCCTGTGGGACAGATAAATATTAACCTCTGGACAGGACCCAACAAGGTGACTAGAACTATACAATACGAGGTACAGAATGCTCAAAAACTGTCTTAAAAAACATTCTGACTGTTCAATATGTAATTAATAAGGAAATACGAGTTAACAAACTCTAAGTTCACATCAGTTCATATTCTTTCTTTTCTTTAGGGTACTTGCGTGTCTGCAGACCACGTTGAGGAAACAGCAGCGCTTCACTGGAACAGCAGGTAAGCAGATAAGAGATTGGGGGTAGGGGGGAAAACACCACCTGCTAAATACGAGTCTTTTATTATCCTGACTGGACTGACAACAAACTGAATATTCTTTCGTATGTGAGACTAGGTAAATTCTGATGGGAGCCCGACGGCCAGATGCTTCCCTAATTACTTCCGACGCGCAAGCGCAACGAGAAACTTTCCCTAACACTACTCTACACAGGAAAAAACGGAGGAGAATTTCCAGAGACACTAACTCCTTGACGGTACTTGGTGAAGTGCGCAGTAACTGCGGTTGCGCTCGCGCTTCACTCCACTTTTAAAGCTCTTCGCCTGACCAGGGACTTCCAGGTCTAGGGAGCATACTCCTGGCAGAAGACCTCCTCATTACGCAAAAGAGAGGAGAAAAGAGCCCTACATTTCCCAATACATGTAAGGGAAAAGAGCCTAGCCACAGTAAGCACATAGAATTCATGGTGCTCAACACTCGCTCACTCCAGAAGCACCGCCTGGAGATATTCACTTTACTGCAAGATGACTCGCCCGACATCCTCACACTAACTGAAACTTGGCTCAATGATGACTCAGGGCCAAATATTGTCGCAGCACTACCCGCAGGCTATGATGCCCTATGGCACAATAGGCATGACGGGAAAAGAGGAGGGGGAGTGGCGATACTGTACAATAAGCGGTTGACAATAGGTAAACTAGCGGGATTAAATCAGGAAGGAGACGATATTTTAATAGCCAAAGCCTGTACCAACACCTCAAGCTTGGCAATAGTGGTGGTGTACCGCCCCCCGCAAGCTCCCCCTCAGTTTATTGACCACCTCACCGAAATTGTCACCGACCTCCGCTCACGGTTCCAACAGCTTCTAGTGGTAGGGGACTTCAACTACCACTGGGACCAGCAACCAAGAGAGGCACAAGCCCAACAGCTAGAAAAAACTATGTCTACACTGAGGCGGCAGCAACTAGTAGACACCCCCACCCATGAGAAAGGTCACACATTAGACCTCATCTGGTCGACTCTGCCACAGGTTAATCGGGTGGACACAATTCGCTGCGGGTGGTCTGACCACTTTCTAATTAGCTTCCAAATTGCCCAAGCTAGCCGTCCCACGCGCCCTCCACCCAAATGGAAAATGGTGCGCAGGTGGAACAAAATTGAGGGAAAAAATGTAGGGGAAACTCTGCGAGATAACGCTCTTAAGAACAATTGGACAGAGGATCTCGAAGAAAGGAGCGAATCTATCTCCAACCAACTGATAACAGCCATCAACAGGCTGGCGCCAGCCCGTAGAATAAAAATGGAAAATAAGGGGAAGGGTGCCCCCTGGTTCACTGAAGAACTTAGGGGATTGAAGCGGACTCTCCGCCACCACGAAAGACAATGGCGCAAAACCTATGAGCTGCAAGCATTCACAGAGTATAGGACCAGACTTACCAGCTACAAAAAAGCCACCCTTAGAAGAAAGGCCGAATTTTACGAATCCAGGATTAGGGAAGCTGACAATAAACAGAAAGAAACCTTCAAAATCCTGAAGGAGGTTAGCCAAAAACAGATGCAAGAAGCTCCCACCAGCCAGGAACAATGCAACAGGTTCCTGACCTTCTTCCTAGATAAAGTTAAAGATATCTTAGTAGACATACACAAAACCCCCATTAACCAACACGCCCTGGCAAGGGCAGAGCCACACAAAAACATGACAGAATCTATCACCTCCTTCCCTAAGCTAGACCACGAATCTCTGCTCCACATTGCGACTAGAATCAAATCGGGCTCACCTGCGGACCCCTGTCCACCAAGGATTTATAAATTAGCCCTACCTGCGATTGAGGGTGAAGTTCTCTCTCTGATCAACCTCTCTCTAGAAACAGGGAAGGTCCCCAGGAATTTTAAGGAAGCAAGAGTAATCCCCCTACTCAAAAAAACGGGAGCTGATACCACCAACATGAAAAATTACAGGCCCATTTCCCAACTCCCTTTTCTGGCAAAATTCTTGGAACAACACGTCCTCAAAACTTTATCAATGTTTATGGAAGAACATCACCTACTCGGGGACAGGCAGGCTGGCTTCAGAGCCCATCACAACACTGAGCTGGTGATGCTGTCAGTACTGGATGAAATCAGGCTCAAAAGCCGACAGTAAGAAGCCATGTGCCCTTGTCCTCTTAGACCTGTCGGCCACGTTCGACACGGTCAACCATGATCAACTTCTAGCTAGAATCCAGGACATAGGCATCGATGGGACAATACATCAGTGGATTACCTCCGTCCTGACAGATCGTTCCCAAAAAATTCAGATGGGTGATTGTGTGTCTGACAGAGGGCCTATAACCTGTGGAGTCCCGCAAGGGTCTGCCCTGTCCCCACTCCTTTTCAACATCTATCTCAGACCGCTGGTGAGGGACTTAGCTCGGATGGACTGCCAGGTGTTTAACTACGCTGAAGACACACAAATCATTTTACAAATCGACAACACCCCTCAAGCCCACGCACGTGTGCAAGACATCCTGAGATATGTGGTAAATTGGATGACAGCCAATTCACTAAAAGTTAACCCGGACAAAACTGAGGTTTTAGCCATCACTACGGACAATAACCCATGGACCAACCAATTCTGGCACCAAGAGCTGGGAGACACTCCGTCTCCAGCACCGGTGGTAAAAAGCCTGGGTATTAAAATAGATGCCAACCTCTCACTGACCAACCAAGTATCCACCGTGTTTGGGACTTGTGTGGGTCTGTTAAGGCAATTGAGGAAACTTTCACCCCTCCTCTCATTCTCCACCATGCGAACTGTGGTGACAGCCTTGATCATGTCACGCTTAGATTACGGTAACTCGCTTTACATTGGGTTGCCGGACAAGCTGCTACGTAAACTTCAGGTGGTGATGAATGATGCTGCCAGATTGATCTTTAAGCTCCCCAGACGCACACAGGCTTCTCCTCTGCTGCAAAAACTCCACTGGCTCCCCATCAAACAGAGGACCAGATTCAAGGGCCTTTGCATTGCCCACAAGGCCCTGCATGGACAGGCCCCAAGATACATCAAAGAGCGCCTGGGGAAATATGTCCCCGGCCGTACCCTAAGATCTTCCACGGGGGACCAACTAATTTGCCCACGTTTTAATTACACGACTAAAGGAGGGCGAGCTTTCTCTGTCGTCATCCCCTAACTATGGAATAGGCTGCCAGGTCATCTTCGCGCCGAAAAAGCCCTCCTGCCATTTAGGAAGAAACTGAAGACTCTCCTTTTCACAGATGCTTGGGCATAACACAGTCTAGTCAGGGGTTATTCGCACCCGGGGGGACTGTAGCTACTCTTTTCACAGCGCTTAGAGAACTGTCAGTATTAAGCGCTCTACAAGTCACAATTAACATAACAATTAACATAACATAACAGGACAAATCAGTTTGCACTACGCTGACTCTATGAGGGGGGTCAATGTCAGATTTTC
Source organism: Calotriton arnoldi (assembly GCA_963921515.1). Taxonomy (NCBI): domain Eukaryota; kingdom Metazoa; phylum Chordata; class Amphibia; order Caudata; family Salamandridae; genus Calotriton; species Calotriton arnoldi. The sequence continues at coordinate 145,709 of CAWUFW010006892.1, forward strand.
TACAAATCCTGACAACATCATATCCTGCTCTGATGACATTCTCCTCATACTGTCACTTTCTGACAAGACACCCACCATACGAGCCATTTTCTTCGCCTGCATGACTGAAATCACCTGATGGATAAAAATCAACTGCCTCAAACTCAACACAGACAAGACGGTAGAAGCAATCTTCAGAAAATACATTTTGCTCTTGGACTCCACCTGGTGGCCAGCCGAACTCAGACCCATACTCCTTCTAGCAACTCACGCAAAGAACGTCAGAATAGTAATAGACAATCAACTCACCATGAGTGGACAAGCGAACCCAGTCTCTGTCGCCTGTGTCCACACACTCAAGAATATCTTCAAATAGCTCCCCAGCAACATTTGCAAAACCATCACACAAACCCTCATCAACAGTAAGCTGTACTACGGCAACACACTCTATGCTGAAATCAACGCTCAATTGACCAGAAGACACCAGACCATACATAACTCAGTGGCCAGGCTCATCCTCAACCTCACATCCTGCAGGCACATCACCTCTCACCTCAATGAGGTTGACTTTCTCCCAGTCCACAAAAGAACACTCTTCAATTTTCTCATGCCCTCATGAAGAAAAGCCTACAAAACATTGGCCCCACATACCTCAACAAACACATACACTTCCACATACCTACCAAACACCTCTGCTCAGTAGAACTCCTACTCGTTTCACTGATAGAATATCGATGTTAAAAATATCGATGTTCAAAATATCGAAAAAAAATATAGACTACAAAAATATCGACTCCCATACCTACACAGGTGAGTACACCAATATTGAATCAAAAATATCGATGTAAAAAATATAGATGTGATCAATATCGATTTAAATATATATATAAAATAAAATAATATATATTAAATATATTACAAATAAACTTAATAAAAAAATAAACACACAAACATAACAATGTATACATACATATATATTTACTTTAAAATAATTAATAAACTATTATCTTTAATTTATTTTAAAACTTTAAAATTATATAAAACGGCTGAAACGCGTCATGATCGACTAAGCACCGCTATCTAAGAAAATAAATGCTCTATTTGGCACCAACAGCGTATTCCAGTTGTCCGTATCATCACAGTGCGCCTATGCACGTTGGAAGCGTAATTTGATATATGTATATATATATAATTTAAAATATAAAAAAGCCTTCTAGAATAAATTAGAACATTAAACTATGAAAAAATATTTAAATTTAAATTTCCCAATACTATCAGTGCAACAGTAGAAAAAGTGTTGGATAGCAAAATAATAAAATTTGCTATTCCAACTCCAGTGAGTGCAACAGTAGGGAAAGTGTTGGATAGTGGAGGGGTAAAAATTACTATTCCCACTACAAACAGTGCAACAGTAGGGAAAGTGTTGGATAGCGGAGGGGTAAAAATTACTATTCCCACTCCAGTGAGAGCAACAGTAGGGAAAGTTTTGGATAGCGGAGGGGAAAAAATTACTAGTCCCACTCCAGTGAGTGCAACTGTAGGGAAAGTGTTGGATAGCGGTGGGGTAAAAATTACTATTACCACTCCAGTAAGAGCAACAGGAGGGAAAGTGTTGGATAGCAGAGGGGTAAAAATGACTATTCCCACTCCAGTGAGTGCAACAGTAGGGAAAGTGCTGGATAGCAAAGGGGTAAAAATTCCTATTCCAACTCCAGTGAGTACAACATTAGGGAAAGTCTTGGATAGCGGAGGGGTAAAATTTACTATTCCCACTCCAGTGAGTGCAACAGTAGTGAAAATGTTGGATAGCGGAGGGGTAAAAATTAGTATTCCGAATCCACTGAATGCAACAGTAGGATAAGTGTTGGATAACAGAGGGTAAAAATGTTATTCCCACTCCAGTGAGTGCAACAGTAGGGAAAGTGTTGGATATCGGCAGGGTAAAAATTACTCTTACCACTCCAGGGAGTGCAACAGTAGGGAAATTGTTGTATAGCAGAGGGGTAAAAATTACTATTCCCACTCCAGTGAGTGCAACAGTAGGGAAAGTTTTGGATAGCGGAGGGGTAAAAATTACTATTCCCACTCCAGTAAGAGCAACAGTAGGGAAAGTGTTGGATAGCGGAGGGGTAAAAATTAGTATTCCCACTCCACTGAATGCAACAGTAGGATAAGTGTTGAATAGCGGAGGGGTAAAAAAATGTATTCCCACTTCAAAGAGTGCAACAGTAGGGAAAGTGCTGGATAGCGGAGGGGTAAAAATTACTATTCCAACTCCAGTGAATGCAACAGTAGGGAAAATGTTGGATAGCGGAGGGGTAAAAATTACTATTTCCACTCCAGAGAGTGCAACAGTAGAAAAAGTGTTGAATAGCAGAGAGGTAAAAATTACTATTCCAACTCCAGTGAGTGCAACAGTAGGGAAAGTGCAGGATAGTGGAGAGATAAAAATTACTATTCCCACTCCAGTGAGTGCAACATTAGGGAAAGTGCTGGATAGCGGAGGGGTAAAAATTACTATTCCAACTCCAGTGAGTGCAACAGTAGGGAAAGTGCTGGATAGCGGAGGGGTAAAAAGTACTATTCCCACTCCAGTGAATGCAACAGTAGGGAAAGTGTTGGATGGAAGAGAAAAAAATTACTATTCACACTCAAACACTTAGAAAATATATATATATATATTTAAAATTAAAAATAATAATAAAAATTAATAAACAAAATTTAAAAAGTAAAAATAAAAAATATTAAACATATAAAAAGAACACATAATTACATATAACAAAAACCTACAAATATTATATAAAATAAAATAATAAATAAATTTACAAAAAAAAATTCTTTTAAACTACAAAATATTTACAAACAAAAAAATGTATTAAAACATAAATGTATTTATTTTATTTCCTACCCTATAACACCTCACCAATAACTAAACACTTCAACGTTTTTGATTACATTTATTTACATAATGAACATACTTAATAATGAATTAAAATGATATTATTAATAAAAAAAACTAATAAACATTAATTGACTACACACACTTTAACACTATAATATCCACAGCACACACCAAAATTAAACTATAAAATATTAAAACACAATTAAAACTTATTTTAAAATGAAAAATATTACTATTAACAACTAATAATTAAATATTTAAAATGTATTTAATACCCACCCTTTACCCCTTTAAAAGTAAAAATAACACACACAAAAATAAACAATTACCCAAAATAAATATAAAATAATTAACATTAATTAACAACTATATATAATTAATTAAACACAAATGACTTCCTACCCTTTAGTCCTATAAAAACCACAACACACATCTAAAATTAATTACACAATTACCATAATGAATTACCAATTAATTTATTACAATTAATTACCAAGCAATTATTAATTCATCAATTAAAAATACATTACTTCCCACCCTTTAAACCTATAAACACCACAACACACACCTAAAATTAATTACACAATTACCATAATTAATTACCAATTAATTAAAATTAATTAATAACCAATTATTAATTAATTAATAATAAATTACTTTACACATTTAACACTATAACATCTCAATTAAACAAATATTAATAAATAAAATGTAATCAATAAAGTTAATATATTTAAATTACTTCCCACCTGTCAGAACTCAACCAGATTCCGCTAAAGTGAGGTTGTCTGTCAATGTAGTCAGGCATCAGGCATTACGCAGGGTCAGAAATGGCGTAGCTAGGTTCAGATTCCACTCCTGGAAGAACCCTAAGATGGCCGCCAGAAGGACAGGGAAAGGTCCCACTTAGCGTTCTAGTGGTTCCTGTGATTGAAGGCAGAGATAGAATTTTGACAGCTGTGGCATTAGAATCCTCGCACTTCACCTGAGGATTTTGGAGGTAATGGAAGTCTTTCTGTGAACTAGCTAGTTAAGGTAGTGCCCGTCGCCTTGGTCCGTCGCATTGTTATTGTTGCGGCGTGTTAGAATTATATATATTGAATTGCTGCATGTAGTGAGCAGGTTATTAAGGAACTGCATTCTTAAAAGTCTTGTCTCAGGCATCACGAGTTTAGTGGGAGTCTAATTCTCAACCGCTTTTGCGCACTTTGTTCTTTTGAAGCTCTGAGCTGAATTGGGAGCATTTTGAGTATTTCACTCGTTTCCGTTTAGAGCTTGCGTAACTATCGAAGCTCTGAGGCATTAGCATCGAGAGCTTTCGTTGCGCTTGCCTCAGCAGTTCAGGGTCATTTAATTCAATACTCTCTTCTGAGAATCTGTATTCTTGAGTTGGCCAAGGTTAAATTCTTTACTGAACCTATTAGTTCAGTTTAGAGCGCGTAATTCTGAATTCAAGCGCTCGTGTTAAAACCTTTCAGTCAGGAGTGAAAATTTCCTGACATTGCTCGTTGCTTGACAGTGTAAGAGAATACTTGTTCAAAAGGCTATTCCTCAGCCTTTACTTGTCGTTTTCAGAATATTTAGACATCGTACATTGAAAGAGTTATTTCCTTACACCAAGTCTTAAGGTGAATTAGTGCACACATATTATACTTACCAAACAGCACCACCTGCTGGCACGAAGTGTTACTGCACCTTCATCTTGAAGCCTTCCAGTAAGGAGAGAAAAGAGTTACTCAAAGCGAAAATTTACATGCTATGCAAATATATAGAAGAGAGGCAATAGCTACTTGCGAACAGAGTAAGAATATCAGAGGATAAATAGAGTAATAAGATATTGTTGTAAATAATATTGTGTGTTTTAAAACAGTGAAAACATTTAGGTTTTTTCTTGCAGTTCACACATTTAAAAGAAATACGCAAGAAACAACGAAGAGAACCTGGAAGAAGTGTAGCTGTCTCTTCTCGTCCCCTACTCCTTTCCCCCTTTTAGTTTCTTCAGCCCAATTACTTATTAAGGTGTTTGGCTGGGAAAGTGAATAGGGGAGTTGGGAACTAGCGTGAGTCTGCTCCTGCGCAATTCACTTGATGTAGAGTCTGACAGAGTGAAGTGCCCACGTTGTTATTGCACCTGAGCAGAATGGCGGAAGGCTTAGATTTAAAACGACTGGGAGAAGTATTAGAGGGAATACAAAAAGAAATAATGGCAGTCAGAGAAGAAAATAGAGAGTTAAGAAGAGAAACCTCAGAATTAGCTATTAAGATGAATAGCCTAGTCACAGAACCTAAACTAAAGTTTCCAACTACTTTAAAAAAAAAAAATTCTGTTTAATGGCATTTCAAGCGATAAGTTCAATTCCTCTGCCTTGCAAGGCAGTACAACAATAACAAAACATACAACTAGTCTGTGATTGACCTTTTCACGAAGCCCTGAGTAATAATCGACTCATCAGTATCAGTATTTACATTTGCGGCATTATACAATCATGAATGCAATAATATCATCACTATTCAGTCTGTGAGCTATTGATAGCCAATTGTTGCATGTAATGACGTAGAGGTTCCCATATGTCTCTTGGCCTAGACGTTACTGGTAGTTCTTCTGCGTATAATGCAAGGTTTTCATTGCAGTACACTATGGGGCCGATTCCGATCTCGGTCGGAGGCGCACCCAACACCTTTCGGTCGGGAAAAAAGCCATGCGAAAGCCTGTTTCCCGACCGATCCGTACAGCACACCGAACGAGTAAGTACGATGCGCACAACAGCAAAGAATCCGGCCGAGCCGTACTCACCCAAACCAGGTCCTGTTCCCCGACCGAGGCGAATCCGGAAACGCTGAATCGAGTCGCACGGAAGCCAAAATGCAGCTCCGTCCGGCCGAACGAGTACGATGCGCTTTCCGTACGCGCCGAACCCGTCGCTACGCACGGCACGTCAAAGCATCCGGGAGAGGCGCACATAAGCTCCGATTCGCGCCACAACACGATCCACGGCTCCGAGACGAACACGGCAGCGACGAGGACGAGGCGAAGCGACGAGGACGAGGCGAAGCGACGAGGACGACGCGAAGCAACGAGAAGGACGAACGACACGAACCAACCATGAATCCCTTCGTCCCGATCATACCGATATTCTACATTTACTATCGGAACAGGCACGGACGCGTACGGCGCAGAAGGTAAGCCAGACACCAACCACAAAACACATACAACACGTACACGACACATCACACACACACAGAGGGATGCAGAATATACTTACACCAGCAACAGCAGCACCATAGGGGCGGGATGCCCATCACCAATGCCACATATGCACACAGGGGCCTGAATGCGCACCACCACCCCTACCCAGGGGGGGCTGGATGCCTACCACTACTGCCACCCTCACCCAGGGGGGCAGGATGCCTACCACTACTACCACCCTTAGCCAGGGGGGCAGGATGCCTACCACTACTACCACCCTTAGCCAGGGGGGCAGGATGCCTACCACTACTACCACCCTCACCCAGGGGGGCAGGATGCCTACCACTACTACCACCCTCACCCAGGGGGGCTGGATGCCTACCACTACTACCACCCTTAGCCAGGGGGGCAGGATGCCTACCACTACTACCACCCTTAGCCAGGGGGGCTGGATGCCTACCACTACTACCACCCTTAGCCAGGGGGCTGGATGCCTACTACCACTACCACCCTTAGCCAGGGGGCAGGATGCCTACCACTACTACCACCCTTAGCCAGGGGGGCAGGATGCCTACCACTACTACCACCCTCACCCAGGGGGGCTGGATGCCTACCACTACTACCACCCTTAGCCAGGGGGGCAGGATGCCTACCACTACTACCACCCTTAGCCAGGGGGGCAGGATGCCTACCACTACTACCACCCTTAGCCAGGGGGGCAGGATGCCTACCACTACTACCACCCTCACCCAGGGGGGCAGGATGCCTACCACTACTACCACCCTTAGCCAGGGGGGCAGGATGCCTACCACTACTACCACCCTTAGCCAGGGGGGCAGGATGCCTACCACTACTACCACCCTCACCCAGGGGGGCAGGATGCCTACCACTACTACCACCCTTAGCCAGGGGGCAGGATGCCTACCACTACTACCACCCTTAGCCAGGGGGGCAGGATGCCTACCACTACTACCACCCTTAGCCAGGGGGGCTGGATGCCTACCACTACTACCACCCTCACCCAGGGGGCTGGATGCCTACCACTACTACCACCCTTAGCCAGGGGGGCAGGATGCCTACCACTACTACCACCCTCACCCAGGGGGGCTGGATGCCTACCACTACTACCACCCTCACCCAGGGGGGCTGGATGCCTACCACTACTACCACCCTTAGCCAGGGGGGCAGGATGCCTACCACTACTACCACCCTCACCCAGGGGGGGCAGGATGCCTACCACTACTACCGCTCTTAGCCAGGGGGGCAGGATGCCTACCACTACTACCACCCTTAGCCAGGGGGGCAGGATGCCTACCACTACTACCACCCTTAGCCAGGGGGGCAGGATGCCTACCACTACTACCACCCTCACCCAGGGGGGCTGGATGCCTACCACTACTACCACCCTCACCCAGGGGGGCTGGATGCCTACCACTACTACCACCCTCACCCAGGGGGGCTGGATGCCTACCACTACTACCACCCTTAGCCAGGGGGCAGGATGCCTACCACTACTACCACCCTTAGCCAGGGGGGCAGGATGCCTACCACTACTACCACCCTCACCCAGGGGGGGCAGGATGCCTACCACTACTACCACCCCCACTCATAGGATGGACAATGCATGACACAACCAGCACACCACAACCTAGGGAATGCAAGAAGAAGACATCCCCCCAACACCATGACAAGCGTGTGTAGACTGTGTCAAATGCCCACAACACCGAACATGACTTTGAACATACAATGTGACCCCCTAGCACATGTGCCACACATATATGTGTGTGGCACCCACAATGCAAGCAGGCCATGACCATTGTGGCAATGGGGTCCAAACCCCCATCATCACAGTGACCAAAATGTAAGTGTGGGGTCCATAGCTGAAGCACATTTTGAACATTGTGGCAATGGGGTCCAAACCCCCATCATCACAGTGACCAAAATGTAAGTGTGGGGTCCATAGCTGAAGCACACTTTGAACATTGTGGCAATGGGGTCCAAACCCCCATCATCACAGTGACCAAAATGTAAGTGTGGGGTCCATAGCTGAAGCACACTTTGAACATTGTGGCAATGGGGTCCAAACCCCCATCATCACAGTGACCAAAATGTAAGTGTGGGGTCCATAGCTGAAGCACATTTTGAACATTGTGGCAATGGGGTCCAAACCCCCATCATCACAGTGACCAAAATGTAAGTGTGGGGTCCATAGCTGAAGCACACTTTGAACATTGGGGCAATGGGGTCCAAACCCCCATCATCACAGTGACCAAAATGTAAGTGTGGGGTCCATAGCTGAAGCACATTTTGAACATTGTGGCAATGGGGTCCAAACCCCCATCATCACAGTGACCAAAATGTAAGTGTGGGGTCCATAGCTGAAGCACACTTTGAACATTGTGGCAATGGGGTCCAAACCCCCATCATCACAGTGACCAAAAGGTAAGTGTTGACAAAGAAAGAGGTGCAACTGCCAAACTGCATGGATGATTCCTGGTCACAGAACAACAAACACATCAGTGGCAAAGTAGTGTATGTGTCCCATTGCAACATAAATTGGGGGAGCCAAATCCTGCAGTGCAAATAAGACATAACTTTGGCCATGTGCAGACAAACAACACCCATGGGGGCTGACACCGTCAACAATCATCAATGACACAACGACAGAAGTGACCATCAGAATGCAGACCCACATATTTGCACCAATGGGCACACACATGCAGATACCCTGTGGAGACTGCAGATGTGAGGTGAACAGATACCATACCATGGCAGCAATGGGACACACACACCATGATCATTGTGCTGACCGATGACCTAGGAGTCCCAGGGACAGCAGGGGAAACCCACCAAACTACATACAGCCAATGGCACACCCAAGATATGCCAATGCAGTGGTGCAGATGCACAAACACAAACAGGCAGACCCACACTGCACATCATACACAACAGGTGAGGGGGGTGCCAGTGTCCCCAGGCAACCACACAACACATGAGGAGACCTGAATACCAATCATACAGATGTGCATACAGTGCCACACAAAGGTAACTCATGGATCCAAATCCCCTATGTGGGCAAGCAGGCATTGTCAGATGAGAGGGAGCACAAATCACACATGTCACACAGGCACGTAGGGACAGCAACTGACACAGCAAGACAGACACACCACAGCACCACCCCCGGGGCCCCCACAATGTGGTGACCCTGGGCTGCATTACAATCCCACTGTGATGACAAAGCCAAATGTGGTTCACACTGTGAACCACAGTCATGTGTACTGAGCAACTAACTACCATCACACCTACACAAGCACAAATCAAACAGCATGGCCAGTAAGCCAAGGCCAACATGGAGGCAGGGGCCTAGCCGGGCAACAACTCTCATCTGCACACACTCAACACCACACCCCTCGACCTCCAACAATGTGCAGCAGTGAAGCACACATGCACTGGTGACATTGCACATGCACCCATGACTATTCCAGGGTGGTGGGTGGGAACCAAGGTGCAGAAACACATCACACATGGACACTCAACAAGACTCCTGAATGTCTGACACACTGCACACTACGGCGTACATGGACATGACGGCAATACCACACCCACCAATGGGATCACAGCCACAGTCACACACCAATGAAGAAGCCAAGGTCACCCACAAAGAACACACATAGACAACAACCAACATTGCAGCCCGGACCCTGAGAAGTGCCAGCAGTCACACACACAACGTGTCACAATCACTGAAAGATAACACAAACTGGAAATCACATGACAGGGGCAAACAACAAGTGCCAAGGGGTAACCTGACTGTGACCCATCTGCGTCTGCACACAAACTCAGCCCTGACAGCAAGCACACCTATGGGTGACACCCTGATGACCAGTAATGTGCCATGCACCCACATCACAGAGAACCCAGGGAGAAGACTTTGGGGGAACATAGCTCAACTCAGCTAGCATCACAAACAGGTACAACACTAGGGATCACAGCATGCACAGCTAAACGGAAGTGAACACACAGACATGCACATACAACACACACCTTGGGCGCAGGCAATGTCACAGGAGTACACACTGCCATGAGGGGACTCCACTCCTGTGTGAGGAAAGCTGTGCCATATGTTGCCTCAGTAGGGCCCCACCATGTCAGCTGAGCACTTGGTCACACAATCAACAATTAGCACCAAATGAGGGCTCCCGTCACATCAGCCTGGTCATGGAAGTGCCAACGGAATCATCAGCACAGATCCAACACACTTGTATAGCAATGTTGCACTGACAACACAGATGAGTCCTTCCCCATTGATGCCCAAACCTGCATGTCCAGTGGTGATGGCCACACGGTCAGGGAAGTAGATGAATTGAACAATGGCAGGCACAACAGATGTGCAGGGGTGGAAGCCACAGATGTGAAATAGCCAATCTAAGTAGGAAATCCCATTGCCAAATACTGAACACATGACACCCTCAGATGCTGCTATGGATGACATGGATACACCACAGGATAGGACACATGGGTTCCTGCACAGTAACACTTCATTATCATGAGACCAAATATCACCATCACTGCAGCAAGGGCATGGTTAGCATCATCAACATCATGTACATCAGAAGCAAAAGCACTAGAGAACAGAAAGTTGCTTTATTCAGCATATGTGGCATTAAAAGTAGAAGTCCGGTAGAACATAAACAAAGGCCAATGGCCAGTCCATCAACAAAGTCACAAGTGGGTGACAGTGGCAGATGCCACCCTACACATGCCTGCACAAAACCAGGGACAATCCACTAGGAGGGGCAACCGGGGGGTAGGCCAGGCACCGCAGGGACAGGATCAGGGCTCACCAGGAGGAAGCAGGGAAGGGGTGGTGGGTGCTGGAGAGCCACTGACAACTGCAGTGGAGGTGTCTGACATGGTGTGTGCCGGCACAACTGTGGGGCATGGCTCAGATGTTGTGGGTGCCGGCACGACTGCAGTGGACCCTGCAGATGGAGTGGACAGGTCCGCCACTGCAGTGCCCAAGTCAGACAGGGTGGTAGTGGACTCCACTGCAGTGCCTATCACCAGGGGAGGAGAATGGGGAACAGGCAAGGTGGGCTGGACAGAGGGGAGGACACCCTCACCACATCAGTGGCACAGACAAGCGCAGCGGGGGGTGTGGTGCCGGGAGAGCAAGTGGCAGGGGGAGAAGGCCGGAGCCTCTTGGGGATGGTATATCTGTGGGTGGGGGAACCTGGGGCAGGGTGTGGTGGGGGCACCTGTGGAGTGGGGGCCTGAGGGATGGAGGAAGGAGACCTGGTGCTTGAGCTGCAGGGCGGCGGCGGGGTCTTGCTCTTAGCACTCCGGGGGACTTGCGGGTGGGGGCCTCAGTCTGTCTGCGCCTGGGGGAGGGTGTCCGGGGGCGAGGGGCACTCTGCTCCGTGTGGGGGGGCTTCCTCTTCACCCTGGATGCTGGGGCAGCTGGATCAGAGGGGAAGAGGCCGAGGTCACTGAGGAAGAGGCGCTGGGTCTTTGGGGTTGCAGGTGAGGCAAGGGAGGGTGCTTTGGAGGGAGAGGCAACTGAGGACTGCGCAGTGCCCGTGGATGCGTGTGTGTGTACCAGGGCCCCATCCCCTGTGAGTCTGGTTTCAGTCCCCTGACTGTGCGTGCGTGTGTGTTTAGTTTGTGGCGTGTGTGTCTGTGTGCTGGACGTGTGTGTGCTGGTGTGTGCCTGTGCCGATGTGTGTGTGCTTGGGACGGGTAAGGTGTTGGGGAGTGTTGATGGAGCAGAGGCAGGAGGGGTGAGGGACTGTCTGAGGAGGGACACTGCTGCCGTCAGGGAGGAGTCCATGGACCTGTTGCCCCTCTGTAGGTCAGACATGCCCGATGAGATGCCCTCCATGAACGACACCAGCTGAGTCAACAGTGCGGTGTGCGCATGGAGGACACTCAGCATGGCTGTCTGCCCTACATGGAGCTGGCGAAGGAGGTACACAGACTCCTCACTCAGGGCAGCAGGGGACACAGGGGCAGGGGGTGCGGTGCCTGGGCCAAAGGAGACACGCTCCCGAACATGGGAGCCTCCACGGACCTGGGGAATGGGAGCCGATGGGAGGGCGGTGGTGGTGCTGGTGGTGGCGGGGACAGCAACACTAGCTGGGGTGTGGTGGCTGCTGACACCCGCCTCCACAAGGGAGTCATCCTCCGAGTTGCTCTGGTCCTCAGCTGAGGTGGATGGTGCTGAGGACTCCTCGGTGTGGCTCCCCTCGCCCTCCGTGCCACTGGGTCCCTCCGACCACTCCTCGGCTGCTGACCCAGTCTGGCTCTCTGGCTCCTCCTGGTCCGTGGAGCTGTCCCCTTCCGTGGCCGTGGATGTATCTGCAAACAATGGGGAAACAGACAGACATCAGTCACCTGCACCAAACGCACACACCACTGTGAGCACAGCACATTACAGAGCAAGCCCTGGCATCATTAGTTGTACATTGCTAAAAGTGCCCTAACTGAACAGGAGAAGCCAATTGTCAGTCTGATGCCAAGCATGGCACTCACATCCCACATGGCCTTGCACCCATCTGTCTGGTGTCTGTTGGATTGCAACACCCCAGTGTGGACACATGCACCAAGTACACAGTAGTTGGACAGTGCAGAGGACACGGTGTGGCATGTGGACATGCACACATCACAGCTCTTGCCACTGAGTCAGTACAGGTTTCCGGATGAAAGGGATGCCCAGAGTCAAATAGGAAATGCATGTGATGCATACCAGCGACAGACACCATGATGCACCCATGTCCTGATAGCCATCGCCACAATGGTGTGCATGTAGCACATGTCACTCCCCTGCAGGACCACCAATAAGTTGACACATGCCATGGCAGAGGCATGACTGCTAAGTCATACATCACTGTCTCAGTGATGTATGACTTGGCAGCCAGACAACAACACTATGCACTGTGTCACAATAGTAGGTCATGGGGAATGCAAGTCCTGGAGCTGCACAAGTGCACATGTACATCCCCCACACAACACATCATCTTAACCCTCATCTGTCCAGGTCATACCTATTGGACATATGGGAGACCTGTGACACTACCCTCTGAACCTGAGCCCCTCACAATTTGCTGTGAATGGGGAACAGCTGCCTGAACTTCAAATTCGCATACCCCAGTCTGCACGCGCAGCTGATCAAACACCTATGTGACACACAAGTAACGTCTCCTATGGTCACATCTCCAGGGGCATGCTGAGCCCCTACCAAGAAACACCCCAGCAGTCCTGGCAACTAATCCACAGCACACTGACACAGAGGCAGACACCTGAGGGTTCAAATCACTGCGCACAATGTGTCAGCTGATACACGGGAGTGGGAGTACAGAGTGCATTGCATGGCCTGGAGTAGGCATGACTGTCCTGCTCCACATGAATGAGGGATGTGCCCTGGACAGTGGATAGCTGGCTATGTATGTGTGACACACGTAATCTGCACACTCCTGGGGCCCAAACATTGTTCCCACCCGCTGCATGGGCGTGTGCCACATACCCTAGGCACATGTGATGGCTCAGCTCAGCAAGTGGACCGCATATCAAAGCAACACGCAGATCACATGTCCAAACACAGGCGTTGTGTGAACAATGGACCCACCCATGATGCCCACAACAGAGTTAGGGAAACAGATGCTGTCCCCCACCTTTAGTGAAGCAAACTGCAAGGACACAGTCCCAAGTGACACAATTCCCTGAATGTAAGGGCCACACCTGGGTATCAGATGAGCAGTGGGCAGTGCACAATAGAGGGACATGGCTCCTGGACAACATGACTGCTGCACTGTGGCAGTTGAACCAGGCCAGAGGAGGGCACAAAGCATGTAATACAGAGTTCACAGTGCAGTCTTTGACTCACCCCCTCCTTGCTGCTGTCTGGCCTTCAGCTGCCCATCCAGGTCTGGAAACACCACCGCTAGGATCTGGAGCATGTGGGGGGTCAGGGTCCGTGTTCCGCCCCTCCTGCGCGGAGGCGACAGCTTCAGCTGGACCCGTGCAATCCTCCGGGTCCAGCCCCGAAGGTCCTGCGACCTCTTCTGGCAGTTGCGGATCCGGCGCTTGTAGACCCCCACGGCCTGGACGGCCCGGACGATGTCCTTCCAGATCTCCTGCTTCCGATGGGCATTAACCTGTCAGGATGACAAAGTGAAAAGGCCATTACCACACATGCAACATATCCGTGCATGACACAGTTGTATATACATGTCTCAATCACAGGGGCACATGATGTACACAGGCAGTGCACAGCTGACCATGGACAGTTTGCCAGACGTCACTACATGGTATCATTGCATGGGAAGTAAAACCATGTTCAAATGCACTGTCACTGCACCATACCTGTCCAGTGCAAGTCACTACACACTATGGGGGGTGACAACTACTCAGTGAGCCTGCTAGCCAGTGGCGTGCAGACTTCCAGCCTTGCTAGTCAGACAAAATGCACATTCAGAAAGGCAGTGCACAGAACACTCACCTGCTCCCCTGGTGTCCCATACAGCTTGCTGCTGTACTGTGGAAGTAGGCTGTCCAGCAGGGCCTGGTTCTCTTCAAGGCTGAAGGCTGGGGCTCTCTCCACAGTACGTGCCATTGCAGGGTCCAGAGGGGCAGAGACAGCAGCAGTGCAGTGGCAGATGTCGTCCTGGAGCATGTAGTGCAGGCAAGTGAGCTCTCAGGGGAACAGCCAGCAATATATATGTGCTGGAGAGGCAGATACTGTCCCTTGTGTCCAAAGTGATAGGTCCAAGTTGTTTGCATCTTCTGAATCTGGCCAATCAATGGAATAGCAGCACCAAAACACGCCCACAGCATCCTTCAAATCTTCAACTTCATGACATACATGATTTTGCAACATTGTTGTGGGTGACCAACTGATTTTCCAGCAACCGACTCGTTCGAAATTCGAAAACGCGTCCGTTGCCAGGCAAGCCCATTGTCAATGGGTGCGCACCGATCGGTCCATTGCGGTACAACGTGTACAGGGGTACAACGCGTACCCGCACACATTGAATGCAATGGGCCGGCCGGAGGCACCGATCGGTCCATTGCAGTACAACGCGCACAGGGGTACAACGCGTACCCGCACACATTGAATGCAATGGGCCGGCCGGAGGCACCGATCGGTCCATTGCAGTACAACGCGCAGAGGGGTACAACGCGTACCCGCACACATTAAATGCAATGGGCCGGCCGGAGGCACCGATCGGTCCATTGCAGTACAACGCGCACAGGGGTACAACGCGTACCCGCACACATTGAATGCAATGGGCCGGCCGGAGGCACCGATCGGACCATTGCAGTTCAACGCGCACAGGGGTACAACGCGTACCCGCACACATTGAATGCAATGGGCCGGCCGGAGGCACCGATCGGTCCATTGCAGTACAACGCGCACAGGGGTACAACGCTGCACCGCGCAGACATTGAATGCAATGGGCCGGCCGGAGGCACCGATCGGTCCATTGCAGTACAACGCGCACAGGGGTACAACGCGTACCCACACACATTGAATGCAATGGGCCGGCTGGAGGCACCGATTGGTCCATTGCAGTACAACGTGCACAGGGGTACAACGCGTACCCGCACACATTGAATGCAATGGGCCGGCCGGAGGCACCGATCGGTCCATTGCAGTACAACGCGCACAGGGGTACAACGCGTACCCGCACACATTGAATGCAATGGGCCGGCCGGAGGCACCGATCGGTCCATTGCAGTACAACGCGCACAGGGGTACAACGCGTACCCGCACACATTGAATGCAATGGGCCGGCTGGAGGCACCGATCGGTCCATTGCAGTACAACGCGCACAGGGGTACAACGCGTACCCGCACACATTGAATGCAATGGGCCGGCCGGAGGCACCGATCGGTCCATTGCAGTACAACGCGCACAGGGGTACAACGCGTACCCGCACACATTGAATGCAATGGGCCGGCCGGAGGCACCGATCGGTCCATTGCAGTACAACGCGCACAGGGGTACAACGCGTACCCGCACACATTGAATGCAATGGGCCGGCCGGAGGCACCGATCGGTCCATTGCAGTACAACGCGCACAGGGGTACACCGCGTACCCGCACACATTGAATGCAATGGGCCGGCCGGAGGCACCGATCGGTCCATTGCAGTACAACGCATCACTGTACATGTGACTGGCATATGTCAGCATGCCTGTCTCAGATGGACATATGCCAGCCACAGATAGCTCCCAGGCAGTGAGGGGCACACCTACATCACGACAGCCTGTCCAAACTTTATCATAAGGCATGTAAGGCTGCATTTCCTATTGTGTGTATGTTGGTGTACATGTTGTCCTGTGGGTGTCACCTGTGGGCAGCCACCCCCAGGCTGTGCACGTGTTCATGGGGACAGGATCCTGGGTGTTACGTGTGCATGACCACTGTGATGTGCAACTGTTCATATCTGTGCATGTGCCATGGTCACATTTCACGGTGGTGTATGTGTATGTCATGTCACATACCCCGTGAGTCCCATGTGGGACGGTATGTTTGAGCCAGGGTGTCCCAGTGGCACAATAGTGATGGTCCTCCACAGTCTTTGTGCATGTAGTGTTTACAATGTCTCTGATTTCATGTGCACAATGGGAGACAGTCTCCACATCCAGGTTGTGTGTGCATGGACTTTGATGTTGTGCGTGTGTGTGTCACAGACGTCCATGTCTGTCCTGCCGTGGTAAGTGGGGCCACTACCTGTGGGGGTCATGGTTGTTTTGCTGTGGTGTATACATGATACTCCATGTAATGCCAGTGTCCATGTGGCAATACAGGGTCCCTGGGAATGTACCTGTCGTTGAGCTGTGGTGCCTGGGGCACATCTGTCCTCACATGTCACTGTGGGGGGTTATTGTGACACGGCAGCAGGTGATGGGAACTGTGACACGGCCTCATGATATCCAATGGGCCAACCTGGGACTAATTGATGCCACCTGTTGGACCGTGTTGACAGATGTTGGCCATGTATGTACCATACATGTCCTTCCGGAACTGCACACTTCATGTAGTTGTGCCTCATAATGATGTATGTTGGGATCTTGAGTGTGTTCAATGCCGCATATGTGGGGTGACTGACAATCTTGCTTACTTCTCCTCTGCACTGCAGGGCTCCTGCTGTCCATCGACCATTCCCAGACCTGGCAACGATGGTGGAACGGGACAGCATCCGACGGTACCGCTTCACCAGGCAGCTGATTGAGGATTTGGCAGTGCAGTTGTCCCCACATTTGCAGCCTGGCCGGCCGTATCCTACAGCGCTGACCCCCAAGGTGAAGGTGATGGCAGCCCTACACTTCTTTGCCACCGGTACCTTCCAACATACTGTGGCGACTGCTGGTGGGATGTCACAGACCATGTTGAGCCGTGTGCTCCGCGATGTTTTGGCAGCAATGCTGCTATTCCTGAACCGGTACATCTATTTCCCTAGACTGCGACGACTCACTGACGTGAAGAGTGACTTTTATGCCCTGGGGAGGATGCCGCATGTCATTGGCTCCATTGATGGGACACATGTGGCATTGGTACCACCACAGGCCCAGGAGCAGGCCTACAGGAACCGCAAGCACTACCACTCGGTCAATGCACTGGTGGTGTGTCTTGCAGACATGACCATCACACACGTGTGTGCCCGTTTCCCTGGTTCAGCACACGATGCCTTTGTGATGAGGAGTAGTCGCATCCCCAGGATGATGGCACAGATGCAGAACCAGCGTGCCTGGCTTGTCGGTGTGTACTGACTTTGTGCCATTGTGTGTGATCTGATCTGTAGTATTCCGCCCACTTTTCCAAGTCAGCTAATGTGCACTTGTCTGTCCTTAGGTGACTCGGGATACCCCAACATGCCGTGGTTGCTGACACCCCTCAGGAACCCTGTGACACCAGCCCAGATGCGCTACAATGAGGCACATGGTCGGACCAGGAGAGTGATTGAGCGGACATTTGGTCTCCTGAAGAGCCGCTTCCGCTGCCTCGACAAGACCGGAGGGTCCCTCCCATATGCCCCTGCGAAAGTGTGCAAGATCATCATCGTCTGCTGCATGCTCCACAACCTGGCAGTGCGGAAGGAGTTGCCTCTCATCCAGGATGACAATGATCAACATCCGCCACCTGTGGAGGATCCTGGCCTGGACCACGATGCCAGTGACGACGATGATGATGATGATGATGGTGATGTCCGCACACAGCTCATCACCAACTTCTTTAGCTGAATGTGAGTATCCTGAGGTGTCATGTCAATGATGTGAGTTGGCATGATGTGTAGGTGGTGCTCTGGTGCTGTTGCAGTGTGTCCATGGGCTACTTGACTGGATGTGTGTTGCGATGTGTGCTAACAGGTGGGCTGTACTCCCCAACAGTGTTGACATGCTAACTTGGTTCTGGGTGGGTATCTTGTAACATGTATTGTGCATGAGTTTTGCTGTTCTGTCCTGTACTCCATTGCTTTTGACTGTGTGTCATTTCTGTCCTTCACAGGGTACTTTCAGATTCGTTTGGTCAACTGTGTCCAACGACGACGTGATTGCACATCCAGGGTGGTAGCTGTTGTGTCCCTACAGGTGATGTGCGCCACACCCATGGACTTCCTTCCGACTAGAGTTGTTGACTGTGTGCCCGCTGCCAGGTGGGATTACCTTGCATCTGTAGTGGTTACGACATGTTGTAAACGTGTAATAAACCTGTGCTTCACTTTGTGATGTGCATTGTCTGTGGTCACACATTTGAGTGCCATTTGCTTACTGCACCTGTGGGCTACTTGACTACAACTGGGAATGGGTGTGGTGTCTGTGCATTGCACCGTCTTCCCTGGCAACATCAGTGTAGGCAATGAGTCAGATGGCCTAGGTGTGTATGTGTTGTGTAGCCCTGGTGGTGTGTCTCCCTCATATGTGTCACGTTGCCTTTACTCACATGCCTGTGTTGTCCTTGCTGTTGCAGTTCGCATACACAGTGTAATTTTGCAGTTCATCATCCCCATAACAGCACCCACGTTGGAATCACGACAGAGGCAAGTATAGTGTATTAGTGTGTTTATTGTGATACATTTGTGTTAATAGTGCATAGGATGGGTAGTGCTGTACATAAATCTTGCAATTCGAAGTTCCTAGGTGAATTGAAAGTCCTGGTGGACAGGATCCCCAGTATCGGGGCCACAGTTGTCTGACACATTGGTCCAACTTGTACTCCCCATGCAATGTGTGGGAGTAGTGTTGCCGTCAACAGGGTGAACAGTCTGTGCACAAAGGCGAACATCCAGAACAGGTTCAGGCTTCCTGGGAGTTGCGCTTGGCCATCGGCCTCTCACTTTTCCCTCCTCGGACGACCCCTCTTCTTGGGGGGGGGGCCCTCAAGTACAGGCTGCTGCGGTGCAGGGGACTCTCCGCCAGAGTCCTCCTCCCTCCCTGTGTCAGTTGCAGTTTGTTCGGCACCAGATGTTGTTGGCACACAGGGAGGTGTGGACTCGTTGCTGTTCATCTGGCAGAGGCATTGTAAAATGTCCCTGTGCACCGCCGTCATCTCATGCAGTGCATCCCACTTGGACTCCACGTGGGACATGTGGGAGTCCAAGCGGGCATGATGGGCAGCCTGCTGCTGTTTCATGTCTCTGAGGAGCCCCACTACCTGGCTGAGGTCTCCGGTGCTGGACTGGTACGCATCAGCTATGCGTACCAGTTGTGGGTCATCATGCACACCAGCAACGTCTGCAAGCAGCGACCTCTGTCTCCCACCCCTCCCACCACCCCTGATGACATGTGCAGTGTGTGCAGTGGCACGCACAGATAACCTTGGTCCACCTTGGGAGTTGGTGGTGGTGTCCATGGCCCCAGGTTGGTCCAGGGTCCCTGTGCTGGAGTTGCTCCTTGTTCTGACCATGTCGGCAGGGATGGAATTTGTGGTGACAGTCGTTGGAGGGGTGGGTGCAGGGGGTGCAGCTGGTGGTCCTGCTGGTGCTGCAGCTGGTGGTCCTGCTGGTGCTGCATGTTGACTTGCACCGGATGTGCCAGGTTGGTCTTCATCGTCCGAGGAGGACAGAGGCTGTACGACGCCAGTGAGCTCCGCATCCTCTTGAGCCTGGGACTGGGACTCCTCAGCGTCTGCTGCTGTGTCCCCATCATCACCTGTTTTTGGGAGACACAAACAATGTATGTTATGTTTCTGCAGGCATCAATGCTTGACACACATGGCAGTTGTGACTGTGCCTCTGGGTGCGGGCCTGTACATTGCATTGTCCCAAGTCGTCACAGTCAGGGGTTGATATTGGTGTGGCACATTGTCCTGCATTATTTGGGCATTTCTATGTATTTTCTGGGGTGTGAACATGGTCTGCATTGGTTGTGTTTGGTTGACAGCCGGCCCTCCTTCACACCCACCCAGCCAGTCAGTTATCCCACCATGGAACGTGCTTGCGTTGCAGGGAGTGTAAGTTGTCTCTCAGGATGTCAGGCAGTGGTGTTGTGCTGTTTGTTGGTGCACAGTTGCCAGCAGGGCCTTGTGCTCCCCACAGCAGTAGCCAGTGTCAGCCATCTTGTGAGTCCTTCTCCACTTCCTGTGATGTGAGCATGGTTCAGGGTGGTGTTGATGGGACAGTTGTGGGGGTGACCAATATCAGTGACTACGACTCCCATCATGCTATTGCCTCCACCCCCTTCCCAGCATGCCCATGCTTCCTTCCTTTTGACTCTGCTTTCTTGTGGGGTGGGCTGGCTGTGCTGACAGGATGGCTGGGAGTGTTGTCCTGGCAGTTGTTTGGCTAACAGTCCCAAGAGTGTCCCTGTGCTTCACACAACATAACCCAGGGTGATGGTTCTTTGTGGGATCTTGAGTTGGGATGTGAGGCATTGCATTCTACCAGGTGGGTTCTGTGGAGTTTGTGTTGGGGTGTGTGTGAGGGGAGGTGCTTGTGACTATGGTCAGTGCTGCAAGTCCCCCTTCCCACCCACCTAGCCAGATATCCCACCATGGAACGTGCTTGCATTGCAGGGAGTGTAAGTTGTCTCTCAGGATGTCAGGCAGTGGTGTTGTGCTGTTTGTTGGTGCACAGTTGCCAGCAGGGCCTTGTGCTCCCCACAGCAGTAGCCAGTGTCAGCCATCTTGTGAGTCCTTCTCCACTTCCTGTGATGTGAGCATGGTTCAGGGTGGTGTTGATGGGACAGTTGTGGGGGTGACCAATATCAGTGACTACGACTCCCATCATGCTATTGCCTCCACCCCCTTCCCAGCATGCCCATGCTTCCTTCCTTTTGACTCTGCTTTCCTGTGGGGTGGGCTGGCTGTGCTGACAGGATGGCTGGGAGTGTTGTCCTGGCAGTTGTTTGGCTAACAGTCCCAAGAGTGTCCCTGTGCTTCACACAACATAACCCAGGGTGGTGGTTCTTTGTGGGATCTTGTGTTAGGATGGGGGGCATTGCATTCTACCAGGTGGGTTCTGTGGAGTTTGTGTTGGGGTGTGTGTGAGGGGAGGTGCTTGTGACTATGGTCAGTGCTGCAAGTCCCCCTTCCCACCCACCTAGCCAGATATCCCACCATGGAACGTGCTTGCATTGCAGGGAGTGTAAGTTGTCTCTCAGGATGTCAGGCAGTGGTGTTGTGCTGTTTGTTGGTGCACAGTTGCCAGCAGGGCCTTGTGCTCCCCACAGCAGTAGCCAGTGTCAGCCATCTTGTGAGTCCTTCTCCACTTCCTGTGATGTGAGCATGGTTCAGGGTGGTGTTGATGGGACAGTTGTGGGGGTGACCAATATCAGTGACTACGACTCCCATCATGCTATTGCCTCCACCCCCTTCCCAGCATGCCCATGCTTCCTTCCTTTTGACTCTGCTTTCCTGTGGGGTGGGCTGGCTGTGCTGACAGGATGGCTGGGAGTGTTGTCCTGGCAGTTGTTTGGCTAACAGTCCCAAGAGTGTCCCTGTGCTTCACACAACATAACCCAGGGTGGTGGTTCTTTGTGGGATCTTGTGTTAGGATGGGGGGCATTGCATTCTACCAGGTGGGTTCTGTGGAGTTTGTGTTGGGGTGTGTGTGAGGGGAGGTGCTTGTGACTATGGTCAGTGCTGCAAGTCCCCCTTCCCACCCAGCTAGCCAGATATCCCACCATGGAACGTGCTTGCATTGCAGGGAGTGTAAGTTGTCTCTCAGGATGTCAGGCAGTGGTGTTGTGCTGTTTGTTGGTGCACAGTTGCCAGCAGGGCCTTGTGCTCCCCACAGCAGTAGCCAGTGTCAGCCATCTTGTGAGTCCTTCTCCACTTCCTGTGATGTGAGCATGGTTCAGGGTGGTGTTGATGGGACAGTTGTGGGGGGGGGCAATATGTGTGACTGCGACTCCCATGATGCTATTGGCTACACTGACTTGGCCAGCATACACAGAATTCCTTCCTTTGAGTGGTCTTCACTGTGTGTTGGTGTTGTTGTGGTGGCTACATGTGTGGATGTGTTTGTTAGTTCTATTTGTGCCACTGCCTAGCTGTAGTTGTAGTTGTGTTTGTACATGTGTTGGCACAGTTGGATGTGACTTTTTTGATGGCATGTGTTGTGTTTATCTGACTGACATACACATTTTGGGATGATTCTGTTCTGGTTGCTGTGTAATTGCTATGAGTGCATGGTTTGACTCTCCCTTGACAGTGATGTGTGTGTTTTGTGGCAGTATATTGTGTACATTTGTTGTGTACTCACCAGGCTCTGGGATGTCCTCTAGTCCATATACGCTCACTGGCGGAAGGATGGCCCGCACCTTCTCCTCCCAGGGCCTGAGGTATATTGGCTTGGCAGGAGGGCCACTGCCGGTGTATTGGCTGTTGATGTAGTCTTTGTTCAGCATGTCCCGTACCCTCCTGCGCACGTCATACCACCTGTTCTGGATGTCGGTCTTTGTGCGCCGACATGGTGATTGTGCGTTCACCCTGTTGATGATCCTCTCCCACATCTTGGTTTTCTGGGAGATGGGGGTCTGTTGGACCAGTGTGCCAAACAGCTGTGGCTCCACCCTGAGGATCTCGTCTACCATGACTTCCAATTCACTATCTAGGAACTTGGGATTCTTCTTGGGGGGCATGGTGATGGGTGGTGATGGTGAGTGATGTGTGTGTTGGTGTGCAGGTGAGGGTGTGTGAGTGTGTGTTTTGCTGGTTGTATGTGAGGTAGGTATTTGTTGGTGTGCTGATGGTGTGTGGCTTGTGTGAGGGATGAGCTGTGGGTGTGTGGTTGCTTTCTCTTGGGTGCTGGCAGTGGAATGGCATTTGCAAAGGCTCATGGTTGTGATTTGTGTCCTTTTTATAGGTGGAGTTGTGGGTGTGTCTTTGTTCTCTGTCCCCACCCCCCAGTATTTATTGGCTTGGTAATTGCTTGTTTGGCCTTTTTTGGGTGATTTTTTCCTTTGTGCTGTTGTGTATGTTGGAAACGTTCTTGTGACCGAGTCGGACCCTGCATTTGTCTCGTACGGTGTTCTCCGTTTCGTTCGCGCTGTGTTTGTGCAGTTTTCTATGCTGCGTACGCGTCGGTCGCGGTGTTCTGTGTTGCTTCGGCTCGGTTTTGTATGCGTGTCGGTCGTACGGCTTGTCCTCCGTCCGACTCGCTTGTGGTTTTCGCGCCTTGCATCGTACTTTGCGGTTTGGAGTTCGCGTGTACGGATTTGTTCCGGGTGCGTGTCGGTCGGTTGGATTTGCGTGTTTTTCCGCCCGGATTGCTGTTTTCTGTGCGGCTCGGTCGGTCGACTTGGTTTCGGTACGTGTCGGTCGGATTTTTCACGCCTTGCATCGTACTTGGCGTGTCGGGCGCCACGGGTACGTGTCGGTCGGTATTATTTCCGGATCCGAGTCGGTCGGTGCTTTTTCCGGCCCGAATCGGAATCGACCCCTCTGTCTTTTATCCAGTTCTCAGTCTTTGGGGCACAACACTCTCCCAATGCAGAGCGACTCGGCGTTTGGCCATCAACAGTGCAATGCGCACGAACTTACCAAGCGTTCCTTTTAATTGAGGTACATGACACAACAAGCAAATAGATGGCGTACATTGCAACGTAATCTCAGTCATTTCCTGTATGCATTTCAGTACCCGCTCCCAGAACAGCAGCACTCTTCCACACTCCCAAGCTAGATGCAAAAAGTCAGCGTCAGGTTGGCCGCATCGTTTACAATTACTTGTTTCCCTGAGGCCACATTTATGTAATTTAATGGGAGTATGGTAGGTCTGATGGATATACTTAAAATGTATAATGCGCAAGTTGCCGTTGGGCGTGAGGGCGCTAGTCAGCTTGCAAATATGTTCCCATTCTGTTTCCAGTAGTGGTGGGTTTAGTCTATCATTCCAACGGGCTAGGCTTTTATCTGGATTGAGGACCCTTTCATCCCGCACTTCTCTATATAGTTTCGTTATTGGTTTACGCCTTGAAGGTGCAACCAGCAGCAATTGTAGGGCTCGCAACGTTGGAGGTTCAGCTGGGTACGTGTGATAGTGGGCTTTGACAGCCTGTCTTAGTCTGTGTATGGTGAAGTTAAACAGTAGCAAGGGATTGGAAATGTAAGTCAGGTCTTCCGCTGTGAGAAAGTGTCCATTTGGATAGATATCTTGCATGGTTACCATGCACACCTCTCTCAGCTCCCTAAGTGGGCCCTCTTCCCACGTCACTGATAGTGCTGCATGATGCGTGAGGGGCAGCGCCGGTGCATACAGTGGAAGTCTGTTGGCGATATTACCTATAGCCTGCCATGCTGCAATAGTCGTGTCTAGTGTGTTGATTTCTGTTCTTGGTGTGCCTCTATGTGTGTGTGTGAGAACACCAGACAGAGGAATGGGGTGTGCATCACCGTCTTCTACTGCAACATGTGGAGTGTACGCATGCGGTCGGAACCAAAAATATGCATATTGTGCTTGGGCACATAGGTAATATATAAAGGGATCTGGAGCATTGAAACCTCCCTTAGCATAATCCAGCGTTAGCGTGGTCCAGCTCACTCTGGCCTGTTTCCCCCCCCATATTAAGCGGATGAGGGAAGATCGTACCTCCTTGAAGAACTGTTGTGTCAGCTTGATCGGGACATTGCAGAATAAATATAATAAGCGCGGAAGTATAACCATTTTGATGACCGCAATGCGATCAGCCAGGGAAAGTGGCAGCTTGTTCCACCTATCTACCTGTTGGTCTAATGAGGCGCATGCTCTGCCATAGTTTTCTCTTATTACTACTTCTGGGTCTCGGTGTACCCAGACACCCAAATATTTTACCGGGTCTGTGGTCCACACCAAGGGGTAATCCATGCTCGGGGGGGTCGTTTTAACCGTGAGGGGTATCACTATTGATTTATTCCAATTAATTTGCAAACCAGAGAATAGTCTGAATCTTATATATTCCCTCAACACCTCCGCCAGATACCGTCTCGGTTCTCTTATAAATAACACCATGTCGTCGGCGTAAAGTGATATACCAACCGGCCGATGTAGGAAATTAAGTGCCGATTCTCTGTGGCGCTGACGAATAATGCAAGCCAGCGGTTTGAGCGCCAGCGCGAACAGTAAGGGTGATAGCGGGCACCCCTGTCGAGTGCCTATATGTATCTTAAATGGTTGGGACGTCAAGCCCCCGACACGCACCAATGCAGATGAGTCAGTATATAAGAGCCGCACCTAGCCCAGGAACAATGGCGGAAATCCCATGTGTTGCAATATGTGGAACATGTAGCTCCATTCTATGGAGTCGAACGCCTTTGCCGCGTCAAGCATGACCGCAGCGGCGGGCAACTCAGGGTCTAAGACATGGAACATGGCGAAGATGGTTCTCAAATTGTGGGACGTAGATCATTCCGGGATAAAACCTGATTGGTCCGGGAGGACTAAGCTAGACATGAGGGGCTGCAGTCTGGTAGCTAGTATCTTTGCCAGAATCTTGGCATCCAGATTGATTCGTGACAGCGGCCGATAAGATTCGCAAATGTCTGGGGCCTTGTCCTTTTTTAAGAGTGTGATGATTAGTGCCTGGCGGAGAGATGGCGGTAACACACCAGACTCATGCGCCTCCGCATACATCTCCAATAGATGAGGCGTGATTAAGTCAATATATTCTTTATAAAATTCAGCTGTAAGCCCATCTGGCCCTGGCGCTTTTTGGTTGGGCAGTGCACGAATTGCCGCTTTTATATCTGTTTCGTCTATTGGTTGGTTCAGATATTCACGGTGACTGTCTGCCAACCATGCACATGCTATATCAGATAAATAAGCTTTTAGTTCTAGGTCAGCTGCAGCTCCCCGTGATGTATATAAGTCAGAGTAGAATTCCTGGAATTGATCCACTATCGCCATAGGGGCATAGTGTTCCGCTCCCCGATGATCTGTGATTTTAGTTATGTGGTGATAGTCTTCTCGGAGTTTGATTTTAGTGGCCAAGTTACGGCCTGGGCGTCCTCCCTCACCATATGCTCGCGCAACGTATCTACATGCTATGTAGCGGATCTCAGATTCCGCCAGAGAGTCATTTTCTAATAGTAAGTCGTGAATACGAGTTAAAGTTTCGGGGCAGGGTGTGGTTGTGTATTGGCATTCTAACGCTGTTAGTTTTATTTCGGTCTGTTCGAGTTGACCCCGGATATCTTTTAAAATGCCAGCCGTAGTACTGATGCAGACCCCTCTTATGGTCACCTTAAAAGCCTCCCATAATGCAGATGCACTCTCCACTGTGCCCATGTTAACATCAAAGTATTGTTCTATGGCCTTTCGTGTAGTGTCGTTGTAGATGGGATCTAAAAGGGCCTGCGCCCGAAATTGCCAAACATAGGGGCGATGGACATTGGTCGTAATCCTGAGTGTAAGCAGCACCGGGTTGTGATCCGACAGCGTGCGCGGGAGTATAGTGACATCCGTGACCCAATCATTCGCCCTCTCGCTAAGGAGCCAATAGTCCAATCGGGACCAACTGTTATGTGCAGGTGTGGCGTGTGTACCCTCTCTCACCAAGCTATTTCGCAGCTTCCACACATCTACGAGACCGAATTCAAGCATGGCATCGTTGATACTTTGGGCTATTTTGGGTGTACGTAGACCTTGCGGGTTCGATTTTTTTCGTTGAGGGTCTAGATATGTGTTGAGATCTCCCCCCCACACAACAGCCGCCTCAGGCCACTCCCGCATAATGCTGTATAGTCGTGTAAAGGTTTCTGGCTCATCTGCTATGGGCCCATATACGTTAATAAAAGTGACCAGGGAGGCTCCCAGTTTACCGTGTACCATGGCGCAGCGCCCTTCCTTGTCTGTGGACGTTTTGATAGGTGTAAAGGGAAGGCCTTGCTTAACCAGAATAACCACCCCTCTATCATATGAGGAATACGATGAAGCTAATTTGTACCCAGCCCATCTAAGAGCGATATTGGTATCGGAGGTCGTGGTCAAGTGCGTCTCCTGGAGGAGAGCGATCTGAATGTCATGCCGATCTAAGTAGGCAAACACCTGTCTAATTTCTTTGGGGGTATTGAGCCCTCGGACGTTCCACGTCAAATAGTTATACTTCTCACCCATATTCAGACTGAAGCAACATTCCTGCTGATTTCAATATCTTGCCGCTACAAGCAAAGAATACAATCAACGTGAGTCTCGGTTGGCCTGTCGGTGCAGTCACATTAACAATCCCCAACTCAGAACAAGCCCATCCCCCCCCACCACCCACTTCAGCATACCCTAATCGCCAAAGCCATCCCTAAGTACATCTAAAAGTCCCCACGTCCCACCCACCAAACAAACCCATAAGGAAACAATAATGTGTTGTGGTGCACACAAGGTGGCAGGAGCCGCCAGCCGGGAACCCCGGTGACAACGTCACCTTGGGGGTCGCTTTAAAGAAGTAATACTATCGTCACAACCTGCTAAATTCAGTGACGAAGCAATGCGTTGTCCACATTGCAAGCTTCATCGCTATTTGCACTACTGCACACCATGGGTATACACCACGCCCACCATTTCAATTGTAAACTGTAAAACAAGCCATGAGTTCGTGGTGGGCACTTATCTGTGTCCACGTACAGCGCAGCCGAGGTGATCCAATGGATAGTGTTCCAGTACTGCCCACAGTTCAGTAGTAGCTTTTATTATTCAACATCTGAGGTGTTCCCTTGTTATTCCTGTTCACCTCTAGGCGATCTCCTGCGCGGAGCCTGGGAGCCCTTCAGTTGTAGGAATTTGAGTACGTCTTGGGATCATTATATACCACACTTTTCCCCCCATCTGTTACTCGGAGGCGGGCCGGGTATATCATTGCATATGGAATGTTCTGGTCTCTTAGTTTCTTTTTAACTGCCACAAACATTTTCCGCGCTTCCTGGACCTGTTGTGTGAAATCCGGATAAATGGAAATGGTCATCCCATCGTGCATGAGGTTTCCCAATTCTCTGGCCTTTCTGAGTGCCGCGTCGCGATCCCTGTAGTTCAATAGCTTTGCTATGATCGGGCGTGGCCTTGCCCCCGGCGGAGGCGGCGGAGCAAGCGATCTGTGCGCCCTCTCGATAATGAAAATGTCTGAAAAGGTGTCTTTGCCGAACATTGTCACCAGCAAAGTTCTCGATGTAGCGCTCCATATTGCCCGTGTTCGTTGACTCTGCTATGCCCTTAAAGCGTAGGTTATTGCGGCGGGATCTCGCCTCTAAGTCCTCAGACTTCGCCATTATAGCTGCAAGCGTTTTTTCGGTCTTCTCCTGTTTAGTTTCTATTTGACGCTGCGCATCTTCCGTGTCCGAAATCCGTCTCTCCGCCATATCTATCCGCTCCGTGTGCCTATCCAGTCGTTCAGACATACGATCCACTCTGTAGGTCAGAGTGTCAATTTTCCCATCTATGTTGGTCAGCGTTGCCTGAATCGTTGTGAACATGGATTGAAAATCTACAGTATTAGCGGAGCTTGCATCCGTCGTGGGCATCTGGGTTGATGACTGTTCTGCCACGCTGTTGTCTGTCATCTTTTTTGCCTGCTCAAAATGGAGTTTGGGCTGAGCCCTATCTGTTTTCCCCATTGTGGCAGCACTGCGGACAACCAAGCGTTGTGCCGAGGTGCTGCGTCCCGTAGGTCAGGACCCCCCACCACTAGATCTGACGTGGACAGTGGCGCCCTGCAGCAGTATTCGTGTTAACTCAGTCTAGCCCACATTCAACAACGCTGGAGTCCAGTGGGCGGTCGTTCAGTGACCGTGCGCCAGCCAAGCCACAATCACCCCAGGTAGCTAGAGGCCAGTCCCTACATCTCAATTTGCTTGCAATTCTATTGTCGGGGCCGCCGTGACGCAAAGCGCCGACACTGTCGCGCCTCGTGATCTTCAATAGTGTATAGTCAGCGTTCACAACCACAAGCACCTCCACCAAGATATCGAATGTGGGCCCTGATGAGGTGAAAGCAGGCACGAGGTGAGGGGGGGAGGGCGTCGATGTCCAGCTGCGTGCTTCCTACCTCAACCCCCACATCACCCGTGTGCCGTGCCACAGATCCTCAGTTTTCTTGACACAGATCCCGCTTGGCAGTTATCCACTGGCGATCCCATCAAGGGTTATGCTCCGACGTGAGTCACACCTTGGCTACAACCTCACTTGCAGTCTCACCCGGAGGGATCCACCAGTATATAGAGCCACTGAGTCTCTGAATGATGCTCCGAGACGGCGTAGTGATTATGGGCCCCCCTGCGCTGCCCGCAAGCGGGCCGGGGGTCTCTTCACAGTTGGTGAGCTGGTATATGCCCCACGGGCCGCAGGCGTCCCTCGCCCGCACCGACCTGTGTCCGCGCTGTACGGAGACCGCTCCCAGCAGTCCGAGACCGTGCGCCAGGCAGTCCTCACCTTCAATCCAGGGAGCGGCCCGTGTCTCGCGATCGCCGTTGCACCGCCGCCGGCTGATCCGCCTTTTCAGGGCGCAACGCGGAGCAGTCCTGCAGCCTCGGCGACAATGTGCATTTGCCTCACAGCTCGCGCAGGGGGAAAGAAGCACTCCCTCGGCCGCCTTATCACCGCGGCTCCAGCAGCGTCACAACGGGCTCGCGGGTCTTCGCACATGCGCACTTCCAGGCCTCGCCCCGGCTCAGGCTCAACGGCTGATTTCAGTCATTTCGAGGGCGATTTTGGCCGCAGAAGTGGGTGCACCTTGTCGCCACTACCTTCCGGTGCAATAGTCGGGTGTCTCAGCACATGTAGCAGGTTGTGTGCGCAGGATAGATTAAGGATGGGTAAGCAACCGCAGGAGCTCGCTTACAGAGCGGCCATTTGTAGGCGTGGCTAGCTCCGCCTCAAAGTTTCCAACTACTTCAGAAGATTTTGTCAGTGACCCCACAACTTCTCAGGCTAAGGTTACCACACAAGTAATTCACTCGTTATCGCCAGTAATTCCTTTGGCCCCACCTGAGAGGTTTGCTGGGGAACCCCAAAAGGCACAGATATTCTGGACACAATGCACCTTACATTTTATGTGTAGGCCAGCCGTTTTCCCCGACGCACAGTCACGTGTAGCATTCATATTATCATATCTAAGTGGAGACACTGCTGCATGGTCCATGCCATTGGTTTCAAGAAACGACCCAATGCTTTATGACTTAGAGGAGTTCAAGAAAGAGTTTCACCGGATTTTTGATCGTCGTCGAGTGTCTCAAGCCACCGATAACGAATTACTTGAACTGAGACAAGGTAATCGTGAACTAATAGCTTATCTGGCTCAATTTAACAAATTAGTGGTAGAAACGAACTGGCCGGAGGACAAACGTGCTGCAGTCTTTTATCGTGGTTTGAGAGAAGAGTTGAAAGATGCCCTCGCTCAAGTCCCTAATTGGCCAACTGAAATTTCGGCTCTCATCGATTTAGTGATGGAAATTGACTGCCGGCAAAGTGAGAGAAGAGGTGAGAAGAGAAGAGAATTCCATCCCAGTGTTCCGCGTTATGACCGAGCCAGACCCGAAGTAGCCAGAGCGGTCGTCAATCAGCATGGAACTGAGCCTATGCAGATTGGGACGATATGAGGTCCCCTATCAAAGGAGGAGAAAGAGAAACGCAGATTGAATAAGCAGTGTCTATACCGTGGTGTGGAAGGGCATTTTGTTCGAAATTGTCCTAAAAAGCCAAAACAAGCGTTGAAGGAAAACTGGAAGCACCACCAGTAGGAGGAGTAGGACTGGTGGATGCGAGCTTGGCTACAACTCCAAAGAACCACACATTGGCGAATACCTTACAATCTTCATCGCCTCACTTAATCATGCATATGACATTAAGGTTCAGAGACACCTGTTTGAAAGGTACCACAGTGATGGTGGATTCAGGAGCCACTGGTAATTTTTGTGATTTGCGGTTTGCGGAGAGAATGGGAATAAAGGCCATTAAGGAGGAGAAGAGTGAAGCAGTCAGGGCAGTGGATGGCACCAATTTATCCTCAGGACCCATAGTGAGTCACACTGAACTGGTGGAGTTAGAAACTGCAGATGGTCATTGTGAGCAACTACAATTTAACCTGATTGACGCTCCGCAGTTTCAGTTGATACTGGGATTACCCTGGCTCACCGAGCACAACCCCACAATCAATTGGAGTTCCAGAACTATAACTATGGATTTAGAGTTTTGCAAGGAGAATTGCTATCAGAACTCAAAGCGGGATCGGAGAGTGACGCCAGCCACGCATCTCTGTGATACTGGAGCCAGTGTGTGTGTAATACACACAGTTGAACTGCCCGAAGAATACATGGAGTACAGTGACGTTTTCAGTGAAAAGGAAGCAGAAAAGCTTCCTCCACATAGAACGTACGACTGCAAGATTGAGTTAGAGCCAGGAGCCAATTTGCCCTGCAGTCGCATCTATCCTCTGACAGAGAAGGAAAACACTCATCTGAAGGATTATTTACAGAAATATTTAGAGAATGGTTTTATCCGACCATCCCAATCACCTGTCTCTTCGCCACTTTTTTTATACCAAAGAAGGGGGGCGAATTGAGAACGTGTATCGATTATAGAGCGATTAATCGAATTACTGTAAAGAATCGATACCCCCTGCCATTAATTTCGGTCCTCCTGGATCAAGTTAAAGGTTCAAGAATTTATACCAAGCTGGACCTTCGAGAGGCCTATCATCTCGTACGTATCCAAGAAGGTGATGAGTGGAAGACTGCATTCAGGACCAAATACGGGCACTTTGAATATCAAGTAATGCCCTATGGCCTCTGCAACGCCCCGGCAGCCTTTCAACACTTCATCAACGACGTTCTGAAGGAATATATTGATCAGTGTGCTATGGTGTACATAGACGACATCTTGATATATTCCGATAACGAAGAAGTACATAAGAAGCACGTCAAAGGAGTTCTGCAAAAATTGAGAGAAAATAGTATTTTTGTAAAGCTGGAAAAATGCGCATTCGGAGTAACTTCAGTGGAGTTCCTGGGGTTTATCTTGTCTCCTGAAGGAATAACAATGGACACACGCAAGGTGGACGCAGTACTGGAGTGGAAATCCCCGCAATCAGTCAAGGAGGTGCAAAGCTTCATCGGATTTGCAAACTTCTACCGGAGGTTCATCCAAGAATTTTCTAAGAAGCCGGTGCCAATTACGAAATTACTAAAGAAAGGAGTTCCTTTCGAATGGACAAAGGAGGCAGAAGAAGCTTTTGTGCTGCTAAAGGAGGCCTTTACTACAGCACCCATTTTGTTACATCCTGATCCATCAGAGCCATTTTACGTGGAAGCTGATGCCTCGAATTTAGCTTTGGGAGGAGTGTTATCACAAAGGCATAAGAGAACGGGCTAGCTTCATCCTGTCGCCTTTCGTTCTCGAAAACTGACCCCAGCGGAGGTGAACTACACCATAACGGAAAAAGAGTTGCTAGCCATTAAGGACGCCTTCAAGCAATGGAGGCACTATTTGCTTGGGGCGAAGCATACCGTCACCGTTTACACTGACCATCGAAATCTAAAATGTCTAAAATCCGCGAGAACTTTAACCCCACGACAACTTAGATGGTCCTTGTATTTTGCGGATTACGATTTTGTAATCACGTATCGCCCTGGAACGAAGAATGGCAAGGCAGATGCTTTATCAAGAATCGGCACCGGAGACATTCCGGAAAAATTAGAGAATCAAAATATTATAGAAGAGGAAAGATTTGTTGGGGCAGTTCTCAAGAGTACCCTGGAGAATTGAGTCCAAAAGGTCATGAGCGAAGAAGAATTGCAGAAGTGGGTGCTGCAAATGCCCAACAGAGAAATCCAAGACAGTTTACCCTTTCAAGAAGGTGCACTATACCTACCCACGGACGAATTGCAGAAGAAGGCTATGGAGGAATGTCATGATCATGTCTTGGCTGGACATAAGTGAATCCAAAAGACAACTGACTTAATCAAACGGAGATTTTGGTGGCCAACTATGACTAATGACATTCAGCAGCATGTAACAACTTGTGAAATTTGTGCCAGGGGAAAGTCAGAGAGACAAGCTCCTAAGGGGTTATTGCAACCATTACCTAATCCACCTCATCCATGGCATACAGTCACGTTAGATTTAATTGTCGACTTGCCTCTAAGTCAGGGTTACACTACTATAATGTTTTGTGTGGATCCATTCACTAAAATGGCCCACTTTGTCCCCTTAAAAAGATTACCCACGGCTAAAGACTTAGCACAGGCTTTCAGTCAAAACATAGTTCGAATGCATGGAATTCCGAAGGTTTTAGACTCTGACCGGGGGTCACAGTTTTTGTCGCACTTCTGGAAGGCCTTTACTAAAAAACTAAACATTGAAACCAGGTATTCCACTAGTTTTCACCCGGAAACAGATGGCCAAACAGAAAGAGCCAACCAAGAGCTTGAACAATACTTGAGGTTAAACTTGCTAGATCAGGAAGGGGAGTGGTCAGATTATCTTTGGGCTGCAGAATTCACACACTAACGCTAAGAACTCTTCCACAGGCTATTCTCCCTTTTTCTTAAATGCCGGCAGACATTCCAATCTCTCAGTAAACATACAAGAAGCAGAGGTCCCAGCGGTCACAGACTTAGTTGAGCACTTAACTAACATACACCAGTCAGCAACAGAGAATTTAGAGAAGGCAAAGAAAGATTACAAATTTTATGCTGATAAGAAAATGCGTAAGGAACCTGATTTTCAAATTGGTGACAAAGTGTGGTTAAACACAAAGAATTTGAGGTTAAAAGGGAATAGGAAATTCCAACCAAGATATATTGGGCCCTTTGAGATAGAGAAGAAACTAGGTTCAGTGACTTATAGGTTGAAGTTACCCAAATCCTTAAGAATACATCCAACCTTTCATGTGTCCTTGCTGAAAAAGGTAGCGGTAGGATTGAGAGTCATGTTACCCCCAAAACCCATCCAGACCAAGGAGGGAGAAGAATTTGAGGTAAAACAGATCTTAGATTCCAAGGTGAAGAAGGGTCTCTTGTACTATTTTATTGACTGGAAAGGCTTTGGGCCCGAAGAAAGGTCTTGGGTGTTAGCTTCTGATGTGCATGCACCTCGATTAGTCAAGTCCTTCCTAAAGAGGAATGCAAAAAGAACTGGTTTGGAAGGGCCACCCTTGCGGTGGGGTACTGTCAGAACTCAACCAGATTCCGCAAAAGTGAGGTTGTCTGTCAATGTAGTTAGGCATCAGGCATTACGCAGCGTCAGAAATGGCGTAGCTAGGTTCAGATTCCACTCCTGGAAGAACCATAAGATGGCCGCCAGAAGGACAGGGAAAGGTCCCACTTAGTGTTCTAGTGGTTACTGTGATTGAAGGCAGAGATAGAATTTTGACAGCTGTGGCATTAGAATCCTCGCACTTCACCTGAGGATTTTAGAGGTAATGGAAGTCTTTCTGTGAACTAGCGGCGCGTTAGCTAGTTAAGGTAGTGCCCGTCGCCTTGGTCCGTCGCATTGTTATTGTTGCGGCGTGTTAGAATTATATATATTGAATTGCTGCATTTAGTGAGCAGGTTATTAAGGAACTGCATACTTAAAAGTCTTGTCTCAGGCGTCACGAGTTTAGTGGGAGTCTAATTCTCAACCGCTTTTGCGCACTTTGTTCTTTTGAAGCTCTGAGCTGAATTGGGAGCATTTTGAGTATTTCACTCGTTTCCGTTTAGAGCTTGCGTAACTATCGAAGCTCTGAGGTATTAGCATCGAGAGCTTTCGTAGCGCTTGCCTCAGCAGTTCAGGGTCATTTAATTCAATACTCTCTTCTGAGAATCTGTATTCTTGAGTTGCCCAAGGTTAAATTCTTTACCGAACCTATTAGTTCAGTTTAGAGCGCATAATTCTGAATTCAAGCGCTCGTGTTAAAACCTTTCAGTCAGGAGCGAAAATTTCCTGACATTGCTCGTTGCTTGACAGTTTAAGAGAATACTTGTTCAAAAGGCTATTCCTCAGCCTTTACTTGTCGTTTTCAGAATATTTAGACATCGTACATTGAAAGAGTTATTTCCTTACACCAAGTCTTAGGGTGAATTAGTGCACACATTATACTTACCAAACAGCACCACCTGCTGGCACGAAGTGTTTCTGCACCTTCATCTTGAAGCCTTCCAGTAAGGGGAGAAAAGAGTTACTCAAAACGAAGATTTACATGCTATGCAAATATATAGAAGAGAGGCAATAGCTACTTGCGAACAGGGTAAGAATATCAGAGGATAAATAGAGTAATAAGATATTGTTGTAAATAATATTGTGTGTTTTAAAACGGTGAAAACATTTAGGTTTTTTCTTGCAGTTCACACATTTAAAAGAAATACGCAAGAAACAACGAAGAGAACCTGGAAGAAGTGTAGCTGTCTCTTCTCGTCCCCTACCCCTTTCCCCCTTTTAGTTTCTTCAGCCCAATTACTTATTAAGGTGTTTGGCTGGGAAAGTGAATAGGGGAGTTGGGAACTAGCGTCAGTCTGCTCCTGCGCAATTCACTTGGTGTAGAGTCTGACACCACCCTATTCCCTATAAACCCACAACCCGCTACGGAACTAAAAGCACAAAATTCAAATAAAAAAAAATTCATAACGACTACAAATTTAACACATGTATTAAAAATACAAACAATTCTTATACAAAAAAACATAATCACATACATATAAAATATATACTAAAATACATAACAATAATAAAAAACGATATTTTTAACAACTATATTTTTGCAAACGATATGAAACACTTCGATATTTTTATAATCGATATTACTTACCTTAAGTCAATATTCTTCACCATGATATTATTGCTGTCAATATTTCTGACCCACGATATTAATGACTCGATATTTGTGCAACTCGATATTTTGTACTCGATATTCTGTCTCTGCACCTTCCTACTCGCACCCCCAGCATGAACAGAACCAGATTCAACAGTCATGTCTTCTTCTACCTCACTCCTAAAATCTGAAATGACCTCCCTTGCACATCAGAGCCACCTCCTCAGTTCTGGAATTCTGCAAGAAACCGAACACCTGGCTCTACACTTAGACCCAACCCTGGCATGCCCTGTACAGTTCCTGCTTCAGTGCCAGGATAATGTCCTGCAAAAGTTGAGCGGTATACAAATAACATAACATTTTTTATGCATTACACTTGGGAAAAACAAGCTTTGATGCACAATGCCGCAGAGAATCTGCCTGCCAGAGACTCAAAGCTTGCCACACTGTCCAGCCCTTGGATCTACAAGGGTCTGGTTCATCCTCCAGTATTGGTACCCTCTGTCAGAAGGCCCCCAGCACGCAAGAACTTTGATTCCTTCTTTTCTGCATGCTGCGCTCAGCAGGCCAAATACCCAGCAGGGTTCCCCTTTAGGCAGCTCATCTGTGACCTCCTCACTCTTAATTCTCAAACTGAACATTTGGAATATTTCAGAGCAAGCATACTCCCCATACAACAGCCACTCCCATGCAGGAACACACCAATCATTATTAAGGGGGTGATTACGATGGCGGACGGACTTATGTCCATCCGCCATCGATGCAGGGTCTGGGACTGCCCGCCTGTAAGGTAACGATAACGGTGGCGGTCGCATCGTGCATGGTTAACATTGCGGCGGGTGCTGCTGGCTGCAGGGCCTGCCGCAATGCTTAAAATGCATATTGTGCTTTCCATGCACTACGTGGCAGGCACCAAACGGTGCCTGCCACCTGGTGAAGGGAATACCCCCCCAGTGCACACCTACCTCCCCCAACACAAGGGGTGCCCGCAACGGGGACCCCGAATGCAATCCCCGCCAGCCTGTGCATGGCGGTTGAACCGCCATACACAGGCTGGCGGGGATGCTGCATCGTAATTTGGCGGACGGTGCCTGCTAGGCATCGACACCATTTTGGAGATGCTTGGTGGGTCCGCCAGACAATCGTAATGATTGCCTGTGGCAGACCCGTGGCGGATGGACTTTGCGTCCGCCAGCACACCGCCCGCCATCATAATATGGCGGGCAGAGAAGTGCTTCGAGATGGCGGTTTCACCGCCATCGTGATCACCCCCTAAGTTTGGATTTCCATTACCACCGAACTGTAAATTAGGCACATATTCTTATGTGCCGCTGATGAATATGAGTGAAACACGCTGCCGTGAGGCAAAACCATTTAAAGGCATCAGAGCGTTTCCTCCAGGACGTGGGAATGGATCTTATCAAGGTCAAATAAAAAAGTAAAATAAGAAACATGCTACCTTGAGACAAAACCATTTAAAGGCATCAAGGTGTTTCCTCCAGGACATGGGAATGGATCTTATCAAGATCAAATAAAAAAGTAAAATAACAAAAATGTGATGGATCTTTCACACAAACATGAGACACATGACAGAATTTGTTCAGCAAAGTGGGGCAAGAGTGTCTCTTGAGTATCTGGAGCAGAGCAGGATGTAGGGACAGTCAATAAAACTTGGCCGTCTGGCGCACCACCAGTTGAGGGTACCAGAGTGCCCTTACAATTAGAAACTGTGGCTCAAGTACCAGCAGAAGGAGATGGCTGATTGTTACTTTACCTAGGGCGGCAAGAGAGCCCTTCATTGGACAATATTAGTTGCACAAAAGCATGTTTTCTTAGACATACTTCTGGAGAGAAACAGATTTGTAAAGACTATTGAAAAGACGTTCTAGGCAAATGATATAAAAGCGTAATGCTAGAACCAGTTACTTTTGGGTTCCCTGGACGATACAGGTACAGAGATGATTGAGGGGCTTCTGAAATTAATTTCACGTTCAATATACAAAGAAGGGGTCGAAAAAGTGACGTAAGAAAACATGTTTGCAGTTTCTGAAAACTATTTTTGTACTTAAGGTAATTCCTTTGGAGCCATTGATAGCCCCTGGCTATGTCTTCTGGAGTTGACACTGCAACAATGGCCCTTTATGTGATGACCTTTATGGACTGCATCTCTTCCTGAGGACCTGATTGTGGATGGAATATATGGAGTGGATGGATAGTGTGAATGGAGTGGATGGATGAGATGGTACTGGAATGGATCTAATCATATCTAACAAATAGAACATAAACGATTTCACTTTCCCCTTTTCTCTCTCAGTTCAAATAAGTGGATTATGGAGAACCCCAGGGCTCAGCTTTAAGCCCTATTCTTTTTAATATCTACTTGCGTCCTCTAATGACCCTCATTCGATCCTATGGTATCAGCTTTATTAACTATGCAGATGATACCCAGTTGATCCTCTCCTGAGACCAGTATCATTAGAGCCATTCCATAACTGTCTGAGGGATATTGCGAAGTGGTTGAGCAACAACTCCTTAAAGTGTAATGGAGAAAAACTGAAATTCTCTGTTGCTCAGCCACTAAACTTTCAAGTGAACTCCCTACTGACTTTTGGCCTTGGACAAATAGGGGCAATTTTGGACGGATCTCAGACGGTTCATAACCTAGGGGTGCATTTTGACAATAAGCTATCCTTGGAGATCCACGTTAACAAGACAGCTGCAACGTGTTTTGCACTGCTCCGTAACTTGAGGAAAATTCTACCTATGTTACCTCCGTCTGCAAGGACACTAATAGTACAATGCACCATCTTAAGCAGACTTGATTATTACAATGCCCTGTTAATAGGAGCACCAGAATACTTAACAAAAAGACTATATAGAGTACAAGCTGCAGAAGCAAAGTTGGCACTGAGTAAGCCAAGACTTGCGTCTTCTTCGGGAGCCCTAAAGGAACTTCATTGGCTTCCAGTAAAGGAAAATATTGCATTTAAATCATTATGCATAGTATTTAAAGCAATTCAGGAAAATGGATCTATACCCCTACAAAGGGAATTTAAACAATATTTACCATCAAGAAACCTATGACGTCCACTGCCAATCTCCTCTGTATATCTGAATTCTGAAAAGCGAGACAAGGAGGGCAAGCTTTTTCTGTTGGGGCAGCACAGCTATGGAATAAATTACCAGCTCCACTGAGAACCAGCAACAACCTTCTTTACGTTAGGGTAGCACTCAAAACCTGGCTATTCCCCATATAAGCTAACCAAGCTGAGAAAGGTTTTTCTGGGAGAACATGGCAGCCGCAGTACAAGTTGGTCGCTAGCACGCCGATGACGCCCGCCACCGTGTAACCCGCGAATCAGCTGCATAACGAATAGTACCGACCCCCCCTCCTCTTACCGATGGTCCGCTGCAGGAGATGTGTTTGGCCCATGTCGTTTCGGACTCAGTAGTCCATGCTGGGAGAACTCGCTGGGGGACAGCCGCCCTGGAGCTGAGGAGGAGCAGCAGGGCAGCAGGGCAGCAGCGCACGGCCTACTCCGTGGCGTTGGAGGCAGCGGCAGCACAAGCTCCGCTCCTGCTGCACTGCGAGTGGTTTCGCAGAGGGGGAAAGTGGAGGTGCTCCAGGAGCAGTAAACGCACAACGTGCAGAGGGAACAGACCCACGAAAAGAACCTGGAGCCGGTGAAGCTAAGCGAAGGTACGGGGGTAGGCCTGGGAGGCAGGGACCGAACAAGACATCTGGACGGGGAAGGAAGCAAGCAAACAAAGTTGGAAAGTCAGACAGGGGGATAAGACCTTGGCTCACACCCTCTCTCAACGGTTGTTGCATGAAGCTAAGGGTTGTGAGCCTCCCAGCACCCTAGGGGTAAAGAGAAAGAGCGCCCAATTAGGTCTTGCAAAGGTAAAAAGAAAGTTGATGATCGCAAGTTAAGAATCACCCCCTCTTTGAGGTCTTTTTTTATGGTGCAGCCCAGTTTGGTGGATATCAGACAGCAGGCAGAGGAGCTGACAAGGCGGTCTTCTGGTCGGATTACAATAAAACAAATGGCCGCTGAGGGAGCTAATCCCTTATTAGGGTCCACAAGTAGTCAGGAGTGGGCCCAAATAAGTCTAAATGGAGAGCAGGTTGCACTAGAAGGAAGAGCAACAACCCCCCAGGGATGATAATACTTTGAGCATAAATCAGATTGAGCCTACGACGCTCCTGGGTCAAGCGTGCGCCAATAAAAAGGATGCTATACCTGAAAGTTCTCCTGGGTCCTTAGAGGTTATGTTTTCCTCGTTGTCGGAGGCAATTAAGAAAGTGTTTGCAGTTTCGGAAGCAAACCAGGGTGAGATAAGGGGCTTTTGTGAATCTCTGGAAAAGAAAATAGACCTTTTGTACGTAAGGACACAGGAAAATTCGGTAGGGGAGCTGAAAGATGAACTGAGTAATGCAAAGGCAGATATCTTGGCCCTAAAACGCGAAGAGCAGGAAGCTCGAGAGAAACTGGAGCAGTTGAAAATAATTCAAGGTAGAACAATCTATGTATCTTGAACGTCCCTGAGGGAAAAAGAAGGAGAGGATCTAAAGGCTTTCGGCGTTGCTCTGATAAAGGAAGTGGTACAGATTGAAGAGAGTGAGGAAGAGTTAAGCAAGGATATCCAAAGGGTGCATAGAGACCCCTTTAGAAGAAATCCAAACAAGGTTAAGCCACGGAAGATCCTTTTAAATTTTCATACTTACGCAATAAGGAAAAAATCCTGACCAAAGCTTTGAAAATGAAGACGCTAAGGGTGAAAGATTTTTCACTCGAAATTAGATCAGACCTTTCCTGAGCCACCCTGGACAGGCAATGGGAGCTGGGGAAACGTCTAGATGAATTCAAAAAGCTGGGGGCCGTAGCACAGCTCAAATTTCCAGCTTCCTTAAGGGTGATGCACTACAACAAAATGCATAATATAAGAAGCCAGAGGGAGGCAGATGACCTACTGGAAAGCATAAAAAAGGAAGCTGTTTGCCCTGCATTGGCGGTAGAAGAACCATGAGTACAAGTATAAAAGTGGTTGTTTTTTTTGACGTACCACAATGGGTGAGAAGGGGAGAGGGGGTGAGCCGTGAAGCTAGTTATGTAGTCTATGCGGCTTTAGACACATAGGGCCCGATTCCGATGTCGTTCGGAAGGCCTCCGAATTGGATTTGGAATTTCCGGATCCGATTCGTAGCCCTTGTTTACGACCGAATCATACACAGGTCCGAATGACCAAGTACGATGCGAAGATCACGTACGTGCCGACCGAATCGTTTCTGGGACCCGAACCTGTCTGTACGACTCATTCGTAGCCAAATCGTGCTGCGCTATGGAGCCGAATTCCAACCGAGCGAGTACGATGCACGATTCGCCTCGGTCTCAGCGAGACGAAACGGCTGTCGGAAGTGTACTTCGGGGGGCCGTAACAGGCCCCCCTTCACCCGGGGCCCTCCGAATCTGTCACGGGGGGGTGTGCCCATGGGTCCCCCCGATTCAGGCATGCACAGTGTGGCGGGCACCATGGCGTGCCTGCCACAGGGTGTACGCTTTTCCCCACCCACCCCTTTTCTGCTATTGGAGCCTGTGTACGCGTCTGTGCAAGGGCTCTCATTGATTTCAATGGGAGTCCGAACGAACCGAGTCCGTAAGCATACGGCAGCATCATCCTTGCTCGTTCGGACTCCTGGAGCACGTCTCGCTCGGAAAGCGCTCCGAATCCGAGTCATATGGAGGGCT
The DNA here is from genome assembly GCA_963921515.1 of Calotriton arnoldi. Classification (NCBI taxonomy): domain Eukaryota; kingdom Metazoa; phylum Chordata; class Amphibia; order Caudata; family Salamandridae; genus Calotriton; species Calotriton arnoldi. The sequence goes on from CAWUFW010006892.1 coordinate 187,712, forward strand.
TTCCTTGTGAGATTGGAATCAGGCCCTTAGTGTTAGATTAGTAATTGGTGGCGGGTTACCCGAGGCGTAGCAAACAGGACTAACATCAAGTCCAGGGAGATGTTGGGTTGGGTTCTCCTGGGAGGGGGGGAAGTGTAGGGGTAAAGGTGGGTGCACTGGGTGGGGAGCATAAGGGAAAGAAGCAAAAAAAACACCTTATTCACCTCAGTTAGGCTGGTTATAGTAGATAAGGATGCAGAGGTCCAGGCAGTGAGCCCCAAGATAGGATAGGTAAGATGACCACTCAGATTCTAACTTGGAATGTCAACGGTTTACGCATAAAAGGGAGAAGGGAAAAAATCCTGCAATATCTTAGGGACTCCCTGGTGCAAATAATTATCCTGCAAGAGACCCACTTGGTAAAGAGTGAGTGTATGTCGATCTTTAAAAAATTTACTTGGGTTCAACAAATGGTATGCACCCACCAGAGTGCAAATATAAGAGGAGGCGCGATAATAATTAAAAGACAAGCAAACACACATATAATAGATTCTGTAGTGAATAAAAGTAGTAGGTGGGTTATTGCTAAAGCTAAACTGCTGGAGAATCTAGAAACTTTGGTGGGATACTATGGTCCGAATTGTGATGATCCAGAGCCACTAAAAGCAGTCTTTACCAATATGCTATATTTCCCAGATCCGATAATTATGGCTGGTGATTTTAATATAGTACTGGATTTAAAATTGCTAAACTGCTAAAACTGATAAATCAACAAACAGTAGAGCAATAGCCACCCACAAATCACGTATATATCTTCAGACGATGGTGAAGCATAGCGGACTCTGTGATGTCTGGAGAGATAGGTCGGGCCATTGCTAGGCGCTTCTTATCACAATAAGAAGTACTGACATAGATCTAGAATCGATAATTTTTTGGTTAGCCTAAGTCTGAGAGAGGCAATCCAGGATATTGGTTATTTGACTGCTCAACTGTCTGATCACTCGGGGGTCACTTTGAAATTGGAATTAAAAGTAGATATTCAGGCAGAAATTGGACACTAGATCGGACTATACTCTCCGACATAGACTAAATGAATTATTTACGCAGGGAGACAGAAGAATTCCTAAAAGACAATATTGGGTCCGCCTCCATTATGGTAGTTTGGGAGACGCTTAAGGCCTACCTAAGGGGGAGAATCATGAGTAGGCTCTGTTTTAAAAAATAGGCGATATAGAGAAGAGGTCAGCCATTTAGAAACTGAAATGAAGACTTTAGAGGCAGGTATTATCAGTAATCAGGATGATGAGATTAGGCATAGGGATGAGGAAAAGTTATGTATCCTGAAAGAACAACTAGACAAGATCTTGCAGACTCGGATCACAAAGCGGTGGGAGGCTAGTAAGGTGGCGCATTTCGAATATGGGGAAGGAGCTGGGAAATTGCTGGCTTGGTAGATAAAAGTGGATAAAAGTCGAAATCTGATAAAAGAAATAGAGGGAACACAGAAGGAGGCTAAATTAACCACTGAACTGGAAATAGAGGAACCTTTTTACAAGTACTTTCAGAAGTTGTGAACTGAAGAGAGGGCAATAACTGAGGAGTAAACAGTTCAGTGGTTGGGCACGAACACAATTAAATCGCTAGACGTAACACAACAGAACCTTTTAGATCAGGACGGGGAACATCCTTAACAACGACTCCCGAACAACGAGTTCCGGAGTCACGCAAGTCGAACAACGACTTGCACGAACAACGACTTAGCCTGAACCACGCATGTGCGTGGTTCAGGCTAAGACGGTCTAGTGTTCTGGATGGGCAGCCCCGAGGAGCGTCGGAGGAACAGGAGATGTAAGAGGGGCTCAGGGGTGGGGAAGGAGGGTTGGGTGTTAGTTTTTAAGGGGAAGAGAGGGGTTCGGGATTGATTTTAAGGGGTGGGGGATTCGTGTTCGTTTTTAAGGGGTGGGGGTTTGTATTAGTTTTTAGGGGTTGGGAAGGTCGTGATCGTTTTTATGGGGTGGGAGGGGTTTGTGTTAGTTTTTAGGGGTGGGAGGGGTTTGAGTTAGTTTTAAGGGGTTGAGGGGTTTCTTATTAGTTTTTAGGGGTTGAGGGGGTTCATGATTGTTTTTAGGGGTGGTAGGGGTTTGTGTAAGTTTTTAGGGGTGGGAGGGGTTGGAGTTAGTTTTAAGGGAGTGGGGGTTGTATTAGTTTTTAGGGGTGGGGGAGTTCCTGATAGTTTTTAGGGGGTGGGAGGGGTTCGAGTTAGATTTTAGGGGTGGGAGGGGTTAGTGTTAATTTTCAGGGGTGGGAAGGGTTAGTGTAAGTTATTAGGAGGTTGGGGGGTTCGTCTAAGATTTTAGGGGGTGGAAGGTGGGGGCGTACAGGGTAGATTTTAGGGAGTGGGAGGGGTTCAGAATAGATTTTAGGGGTGATTTACCATGCATTCCTTTATCACGAATATTTGTGGTAAAAGAATGCGTGGTAAAATAAATCGTTGTTGAGGCTGGGTCGTAGTACAGACAGCGTGGTTTAGGGAGTCGTTGTTGAGGAACTCGTTGTTCCAACATACAACCGATCAGGACATTACTCAGGAGGAGGTTAAGAAAGTCATGCAGTCGAGTAAAAAGGGGAAAGCTGCAGGGCCGGACAGGATACCAACAGAGCTATATAGAAATTTGGGAGAGGTACTAATCCCTTTCATGACTCAGATGTTCAATGAGATTTTGAACACCGCTTGACAACTGCCTAGGTCCTAGGGTGATGCGATAATCACACTGATATTAAAACCAGGGAAAAACCTCGCTAGCTGTGAGTCATATAGGCCAATATCTTTGCTCAACGCAGACTACAAGATCTTTGCGAAAATCTTAGCAGATAGATTGAGAACAGTGGCAGGAATTATGATACATAGTGATCAGAAGGGTTTTGTAAAGGGCATATACCAGCATGAACTTACATATAGCCTCATAGGTGCAATAGAACTGGCCTCAGTGCACTCACTCCCTTTAGCAGTTGTGACGTTAGACGCCACCAAAGCTTTCAATAGAGTAAATTGGGTTTACTTGGCGGTTATTTTGGAAAAGTATAATCTGGGGAAGAACTTCCGCAAGGTCATCCAGCTAATATAATAGGATCCGTCAGCAAAAATGTTAGTAAACGGAAATCTGACTTGGTCGCTTAATATATCCAGAGGCACTAGACAGGGCTGCCCTTTGTCTCCTCTCCTCTTCAACCTCTATATTGAGCCTTTTGCACAAAAACATAGAGCTGCCGTGAACATCCCAAGCTTTGGGTATGAGGGGTGGGAGAGAAAGGTAGCACTTTACGCCGATGATTTAATGGTGTATACCTCGGACCTCTCCGCTGCCGTGCCAGTTATTTTCCAGTGTGCTTTGCAGTTCGGTAAGGTGTCAGGGTATGAAGTGAACGCCAAGAAAACAGTGATAATGACATGGAATCTAGAAGAGGAAAATGCTCGGATTAAAAAAGAAATTAGATATTTTGGGTTGAAGATTTACAGGATACGGATAAAATTCCAGAAGTAAACCTGAATAACGTTATAAGAGAATGTACACGGCTAATGAAGAGTTGGGTGCATCTCCCTCTGTCAATCTTTGGGAGGGAGAATCTGGTTAAAATGATGATACTGCCAAAAATCACCTTTTTATTTAATACAATCCCTTTATACTTTGATCAGTCAACGATCGACAAACTCCAGCAGGCCATCAACTCATATATTTGGACCTATAAAGGTGTAAGAATCTCTTGGAAAAATCTGCGGCGCAAAAGGGAGAAAGGGGGTCTATCCCTCCCGGATTTTAAATACTATGCATGGGCTATCCTGCTGACTCATTCCAGAATGTTGTTAAAATCTCCAGACTGCTCCGATTTGAGATCCATGTTTTCTGCCATACTGAAGGGGGCCGACTTAGATACAGATCGCTTCCTATTTAAGTTTGGGGACTCAAAATATTTCAAAAAGATTAGACTCAAAGTGCTACAATCGATGGCTAGAACATGGACCAGCATTAGACGGCTGATAGGTTTAGGGTATTATTCGAACTTGGCTCCTATATGGGAATTTCCAGGAACGCCAGACTTCCTAAAAGACAAACTAGCCATTCCATTAAGGAAAGCAGGATTATGTTGCTGGGGAGATCTTGCCCAGGGCGGCAAGCTTATATAATGGGCAGAGCTAAGTAGGAATCTGGAGGGGAAAATTTAGAAATTTAAATACATTCAATTGAGAAGTTGGGCGCAGAATCAGAAGTCCCCGCTTGGTGATGGCATCTACCTGGAAGAGCAACTGGTGGTGAAACCTCCTGGTCCCAGAACCAACATGGTACTGGGCAATCCAAGAGGCTAAAGATGGAGATTTAACGCTGGCAGAAGATCTATGGGGCGATTGCCTGCCGGGAGAGCAGTGGCGGCATATTTGGCAAGTATCAATGACTTTATTTTCAATTGTTAAGCCTGCTTGGTTAAGGAGAAACCATCTTTTTCACTTCATAGGGCCTACATAACTCCAAAAAGGTTGTCAAAAATGGTAAAAGGGACACCCGCCAAATGTATGGAATGAAGATTAGAGAAAGCATCGGATATCCATATGTTTCCACAATGTCCGGCTATTTTCGAATTCTGGGAGGAAGTGGGTAAGACCATCTAAAGTATACTGAGGCTGCAATTTAAGGTAAGCCTCTTGTAGATTATTTTTGGAGTTACAGACACTATTACAGGCCCGGCCAGATACTTCTTGTTTTATGCTATACTTCTAGCGAGAAGGGAAATATGCTGTAAGTGGGTAGGAATATCCTCTCCTCAACACTCGGAGTGGGTAGACTTCCTACTCTATCCATCTAAGGTTGATTTAAGGGGGAGACCATCTAATAGGAAGAAGGCATTTTGGAGCTTCCAACTAAGATGGCAGAGAGAAGGGGCAGGGGTTAATTGATAGGAGGCAAAAATTGTATGACAGATTGCCCTATGATTACACCTATAAATATCTCTCTAGGCTGCGATGGTCCCCCCCTCAACGTGCAGCTGCCGGTTCTCCAGAATATGTTTGAAAGAGACTTTCCCACTTGGGACGGTGCCCTTCTGTGCGCATGCGTACCCACAGGTGGGTTATTTTCCCACCTCGATTCTTGGTCCCAGGGTACGGGCGACTGGAGTGGATATTGTAGTCAGAGGTAAATGAGGGGGAAAAACCCCAAAAACAAACAAACTGAGAAAGGTCCTTGACTGAGCAGTAGCTTTTTCTGTTTTTCATCTGAGTCTAGTGCCAAGATGCCTTTGAGGTGAAAGATGCGCCTTACAAACGTTTTATAATAATAATTGCCATGCTACCCCAAAGCTTTGAGTAGGCTTCTGCTCCCTAACAGGACTCAGAGCGTAGAGAGTCAGTGGAGTCTCTTTGCCGTCCTAGAGAAGGATCCATGCACTACAGCGCCAATCCGGTCATTATTGATAGAGATAGGAGTGCAGCCCCTACAGAGGAGCTCATGGAATAGACAACAGCTCGAGGACAGGCCCTGGCGTCATGACGCCCCATGTATTGTTAGTCATCATTTAGACAGGGTCACTAACCATGGCTGGAAATAAAAAGATTTAATTATTTTTGACATCATACAAATTCCAGTGCCAATATTGTCACACAAGGTAATGTTACTTTTAAAAATCTATTGAGGTATAGAAATCGGTCTCATTGGAGGTAACAGCACAGAAAGTCATTTCAATTAAATGAATTAAAAATGGTAATAGTAAAATATAATATAATATAATATAATATCAACACTAAAATAGAAACATACCCTTAAATCTAAATACTTGCAAAATCACTATTACTTATCCAAGCTCACAGCCTCCCATGGCTACACCTTAGTTCTATTCTTTATCCTTCACTAGTGGCATGTGCAATATAAAAGCTTTACTCCTCCTCTAACATTTTTCCTAGCGCACACAGAAAATTAGTAAAATAAATTTAACAACAGAATTAAAAATCGATAGAATTGAAAGTTTATGTATTAGGTGGTAAAACGCCTGCCACTTTTGACAGCCTGTTTCTCAAATCAGAAGAATTGGGCCAGTGCTGTGCTGGACAAACAAGGAGGGCTGACTCCAGGTGTCCACAATGATCCAAGAGATTCTGGACTTCAATAGAAGTCTCTTCCAACTTGGTTCAGCTGACTGTATGCCTGAGCAATGAAGTCCCATCCCCACATCCATGTAACTGTTTGATTGCATGTCACACACCATAACCATAATCTTTACTATTATCTCTTGGTCCAGTACGTATTGTACTGAGTAGGGTCCAAATTTCAAAACCAACCTGAAAACCTTCAAAACCACCCTGCTCCCTTCTTCTCCACTCTTTCTCTTTCCATCTATCTATTTTCTGTCTCTCTCCTTTTCTCCTTTCCCTCTCTCTCTGATCTCTTCCTTTTCTCTCTTTTTCCTCTCTCTTTCATTCACCTACGTTAACATTTCCCTCCTCTCCCTCCTTCTTTGCATATGTCCCCCACTGTGTCGGAGGCACCAGCAACAGCCCCAGGACTTCAAAAACGGCCCTCGAAAGGCTCCAGCCCACCAGGGCAGTGCCCAATGAGATAAATAGTCAGTCGAGCCCTGGCATCATGTTCTAAAGGATAAAAGCCTGAATGTTTCCTATAACTTTATATCTGCAGGTTGTACACCACTGTTGGACAAGCCTTTCAGTCACTCTGGCCCTACCAAATGGGCCAGCTCGAAATTGAAGTGTGTGGGCTTTTTATTTGGTGAAGTCACAGCCTATGGGTTAACAAAAATGACCCAGACACTGACCCTTTCAAGCTGGCCCATCTGGCAGTGCAACAGAGCCAGAAATTCTAGTCTGACACTGGCCACCTAGTTTATGGACCCATTGTGCTGAAGTTAGGAGTATAATTCCCTCCCTCCCTCCCCTTTAGTTAAGTTCTCACAGAGCCAATTACTGTCCCACCTTTCCTGTTTCATCACACTACATGCCCTCAGAGTTTTCATTTATATTATTGTGTACCTCCTTTGACTGGTTCAGCACATCTTTAGCACTAAATTCCATAAGCGTACGTAGGTTTTAAGTGGTCATATTGCTGATTAAAGATGAGGCATACTGCCTGTAGTCCTACCCCTGCAGAAAGATAAACATCAAAGCATCGAGCCTTACAGAGACACCAAGGCCAGTAATCACTTGGATTTCCTCCTTAATGTAAACCCCATGTCTCTAATGATTAGAGCAAATTTACTCCTGTTGGCCCTTGGCTCCATGTGAAGTTGGTGCAGGTGATCCCAGCACTTATGGTAAAGGTTCTGAAAGGCCTGCAACTTTGGGTCTGTAGCAGTTCACCTGCACCATCATATGTACCAGTTTCCACATAATTACCCCTAATCTACAGTTCTCTTTGTCCTATACCTCCAAGGTAGATAGTTTATTTATTTGTTGTATGATTACTTAAAATCACTACAAAAATTCCAATTAAAATAATTAAATTACCAGCAAATTATAACACTGAACACTGCACGGTATTATTTCGCCTGTCTTCAAAGAAAACTGTCTAAAATGATTTTGAATTTATGAAATTGACGGGGCTTGTACTTACTTTATCCGCTCTCTTGCTTTTCTGCTTCATCAAGTTTCTCGGTTGCCGCATTTATGAATATCAAAAACCGGGCAGACAGTTGAGTCAATTTCCCCTTCAAGCGGGACTGCCCAGCTTCCATACATGATCTGATGTTAAGAGTTCTAAATATTGGACGAAACCAAAGTTTTCTCAATGCTTGTAGCTTCTTACAAATACATACAATATGACTTAAAGTGTCCTGAGTTGTGCCGCATATTCTACAAATTCTCTTGGTGTTGCCACTCAGTCTTCCCTAACAATAGGCTTTCGGTGAAATCAGCCACAATCTCAGCCTAATAAGTTGCCGCTTCTGATCTGTGACCAGTGGTTGTTTTAGATAGATTGGTATTCTCAAAGGATTCGCTGCCAGTTTCCCATTCAACTTCTTGCCAAGGTCCTCAGTGTGTAGATCCTCAGATATAATTTTTGTTTGGTTCACTAATACCTTTGATAATTGCTTTTATGGGAGATTTGAGCCTCATATCGTGTGTATCTCTAGGTTGCGTAGCGAGATACTCAAATACTGTTTCCACGGCGACTTCAACATTATTGCCTCCCACAAATAATATTTCAATGTATCACTGGTGCTCCACTTCAATTTTACACAATGCGATACAAATCTTGCATTCAATATTAGCTGTTGTCTTCTGAGGTTAACTTCTAGGCGGATTTGTGATAGACTTGTACAGTCAAGTAGAAGGAAGAGTTGACAGTAAAAGTTGCACTGGGCTTTATCCAAGTAGGTTTCAAGTTTGTTTTTTAAAGATATTGCCCCAAACGCCTATGTTAGCATGAATTTACATTACGTAACCTTTCTCAGCGCATTTATTTAAGGGCTGGACATATTCTTTGATAGTCTTTGCAAAGCAAAAATTAGGGCTTGGGCAGGGATCTTTTGAGATTTCTCATCGGCCACTGATCTGCCTCTTTCCTCAATCCATACCACTAGATATTTAGATGATGGAACCCTCTCCAGCTTCTCTTTATTTATGAACCATGGGCCCCTTTTGTTTAGTTTACAGCCAAAAATTATGCTCTTTGTTCAGAAATATTAATTTGATGCTGTTCATTTCACAGTAGAGAACAAAGGCATCCAAGGATCTCTGCAGTCCAATGGTCATCTGAACTAATAAAACAGTATCATCCGGATAGGGTAATACCTGAAATTTTGCTCCAGCTAATGAAGGGGAGAAGGTTCTTGCTGAGTCGAATACCTCCTTCATATTGCTAAGTATAAATTAAACAACAGGTGTGCTAAAATACAGGATTGTTTTCATCCTTTATTTGTAAAATATCTTTTCCATTGTAGCCCATTTTGCTGTTACTTTAATTTTAACCCAGGTGTCTGGATAGCAATTTATTATGGCATTTAATAAAGGTGAGAAGATTCCTCAATTGGCTAATTTAGCACATAACTTGCCTCTGACTACATTATAAAACGCTGTGATGACATTGTTGAATGCAGAGTATAGCGATTTCCCTTGATTGCCATTGTATGCTCCACCAGTGTTGTTAAACTTGGCAGATTGTCCTCAACACTACTACCTTTCTGGAACCAGTTTTGAAATGTGGGAATAATTGCTTTTCTATCGACCATTTTTGAAGCTCCTGATTTAAAATTTTGGGCAAAACACTTGCCTTTTAAATCCAGAAAGGCAATTCATCAAAAGTTTTCAGATGCATTGATGTCTCCCTTTTTCATGAATCGGCACTGACAGGGACCCATTCCAGGTCTCAGTGATGGCATTTGAGGCCAAACATTTTTTAAAGGGGGGAAACAAAGTTATCACCCATCTCACTTCCCCCTTCTTTCCCAATGCTCAGGGCCTGCTCTCTTCATGCCTTTTATTGTTGAAGGCTTGGCCTCTTTCTGTACCTTGAGTTTCAAGGCCTGCTTTCTCTCACCCTTGTTGCTCAAAAATGGTGCTTGTCCTGTCTCTTGCTGATGAAGGTCTTGCCTCCTCATGTCCCTTGTTGTTGAAGGCCTGGCCTCTTCATATCCCTTGGGATTTAAGACCTCCCCTCCTCCTCCTTATTGTTGTTTGGTGCTCTCATGTCACTAGATGCTTGAGACCTTTCTCCCCCTTCTTTCCTAATGTTCAGGGACTGCCCTCCTCATGATGTTCAATAACTGACATTTCCTTTGAGGTCCATTGCCTTCCTTCCTTATGTCTATGGCCTTCCTTCCTTAGGTCAATGGCCTTCCTTCCTTATGTCCATGGCCTACCTTCCTTAGGTCCATGGCCTTCCTTCGTGAGGTCCATGGCTGTCCTTCCTTATGCCGACTTTCATTCACTGAAAAGAAAAAGCAAAAACTAGACATCATTTCCAGCATCAACAGTTGACTAGACTTCTGAAACGTCTTTCAACTAAGACCTCCCTCCTCACTCCCTAAGTCCATTGCATATCCCTTGACTCCAAAGAATGCAGTGATTTTATTGACAGAAATAAATCTCTTGGAAACCTATGAACTGAATGAGGATACACTTCTACCAACTCCTGGTCATGGCCAAAGTCAAATTTAAAATTCTATGGATCGTGCTTCATGTTGTTCTACAAACGTTCGTCCCTCGAGGGAGATCAAGTCCTACAAAGTAAACTGAGGGCCAAATGGCAAAAGAAACTGGTTGCAAAAACCTTGTCGCAATACTTGTCGCGACCAGTAAAGAATTTTAAAAACTAACCCATGTACTAATAGGTCGGTTCGTAAAATTTGGAATCATAGTGGGTCATAATCCAACTTACCTCATGATTCCAAGAGCTGGGCATATGTCTAGTGTACCTTCCTTGTCTTCCTTTGGCATGCCGTTGAGGCAATTCGTAGTTCAGCTGATGTCCTGCACGACATTCGAAAGAGAGTGTGTCTTAGGTAGATTGAGATTATTTTCTATCTCTATACAACGGGATGCTGCATTTCCCTTTACGACTCGCCGGTGTGTTCCTCCTTTGCGGCATTCTTCTTTGTGGGGGGGGGACTTGCAGACAATGCAGAATATGCCATGGGCCTGCTAGGCCTTCTCCTTCCCAAGGTTCCTTGTGGAGGTCATTGGCGAAGGTAATATCTGTCCCAACCTAAGATTGCCATTGCTTTTGAAGTTACTTAAAGTCTTTTCTAAATCAATATTGAGACGACATGACTTCCTGTTTCCTAACTTATAAATGGAAATTACTCTTTCTATCTTAACATTTTGAGTAGTTTGCCGGATTCTTTGCTCCTGGATTTCTTCCTGAACCGTTTCCTGTTTTCTTTTCTTATTCTTCTGCACTTTAGTATTCGTCAACTCCCAGCCTTACCTTTTCTGTATCATTGTTCAAGACGGTGACTCTAGCTTCCACCCACCAAGTTTATTTTCTAGGGTCAAGTACTCACAGTTTTCCAGAGCCTTCATAGATTATGTCTGGAGGTTTCTGCCCATTGAGTTTTTTGCTCTTCGGGGCTCCTTCTGGAAGGCACTACCTGTTAGACGCTTTTCTATGTCAACTGCATTGTGGCTACTGGAAAGTCACCCTTATCTGTGGCAGACTTAACCTGTGAAGACTAGGCCTCATTTACTAAAATAGGAGGCGGTTGAGAATAAGAAGATAAGAGCATTGAAAAGAGTCTGCAGAATGATTGTAGATCAGAAGAATGAAAGACAGAGTGAATCTTCCAGATTGGAGGAAGCTGAATCCTACAGGCCACAGGACTTATTTCGAATGGCCCATAAATGCATGGCTTGGATTTATTAGCTGACAGTAGGAATTGAGAGGACATTTTTTTTTTTTGAGGGAGGGCAAGATGGCGGCTGACTGACCGCTGCGAGAAGTGCCCCGGTGTTTGGCCCTGAAGATGTTGATATGGTGAAGCACACCTACCTTGTGGAGTTGCTGAGTTCTTGGTGGCAGGGCAGCTTCTGCCGGCGCAGTCTGGGTGGCTTGGTGGCAGTTGCGGCTGCTTTGCAGGAGGTCGGCGTTGTGGCTGGTGCACTGGGGAGGAGATTGCCGCGGACCATTGTGATGGGACCCAAAACCATCAAGACAGTGAGGGAGGCCCTGAGAGAGGCCGCCGCACCCGGAGGGGTGGCAGGGCGTAATGGGACCCACCCCCGCTGTGGCGCCCAGGCCAGAAAACCAGAGGAGGCATACGGACGAGCAGCCAAGGGGGAGGCAGAGGCCCGAGTCAAGCAGCGCGGGATGATCACAGAGAGCAGCCTGAGACAGCCATTGGTGGCTGAGGTTTTTCCCCTGGCCTCCGCCGGTGGACCTGCGGCAGACCTGGCTAACGTGACTACGGCGGAACTTGCTTCAGAGGGAGCGGTGGAAACGGGTGAGGCCCCGCCTGTGAATACTTTGTTGCAGCAACAGCCCGGACTGGGACATGGGACAGATTCTACTCAGTTGACACAGCAGGCTTTTCCAGGAGGAAATGCAGATGAGGAGTGCTGCGCTTCTGGACAGTCAGGACTCCTCCTGGCAGTAGAACCCCCAGTGAGAGGTAAATGCAGTTTTCCTATACACACGCCTGCAAATGTACCACTGGGGGGGCCTGAAAGATATGAAACTCCACTGCCACCTTGGTCTAGAAATCTATTGGAGTCCCCAGAAGGAGAGAAGTTTTTTTCTCTCACTGATGACTCCGACATCTCGGTCACAAGTGGGGGGCTCACAGAGGAAGACTCAGGATCAGAGGACTCCTCCACTAGTCAAAGGGGACGACATAAAAGGATCTCTACTCAAATGCGCAGGACTAAGTCTAGGACAAGCCCTCAAAAGCTAGATATAGACACGGCCCGCAAACTCAAATGGGATTATTCAGCTACCAGCCAAATTTACAACGAGGAGGTGGAGAGCCAATCTGCACTGCAGGAGGGCTCTACTGACCCAAAAGCTTCTCCCTCGATGGATCTTGTCTATTCTACTCTGAAACAGATGCAGGGGGAAGCCAGGCAGGAGAGTCGTAGAGCACATCAAGCCACTAAAAAACTTCAGGGATCTATTCGGAAGGTGAACAAAATTTGTACCGAAATGGTAGAAAGGGTGATCCATGTTGAAGAAAGAACAACAGCTCTGGAGGGGGAAGTCGAGAAATTGCAGACACACAAGGAGCTACAGGATAAGCAGGTCGCGGATGTGATGTGGAAACTCAAAGATTTCGAGAATTGGCAGCGTAGAAATAACCTTAGAGTTTTGGGTCTGGCCGAGAATATTGAAGGGGTTGATATGAGAGCATGCATCATAGGGCTTCTAAAAGGTGCGTTCCCTGACCTGTCTCATTGGAGCTGAGACCCCGAGGTTCAACGGGCGCATCGCTTCCCGCTGATGCAGAGGAAAAGTAACATGACCAGACAGATGGAATGGCCTAGGGCAGTGCTAGTTTTCTTCGGTAACTTTCTTCTCCGGTAGGCCATATTAGACAGAGCAAAACCGGAAGCTAAACGCACTTTCGAGGGCCACACTTTTTTCGCTCGCCCAGACTTCTGCCATATCACTGTCGAAAGGAGATGGAGGCTACGACAAATGATATCGCCCTTCCAGGCAAATGGCTGTGAAGCATACCTACTGAACCCGGCCCGGCTTAAGGTTATTCTGAATGGGAGGGTACGAATGAAATTAAAGCCCAGGAGTACCTGAACGAGCTGAAGGAAACCAAAGAAAGGGGTGGAACATTATGACTAGCGCAAGGGGGCCCATAGTAGGTTGAAACCTCCCTGGGGGATGCGATGGTGTCATCGGATGGGCTAAGCCTACTTTTTTGAGGGAACTCTTTCTTTTCTGTCTCCCTGTTTAGGGCTGCTTGGACGTGTTTCTTTGCTAAATAGAATGAATCTTTCTTTCTGATTTATGTTTACGTTTTACGAATGACATTGGGTGCTATTCTGACTGGTTTATTTAGGGGATCAGGGTTGAAACACTGGGGTGCTTTGAGATGGGTGGTGTAGGCTGCCTCACATAGTTCATTGCTGACCTAATTGCTCGTGAGTGGGGAGGGCAGGAGGGTGTGGGGGGTGGGCTAGAGAAGAGAGGCAGGAGGGCTCAGTGGGGGGGTTGGGTTAGGGTGGGGTCTCAGGTGCAGGTTAGGGCAGGGGGGAAAACACGGTACATGAGGAAAATTATGAAGAATGGGAGAAGAAAGGAGATATGGCTGAAGTAAGGCATAACCGGACTGAGAACCAAATATATATATTGTACGCTATTCTAGGAAACCTATATAATTGCAGCTAATAAGTATTCGAATTGCATCAATGAATATATGTGGCCTAAATGATCAGGCTAAAAGACAGAAAGCCAAAATAGATTTGAAAACATTACGAGCTGATATTTTATGCCCACAGGAGACCCATATAGAGGGTGTAAGAGGGAAGGTAATGGAACAGCTAGGGTTTAAACTTATTACTAATACTACGCAAGGGGCTAAAACAAGAGGGGTCGCCATCTTGTTCCGGGGGAGAGATATTACTTACAAGAAAACCTAATCGGATCATAGGGGGACGGTGGGTGTTAGTAGAATGCTCTTCCTATAATCTTGCATTCACTATATGTTCAGTATATGGCTGCACTGGGGACGATCCCGAAGTCTTGGAATTTCTTGGTACTGAACTAGCACTGTGGCCTTCTCCTGTTATACTGTGTGGGGACTTTAACATCAATGGCTTGGGTGGACTTTGGGGGGAACAAGGCGGCCAATATACGGGATGAAAGAGGAGGGTTGTAAGAGCTCTTACCTCTTTAGTTCAAGATAATGGGTTAACAGATGTTTGGCCATATTTGAGACCATCTGATCCTGGGAGTACGTTCTTTTCTGCCCCTCACAAATCTGTGGCACGATTAGATTACTTTTTTGTTTCACATCAATTAGTCTCGAGGTGTAGCATAGAAAAGCACCCCCGAGTAATATCGGACCATAATCCCCTAGCCTTGGTAGTCACTTTTGCAGGGGTGGAAAGACCAGAGTGGGTTTGGACATTTGAAAGAGGCCTTTTAAAAGATCAGGATTATATTCTACATATGAATGAATGGATTAAGGACTTTATGGAAATTAACAGGAATAGTGCAAGTAGTGGGGTGGTTTGGGATGCGTTCAAGGCAGGGGTTGGGGGAAACACTTAGCTATAGTCTTAATCGCCATAGGAACGAGACCCAACGGGTAAAAACACTATACAAGACCTTGTTGGATGTCGAGGAAGAACTCACTGGCGCCTTGGCTACAGGGATACCCCTAGAGAATATATTGCTCAGACTCGCCCTTGCCAAAGCCGACGTAGGAGATATTTCAGCGACCAAGGCAGCTGAAAGGTTTCTTGCCTGGAGGCAAAGTTGCTACAAGCTTAATGAGCACGTAGGGCATGTGTTGGCAGCACGTTTAAGGCAAAAAAACACGTCAGGAGAGATACTTGAGATTTTAGATGAAGGGGGGAACTTGGTAAAGGGCTCTATAGGGAACCGGGGGGAATTCCGCAAATACTACGAGAAATTGTATCACGAGGAACAAAGCAGAGAAGAGAGCTTAATCAGAAAATATCTAAGTAGTATTGAAATAGAGCAATTAACCTCCGAAGATGCGGAAACACTGGAGGACCGACTCACTGAGGAGGAAGTCTACGGGGCACTAGGTGACCTCCCTCTGGTAAGGCAGTGGGACCCGATCAGATACCCCTTGAGTTCTACAAAACCTTCCTCACCACCATAGGACCAGATTTGGTTAGGACAATTTGCCAGGCACAACAGGGGAGCTCTATTCCTGACTCATGGGTTGGGGCATCCATTACTATTTAAAAAAAAAAGGGGAAGCCACCCAGAGAAGCTGGCTTCTATAGACCTATCACACTTATGAATCGTGATGCGAAAATATTTTAGAAGGCCTTAGCGACACGTTTAAGTTATATAATCGGCAAAGTGATACATCCCCGCCAGCATGGGTTTATACGTGGGAGGGGCACCACGGATCATATCCGCAGGGTCATAACCCTGTTCGACGCAGCGGCAGTCTCCAGAGACCCTATGTCCCTGATTTTATTGGATGCCGAGAAAGCATTTGATACGGTCTCCTGGGGCTACCTTTGGGCGGTCCTTGCATGGTTTGGTATCAGGATGGGTTTTATTAAGGCAATTCAGGGTCTGTACAAGGCTCCAGTAGCTCGATTAAGATTGAATGGGGGTATACGGAATCATTATCGATTACACGGGGTACCAGGCAAGGATGCCCGTGTTCTCCCCTTCTTTTTGCCTTATACATTGACCCCCTTATCCGGAAGATCGATGCTAATAAGGGTATAAGGCCAATGAGGTTTCAAGGGCAAGAAACCAAAGTCCTGGCTTATGCTGATGATGTGGCCGTGGTAACCCCCGACCACCAAACTGCACTTGTGGCAATTAAGGAGGAAGCATCCAAAACAAGATATCCACGGGTCTACTCAATCACAAAAACGTGCATATAAGCACCACCTGGCCTATAGAAGCTGCTACACTAAACCTCTTACAAAAACAAATTACAAAAACAGAATATCCTTTAAAAAGGATGGATTCCCATCACTCACCAAAGGTGACATGCTTCATCATCTGGGTCTCCTCCTAGTGACACGCTAGTGTCACTAAGGGCTACAACCCTTTCAAAGGGAAAGGGGAGCTCACAGATTTTTTATGCTGTTTGATTGAAGCGCTATAACGCGCTATGTCAGATCCTACAGATGTGAGGAAATGGTTCATGTAGGAGTAATGGGTGCAGAGCACATAAGTGAGAGATGGTGAGTTAAAATTGAACTGTGAAAGAAAAAAATATTTTAATTGGTATCTCTCGCAGCTCAAATTAAAAACAGTGCAATGACAGTTTTAACCAAATAACTGTCTGTGAGTGGAAAAAAGGGGGTCTACATGTTTCAGCCAATTGGATTAAAGTAATCCTCGGCCTTCTTCAGGACCACAACTGATTCTTGCTACTGCGTAAAATGAAAAAGTGATATAAAAAAGAGAGAGAGGTTGGAACAGATACAACCTAATCACCTGTATTTAGGGATATACAAATCCTCTGCAGATTACGGACTGCTGATGGCCTCTGCAAGGAAATGAGATAATACACTATTTGTAAGAGGTGCAACAACATCAAGATGGCTCTGTAAGCTCATAGTATAATAAAATCATAGTGACATACTCATTGTCATCTATTATCTCTCGTGCTTAACAATCACTTTCATAGAATGTGTGCTTACCCGTATTGCACGAGAAAGGGACCTCACCTCACCTGGCAAAGGCTCAGGAAAGGAGGCACCGCTCTGTAAAAGAACATGGGAAAGAACAAGATCACCTGGTTCTTATATACCCTCATTCTTTGCTATTTAAAAGACGCACAATGCACACACGCGACAACCGGTATTTAACTGTAACTTGAAGTTGGTGACTACGATGATAAGTCTCGTGCTCAGAATGTTAACATGAGCATCAAGTAGGACCCTCCTCTGTCGACACCTACAAAAGGAGTCTTTATGGTAAACTACAGCATTGTTATATGAATTGGAAAGGGTGTCTAAGAGGATTGCGGGCCCAAAGCAATTATTAAAACTTCTACATAATATATTTTGTTTTTTATATTCTATAAGCTCACTGTATGTTCAGCGGTTCATTCAACCTTTAGGTGAATAATTGCGTGATCACAAGTATTACATAAACATCCGAGCACGCTGTCAGAACAATGTTAGATATCCTATCATCGCCAAAAGCAACTTCCTATGGACGCTGACCGGGATATATCTTAGCAAAGAATAGTATGTCCTGCAGTAAACATGCAAGCCTATAATCTACGAGACCTCTCCCTCTCAAAGAGGGGAGCGGCGAACAGATTGACAGGCAGCCGCGGTCTCGCTCTATCTCAAGACAGACAGAATAATTAAAAACGGGGATAAAGCAATCGGCTTGGCAACACGACGCGCATTCCGCTTACCTATCCGTTGGTACCTCTGGCGTTTTCAGAGCCGTATGGGGAGGTACTGATCTCGGCCATTTTTTAAAAGGAAATTGAAACGCGTATCGTGTGTAGCTCATTGGCCACAACAAGGACATGTGACTCTGCCAAAATTCGCCGAGGGGAGCTCTCGGGTAATGTAGTTTGGAACACAAAAGTCACGTGTGTCTTATATCTGGTGTAAAGAAAGACTAAGGCAACACTGTTTACGGCCCCCATGTAGATTAAAAAAGACCGCAGAAATTGTCAATAGCGATCAAAAGAAAAAAGAAACACTCCTTCCGTGTCAGTATGTCGTATCCAATATGACGAGTCAGTTCTTACAATTACATAACTATACCTACTTCGTAGGCTGTCATCATATTGATTGCAAGCTCTAATTATGACGAAATGTCATCGATGCAGTGCCAGTGTATATTATAGTTCCCATCATGACATGTTCTGATTATCAATCTTAGCTATTTCTACATGGGAAAAACGGAAACTCTTCAGAATTTGCGAGGCAAGTAATGAAACTACATTTTGACTGGCCAATGCAAAAATAGCGTTAGAGACATCAGAGGATCATACTCTGCAACTCGTAAAATGTTATGAGCGTGTTAAAGAAAGCCCGTATATGTTAATGTCTACTGAGAAATATGAAAGGTGTTAATGTCTACTGAGAAATATGAAAGGTTGTAGCTAAATCGTAGGAACATCTCGATCATATCTCATCTAGAGCAGGCAACTGAGCATCTCCTCAAATTCATTGTTAGTACAATGAAGTCTCACATATTACAAAGCTGCTGAGTGTACCCTAATGCCAAAAATGATAACTGTTAAGCAGATACCATAAGCCCCTCACAATCACAATGCGACCCATGGTATTGCATCGTTGAGTCCTAATTTGTTACTCTGCAGCTTAAAAACCCATTTTTGTTCTCTAATGAATAAAAACTTAGAGATATCAGTGACGTGAGTGGGAATAAATGGTTGTTCTAGGACTGTCCATGTAAAGTCCTCAGCACGATGATTGGCATCTAGAAAGTGTCTCGTAAGTCTTGTGGCTTGTTTTCTGCATCTCACTGTGCTCTTGTGTACCAGGATCCTTAATTTGATTTTACGAGTGGTCATGCCCACGTACTGAAGTTTGCATGGACAAGTTATTAGGTAAATAAGTTTATCACTGTTGCAATTAGTAAACCTGTTTTGCATCCATGGTCTACTCGTCCCTATGTCCACTGATTTTGACTGTTGTGTTTGTGGACATGCCGCACACGACCCACAACGGAAATGACCACGAACTGCCGGCAGGTCCCACAAGGTCCCTATGCCTGGTGGTGGTTTAGTCTTCGGTCTCGTGTGGACCAATTGGTCACGGAGATAAGTACTTCTTTTAAATGAAAAGAGTGGTGGTGGAATCCGTTCATTTCCAATATTCAGTATACGCCAATGCTTGCGTACACTCCTTTGGGTTCTGTTAGACATAGTACTGAAGGTATTAACAAAAGTAATCCTATTCATTTCAGGCTTAGGCACCGGTAGATCTAAAAGGGCCTCTCTATTGTTATTCATGGCTCGTTTCAGTGAACGTCGTACCAGTTTTTTAGGATATTTCCTCGCTCGTAGTTGGAATGCCAATGTAGTGGCATGATTTTCAAATTTCTCCTTAGTAGAACAATTTCTCCCAACACTGAGAAATTGGCCATATGGTAGGTTGTCACGGAGTGACTTCGGATGATGACTATCATAACATAGTAGGGAATTCCTGGCCATCGGCTTTCTGTATAGCTCGCTCTCTAGGCCCGTTGACGTTGTCATGATCGACAAATCTAGAAACGCTAGCTTATGTTTGTCGTATTCCAACGTAAACTTGAGGAACTCGTTCCTTGTGTTCAACCACGTCTGGAATGTGATGATTGATTCTGGGTTACCTCGCCAGACGACAAAAATTTCGTCTATGTAGCGCTTCCATAGGCGAATCGAGTCTCGAAAGGAATTAGTTTGTGACAAAACATGTTCCTGCTCAAATCCATGGACATACAAATTCGCCAGACTGGGAGCGAAAACGCTTCCCATGCTGGTCCCTGAGATCTGGAGATATATGATATCTTCAAATCTAAAAAAATTCTCCTTCATGGCCAGTTGTGCACAGGCCATGATAAACTGCACAGGAGTGATGGAGTCTAAGTCTCTATCTGCCAATAATAGTGCAATGGCATCGAGTGTTTCGTCTTGGGGAATCGATGTGTAGAGAGACTCAACATCAAACGATACTAGGAGATCAGTTTCCATGTCAAATTCAACCTGAGGTAACATACGTAAAATATCCTTCGTATCTTGGAGATATGTGGGCATTTCCTTAACCATAGGTCTGAGAAAATGGTCCACAAAGGTGGACAAAGGTTCCAAGACTGAACCTAGGCCGGATATAATAGGTCGCCCAGGTGGTGGCCTCTGTGGTTTATGTACCTTTGGTAGTACATAAAAATATGGCATTATCGGATGTTCAGTTTGTAAAAAGGCGGCTTCATGAGTGGTAATCCAGCGTTCATTGGTCGCTTCTTCTACCATTGTAGCGATGGAATTCTTGATTCTTTCTGTTGGATCAATTTTTAAAGGACGATAAAATCTCCTGTCTCCTAATTGCCGCAAACACTCGGCGCGATAGGTGTCAGTATCTAGGATGACGATAGCGCCACCTTTGTCCGCCGGTTTGATGGTAATTTGGTCATCGGTAGTGAGCGTGCGTAATGCCTGTTGTTCTTTCTTGGGAAGATTACAGAAAGAACTATTTTCTGTATTGCAGAGTGCCATGATATCTTCACTTACTGCTTTCTCAAAGGTTAACACTTGTGCAGGTACCAAATGTGCAGGTGGATTGAACGTAGAGCGCTTCTTTAGTCCAGTGTTCATGTCTACAACGTCTGTAGGCTCTTGTTGTTCTCTATTTTTGAAAAAGAAATGCAGACGTATTTTACGGAAAAATTTAGCAAGTTCGCATTGAGTTTGAAAAGGGTCCCCTTTAAAAGTGGAGACAAATCCTAGGCCTCTATTGAGTACTAGTTGTTCGTCAGGTGTTATAGTCCGAGAGCTAAGATTAACCACTAATTTGTCTCCGCACTGGTCCCCGCTTGCTGTAGGGTTTTCTTCTTGTTGCTCCGCAGACTCCTGGGAGACGGTGGGGGGCTCCAGTGTACTTAGGCCTGTTGGTTTCTCCGTCTTCTTCTGGAGCGCCCGCGACCAAACCCTAAAAAAGGCTGGTTATTGAAATTCTGCTGATATTGTGGAGGTGGGAAAGGGCCCATAGGTGGTTTAAACGGAGGAGCGGCAAAGCCCCACGGGTTCGGTTGCCACCATTGTTATTGAAACTGAGCCGGTGGTCCATTCCTCCAATTTGACCTATTGTTCCTACCACGACCCCTATTTTGTGGGCCACTTCTTGTTGATGAATCAGAATCACTAGATCCTTCGTCTGAAGTTGAGGTCGCATAATAAGAGCCCTGTCGTCGTCCCTTTCTATTGAACTCTGGGGGACTGTAATCATCTTTCGTATACGGGTACACCTTCTCGTGAGTGAAGCGTGCCAGGTCTTTCTTGAACTTTTCGATCTTGGTTAGTAGGATCGAGTCTTTGAATTCCTTGTTTGTTTTATTCGATTCTTCCTGATTCTTTTTGAATGAAGTGGTTGTAATAGTGGCCTTAATTTGTGATTCTAATAACTGTATCTCAATCAGAATGGTGTCCGCTACACGCTTGGCTGTTCTAATAATTAATATTAACCAGTCGTGCGTGCAGCGCCACGCTATAAGTGACCAGTCTTTTAGAAAAGTTTTGTCCTGGAGAAATAACCTAGGGGCATTCGTGACTATTAATCCAGTGGGAGCACAGTTACCTCGCAGGTATTCGGTCATAATCGCCCCATGGATAACAGTCCGAGAATGTGATTTCTTGAGTCCTAATAACTTGCCCCAGTCGTCTTCATTACTGACCATGGTGGTGGATAGAGTATCTAAAATACTCGGGTTAGTAGTGAGTATGGATTGTAGAGTTTCTTCATCATAAGCCAAACCGCAAAATTCAGCCATATCAAGCCTGTATCAATAGCAAGCAATAGTGCAACTAAAAAAGAACACGAAGGAATAAGGGGAGAACGTTGACCGTTCTTCTCATACAGTCAAAAAACCGTTAACTATATACGGTCAGTTGAAGACCCGCAGCCACAGCTGCTCAAGAACAATAAACACTGGAAAAAAGAGGGTCTAAGGGAACATTTAAAGACCTGGCATGGATATATTCCTAAGTCAAATACTACATCCAAAACAAGATATCCACGGGTCTACTCAATCACAAAAACGTGCATATAAGCACCACCTGGCCTATAGAAGCTGCTACACTAAACCTCTTACAAAAACAAATTACAAAAACAGAATATCCTTTAAAAAGGACAGATTCCCATCACTCACCAAGGGTGACATGCTTCATCATCTGGGTCTCCTCCTAGTGACATGCTAGTGTCACTAAGGGCTACAACTCTTTCAAAGGGAAAGGGGAGCTCACGGATGTTTTATGCTGTTTGATTGAAGCGCTATAACGCGCTATGTCAGATCCTACAGATGTGAGGAAATGGTTCATGTAGGAGTAATGGGTGCAGTGCATATAAGTGAGAAATGGTGAGTTAAAATTGAACTGTGAAAGAAAAAAATATTTTAATTGGTATCTCTCGCAGCTCAAATTAAAAACAGTGCAATTACAGTTTTAACCAAATAACTGTCTGTGAGTGGAAAAAAGGGGGTCTACATGTTTCAGCCAATTGGATTCTAGTAATCCTCGGCCTTCTTCAGGACCACAACTGATTCTTGCTACTGCGTAAAATGAAAAAGTGATATAAAAAAGAGAGAGAGGTTGGAACAGATACAACCTAATCACCTGTATTCAGGGATATACAAATCCTCTGCAGATTACGGACTGCTGATGGCATCTGCAAGGAAATGAGATAATACACTATTTGTAAGAGGTGCAACAACATCAAGATGGCTCTGTAAGCTCATAGTATAATAAAATCATAGTGACATACTCATTGTCATCTATTATCTCTAGTGCTTAACAATCACTTTCATAGAATGCGTGCTTACCCGTATTGCACGAGAAAGGGACCTCACCTCACCTGGCAACGGCTCAGGAAAGGAGGCACTGCTCTGTAAAAGAACATGGGAAAGAACAAGATCACCTGGTTCTTATATACCCTCATTCTTTGCTATTTAAAAGACGCACAATGGACACACGCGACAACAGGTATTTAACTGTAACTTGAAGTTGGTGACTACGATTATAAGTCTCGTGCTCAGAATGTTAACATGAGCATCAAGTAGGACCCTCCTCTGTCGACACCTACAAAAGGAGTCTTTATGGTAAACTACAGCATTGTTATATGAATTGGAAAGGGTGTCTAAGAGGATTGCAGGCCCGAAGCAATTATTAAAAACTTCTACATTATATATTTTGTTTTTTATATTCTATAAGCTCACTGTATGTTCGGCGGTTCATTAAACCTTTAGGTGAATAATTGCGTGATCACAAGTATTACATAACCATCCGAGCACGCTGTCAGAACAATGTTAGATATCCTATCATCGCCAAAAGCAACTTCCTATGGACGCTGACCGGGATATATCTTAGCAAAGAATAGTATGTCCTGCAGTAAACATGCAAGCCTATAATCTACGAGACCTCTCCCTCTCAAAGAGGGGAGCGGCGAACAGATTGACAGGAGGCCGCGGTCTCGCTCTCTCTCAAGACAGACAGAATAATTAAAAACGGGGATAAAGCAATCGGCATGGCAACACGACGCGCATTCCGCTTACCTATCCGTCGGTACCTCTGGCATTTTCAGAGCCGTATGGGGAGGTACCGATCTCGGAACGGCGCCATTTTTTAAAAGGAAATTGAAACGCGTATCGTGTGTAGCTCATTCGCCACAACAAGGACATGTGACTCTGCCAAAATTCGCCGAGGGGAGCTCTCGGGTAATGTAGTTTGGAACACAAAAGTCACCTGTGTCTTATATCTGGTATAAAGAAAGACTAAGGCAACACTGTTTACGGCCCCCATGTAGATGAAAAAAGACTGCAGAAATTGTCAATAGCGATCAAAAGAAAGAAGAAAGACTCCTTCCGTGTCAGTATGTCGTATCAAATATGACGAGTCAGTTCTTACAATTACATAACTATACCTACTTCGTAGGCTGTCATCATATTGATTGCAAGCTCTAATTATGACGAAATGTCATCGATGCAGTGCCAGTGTATATTATAGTTCCCATCATGCCATGTTCTGATTATCAATCTTAGCTAGTTCTAGATGGGAAAAACAGAAACTCTTCAGAATTTGCGAGGCATGTCATGAAACTACATTTTGACTGGCCAATGCAAAAATAGCGTTAGAGACATCAGAGGATCATACTCTGCGACTCGTAAAATGTTATGAGCGCGTTAAAGAAAGCCCGTATGTGTTAATGTCTACTGAGAAATATGAAAGGTTGTAGCTAAATCGTAGGAACATCTCGATCATATCTCATCTAGAGCAGGCAACTGAGCATCTCCTCAAATTCATTGCTAGTACAATGAAGTCTCACATATTACAAGGCTGCTGAGTGTACCCTAATGCCAAAAATGATAACTGTTAAGCGGATACCATAAGCCCCTCACAATCACAATGCGACCCATGGTATCTCATCGTTGAGTCCTAATTTGTTACTCTGCAGCTTAAAAACCCATTTTTGTTCTCTAATGAATAAAAACTTAGAGATATCAGTGACGTGAGTGGGAATAAATGGTTGTTCTAGGACTGTCCATGTAAAGTCCTCGGCACGATGATTGGCATCTAGAAAGTGTCTCGTAAGTCTTGTGGCTTGTTTTCTGCATCTCACTGTGCTCTTGTGATCCAGGATCCTTAATTTGATTTTACGAGTGGTCATGCCCACGTACTGAAGTTTGCATGGACAAGTTATTAGGTAAATAAATTTATCACTGTTGCAATTAGTAAACCTGTTTTGCATCCATGGTCTACTCGTCCCTATGTCCACTGATTTTGACTGTTGTGTTTGTGGACATGCCGCACACGACCCACAACGGAAATGACCACGAACTGCTGGCAGGTCCCACAAGGTCCCTATGCCTGGTGGTGGTTTAGTCTTTGGTCTCGTGTGGACCAATTGGTCACGGAGATTAGTACTTCTTTTAAATGAAAAGAGTGGTGGTGGAATCCGTTCATTTCCAATATTCAGTATATGCCAATGCTTGCGTACACTCCTTTGGATTCTGTTAGACATAGTACTGAAGGTATTAACAAAAGTAATCCTATTCATTTCTGGCTTAGGCACCGGTAGATCTAAAAGGGCCTCTCTATTGTTATTCATGGCTCGTTTCAGTGAACGTCGTACCAGTTTTTTAGGCTATTTCCTCGCTCGTAGTTGGAATGGCAATGTAGTGGCATGATTTTCAAATTTCTCCTTAGTAGAACAATTTCTCCCAACACGGAGAAATTGGCCATATGGTAGGTTGTCACGGAGTGACTTCGGATGATGACTATCATAACATAGTAGGGAATTCCTGGCCATCGGCTTTCTGTATAGCTCGCTCTCTAGGCCCGTTGACGTTGTCATGATCGACAAATCTAGAAACGCTAGCTTATGTTTGTCGTATTCCACTGTAAACTTGAGGAACTCGTTCCTTGTGTTCAACCACGTCTGGAATGTGATGATTGATTCTGGGTTACCTCGCCAGATGACAAAAATGTCGTCTATGTAGCGCTTCCATAGGCGAATCGAGTCTCGAAAGGGATTGGTTTGTGACAAAACATGTTCCTGCTCAGATCCATGGACATACAAATTCGCCAGACTGGGAGCGAAAACGCTTCCCATGCTGGTCCCTGAGATCTGGAGATATATGGTATCTTCAAATCTAAAAAAATTCTCCTTCATGGCCAGTTGTGCACAGGCCATGATAAACTGCACAGGAGTGATGGAGTCTAAGTCTCTATCTGCCAATAATAGTGCAATGGCATCAAGGGCCCGATTCTGATGCGGGTTGGAAAAGCTTCCCGACCGAATCGGTTGGGAAATGGTTTCCGACCCACTCGGATCGGGAAAGTCCGACCGGCGGAGTAGGATGCATCCGGATGCTTCCAGATATGATTTGGTTGAACTCCCATTGACTTCAATGGGAACATTTGTTCCTAACCGCATCAGAATTGGGCCCTCGGTCGGGAAGACACGTTCCCGATCTGATTTGGAAGGAGCAAATGCCGTTAGGAGGCCTTCCTAACCGCATCAGATCACCTGGTTCTTATATACCCTCATTCTTTGCTATTTAAAAGACGCACAATGCACACACGCGAAAACAGGTATTTAACTTTAACTTTCAAGTTGGTGACTACGATGATAAGTCTCGTGCTCAGAATGTTAACATGAGCATCAAGTAGGGCCCTCCTCTGTCGACACCTACAAAAGGAGTCTTTATGGTAAACTACAGCATTGTTATGTGAATTGGAAAGGGTGTCTAAGAGGATTGAGGGCCCGAAGCAATTATTAAAAACTTCTACATTATATATTTTGTTTTTTATATTCTATAAGCTCACTGAATGTTCGGCGGTTCATTCAACCTTTAGGTGAATAATTGCGTGATCACAAGTATTACATAACCATCCGAGCACGCTGTCAGAACAATGTTAGATATCCTATCATCGCCAAAAGCAACTTCCTATGGACGCTGACCGGGATATATCTTAGCAAAGAACAGTATGTCCTGCAGTAAACATGCAAGCCTCTAATCTACGAGACCTCTCCCTCTCAAAGAGGGGAGCGGCGAACAGATTGACAGGCAGCTGCGGTCTCGCTCTATCTCAAGACAGACAGAATAATTAAAAACGGGGATAAAGCAATCGGCTTGGCAACACGACACGCATTCCGCTTACCTATCCGTCGGTACCTCTGGCGTTTTCAGAGCCGTATGGGGAGGTACTGATCTCGGAACGGCACCATTTTTTAAAAGGAAATTGAAACGCGTATCGTGTGTAGCTCATTGGCCACAACAAGGACATGTGACTCTGCCAAAATTCGCTGAGGGGAGCTCTCGGGTAATGTAGTTTGGAACACAAAAGTCACGTGTGTCTTATATCTGGTGTAAAGAAAGACTAAGGCAACACTGTTTACGGCCCCCATGTAGATGAAAAAGACTGCAGAAATTGTCAATAGCGATCAAAAGAAAGAAGAAAGACTCCTTCCGTGTCAGTATGTCGTATCAAATATGACGAGTCAGTTCTTACAATTACATAACTATACCTACTTCGTAGGCTGTCATCATATTGATTGCAAACTTTAATTATGACGAAATGTCATCGATGCAGTGCCAGTGTATATTATAGTTCCCATCATGCCATGTTCTGATTATCAATCTTAGCTAGTTCTAGATGGGAAAAACGGAAACTCTTCAGAATTTGCGAGGCATGTCATGAAACTACATTTTGACTGGCCAATGCAAAAATAGCGTTAGAGACATCAGAGGATCATACTCTGCGACTCGTAAAATGTTATGAGCGCGTTAAAGAAAGCCCGTATGTGTTAATGTCTACTGAGAAATATGAAAGGTTGTAGCTAAATCGTAGGAACATCTCGATCATATCTCATCTAGAGCAGGCAACTGAGCATCTCCTCAAATTCATTGCTAGTACAATGAAGTCTCACATATTACAAGGCTGCTGAGTGTACCCTAATGCCAAAAATGATAACTGTTAAGCGGATACCATAAGCCCCTCACAATCACAATGCGACCCATGGTATCTCATCGTTGAGTCCTAATTTGTTACTCTGCAGCTTAAAAACCCATTTTTGTTCTCTAATGAATAAAAACTTAGAGATATCAGTGACGTGAGTGGGAATAAATGGTTGTTCTAGGACTGTCCATGTAAAGTCCTCGGCACGATGATTGGCATCTAGAAAGTGTCTCGTAAGTCTTGTGGCTTGTTTTCTGCATCTCACTGTGCTCTTGTGATCCAGGATCCTTAATTTGATTTTACGAGTGGTCATGCCCACGTACTGAAGTTTGCATGGACAAGTTATTAGGTAAATAAGTTTATCACTGTTGCAATTAGTAAACCTGTTTTGCATCCATGGTCTACTCGTCCCTATGTCCACTGATTTTGACTGTTGTGTTTGTGGACATGCCGCACACGACCCACAACGGAAATGACCACGAACTGCTGGCAGGTCCCACAAGGTCCCTATGCCTGGTGGTGGTTTAGTCTTTGGTCTCGTGTGGACCAATTGGTCACGGAGATTAGTACTTCTTTTAAATGAAAAGAGTGGTGGTGGAATCCGTTCATTTCCAATATTCAGTATATGCCAATGCTTGCGTACACTCCTTTGGATTCTGTTAGACATAGTACTGAAGGTATTAACAAAAGTAATCCTATTCATTTCTGGCTTAGGCACCGGTAGATCTAAAAGGGCCTCTCTATTGTTATTCATGGCTCGTTTCAGTGAACGTCGTACCAGTTTTTTAGGCTATTTCCTCGCTCGTAGTTGGAATGGCAATGTAGTGGCATGATTTTCAAATTTCTCCTTAGTAGAACAATTTCTCCCAACACGGAGAAATTGGCCATATGGTAGGTTGTCACGGAGTGACTTCGGATGATGACTATCATAACATAGTAGGGAATTCCTGGCCATCGGCTTTCTGTATAGCTCGCTCTCTAGGCCCGTTGACGTTGTCATGATCGACAAATCTAGAAACGCTAGCTTATGTTTGTCGTATTCCACTGTAAACTTGAGGAACTCGTTCCTTGTGTTCAACCACGTCTGGAATGTGATGATTTATTCTGGGTTACCTCGCCAGATGACAAAAATGTCGTCTATGTAGCGCTTCCATAGGCGAATCGAGTCTCGAAAGGGATTGGTTTGTGACAAAACATGTTCCTGCTCAGATCCATGGACATACAAATTCGCCAGACTGGGAGCGAAAACGCTTCCCATGCTGGTCCCTGAGATCTGGAGATATATGGTATCTTCAAATCTAAAAAAATTCTCCTTCATGGCCAGTTGTGCACAGGCCATGATAAACTGCACAGGAGTGATGGAGTCTAAGTCTCTATCTGCCAATAATAGTGCAATGGCATCAAGGGCCCGATTCTGATGCGGGTTGGAAAAGCTTCCCGACCGAATCGGTTGGGAAATGGTTTCCGACCCACTCGGATCGGGAAAGTCCGACCGGCGGAGTAGGATGCATCCGGATGCTTCCAGATATGATTTGGTTGAACTCCCATTGACTTCAATGGGAACATTTGTTCCTAACCGCATCAGAATTGGGCCCTCGGTCGGGAAGACACGTTCCCGATCTGATTTGGAAGGAGCAAATGCCGTTAGGAGGCCTTCCTAACCGCATCAGATCACCTGGTTCTTATATACCCTCATTCTTTGCTATTTAAAAGACGCACAATGCACACACGCGACAACAGGTATTTAACTTTAACTTTCAAGTTGGTGACTACGATGATAAGTCTCGTGCTCAGAATGTTAACATGAGCATCAAGTAGGGCCCTCCTCTGTCGACACCTACAAAAGGAGTCTTTATGGTAAACTACAGCATTGTTATGTGAATTGGAAAGGGTGTCTAAGAGGATTGAGGGCCCGAAGCAATTATTAAAAACTTCTACATTATATATTTTGTTTTTTATATTCTATAAGCTCACTGAATGTTCGGCGGTTCATTCAACCTTTAGGTGAATAATTGCGTGATCACAAGTATTACATAACCATCCGAGCACGCTGTCAGAACAATGTTAGATATCCTATCATCGCCAAAAGCAACTTCCTATGGACGCTGACCGGGATATATCTTAGCAAAGAACAGTATGTCCTGCAGTAAACATGCAAGCCTCTAATCTACGAGACCTCTCCCTCTCAAAGAGGGGAGCGGCGAACAGATTGACAGGCAGCTGCGGTCTCGCTCTATCTCAAGACAGACAGAATAATTAAAAACGGGGATAAAGCAATCGGCTTGGCAACACGACACGCATTCCGCTTACCTATCCGTCGGTACCTCTGGCGTTTTCAGAGCCGTATGGGGAGGTACTGATCTCGGAACGGCACCATTTTTTAAAAGGAAATTGAAACGCGTATCGTGTGTAGCTCATTGGCCACAACAAGGACATGTGACTCTGCCAAAATTCGCTGAGGGAGCTCTCGGGTAATGTAGTTTGGAACACAAAAGTCACGTGTGTCTTATATCTGGTGTAAAGAAAGACTAAGGCAACACTGTTTACGGCCCCCATGTAGATGAAAAAAGACTGCAGAAATTGTCAATAGCGATCAAAAGAAAGAAGAAAGACTCCTTCCGTGTCAGTATGTCGTATCAAATATGACGAGTCAGTTCTTACAATTACATAACTATACCTACTTCGTAGGCTGTCATCATATTGATTGCAAACTTTAATTATGACGAAATGTCATCGATGCAGTGCCAGTGTATATTATAGTTCCCATCATGCCATGTTCTGATTATCAATCTTAGCTATTTCTACATGGGAAAAACGGAAACTCTTCAGAATTCGCGAGGCAAGTCATGAAACTATACATTTTGACTGGCCAATGCAAAAATAGCGTTAGAGACATCAGAGGATCATACTCTGCGACTCGTAAAAATCATACTATTCTTTGCTAAGATATATTCCGGTCAGCGTCCATAGGAAGTTGCTTTTGGCGATGATAGGATATCTAACATTGTTCTGACAGCGTGCTCGGATGGTTATGTAATACTTGTGATCACGCAATTATTCACCTAAAGGTTGAATGAACTCCGAACATACAGTGAGCTTATAGAATATAAAAAACAAAATATATAATGTAGAAGTTTATAATAATTGCTTCGGGCCCGCAATCCTCTTAGACACCCTTTCCAATTCATATAACAATGCTGTAGTTTACCATAAAGACTCCTTTTGTAGGTGTCGACAGAGGAGGGTCCTACTTGATGCTCATGTTAACATTCTGAGCACGAGACTTATCATCGTAGTCACCAACTTCAAGTTACAGTTAGATACCTGTTGTCGCATGTGTGCATTCTGCGTCTTTTAAATAGCAAAGAATGAGGGTATATAAGAACCATGTGATCTTGTTCTTTTCTATGTTCTTTTATAGAGCGTTGCCTCCTTTCCTGAGCCGTTGCCAGGTGAGGTGAGGTCCCTTTCTCGTGCAATACGGGTAAGCACGCATTCTATGAAAGTGATTGTAAAGCACTAGAGATAATAGATGACAATGAGTATGTCACTATGATTTTATTATACTATGAGCTTACAGAGCCATCTTGATGTTGTTGCACCTCTTACAAATAGTGTATTATCTCATTTCCTTGCAGATGCCATCAGCAGTCCGTAATCTGCAGAGGATTTGTATATCCCTGAATACAGGTGATTAGGTTGTATCTGTTCCAACCTCTCTCTTTTTTATATCACTTTTTCATTTTACGCAGTAGCAAGAATCAGTTGTGGTCCTGAAGAAGGCAGAGGATTACTAGAATCCAATTGGCTGAAACATGTAGACCCCCTTTTTTCCACTCACAGACAGTTATTTGGTTAAAACTGTCATTGCACTGTTTTTAATTTGAGCTGCGAGAGATACCAATTAAAATATTTTTTTCTTTCTCAGTTCAATTTTAACTTACCAGCTCTCACTTATATGCACTGCACCCATTACTCCTACATGAACCATTTCCTCACATCTGTAGGATCTGACATAGCGCGTTATAGCGCTTCAATCAAACAGCATAAAACATCCGTGAGCTCCCCTTTCCCTTTGAAAGGGTTGTAGCCCTTAGTGACACTTGCGTGTCACTAGGAGGAGACCCAGATGATGAAGCATGTCACCCTTGGTGAGTGATGGGAATCCGTCCTTTTTAAAGGATATTCTGTTTTTGTAATTTGTTTTTGTAAGAGGTTTTGTGTAGCAGCTTCTATAGGCCGGGTGGTGCTTATATGCACGTTTTTGTGATTGAGTAGACCCGTGGATATCTTGTTTTGGATGTAGTATTTGATTGGGGAATATATCCATGCCAGGTCTTTAAATGTTCCCTTAGACCCTCTTTTTTCCAGTGTTTATTATTAATTAAGGAGGAAGCCCAGGTATTTGGCACAATCTCAGGCTACTCACTTAATCAGCAGAAGACGCAGATAGTTATGAATCGGGAAGCTGGTCTGGACGACCCTTGGGTGACGCAGGCAGCCACTTAGCTAGGCATTTATATCACCCCTGAACTGGGGCAATTGGTCGAGGGAAATATAGCCCCAGTTATTCAAAAAGCAAAGAAGGATTTTGATAGAATGCATAACCTTCACCTATCCATTGTAGTCCGGTGTAATATCATTAAGATGGTCTTTCTACCATCAGTGGTTTATGGTACTAGCAAATATGCAAATAGGTTTATCTGGGCTCAAGGGAGGACCAGGAGAGCACTGAGATACATGACACTGTCAAGAGAGAGGGGAGGTTGGACGGTGCCGGATCTCAGAATGCATTTTTGGGCCGGTGCGCTACAATACATGCAGGGATTAATGGAAGGCAATGTAGAAGACCATTGGAGCAGAGCAGGATCACCAGATATATACGAGCTATTATTGGGAGACGAGGCTCGGAATTGCTTGTTGAAGTATAGCAAACCTAGCTATTATAAAAAAAATAGATTTAAAACTCTGGCAGCGGCATTCCAGATCTGGGCAGCTTTTAAAAGGAAAATTGGACTTGGGAGATTACATTTTTATACACACTTTTAGAAATCCGACATGCCTGGAAATCTTTCAAGATAATATAATGGCTAGGTGGGAGGGGCTGGGAATCCGGAAGATAGGGGATCTCTTGGGGCCTGATGGAATTCAGCCATCTAAAGATGTACAAGCTAAATTTGGAGATGGCAAAAGAGACTTTTTAATTATCTGCAAATACGTAGCTTCTTAGGAGCGAAGAAAGGGGGATCGAACGGATTTGGTGAAGTCCATATCTTCGAGGTGGTTAGGGGTAGTGAGAGCTGCACCATTAGAAAAATTTGCTCAGAACTGTCCCAGTTGAAACAGGATGATCTTGAGAAACAAGGGAGGAAATGGGCGGATAAGCTTAGCATAGATCAGGGCAGATTTGTTGAGTCTCTCCAATTAGGGCAGACCATCCTGTGCTCAGCTGGGCTGCAAGCACAACATTTTAAAATAATCTTCTCCTTGTATCACACCCCTGCCAAGATAGCACAATGGGGGGGACTGGAAGGGATCAGTGTCCCCTCTGTAACAGTGCAGAAACAGATTTAATACACATGTTCTCAACCTGCCCCGCTTAGAAACCTTGAAGAAGGAAATAGTAAAGTTTTTAGATCAAACCCTAAACATAAAGGTACTGCTAACACCTGAATTAATGCTCCTCTGGGTCAGCAATGGCGAAATACAAGATCCATGCCAATATTTTTTATTTTTGGCTACAGCAGTTGTGAGAATTTGTATATCCTTGGCGTGGCTTGACCGGCTGGCTCCCTCGTTTCAGAAATGGCTAGGGAGGTTGCTAGCCTTTTTTAATTTAGGGGGTCTATGAAAGAAAGGGTAGGAGGGCGAGGAGACTTGGCAAGTCTATCTGGGCCCCGATCTATAGATGGAAGGAGGATAGACTGGATAATAGATCCTAGCTAACCATCTGAGAAACGCTGCTTTCTTTTAGGGTTTTATCCCTGAGTACTATAACAGACTGCTGGGTGCTTATAACTATTGGTGTATTAACTGTTTTATGGCCATGTTATTACATATTATTTATTAAGCAATACTCTAATTTATGTATTTAATGCCTTTCTTGGTGGAAATCAGGTTATAGCTGCAATGAAATTAACATCTGTATAACAATATGCTGCTTTTCACTATTTTGTAGGATCTTTTTATACTGTAATATTGTATGGTATTTATTGCTCTTCTCCTTTCTCTTTAACTTATGTCCAAATTTCCTCATGAACTATTTGAATATTTAATGATGGTGTTGAAATGAGAAAATGAATAGATTAAAAAAAAAGGAATTGAGAGGACAACCTCACCTTATCCCTCAAATTGGAGTAGACATCTTGATCCTGGCATAGTGAAGACTTTTTGGATCTTTCACCTCAGGATCAGAAGACATTCCATAAATCCTTTGCAATTGGTAATGTTTGACTCCCAAGTCGGATAATGGGAAAAATGTCTGGGGTGAAGCCCATGTAGACAATAGAATGGTGAAACATGTGTGGTGCTGTGGACATCGTTGTCATAGGATAATTCAGCTATATCTAGGTAGAAAGAATGGATCAGTTATTTTGAGTTATGTTACAAAAACACCACAGGTACTGTTCAAAGCTCTGATTAGCGCACTCAAATGTATCTGTTGAACTGGGATGAGGACTGAACAATAAGGCCACATCGATACGAAGAATCATGCTGAAAGCCTTCCAGAAGTGTGAAATTAATTGAGGCCCGCTGTCATAAATTGCGATTTGTGGTAGCCCATGTATTTGGAAAGTCTAACATCAGAAAATATAAGCCAAAAACCTGGCTGAAAGCAAGGTGTACAGGATGATGAAATTAGTCATATTAGAGAAGGAATAATTACCATTATGACAATACACCAACATTCCCCCTGCTCAAGATGATTAATGACCGCGCATGAGGCTCCTGAGATGGGCAACACAAATACCAGGGGGCAGAACTGTACAACTTCTAAAGCTTCAGGTTTGTCTGTGAACTGCTTAATATTTGACAGACTCAGGCAGGAACATTTACTGAGGAAGCATCTTCCCAAGATTGTTCACTAGGTGGGTAACCTTTGTAGTCTCTGAGGAACTATAGCTTTCCTCTACATACTTGTGAACTGCAGATTGCTTGGACTTCAAATTCTGGAGCCTCATATACAAGAATGGGAAGTCGCTGAGGATAATAGTATACGAGCATTGAAAAGGGTCTGCGCACAATTGTTTTAGCTGAGAAGAATAAGACCCAGTGAATCTTCCAGACTGAAGAAAGCTGCATCCTAAAGGCCACAGGACTTATATGTTCGGTTATTTTGCATGGCTCATAAAAGCATGGTTTGGATTTATTAGCTGAAAGGTGGGATTGTAGGAATTAAGAGGGCAACCTCACCTTATCCCTCAAATTACACTGTGGAGTAGACAATTGTATGCGTGTCTCTTCATCTTAAAATTGGTATAGTGAAGACTTTCTTGGATCTTTTACCTCAGGATCTGAAGACTTTCCAAAAATCCTATGCATTCGGTAATGTTTGACTCCCAAGTAGGATGATGAGGAAAAGTCTTGGGTGAAACCCATGTAGACAGCAGAAAGGTGAAAAATGTGTGGTGCCATGGACAGTGTTGTTACAGGATAATTCAGCTACATCTAGGTAGAAGGATCAGTTATTTTGAGTTGTGTTACAAAAACACCACAGGCATTGTTCAAAGCTCTGAGTAACACACTCAAATTTATCTTTTGGTCTGGGTTGAAAATTGCACATTAAGGCCACATTGACTTGAAGAATCTTGCTGAAAGACTTCCAGAAGTGTGAAATGAATTGAGGCCCTCTGTCATAAATTTTGATTTGTGGGAACCCATGTATTTGGAAAATCTTATGCATGAAAAAGAAGAGAGAAGGAATCTGTTAGAAATTGGGTTTCTGGTTGGCAGAGGTATGTACTCTGTCCAAGCAAGAACCACAATCCTAGTCAGGGTAAGTCAGATACACACCTAAAACAATTCCAAAACGACAAAAATCTAATAAATACAGCCAGAGTTATACATTTTTAAAGAATATCTTGAAATATAGTGCTTAGAAACACAAAGTACCAATGGGGCTATCTGGTCACACTTGACTGGGTCAAATCTGAAAGCTCAGACCGACCACGATGAAGCGCGGGTAGGATACAGGGACCAACCTTGTCCCACTGAAAAAGTAACTTCAATGGAGGATGCATTGATGTCGAAGACACAATGCGAGGAGCAGAGGAGGCGGTGCATCGGCAATGACCCCATTGGATGTAGGGGATGCGTCAGTTCTGTTCCGCGCAGTTGGAGATGCATTGTCGGTGAACCCTTTCCGGTAAAGGCAATGCTTTATCATCAAGCCGCAAAGCAGGTGATGCGAAGTCCTCGAGCAGCAATGCAGCATTGTCTAACCACGCAGTCCGCACTGCGAGGTCCTCGAGCACCAATGTGTCGGCATCGAAGGAGATGCGTGGATTTTAGGAGAAGACAGACAGAATGTCCTCAAGTCCTGAAGTGTACTGAAGTGATGGTGTCAGAGGTTCAGTACTTATTCCCAGTTATGACTTTGAAGTGGGGGAGACTTCAAAGAGAGGCCCTTGAAGTGCACAAAGTCCCTGCCCTTCATGCCCTTGCCCCAGACCCACTACCGAGGGGTATGCAGCTCTTTGTGTAGGTACAGGCACTACCCATTCAGGTGCAAGTGTCAGCTCCTCCCTCCCATCCTGCACAGGATGGCCCATCGGGATGTTAATGGCCCATCAGGATGTGGATGGCCCATCAGGCGCACCTACGTCCCTTCTGTGTGAGGCTCTCTAGAGGGAATGCACAGCTGTCACCCACCCTAGACGTATTCAGAGACAGGCAGAGGCACAGAATGGTTAAAGTAAGAAAATGCTAACTTTCTAAAAGTGGCATTTTCAGACTTGCAACTTAAAAACCAACTTTACCATAAGTTTTGATTTTGAATTGTAAGTCCAGAGACACCAAACTGGAAATATCTATCTTTTCCCAATTGGAAATTACACTTATAAAATGTAATAAGATAATCACAATGTTAACCTATGGGAAAGATAGACCTTGCAGTAGTGAAAAATTAATTTACTAGTTTTTCACCACCAGGACATGTAAAACTTAAAAGTGCATGTCCTACTGTTTAAATACAGTGCACCCTGCCCATACGGTTGTCTAGGGCATACCTTAGGGGTTACTTATATGTATTAAAAAGGAAAGTTTGGGCCTGGCAAGAGGGCTAACTTGCCAGGTCTACATGACAGTTTACAACTGCACATACAGGCTCTGTAATGGCAGGCCTGAGACATGTTTAAAGGGCTACTAAATTGGGTGGCACAACCAGTGCTGCATGCCCACTAGTAGCATTTAATTTACAGGCCCTGGGCACATGTACTGCACTTTACTAGGGACGTATAAGTAAATTAAATATGTCAATTGTGGATAAGCCAATGTTACCATATGACAAGGATTCAGTGCCTCACATTTCCTATGGCCAGCAATAGATAAGCCATAGTACATTTGAAAGACCTTCTGTCTTAATTCATGGGTTAGAATAAATAATGCTTGCTTTTTAACATAGAGGCCATCCAGTGGGATTAAAGTCTCTTTAATTTCATCTTTAGATACTTGAGCATAACACTTATGGACCCTTTCCAGAAAGGATTGAATTATTCCCAGTATTTATTGGTGTTGAGTTAAACGTTTGTTGTAAATAAGTGCAAAATCTCAATACCTTCATGACAAGGTATCAACCAGAATGTTTTTGGAACCCGGTATGTAACCGATGGCAAAGTCATATTGATTAAAGAAATATGCCCAATGGGCCGAGCAACTGGTTTCCCACTGCATGTTTCTGAGAAATTGCAAGTTCTGATGATCGTTGCAAATCTCAAAAGGTTTCAGAGTCCCTTTCATATACTGTCCCCAACCAGTGCAGCAAACTTCATCTGCAAGAGTTCCCTTTCCAGAACTGAATACTTCCTTTCACATTTGGTAAGGATATGCCACAAAAAGAATATTGGATGCTTTAAACCATCATCTTCTTTGAGTTGCAGAAGAATGGCTCCTACTGCTCTGTCAGAGGCATCACTCTCCACAAAAAAATATTTGTAAAATCTGTATGCTGTAAAATTGAGGCCTGAGTAAAACCCAATTTTAAATTATTGAAGGCTTGTTCAGCTCTCGAGTCCCAGCAAGACTCTTGTTCTAAAACACCTCCTTCCTAATTATGTCGGTAATGTCACTGATTAAATGGGCAAACTTTCCTGCAAATTGCCAATAGAAATGGGGTAGATCTAAACAGAATTGTATTTCTATTGCTTTATTTGGAGTAGGTCAAACTTTAATTGCTGCAACCCTTAGGGGATCCATGGAAATTCTGTGCTCACTCAATCTGAAGCCCAACTACTCCACCTTGGTCTTTTCAAATTCACACTTCTCAGGTTTAAAGTGTATATTGTTTTCCCTTAAATCGGGAAGGACTTGGACAACATGTTGATGATGGATCTTGCTGTCCTTAGAGTAGTTAAGAATATCATCTAAATAGACTATCACAAACTGGTTAAGCATGTCAGAGAATTTGTGAGTCATAAATCTCAGAAAGATGGCAGGTGGATTGCGCAGACCGGAGGGCATTACCCTGTATTCAAAATGGCCCAGAGGGGTTGAGAAGGCTATCTTTCACTCGTCTTCAGCCATAATTTGCAATAGTCAGCTATTGGCTCAGGAGGGTTTAAGGATTGTTCGTGGTGACCTTGTTCAGCCCTCTGTAATGAATACAAGGTTTTAACTAATTTGACAAAAAAACATTGATGCCAGAGCTGGCGATGTGGACTGGACAATGAGACAATTTTGGATGTTTTCTTTGAGATATTGTCTCAAACGTCTTTTTCTGACTCTTATAAAGAGTAAATCTTGTCAAAGGGAATTATAACCCTAGGTTTGTGGGATAAAGCGCATTCATATTCCCTACGTGTCAGCAGAGATAATTCCTTGGGCTTCAGAAAATTATCGGAAAATTATTGATATTGGACCAGTATAGATTGGAGGGCATTACCATGCTCCAATTCTGTAATTTTATTCATATAGACGTCCTTAGGAGATCAGTAATTGTCTGGGGAATCAATCAATCAATCACAGAATTTGTAGAGCGCACTACTTACCCGCGAGGGTCTCAAGGTGCTGGGGAGAAAAAAAGGGGGGGGGGTGCTGCTACTGGTCGAACAACCAGGTCTTGAGTAGCCTCCTGAAGGTAACAGTGTTCATGAAAGAATTGTGAGGAGAGAGAGATTATTACCAATTTGAAACAGGGATTGTGTTGAGCTACTCAAGGAACTCCCAGAATCAATGTATAGCTGGGTAAAGAGATGATGTCAAAGAATATCATCTCCGTATGATCATCAAAATTCAGCATCAAAAGTATTGACATCTCCTTGATTCGACCATAAGCCAATGGAAGGCAATCCTCAATTTGGACCCGCTCAGCAAAATGCTTGCAAAACTGTGGGATGTTTCTTTCTGTCACCACTGATTTTCCATAAACAATCCTCATTCTCCACAGCCGAGGAGGGCTGCTGTTTCAAAAGTCTACCCTTCAGGAAGGCTAGCTTGAACGGTAAGTAAGAATAACAATGAACGGGAATCGCTGGAAAACCCAACAAAGGGAATGTGATATCTTTCAGTCTTTCCCCTTCTACAAAGGATGGGTTTTGATGTTTCCAGAAATTCTTTGTGGGCATAAAGGACAGAATTCGATTAGCTGTTCCGGAGATCCACAATAAATACTTCAACCATGTTCCCTTTTAGCTTCTGAAAGAGCTCCACAAGTTGCGCTTATCTGCATTGGTTCTTCACTATTAGATGTTGAAGGTACTTCTAGAGCTTGTTCTGGTCTTCTAGTGAAAATCCCTGTACTGCTTGCTGCAGGAAAAGTCCAAGTCTTGTGTTTCTCTGACTTACATTCATGCAGACGGTGTTCAATGAGTAGAGCTAAATAAATGAATTATGGGAAAGTTTGGATGAGCTTGTCCTTTATCTCATCTCTAAGACCCTACGGAACAAGGTTATCAGGTTCCTCTACACCCAGGTATTCTCAGCAGCCAATTGCCAGAGTCTCAAAATGTAAGTCAAAGAGTCAATATACCACAGCTCTATGTCAAACAAGGCTCCCTGCATGGAAATTTCTAGTCTCTCCAATATTTTCTTACAATTCATTTGTCAAAAAACGCGAATAATTAGTGTGATTCAGATCTTCAGAAGTAACCAGCAGTGCCCAAACTAATGAAGAGCTGGTCAAAGCACCTATCATGTAGCCAACCTAAGCCTTATCATCTGCAAACTGAAATGGATGATATGCAAAATGCACTGAAATGACATTCAAAAATTCCTTTAACTTATGTGGCTCCCCAGAAAGACATGGAATAGACGGGGAAGTTACTGGAAAGTCTGCACCTTCCTTGTCTTGGTCTGCCAGAAATAAGGGCAACCACTTCTAATAGCCTCAATGACAGTGGTGTTTGAAAATACACCAGGGCAACAGGTGTCTCCAAGAAAGAGCCCCATCATTGGAAAAAGCCAGATGGAAAACCTTGAGGAATTTTGAAGACTAGAGGTTCTAGTGTGGTTAAAGCTGGAGCAGAAGGTTGAACTGAAGCAAGCTGAAAACTCTGAGGCTTAAGGTCCTGGGGAAAATTCTAAAGGCAAGACAAAAACCCGGGTCAAAAATAGAACCAAGGGGGAAAAAAATGTGATAAAAAAATACTTCCCAAAAGTGCAGAGAAGTGTTCAAAATCTCTTCCTTTCACAGAAGCCAGACAGGAAGCTATGCCACAATACTATTCATTCAATAGAGAAGTCAAAAGTGGCCGCAATCTTGGATTGGGACATTGGGATTCCTGGAGTTACTGCTGGGTAAAAATCATGCCCCTGAGAGAAGTGGCTAAGACGTTAGTCAGCACCATATGCCTGGATCCCAGAAGTGAGGAGAGCAAGTTGCATCAGTGGCACAATACACCGACACTCCTCCACCTAAGTCGGCCCAAACATGAGATGACTGATGACAATGCTTGAGGGTCGGAGAGTGGAGAGTCGGACATCATGGGGCCAAAACACATAAATATTAATGAGATATATCATGCCAAAATGGTATCTAAGAGGGTCGCCTGCAACATGAGTCTTCCAAATACTGATTAATTATGGGATTGAAATCCCATTTTAGAAGTCATTAAACGTTTATGAACTCCTATAATAGGATTAGTACATTCGAAATTGGCATTTTAATGGTTACAAATACCAAAATGGAGTGTTTGCAACAGTTATAATGCTTTGTACATCTGACCCTGAATTTCTCTTGTGCTCATGTGCACGTCATGACATCTGCTTTGCTTCAGTTGGAAGCTCTAAATTATTCACAACACATTTCATACTACAAGATTCACAAGCAGCTCACTACATGTGGTAGACGTCTATGCAATGGACGCCTTGGAATCAGTCAAAGGGGGCAGAGGGAGGAGGGAGAGCTGGTGGAAGAGGTGAGGTAGTGTTGATTGAAGAGTTGAGTTTTCAGTTCCTTCCTGAAATGTGGGAGGGCTGCTGCTGGTCTGATGTTGGAGGGGATATTTATGTACATATACATATGCTTTGATATTTCTAAAATGCAAACAAGCACACATAATTGGCTGGGCTATACAAAAAGAGTGTACAATAACTTAACCAACAATAGAATAACATGTATAATTATCATAGTCAATCGCAAAATGCAATTGTGCATCAGCAGTATTTTCTGCCAATATATGATTTTGCTGCACTCATCACATTTCCCAGCATCAGCTGCATAATTTGCAGATTTACAGATACAATACCACGCCAGACACTTTACATAAGGTAACTGGTTAACCTCGGCTGTTGCTTGCTGACATCAGGCATTTACAGACTAGATAATGTTGGTAATATGGGGTTCGATCCCGAAGTCGAGGGGAGCCTTATCTCCATGGGACAAACTACTTTGGCTAATTCTGGCAGGTACAGATTCACATCCGGGTTCCTTCCCATTTCTACACACAGTTCCTCCTGATTTCAACATGCCTTCTGGCAGAAGAAGAGCAGTTAGCAAGTATAAAACAGACAGCCCCCACATGAGAGCAAGCTGCACTGACCTAATTCTTGCTGCCTCCGCTAACACGCGTGCCGCCGCCTTGTGCCTATGCACTTACTGCCCGACCGTCAGTCAACCCGCCTCCTAGATGCCCTGGTGGCCACAACTTCAGCCTTCAAGCTCTTCCAGCCGCCTTCTGCTCCGCTTTCTCCTCCACTTTCTCCTCCTCCTGGCACCGACCACACTGAACGTGCCTGCAATTGGGATCGGCCTGCTGTTGGGTTTAGCCCACTGTTAGCTGCAGTTTAGCAGCAGTTAGGGTCTCACTCATACTCGCCGCTCACTCACTGCCCATTGCTCCACCCCTTCATGTTGTGCGTAATGCTGTAATGCTTCATCATTCGCTCAAAGCGAAAAAGACAGTAGCCAAGTAACCATCACGAAACCTACGCTCATCCACTGCCAATCTCCTCTGTATCCCTAAATTCCGAAAAGCGAGACAAGGAGGGCAAGCTTTTTCTGTTAGGACAGCACAGCTATGGAATAAGTTACCAGCTCCCCTGAGAGCCTGCAATGACCTTCTCCACTTTATGGAAGCACTCAAAACCTGGCTATTCCCCATATAAGCTAAACAAACTGAGAAAGGTCCATGACCGAGCAGTAGCTTTTTCTGTCTTTCAACTGAGGCTACCGCCAAGATACCTTTGAGGTGAAAGATGCGCCTTACAAACATTTTATAATAATAATTGTCATGCTATCCCAAAGCTTTGAGTAGGCTTCTGCCCCCTACCAGGACTCAGAGCGTAGAGAGTCAGTGGAGTGTCTTGGCCGTCCTAGAGAAGGATCCATGCACTACAGCGCCAATCTGTTCATTATTGATAGAGATAGGAGTGCAGCCCCTACAGAGGAGCTCATGGAATGTATTGTTAGTCATAATTTAGACAGGGTCATTAACCATGGCTGTAAATGAATAGATTTCATTATTCATGACATCACGCAAATTTTAATGCCAATATTGTCACACAAAGTAAAGTTACTTTAATCAAAAATCTATTGCAGTATAGAAATAAGCCAAATTGGAGGTAACAGCACAGAAAGTCATTTCAATTAAATGAATTAAAATGGTCATGGTATATATAATATAATATAATATAATATAATATAATATAAACACTAAAATAGAAACATTTCCTTAAATCTCAATACTTGCAAAATCACTATTACTTATCCAAGCTCACAGCCTCCCCTGGCTACACCTTAGCCCTACTCTTTATCCTTAACTAGTGGAATATGCAATAGAAAAGCCTTACTCCTCCGCTAACATTTTTCCTAGCGGCACACAGAAAATTTGTAAACTGAATTTAACAGAATTAAAAATCTGCACAATTGAAAGTTTACGTATCAGGTTGTAAACGCCTACCATTTTTGACAGCCTGTTTTTCAAATCAGAAGAATTGGGCCAGTGCTGTGCTGGGCAAAGAAGGAGGGCTGACTCCAGGTGTCCACAATGATCCAAGAGATTCTGGACTTCAATAGAAGGTTCTGAGTTATTAGGCAAAGAGTCTCTTCCAACTTGGTCCAGCTGACTGCCTTCCTGAGCAATGAAGTCCTATCCCCACACCCATGTAACTGTTTTAATGCATTTCACACACCATAACTATAATCGTTTTGTGTAGCAGCTTCTATAGGCCGGGTGGTGCTTATATGCACGTTTTTGTGATTGAGTAGACCCGTGGATATCTTGTTTTGGATGTAGTATTTGATTGGGGAATATATCCATGCCAGGTCTTTAAATGTTCCCTTAGACCCTCTTTTTTCCAGTGTTTATTATTAATTAAGGAGGAAGCCCAGGTATTTGGCACAATCTCAGGCTACTCACTTAATCAGCAGAAGACGCAGATAGTTATGAATCGGGAAGCTGGTCTGGACGACCCTTGGGTGACGCAGGCAGCCACTTAGCTAGGCATTTATATCACCCCTGAACTGGGGCAATTGGTCGAGGGAAATATAGCCCCAGTTATTCAAAAAGCAAAGAAGGATTTTGATAGAATGCATAACCTTCACCTATACATTGTAGGCCGGTGTAATATCATTAAGATGGTCTTTCTACCTAAAGTGCTTTATCTTTTTAGGGCTATACCCTTAGAATTTGGGGAACAGTGGTTTATGGTACTAGCAAATATGCAAATAGGTTTATCTGGGCTCAAGGGAGGACCAGGAGAGCACTGAGATACATGACACTGTCAAGAGAGAGGGGAGGTTGGACGGTGCCGGATCTCAGAATGCATTTTTGGGCCGGTGCGCTACAATACATGCAGGGATTAATGGAAGGCAATGTAGAAGACCATTGGAGCAGAGCAGGATCACCAGATATATACGAGCTATTATTGGGAGACGAGGCTCGGAATTGCTTGTTGAAGTATAGCAAACCCAGCTATTATAAAAAAAATAGATTTAAAACTCTGGCAGCGGCATTCCAGATCTGGGCAGCTTTTAAAAGGAAAATTGGACTTGGGAGATTACATTTTTATACACACTTTTTAGAAATCCGACATGCCTGGAAATCTTTCAAGATAATATAATGGCTAGGTGGGAGGGGCTGGGAATCCGGAAGATAGGGGATCTCTTGGGGCCTGATGGAATTCAGCCATCTAAAGATGTACAAGCTAAATTTGGAGATGGCAAAAGAGACTTTTTAATTATCTGCAAATACGTAGCTTCTTAGGAGCGAAGAAAGGGGGATCGAACGGATTTGGTGAAGTCCATATCTTCGAGGTGGTTAGGGGTAGTGAGAGCTGCACCATTAGAAAAATTTGCTCAGAACTGTCCCAATTGAAACAGGATGATCTTGAGAAACAAGGGAGGAAATGGGCGGATAAGCTTAGCATAGATCAGGGCAGATTTGTTGAGTCTCTCCAATTAGGGCAGACCATCCTGTGCTCAGCTGGGCTGCAAGC
Organism: Calotriton arnoldi; assembly: GCA_963921515.1. Taxonomy (NCBI): domain Eukaryota; kingdom Metazoa; phylum Chordata; class Amphibia; order Caudata; family Salamandridae; genus Calotriton; species Calotriton arnoldi. The sequence goes on from CAWUFW010006892.1 coordinate 232,094, forward strand.
ACAACATTTTAAAATAATCTTCTCCTTGTATCACACCCCTGCCAAGATAGCACAATGGGGGCACTGGAAGGGATCAGATGTCCCCTCTGTAACAGTGCAGAAACAGATTTAATACACATGTGCTCAACCTGCCCCGCTTAGAAACCTTGAAGGAAATAGTAAAGTTTTTAGATCAAACCCTAAACATAAAGGTACTGCTAACACCTGAATTAATGCTCCTCTGGGTCAGCAATGGCGAAATACAAGATCCATGCCAATATTTTTTATTTTTGGCTACAGCAGTTGTGAGAATTTGTATATCCTTGGCGTGGCTTGACCGGCTGGCTCCCTCGTTTCAGAAATGGCTAGGGAGGTTGCTAGCCTTTTTAATTTAGGGGTCTATGAAAGAAAGGGTAGGAGGGCGAGGAGACTTGGCAAGTCTATCTGGGCCCCGATCTATAGATGGAAGGAGGATAGACTGGATAATAGATCCTAGCTAACCATCTGAGAAACGCTGCTTTTTTTAGGGTTTTATCCCTGAGTACTATAACAGACTGCTGGGTGCTTATAACTATTGGTGTATTAACTGTTTTATGGCCATGTTATTACATATTATTTATTAAGCAATACTCTAATTTATGTATTTAATGCCTTTCTTGGTGGAAATCAGGTTATAGCTGCAATGAAATTAACATCTGTATAACAATATGCTGCTTTTCACTATTTTGTAGGATCTTTTTATACTGTAATATTGTATGGTATTTATTGCTCTTCTCCTTTCTCTTTAACTTATGTCCAAATTTCCTCATGAACTATTTGAATATTTAATGATGGTGTTGAAATGAGAAAATGAATAGATTAAAAAAAGGAATTGAGAGGACAACCTCACCTTATCCCTCAAATTGGAGTAGACATCTTGATCCTGGCATAGTGAAGACTTTTTGGATCTTTCACCTCAGGATCAGAAGACATTCCATAAATCCTTTGCAATTGGTAATGTTTGACTCCCAAGTCGGATAATGGGAAAAATGTCTGGGGTGAAGCCCATGTAGACAATAGAATGGTGAAACATGTGTGGTGCTGTGGACATCGTTGTCATAGGATAATTCAGCTATATCTAGGTAGAAAGAATGGATCAGTTATTTTGAGTTATGTTACAAAAACACCACAGGTACTGTTCAAAGCTCTGATTAGCGCACTCAAATGTATCTGTTGAACTGGGATGAGGACTGAACAATAAGGCCACATCGATACGAAGAATCATGCTGAAAGCCTTCCAGAAGTGTGAAATTAATTGAGGCCCGCTGTCATAAATTGCGATTTGTGGTAGCCCATGTATTTGGAAAGTCTAACATCAGAAAATATAAGCCAAAAACCTGGCTGAAAGCAAGGTGTACAGGATGATGAAATTAGTCATATTAGAGAAGGAATAATTACCATTATGACAATACACCAACATTCCCCCTGCTCAAGATGATTAATGACCGCGCATGAGGCTCCTGAGATGGGCAACACAAATACCAGGGGGCAGAACTGTACAACTTCTAAAGCTTCAGGTTTGTCTGTGAACTGCTTAATATTTGACAGACTCAGGCAGGAACATTTACTGAGGAAGCATCTTCCCAAGATTGTTCACTAGGTGGGTAACCTTTGTAGTCTCTGAGGAACTATAGCTTTCCTCTACATACTTGTGAACTGCAGATTGCTTGGACTTCAAATTCTGGAGCCTCATATACAAGAATGGGAAGTCGCTGAGGATAATAGTATACAAGCATTGAAAAGGGTCTGCGCACAATTGTTTTAGCTGAGAAGAATAAGACCCAGTGAATCTTCCAGACTGAAGAAAGCTGCATCCTAAAGGCCACAGGACTTATATGTTCGGTTATTTTGCATGGCTCATAAAAGCATGGTTTGGATTTATTAGCTGAAAGGTGGGATTGTAGGAATTAAGAGGGCAACCTCACCTTATCCCTCAAATTACACTGTGGAGTAGACAATTGTATGCGTGTCTCTTCATCTTAAAATTGGTATAGTGAAGACTTTCTTGGATCTTTTACCTCAGGATCTGAAGACTTTCCAAAAATCCTATGCATTCGGTAATGTTTGACTCCCAAGTAGGATGATGAGGAAAAGTCTTGGGTGAAACCCATGTAGACAGCAGAAAGGTGAAAAATGTGTGGTGCCATGGACAGTGTTGTTACAGGATAATTCAGCTACATCTAGGTAGAAGGATCAGTTATTTTGAGTTGTGTTACAAAAACACCACAGGCATTGTTCAAAGCTCTGAGTAACACACTCAAATTTATCTTTTGGTCTGGGTTGAAAATTGCACAATAAGGCCACATTGACTTGAAGAATCTTGCTGAAAGACTTCCAGAAGTGTGAAATGAATTGAGGCCCTCTGTCATAAATTTTGATTTGTGGGAACCCATGTATTTGGAAAATCTTAAGCATGAAAAAGAAGAGAGAAGGAATCTGTTAGAAATTGGGTTTCTGGTTGGCAGAGGTATGTACTCTGTCCAAGCAAGAACCACAATCCTAGTCAGGGTAAGTCAGATACACACCTAAAACAATTCCAAAACGACAAAAATCTAATAAATACAGCCAGAGTTATACATTTTTAAAGAATATCTTGAAATATAGTGCTTAGAAACACAAAGTACCAATGGGGCTATCTGGTCACACTTGACTGGGTCAAATCTGAAAGCTCAGACCGACCACGATGAAGCACGGGTAGGATACAGGGACCAACCTTGTCCCGCTGAAAAAGTAACTTCAATGGAGGATGCATTGATGTCGAAGACACAATGCGAGGAGCAGAGGAGGCGGTGCATCGGCAATGACCCCATTGGATGTAGGGGATGCGTCAGTTCTGTTCCGCGCAGTTGGAGATGCATTGTCGGTGAACCCTTTCCGGTAAAGGCAATGCTTTATCATCAAGCCGCAAAGCAGGTGATGCGAAGTCCTCGAGCAGCAATGCAGCATTGTCTAACCACGCAGTCCGCACTGCGAGGTCCTCGAGCACCAATGTGTCGGCATCGAAGGAGATGCGTGGATTTTAGGAGAAGACAGACAGAATGTCCTCAAGTCCTGAAGTGTACTGAAGTGATGGTGTCAGAGGTTCAGTACTTATACCCAGTTATGACTTTGAAGTGGGGGAGACTTCAAAGAGAGGCCCTTGAAGTGCACAAAGTCCCTGCCCTTCATGCCCTTGCCCCAGACTCACTACAGAGGGGTATGCAGCTCTTTGTGTAGGTACAGGCACTACCCATTCAGGTGCAAGTGTCAGCTCCTCCCTCCCATCCTGCACAGGATGGCCCATCGGGATGTTAATGGCCCATCAGGATGTGGATGGCCCATCAGGCGCACCTACGTCCCTTCTGTGTGAGGCTCTCTAGAGGGAATGCACAGCTGTCACCCACCCTAGACGTATTCAGAGACAGGCAGAGGCACAGAATGGTTAAAGTAAGAAAATGCTAACTTTCTAAAAGTGGCATTTTCAGACTTACAACTTAAAAACCAACTTTACCATAAGTTTTGATTTTGAATTGTAAGTCCAGAGACACCAAACTGGAAATATCTATCTTTTCCCAATTGGAAATTACACTTATAAAATGTAATAAGATAATCACAATGTTAACCTATGGGAAAGATAGACCTTGCAGTAGTGAAAAATTAATTTACTAGTTTTTCACCACCAGGACATGTAAAACTTAAAAGTGCATGTCCTACTGTTTAAATACAGTGCACCCTGCCCATACGGTTGTCTAGGGCATACCTTAGGGGTTACTTATATGTATTAAAAAGGAAAGTTTGGGCCTGGCAAGAGGGCTAACTTGCCAGGTCTACATGACAGTTTATAACTGCACATACAGGCTCTGTAATGGCAGGCCTGAGACATGTTTAAAGGGCTACTAAATTGGGTGGCACAACCAGTGCTGCATGCCCACTAGTAGCATTTAATTTACAGGCCCTGGGCACATGTACTGCACTTTACTAGGGACGTATAAGTAAATTAAATATGTCAATTGTGGATAAGCCAATGTTACCATATGACAAGGATTCAGTGCCTCACATTTCCTATGGCCAGCAATAGATAAGCCATAGTACATTTGAAAGACCTTCTGTCTTAATTCATGGGTTAGAATAAATAATGCTTGCTTTTTAACATAGAGGCCATCCAGTGGGATTAAAGTCTCTTTAATTTAATCTTTAGATACTTGAGCATAACACTTATGGACCCTTTCCAGAAAGGATTGAATTATTCCCAGTATTTATTGGTGTTGAGTTAAACGTTTGTTGTAAATAAGTGCAAAATCTCAATACCTTCATGACAAGGTATCAACCAGAATGTTTTTGGAACCCGGTATGTAACCGATGGCAAAGTCATATTGATTAAAGAAATATGCCCAATGGGCCGAGCAACTGGTTTCCCACTGCATGTTTCTGAGAAATTGCAAGTTCTGATGATCGTTGCAAATCTCAAAAGGTTTCAGAGTCCCTTTCATATACTGTCCCCAACCAGTGCAGCAAACTTCAACTGCAAGAGTTCCCTTTCCAGAACTGAATACTTCCTTTCACATTTGGTAAGGATATGCCACAAAAAGAATATTGGATGCTTTAAACCATCATCTTCTTTGAGTTGCAGAAGAATGGCTCCTACTGCTCTGTCAGAGGCATCACTCTCCACAAAAAAATATTTGTAAAATCTGTATGCTGTAAAATTGAGGCCTGAGTAAAACCCAATTTTAAATTATTGAAGGCTTGTTCAGCTCTCGAGTCCCAGCAAGACTCTTGTTCTAAAACACCTCCTTCCTAATTATGTCGGTAATGTCACTGATTAAATGGGCAAACTTTCCTGCAAATTGCCAATAGAAATGGGGTAGATCTAAACAGAATTGTATTTCTATTGCTTTATTTGGAGTAGGTCAAACTTTAATTGCTGCAACCCTTAGGGGATCCATGAAAATTCTGTGCTCACTCAATCTGAAGCCCAACTACTCCACCTTGGTCATTTCAAATTCACACTTCTCAGGTTTAAAGTGTATATTGTTTTCCCTTAAATCGGGAAGGACTTGGACAACATGTTGATGATGGATCTTGCTGTCCTTAGAGTAGTTAAGAATATCATCTAAATAGACTACCACAAACTGGTTAAGCATGTCAGAGAATTTGTGAGTCATAAATCTCAGAAAGATGGCAGGTGGATTGCGCAGACCGGAGGGCATTACCCCGTATTCAAAATGGCCCAGAGGGGTTGAGAAGGCTATCATTCACTCGTCTTCAGCCATAATTTGCAATAGTCAGCTATTGGCTCAGGAGGGTTTAAGGATTCTTCGTGGTGACCTTGTTCAGCCCTCTGTAATGAATACAAGGTTTTAACTAATTTGACAAAAAAACATTGATGCCAGAGCTGGCGATGTGGACTGGACAATGAGACAATTTTGGATGTTTTCTTTGTGATATTGTCTCAAACGTCTTTTTCTGACTCTTATAAAGAGTAAATCTTGTCAAAGGGAATTATAACCCTAGGTTTGTGGGATAAAGCGCATTCATATTCCCTACGTGTCAGCAGAGATAATTCCTTGGGCTTCAGAAAATTATCGGAAAATTATTGATATTGGACCAGTATAGATTGGAGGGCATTACCATGCTCCAATTCTGTAATTTTATTCATATAGACGTCCTTAGGAGATCAGTAATTGTCTGGGGAATCAATCAATCAATCACAGAATTTGTAGAGCGCACTACTTACCCGCGAGGGTCTCAAGGCGCTGGGGAGAAAAAAAGGGGGGGGGAGGGTGCTGCTACTGGTCGAACAACCAGGTCTTGAGTAGCCTCCTGAAGGTAACAGTGTTCATGAAAGAATTGTGAGGAGAGAGAAATTGTTACCAATTTGAAACAGGGATTGTGTTGAGCTACTCAAGGAACTCCCAGAATCAATGTATAGCTGGGTAAAGAGATGATGTCAAAGAATATCATCTCCGTATGATCATCAAAATTCAGCATCAAAAGTATTGACATCTCCTTGATTCGACCATAAGCCAATGGAAGGCAATCCTCAATTTGGACCTGCTCAGCAAAATGCTGGCAAAACTGTGGGATGTTTCTTTCTGTCACCACTGATTTTCCATAAACAATCCTCATTCTCCACAGCCGAGGAGGGCTGCTGTTTCAAAAGTCTACCCTTCAGGAAGGCTAGCTTGAACGGTAAGTAAGAATAACAATGAACGGGAATCGCTGGAAAACCCAACAAAGGGAATGTGATATCTTTCAGACTTTCCCCTTCTACAAAGGATGGGTTTTGATGTTTTCAGAAATTCTTTGTGGGCATAAAGGACAGAATTCGATTAGATGTTCCGGAGATCCACAATAAATACTTCAACCATGTTCCCTTTTAGCTTCTGAAAGAGCTCCACAAGTTGCGCTTATCTGCATTGGTTCTTCACTATTAGATGTTGAAGGTACTTCTAGAGCTTGTTCTGGTCTTCTAGTGAAAATCCCTGTACTGCTTGCTGCAGGAAAAGTCCAAGTCTTGTGTTTCTCTGACTTACATTCATGCAGACGGTGTTCAATGAGTAGAGCTAAATAAATGAATTATGGGAAAGTTTGGATGAGCTTGTCCTTTATCTCATCTCTAAGACCCTACGGAACAAGGTTATCAGGTTCCTCTACACCCAGGTATTCTCAGCAGCCAATTGCCAGAGTCTCAAAATGTAAGTCAAAGAGTCAATATACCACAGCTCTATGTCAAACAAGGCTCCCTGCATGGAAATTTCTAGTCTCTCCAATATTTTCTTACAATTCATTTGTCAAAAAACGCGAATAATTAGTGTGATTCAGATCTTCAGAAGTAACCAGCAGTGCCCAAACTAATGAAGAGCTGGTCAAAGCACCTATCATGTAGCCAACCTAAGCCTTATCATCTGCAAACTGAAATGGATGATATGCAAAATGCACTGAAATGACATTCAAAAATTCCTTTAACTTATGTGGCTCCCCAGAAAGACATGGAATAGACGGGGAAGTTACTGGAAAGTCTGCACCTTCCTTGTCTTGGTCTGCCAGAAATAAGGGCAACCACTTCTAATAGCCTCAATGACAGTGGTGTTTGAAAATACACCAGGGCAACAGGTGTCTCCAAGAAAGAGCCCCATCATTGGAAAAAGCCAGATGGAAAACCTTGAGGAATTTTGAAGACTAGAGGTTCTAGTGTGGTTAAAGCTGGAGCAGAAGGTTGAACTGAAGCAAGCTGAAAACTCTGAGGCTTAAGGTCCTGGGGAAAATTCTAAAAGCAAGACAAAAAACCCAAGTCAAAAATAGAACCAAGGGGGAAAAAAAATGTGATAAAAAAATACTTCCCAAAAGTGCAGAGAAATGTTCAAAATCTCTTCCTTTCACAGAAGCCAGACAGGAAGCTATGCCACAATACTATTCATTCAATAGAGAAGTCAAAAGTGGCCGCAATCTTGGATTGGGACATTGGGATTCCTGGAGTTACTGCTGGGTAAAAATCATGCCCCTGAGAGAAGTGGCTAAGACGTTAGTCAGCACCATATGCCTGGATCCCAGAAGTGAGGAGAGCAAGTTGCATCAGTGGCACAATACACCGACACTCCTCCACCTAAGTCGGCCCAAACATGAGATGACTGATGACAATGCTTGAGGGTCGGAGAGTGGAGAGTCGGACATCATGGGGCCAAAACACATAAATATTAATGAGATATATCATGCCAAAATGGTATCTAAGAGGGTCGCCTGCAACATGAGTCTTCCAAATACTGATTAATTATGGGATTGAAATCCCATTTTAGAAGTCATTAAACGTTTATGAACTCCTATAATAGGATTAGTACATTCGAAATTGGCATTTTAATGGTTACAAATACCAAAATGGAGTGTTTGCAACAGTTATAATGCTTTGTACATCTGACCCTGAATTTCTCTTGTGCTCATGTGCACGTCATGACATCTGCTTTGCTTCAGTTGGAAGCTCTAAATTATTCACAACACATTTCATACTACAAGATTCACAAGCAGCTCACTACATGTGGTAGACGTCTATGCAATGGACGCCTTGGAATCAGTCAAAGGGGGCAGAGGGAGGAGGGAGAGCTGGTGGAAGAGGTGAGGTAGTGTTGATTGAAGAGTTGAGTTTTCAGTTCCTTCCTGAAATGTGGGAGGGCTGCTGCTGGTCTGATGTTGGAGGGGATATTTATGTACATATACATATGCTTTGATATTTCTAAAATGCAAACAAGCACACATAATTGGCTGGGCTATACAAAAAGAGTGTACAATAACTTAACCAACAATAGAATAACATGTATAATTATCATAGTCAATCGCAAAATGCAATTGTGCATCAGCAGTATTTTCTGCCAATATATGATTTTGCTGCACTCATCACATTTCCCAGCATCAGCTGCATAATTTGCAGATTTACAGATACAATACCACGCCAGACACTTTACATAAGGTAACTGGTTAACCTCGGCTGTTGCTTGCTGACATCAGGCATTTACAGACTAGATAATGTTGGTAATATGGGGTTCGATCCCGAAGTCGAGGGAGCCTTATCTCCATGGGACAAACTACTTTGGCTAATTCTGGCAGGTACAGATTCACATCCGGGTTCCTTCCCATTTCTACACACAGTTCCTCCTGATTTCAACATGCCTTCTGGCAGAAGAAGAGCAGTTAGCAAGTATAAAACAGACAGCCCCCACATGAGAGCAAGCTGCACTGACCTAATTCTTGCTGCCTCCGCTAACACGCGTGCCGCCGCCTTGTGCCTATGCACTTACTGCCCGACCGTCAGTCAACCCGCCCTCCTAGATGCCCTGGTGGCCACAACTTCAGCCTTCAAGCTCTTCCAGCCGCCTTCTGCTCCGCTTTCTCCTCCACTTTCTCCTCCTCCTGGCACCGACCACACTGAACGTGCCTGCAATTGGGATCGGCCTGCTGTTGGGTTTAGCCCACTGTTAGCTGCAGTTTAGCAGCAGTTAGGGTCTCACTCATACTCGCCGCTCACTCACTGCCCATTGCTCCACCCCTTCATGTTGTGCGTAATGCTGTAATGCTTCATCATTCGCTCAAAGCGAAAAAGACAGTAGCCAAGTAACCATCACGAAACCTACGCTCATCCACTGCCAATCTCCTCTGTATCCCTAAATTCCGAAAAGCGAGACAAGGAGGGCAAGCTTTTTCTGTTAGGACAGCACAGCTATGGAATAAGTTACCAGCTCCCCTGAGAGCCTGCAATGACCTTCTCCACTTTATGGAAGCACTCAAAACCTGGCTATTCCCCATATAAGCTAAACAAACTGAGAAAGGTCCATGACCGAGCAGTAGCTTTTTCTGTCTTTCAACTGAGGCTACCGCCAAGATACCTTTGAGGTGAAAGATGCGCCTTACAAACATTTTATAATAATAATTGTCATGCTATCCCAAAGCTTTGAGTAGGCTTCTGCCCCTACCAGGACTCAGAGCGTAGAGAGTCAGTGGAGTGTCTTGGCCGTCCTAGAGAAGGATCCATGCACTACAGCGCCAATCTGTTCATTATTGATAGAGATAGGAGTGCAGCCCCTACAGAGGAGCTCATGGAATGTATTGTTAGTCATAATTTAGACAGGGTCATTAACCATGGCTGTAAATGAATAGATTTCATTATTCATGACATCACGCAAATTTTAATGCCAATATTGTCACACAAAGTAAAGTTACTTTAATCAAAAATCTATTGCAGTATAGAAATAAGCCAAATTGGAGGTAACAGCACAGAAAGTCATTTCAATTAAATGAATTAAAATGGTCATGGTATATATAATATAATATAATATAATATAATATAATATAAACACTAAAATAGAAACATTTCCTTAAATCTCAATACTTGCAAAATCACTATTACTTATCCAAGCTCACAGCCTCCCCTGGCTACACCTTAGCCCTACTCTTTATCCTTAACTAGTGGAATATGCAATAGAAAAGCCTTACTCCTCCGCTAACATTTTTCCTAGCGGCACACAGAAAATGTGTAAACTGAATTTAACAGAATTAAAAATCTGCACAATTGAAAGTTTACGTATCAGGTTGTAAACGCCTACCATTTTTGACAGCCTGTTTTTCAAATCAGAAGAATTGGGCCAGTATTGTGCTGGGCAAAGAAGGAGGGCTGACTCCAGGTGTCCACAATGATCCAAGAGATTCTGGACTTCAATAGAAGGTTCTGAGTTATTAGGCAAAGAGTCTCTTCCAACTTGGTCCAGCTGACTGTCTTCCTGAGCAATGAAGTCCTATCCCCACACCCATGTAACTGTTTTAATGCATTTCACACACCATAACTATAATCGTTTTGTGTAGCAGCTTCTATAGGCCGGGTGGTGCTTATATGCACGTTTTTGTGATTGAGTAGACCCGTGGATATCTTGTTTTGGATGTAGTATTTGATTGGGGAATATATCCATGCCAGGTCTTTAAATGTTCCCTTAGACCCTCTTTTTTCCAGTGTTTATTATTAATTAAGGAGGAAGCCCAGGTATTTGGCACAATCTCAGGCTACTCACTTAATCAGCAGAAGACGCAGATAGTTATGAATCGGGAAGCTGGTCTGGACGACCCTTGGGTGACGCAGGCAGCCACTTAGCTAGGCATTTATATCACCCCTGAACTGGGGCAATTGGTCGAGGGAAATATAGCCCCAGTTATTCAAAAAGCAAAGAAGGATTTTGATAGAATGCATAACCTTCACCTATACATTGTAGGCCGGTGTAATATCATTAAGATGGTCTTTCTACCTAAAGTGCTTTATCTTTTTAGGGCTATACCCTTAGAATTTGGGGAACAGTGGTTTATGGTACTAGCAAATATGCAAATAGGTTTATCTGGGCTCAAGGGAGGACCAGGAGAGCACTGAGATACATGACACTGTCAAGAGAGAGGGGAGGTTGGACGGTGCCGGATCTCAGAATGCATTTTTGGGCCGGTGCGCTACAATACATGCAGGGATTAATGGAAGGCAATGTAGAAGACCATTGGAGCAGAGCAGGATCACCAGATATATACGAGCTATTATTGGGAGACGAGGCTCGGAATTGCTTGTTGAAGTATAGCAAACCCAGCTATTATAAAAAAATAGATTTAAAACTCTGGCAGCGGCATTCCAGATCTGGGCAGCTTTTAAAAGGAAAATTGGACTTGGGAGATTACATTTTTATACACACTTTTTAGAAATCCGACATGCCTGGAAATCTTTCAAGATAATATAATGGCTAGGTGGGAGGGGCTGGGAATCCGGAAGATAGGGGATCTCTTGGGGCCTGATGGAATTCAGCCATCTAAAGATGTACAAGCTAAATTTGGAGATGGCAAAAGAGACTTTTTTAATTATCTGCAAATACGTAGCTTCTTAGGAGCGAAGAAAGGGGGATCGAACGGATTTGGTGAAGTCCATATCTTCGAGGTGGTTAGGGGTAGTGAGAGCTGCACCATTAGAAAAATTTGCTCAGAACTGTCCCAATTGAAACAGGATGATCTTGAGAAACAAGGGAGGAAATGGGCGGATAAGCTTAGCATAGATCAGGGCAGATTTGTTGAGTCTCTCCAATTAGGGCAGACCATCCTGTGCTCAGCTGGGCTGCAAGCATAACATTTTAAAATAATCTTCTCCTTGTATCACACCCCTGCCAAGATAGCACAATGGGGGGGACTGGAAGGGATCAGATGTCCCCTCTGTAACAGTGCAGAAACAGATTTAATACACATGTGCTCAACCTGCCCCGCTTAGAAACCTTGAAGGAAATAGTAAAGTTTTTAGATCAAACCCTAAACATAAAGGTACTGCTAACACCTGAATTAATGCTCCTCTGGGTCAGCAATGGCGAAATACAAGATCCATGCCAATATTTTTTATTTTTGGCTACAGCAGTTGTGAGAATTTGTATATCCTTGGCGTGGCTTGACCGGCTGGCTCCCTCGTTTCAGAAATGGCTAGGGAGGTTGCTAGCCTTTTTAATTTAGGGGTCTATGAAAGAAAGGGTAGGAGGGCGAGGAGACTTGGCAAGTCTATCTGGGCCCCGATCTATAGATGGAAGGAGGATAGACTGGATAATAGATCCTAGCTAACCATCTGAGAAACGCTGCTTTTTTTTAGGGTTTTATCCCTGAGTACTATAACAGACTGCTGGGTGCTTATAACTATTGGTGTATTAACTGTTTTATGGCCATGTTATTACATATTATTTATTAAGCAATACTCTAATTTATGTATTTAATGCCTTTCTTGGTGGAAATCAGGTTATAGCTGCAATGAAATTAACATCTGTATAACAATATGCTGCTTTTCACTATTTTGTAGGATCTTTTTATACTGTAATATTGTATGGTATTTATTGCTCTTCTCCTTTCTCTTTAACTTATGTCCAAATTTCCTCATGAACTATTTGAATATTTAATGATGGTGTTGAAATGAGAAAATGAATAGATTAAAAAAAGGAATTGAGAGGACAACCTCACCTTATCCCTCAAATTGGAGTAGACATCTTGATCCTGGCATAGTGAAGACTTTTTGGATCTTTCACCTCAGGATCAGAAGACATTCCATAAATCCTTTGCAATTGGTAATGTTTGACTCCCAAGTCGGATAATGGGAAAAATGTCTGGGGTGAAGCCCATGTAGACAATAGAATGGTGAAACATGTGTGGTGCTGTGGACATCGTTGTCATAGGATAATTCAGCTATATCTAGGTAGAAAGAATGGATCAGTTATTTTGAGTTATGTTACAAAAACACCACAGGTACTGTTCAAAGCTCTGATTAGCGCACTCAAATGTATCTGTTGAACTGGGATGAGGACTGAACAATAAGGCCACATCGATACGAAGAATCATGCTGAAAGCCTTCCAGAAGTGTGAAATTAATTGAGGCCCGCTGTCATAAATTGCGATTTGTGGTAGCCCATGTATTTGGAAAGTCTAACATCAGAAAATATAAGCCAAAAACCTGGCTGAAAGCAAGGTGTACAGGATGATGAAATTAGTCATATTAGAGAAGGAATAATTACCATTATGACAATACACCAACATTCCCCCTGCTCAAGATGATTAATGACCGCGCATGAGGCTCCTGAGATGGGCAACACAAATACCAGGGGGCAGAACTGTACAACTTCTAAAGCTTCAGGTTTGTCTGTGAACTGCTTAATATTTGACAGACTCAGGCAGGAACATTTACTGAGGAAGCATCTTCCCAAGATTGTTCACTAGGTGGGTAACCTTTGTAGTCTCTGAGGAACTATAGCTTTCCTCTACATACTTGTGAACTGCAGATTGCTTGGACTTCAAATTCTGGAGCCTCATATACAAGAATGGGAAGTCGCTGAGGATAATAGTATACAAGCATTGAAAAGGGTCTGCGCACAATTGTTTTAGCTGAGAAGAATAAGACCCAGTGAATCTTCCAGACTGAAGAAATCTGCATCCTAAAGGCCACAGGACTTATATGTTCGGTTATTTTGCATGGCTCATAAAAGCATGGTTTGGATTTATTAGCTGAAAGGTGGGATTGTAGGAATTAAGAGGGCAACCTCACCTTATCCCTCAAATTACACTGTGGAGTAGACAATTGTATGCGTGTCTCTTCATCTTAAAATTGGTATAGTGAAGACTTTCTTGGATCTTTTACCTCAGGATCTGAAGACTTTCCAAAAATCCTATGCATTCGGTAATGTTTGACTCCCAAGTAGGATGATGAGGAAAAGTCTTGGGTGAAACCCATGTAGACAGCAGAAAGGTGAAAAATGTGTGGTGCCATGGTCAGTGTTGTTACAGGATAATTCAGCTACATCTAGGTAGAAGGATCAGTTATTTTGAGTTGTATTACAAAAACACCACAGGCATTGTTCAAAGCTCTGAGTAACACACTCAAATTTATCTTTTGGTCTGGGTTGAAAATTGCACAATAAGGCCACATTGACTTGAAGAATCTTGCTGAAAGACTTCCAGAAGTGTGAAATGAATTGAGGCCCTCTGTCATAAATTTTGATTTGTGGGAACCCATGTATTTGGAAAATCTTATGCATGAAAAAGAAGAGAGAAGGAATCTGTTAGAAATTGGGTTTCTGGTTGGCAGAGGTATGTACTCTGTCCAAGCAAGAACCACAATCCTAGTCAGGGTAAGTCAGATACACACCTAAAACAATTCCAAAACGACAAAAATCTAATAAATACAGCCAGAGTTATACATTTTTAAAGAATATCTTGAAATATAGTGCTTAGAAACACAAAGTACCAATGGGGCTATCTGGTCACACTTGACTGGGTCAAATCTGAAAGCTCAGACCGACCACGATGAAGCGCGGGTAGGATACAGGGACCAACCTTGTCCCGCTGAAAAAGTAACTTCAATGGAGGATGCATTGATGTCGAAGACACAATGCGAGGAGTAGAGGAGGCGGTGCATCGGCAATGACCCCATTGGATGTAGGGGATGCGTCAGTTCTGTTCCGCGCAGTTGGAGATGCATTGTCGGTGAACCCTTTCCGGTAAAGGCAATGCTTTATCATCAAGCCGCAAAGCAGGTGATGCGAAGTCCTCGAGCAGCAATTCAGCATTGTCTAACCACGCAGTCCGCACTGCGAGGTCCTCGAGCACCAATGTGTCGGCATCGAAGGAGATGCGTGGATTTTAGGAGAAGACAGACAGAATGTCCTCAAGTCCTGAAGTGTACTGAAGTGATGGTGTCAGAGGTTCAGTACTTATACCCAGTTATGACTTTGAAGTGGGGAGACTTCAAAGAGAGGCCCTTGAAGTGCACAAAGTCCCTGCCCTTCATGCCCTTGCCCCAGACTCACTACAGAGGGGTATGCAGCTCTTTGTGTAGGTACAGGCACTACCCATTCAGGTGCAAGTGTCAGCTCCTCCCTCCCATCCTGCACAGGATGGCCCATCGGGATGTTAATGGCCCATCAGGATGTGGATGGCCCATCAGGCGCACCTACATACCTTCTGTGTGAGGCTCTCTAGAGGGAATGCACAGCTGTCACCCACCCTAGACGTATTCAGAGACAGGCAGAGGCACAGAATGGTTAAAGTAAGAAAATGCTAACTTTCTAAAAGTGGCATTTTCAGACTTACAACTTAAAAACCAACTTTACCATAAGTTTTGATTTTGAATTGTAAGTCCAGAGGCACCAAACTGGAAATATCTATCTTTTCCCAATTGGAAATTACACTTATAAAATGTAATAAGATAATCACAATGTTAACCTATGGGAAAGATAGACCTTGCAGTAGTGAAAAATTAATTTACTAGTTTTTCACCACCAGGACATGTAAAACTTAAAAGTGCATGTCCTACTGTTTAAATACAGTGCACCCTGCCCATACGGTTGTCTAGGGCATACCTTAGGGGTTACTTATATGTATTAAAAAGGAAAGTTTGGGCCTGGCAAGAGGGCTAACTTGCCAGGTCTACATGACAGTTTATAACTGCACATACAGGCTCTGTAATGGCAGGCCTGAGACATGTTTAAAGGGCTACTAAATTGGGTGGCACAACCAGTGCTGCATGCCCACTAGTAGCATTTAATTTACAGGCCCTGGGCACATGTACTGCACTTTACTAGGGACGTATAAGTAAATTAAATATGTCAATTGTGGATAAGCCAATGTTACCATATGACAAGGATTCAGTGCCTCACATTTCCTATGGTCAGCAATAGATAAGCCATAGTACATTTGAAAGACCTTCTGTCTTAATTCATGGGTTAGAATAAATAATGCTTGCTTTTTAACATAGAGGCCATCCAGTGGGATTAAAGTCTCTTTAATTTAATCTTTAGATACTTGAGCATAACACTTATGGACCCTTTCCAGAAAGGATTGAATTATTCCCAGTATTTATTGGTGTTGAGTTAAACGTTTGTTGTAAATAAGTGCAAAATCTCAATACCTTCATGACAAGGTATCAACCAGAATGTTTTTGGAACCCGGTATGTAACCGATGGCAAAGTCATATTGATTAAAGAAATATGCCCAATGGGCCGAGCAACTGGTTTCCCACTGCATGTTTCTGAGAAATTGCAAGTTCTGATGATCGTTGCAAATCTCAAAAGGTTTCAGAGTCCCTTTCATATACTGTCCCCAACCAGTGCAGCAAACTTCAACTGCAAGAGTTCCCTTTCCAGAACTGAATACTTCCTTTCACATTTGGTAAGGATATGCCACAAAAAGAATATTGGATGCTTTAAACCATCATCTTCTTTGAGTTGCAGAAGAATGGCTCCTACTGCTCTGTCAGAGGCATCACTCTCCACAAAAAAATATTTGTAAAATCTGTATGCTGTAAAATTGAGGCCTGAGTAAAACCCAATTTTAAATTATTGAAGGCTTGTTCAGCTCTCGAGTCCCAGCAAGACTCTTGTTCTAAAACACCTCCTTCCTAATTATGTCGGTAATGTCACTGATTAAATGGGCAAACTTTCCTGCAAATTGCCAATAGAAATGGGGTAGATCTAAACAGAATTGTATTTCTATTGCTTTATTTGGAGTAGGTCAAACTTTAATTGCTGCAACCCTTAGGGGATCCATGAAAATTCTGTGCTCACTCAATCTGAAGCCCAACTACTCCACCTTGGTCTTTTCAAATTCACACTTCTCAGGTTTAAAGTGTATATTGTTTTCCCTTAAATCGGGAAGGACTTGGACAACATGTTGATGATGGATCTTGCTGTCCTTAGAGTAGTTAAGAATATCATCTAAATAGACTACCACAAACTGGTTAAGCATGTCAGAGAATTTGTGAGTCATAAATCTCAGAAAGATGGCAGGTGGATTGCGCAGACCGGAGGGCATTACCCCGTATTCAAAATGGCCCAGAGGGGTTGAGAAGGCTATCATTCACTCGTCTTCAGCCATAATTTGCAATAGTCAGCTATTGGCTCAGGAGGGTTTAAGGATTCTTCGTGGTGACCTTGTTCAGCCCTCTGTAATGAATACAAGGTTTTAACTAATTTGACAAAAAAACATTGATGCCAGAGCTGGCGATGTGGACTGGACAATGAGACAATTTTGGATGTTTTCTTTGAGATATTGTCTCAAACGTCTTTTTCTGACTCTTATAAAGAGTAAATCTTGTCAAAGGGAATTATAACCCTAGGTTTGTGGGATAAAGCGCATTCATATTCCCTACGTGTCAGCAGAGATAATTCCTTGGGCTTCAGAAAATTATCGGAAAATTATTGATATTGGACCAGTATAGATTGGAGGGCATTACCATGCTCCAATTCTGTAATTTTATTCATATAGACGTCCTTAGGAGATCAGTAATTGTCTGGGGAATCAATCAATCAATCACAGAATTTGTAGAGCGCACAACTTACCCGCGAGGGTCTCAAGGCGCTGGGGAGAAAAAAAGGGGGGGGGAGGGTGCTGCTACTGGTCGAACAACCAGGTCTTGAGTAGCCTCCTGAAGGTAACAGTGTTCATGAAAGAATTGTGAGGAGAGAGAGATTGTTACCAATTTGAAACAGGGATTGTGTTGAGCTACTCAAGGAACTCCCAGAATCAATGTATAGCTGGGCAAAGAGATGATGTCAAAGAATATCATCTCCGTATGATCATCAAAATTCAGCATCAAAAGTATTGACATCTCCTTGATTCGACCATAAGCCAATGGAAGGCAATCCTCAATTTGGACCTGCTCAGCAAAATGCTTGCAAAACTGTGGGATGTTTCTTTCTGTCACCACTGATTTTCCATAAACAATCCTCATTCTCCACAGCCGAGGAGGGCTGCTGTTTCAAAAGTCTACCCTTCAGGAAGGCTAGCTTGAACGGTAAGTAAGAATAACAATGAACGGGAATCGCTGGAAAACCCAACAAAGGGAATGTGATATCTTTCAGTCTTTCCCCTTCTACAAAGGATGGGTTTTGATGTTTCCAGAAATTCTTTGTGGGCATAAAGGACAGAATTCGATTAGATGTTCCGGAGATCCACAATAAATACTTCAACCATGTTCCCTTTTAGCTTCTGAAAGAGCTCCACAAGTTGCGCTTATCTGCATTGGTTCTTCACTATTAGATGTTGAAGGTACTTCTAGAGCTTGTTCTGGTCTTCTAGTGAAAATCCCTGTACTGCTTGCTGCAGGAAAAGTCCAAGTCTTGTGTTTCTCTGACTTACATTCATGCAGACGGTGTTCAATGAGTAGAGCTAAATAAATGAATTATGGGAAAGTTTGGATGAGCTTGTCCTTTATCTCATCTCTAAGACCCTACGGAACAAGGTTATCAGGTTCCTCTACACCCAGGTATTCTCAGCAGCCAATTGCCAGAGTCTCAAAATGTAAGTCAAAGAGTCAATATACCACAGCTCTATGTCAAACAAGGCTCCCTGCATGGAAATTTCTAGTCTCTCCAATATTTTCTTACAATTCATTTGTCAAAAAACGCGAATAATTAGTGTGATTCAGATCTTCAGAAGTAACCAGCAGTGCCCAAACTAATGAAGAGCTGGTCAAAGCACCTATCATGTAGCCAACCTAAGCCTTATCATCTGCAAACTGAAATGGATGATATGCAAAATGCACTGAAATGACATTCAAAAATTCCTTTAACTTATGTGGCTCCCCAGAAAGACATGGAATAGACGGGGAAGTTACTGGAAAGTCTGCACCTTCCTTGTCTTGGTCTGCCAGAAATAAGGGCAACCACTTCTAATAGCCTCAATGACAGTGGTGTTTGAAAATACACCAGGGCAACAGGTGTCTCCAAGAAAGAGCCCCATCATTGGAAAAAGCCAGATGGAAAACCTTGAGGAATTTTGAAGACTAGAGGTTCTAGTGTGGTTAAAGCTGGAGCAGAAGGTTGAACTGAAGCAAGCTGAAAACTCTGAGGCTTAAGGTCCTGGGGAAAATTCTAAAGGCAAGACAAAAACCCGGGTCAAAAATAGAACCAAGGGGGAAAAAAATGTGATAAAAAAATACTTCCCAAAAGTGCAGAGAAGTGTTCAAAATCTCTTCCTTTCACAGAAGCCAGACAGGAAGCTATGCCACAATACTATTCATTCAATAGAGAAGTCAAAAGTGGCCGCAATCTTGGATTGGGACATTGGGATTCCTGGAGTTACTGCTGGGTAAAAATCATGCCCCTGAGAGAAGTGGCTAAGACGTTAGTCAGCACCATATGCCTGGATCCCAGAAGTGAGGAGAGCAAGTTGCATCAGTGGCACAATACACCGACACTCCTCCACCTAAGTCGGCCCAAACATGAGATGACTGATGACAATGCTTGAGGGTCGGAGAGTGGAGAGTCGGACATCATGGGGCCAAAACACATAAATATTAATGAGATATATCATGCCAAAATGGTATCTAAGAGGGTCGCCTGCAACATGAGTCTTCCAAATACTGATTAATTATGGGATTGAAATCCCATTTTAGATTTCATTAAACGTTTATGAACTCCTATAATAGGATTAGTACATTCGAAATTGGCATTTTAATGGTTACAAATACCAAAATGGAGTGTTTGCAACAGTTATAATGCTTTGTACATCTGACCCTGAATTTCTCTTGTGCTCATGTGCACGTCATGACATCTGCTTTGCTTCAGTTGGAAGCTCTAAATTATTCACAACACATTTCATACTACAAGATTCACAAGCAGCTCACTACATGTGGTAGACGTCTATGCAATGGACGCCTTGGAATCAGTCAAAGGGGGCAGAGGGAGGAGGGAGAGCTGGTGGAAGAGGTGAGGTAGTGTTGATTGAAGAGTTGAGTTTTCAGTTCCTTCCTGAAATGTGGGAGGGCTGCTGCTGGTCTGATGTTGGAGGGGATATTTATGTACATATACATATGCTTTGATATTTCTAAAATGCAAACAAGCACACATAATTGGCTGGGCTATACAAAAAGAGTGTACAATAACTTAACCAACAATAGAATAACATGTATAATTATCATAGTCAATCGCAAAATGCAATTGTGCATCAGCAGTATTTTCTGCCAATATATGATTTTGCTGCACTCATCACATTTCCCAGCATCAGCTGCATAATTTGCAGATTTACAGATACAATACCACGCCAGACACTTTACATAAGGTAACTGGTTAACCTCGGCTGTTGCTTGCTGACATCAGGCATTTACAGACTAGATAATGTTGGTAATATGGGGTTCGATCCCGAAGTCGAGGGAGCCTTATCTCCATGGGACAAACTACTTTGGCTAATTCTGGCAGGTACAGATTCACATCCGGGTTCCTTCCCATTTCTACACACAGTTCCTCCTGATTTCAACATGCCTTCTGGCAGAAGAAGAGCAGTTAGCAAGTATAAAACAGACAGCCCCCACATGAGAGCAAGCTGCACTGACCTAATTCTTGCTGCCTCCGCTAACACGCGTGCCGCCGCCTTGTGCCTATGCACTTACTGCCCGACCGTCAGTCAACCCGCCCTCCTAGATGCCCTGGTGGCCACAACTTCAGCCTTCAAGCTCTTCCAGCCGCCTTCTGCTCCGCTTTCTCCTCCACTTTCTCCCTCCTCCTAGCACCGACCACACTGAACGTGCCTGCAATTGGGATCGGCCTGCTGTTGGGTTTAGCCCACTGTTAGCTGCAGTTTAGCAGCAGTTAGGGTCTCACTCATACTCGCCGCTCACTCACTGCCCATTGCTCCACCCCTTCATGTTGTGCGTAATGCTGTAATGCTTCATCATTCGCTCAAAGCGAAAAAGACAGTAGCCAAGTAACCATCACGAAACCTACGCTCATCCACTGCCAATCTCCTCTGTATCCCTAAATTCCGAAAAGCGAGACAAGGAGGGCAAGCTTTTTCTGTTAGGACAGCACAGCTATGGAATAAGTTACCGGCTCCCCTGAGAGCCTGCAATGACCTTCTCCACTTTATGGAAGCACTCAAAACCTGGCTATTCCCCATATAAGCTAAACAAACTGAGAAAGGTCCATGACCGAGCAGTAGCTTTTTCTGTTTTTCAACTGAGGCTACCGCCAAGATACCTTTGAGGTGAAAGATGCGCCTTACAAACATTTTATAATAATAATTGTCATGCTATCCCAAAGCTTTGAGTAGGCTTCTGCCCCCTACCAGGACTCAGAGCGTAGAGAGTCAGTGGAGTGTCTTGGCCGTCCTAGAGAAGGATCCATGCACTACAGCGCCAATCTGTTCATTATTGATAGAGATAGGAGTGCAGCCCCTACAGAGGAGCTCATGGAATATATTGTTAGTCATAATTTAGACAGGGTCATTAACCATGGCTGTAAATGAATAGATTTCATTATTCATGACATCACGCAAATTTTAATGCCAATATTGTCACACAAAGTAAAGTTACTTTAATCAAAAATCTATTGCAGTATAGAAATAAGCCAAATTGGAGGTAACAGCACAGAAAGTCATTTCAATTAAATGAATTAAAATGGTCATGGTATATATAATATAATATAATATAAACACTAAAATAGAAACATTTCCTTAAATCTCAATACTTGCAAAATCACTATTACTTATCCAAGCTCACAGCCTCCCCTGGCTACACCTTAGCCCTACTCTTTATCCTTAACTAGTGGAATATGCAATAGAAAAGCCTTACTCCTCCGCTAACATTTTTCCTAGCGGCACACAGAAAATTTGTAAACTGAATTTAACAGAATTAAAAATCTTTACAATTGAAAGTTTACGTATCAGGTTGTAAACGCCTACCATTTTTGACAGCCTGTTTTTCAAATCAGAAGAATTGGGCCAGTGCTGTGCTGGGCAAAGAAGGAGGGCTGACTCCAGGTGTCCACAATGATCCAAGAGATTCTGGACTTCAATAGAAGGTTCTGAGTTATTAGGCAAAGAGTCTCTTCCAACTTGGTCCAGCTGACTGTCTTCCTGAGCAATGAAGTCCTATCCCCACACCCATGTAACTGTTTTAATGCATTTCACACACCATAACTATAATCTTTACTATTATCTCTCTGTGTAGTACGTATTGTATTGAGCAGGGCCAAAATCAGTCCTAGCAAACTTTCAAAACCATCCTGGTCCCTTCTTATCCACTCTCTCTCTTTCCATCTATCTATTTTCTGTCTCTCTCCTTTCCCTCTTTCTCTGATCTCTTCCTTTTCCCTCTCTCTTTCATCACCTTCGTTTACATTTCCCTCCTCTCTCTCCCTCTTTGCTTATGCCCACACTGTGTCAGAGGCATCAGCAACAGCCCCAGGACTTCAAAAATAGGCCTTGAAAGGCTCCGGCCCACCAGGGCAGTGCCCAATTAGATAAATGGTCATTCGAGCCCTGGCATCATGTTCTAAAGGATAATAGCTTGAATGTTAACTTTATATCTGCAGGTTGTACAGACCTGTTGAACTAGCCTTTCAGGCAGTCTGGCCCTACCAAATGGGCCAGCTCGTAATGGCAAGTGTGTGGGCTGTTTTTTTGTGAAATCACAGCCTACAGGCCAACAAAAATGACCCAGACACTGACCCATGCAAGCTGGCCCATCTGGTACTGCAACAAACCCAGAAATTCCAGTCCGGCAACGGCCACTTAGCTCATGGACGCATTGTGGTGCAGTTAGGAGTATAATTCCCTCCCTCCCTCCCCTTTAGTTCAGTTCTCACAGAGCCAGTTGCAGTCCCACCTTTCCTGTGTCCTCACACTACATGCCTCTTTTCTTTTATACTATTGTGTACCTCCTTTGACTAGTTCGGCACATCTTTAGCACTAAATTCCATAAGTTTATGTAGGTTTTCAGTGACCATGTTGTTGATTAAAGATGAGGCATGCTGCCCATAGTCCTACCCCTGCAGAAAGAGAAACTTTAAAGCATCGAGCCTTACAGAGACACCAAGGCCAGTAATCACTTGGATTTCCTCCTTTATGCAAATCCCATGTGTCTAATGATTAGAGCAAGTTGACCCCTGATGGCCCTTGGCTCCATGTGAAGTTGGTGCAGGTGATCTCAGCACTTATGGTAAAGGTTCAGAAAGGCCTGCACCTTTGGTTCTGTAGCAGTTCACCTGCACCATCATATGTACCAGTTTCCACATAATTAGCCCTAATCTACAGTTCTTTTGTCCTATACCTCCAAGGTAGATAGTTTATTTATTTATTCTATGATTACATAAAACCACTACAAAAAATCCAATTAAAATAATTAAATAACCAGCAAACTATAACACCTAACAGAGCACAGTATTATTTCGTCTGTCTTCAAAGAAAACTGTCTAAAAATGATTTTGGGGGGGCGTGGCCAAGATGGCGGCGGGAGCGTGGTCAAGATGGCGGCGAGCTAAGACGTGTTTTGTCTTCGCTCCTCCACCCGCCAATTTCCAGCACCGGCCTCTGGCCCTAATAGCATAAGGATCAGCCATCGAGCTTCCTGGGGCACCCAAGAGCATCATACGACCTACCGGGTGACTCCTGGGTCCACGCGGGGGTCTCTGCGGCTGCAGACTCGGGCCTGCCCTGGACCCCGTGAGTGGCGTTGGAGACAGTCGGCGTGCGGCGTAGAGACACGCCGCGGCCCTGATCACGAGCAGCGGGGACGAGCGGCCCGGTCTGCGGCGCCGCAGAGACGACGACGCTTCCTCGGCCTTAATCGGTGGGTCCCGGGGGCGGCCGTCGGAGCACATCGAGGAGCCTGACTGACGCGTCCCCCTGAGAGCGCTGCCGGAGGCGAGACAACACCTTTGGGGGCCTGCGGGGCTCCGCCGTCGTCGGACCGTGGGAGCCCGGGAGGTGAGCCCTGTGAACCCCTCCCGCCCTGCCGGGCCTCCGTCCTGCTGAGTCCATCGCCGGGAGCCCTTCCAAATCCCCGCCTTGCTGACTCCAGCCACTCCCGACCTACTTGCCTGTTGACCGACTCTTGGTCCGACGCGCCTGGAGATGGCAGACTGATTCAGCACCGGGCGCCATCTTAGCGGCCTGTATATCTCACCCGCTTGGTCCCGACACCGGCCTCTCCTTGTGTGGCGGTGACATCGACGCTCGGTGGAGTGGCTGATCGGGGGCACTTCGGCCTCCGGCCCTGTGGTCCACATCGGCGGTCTCCCCGGGTGCGCTGGGCGGCTCCCGGACTGACCTGGGCCTAGCGACTGCCTGCCGGCTGCCCTCACGACATCGGCGCACCTAAGGTGGGTTCCTGCAGCTAGCATTGGGGTCTCCCCCTGTAGTGGGCTCCTCGGGGTGTGCAGCCCTACCCGAAGATGACGCTGCGGGCCCGGGCTCAGTTGAACTATTGACTCCCTCCTCACACATCTTGGGCCCGGCACCCCCACCGAGACAGCCTCCCCGCCTCCCTGTTCACACGCTACGCCTCCGCCTAACCACACTCATACGGGCGTTTGGTTCCCCTGCAAGGTCTCCTACCAATCGTCCTGGGGCATTCCTGGACAAACTCGCCCACCTGGTCCCCCGGCCCGAGTCCATTTGGACCTCACTCCACCTCTGCAGGGGCACCCATAGCTGGGGAGGAGTGGACCCTGACCATGGCCTCGGCCAGGGGTCGGAAGGACAAGTCTGCCACCAGGGAAAAAAACGCATTGAAGGACTTGTTCGCCAAGGCACAAAGTGGGGGGTCTGGCGACCGGAGACGCTTGAGCCCATCATCGCAGATGGAGGCCTCGTCGGATGCTCCTGTGACACGGAGCTTCTTGGAGTCTCTGTTTGCCGCCCTGCGCGAGGACCTCCAAACAGTCAAGCGTGACTTAACCGCGGAACTTAGAGACGTCCGCAGGGATGTGGATGACATAGGGGAGAGGGTGGCGACCCTGGAAGACAAAAGTGACTCTCGAGACACTGAGATGGTGGCTTTACAACAGGAGGTCCTCCGTATTCACGAGCAACAGGTGGATGTGCAGTCTCATTTGGAGGACCTGGAAAATCGTTCCCGGCGCCATAACATCAGGATCCGAGGGGTGGGCACTAATGAAGAAGCCGGGGACATATTTGCCTACGTCCGGGAATTGTTCAACCACATTCTGGGTAATCCCCTTGACACTCCGTTGAAACTGGATCACGCTCATAGGGTAGGCCTGCCCAGGGCGGCGACAGCGCCTCCCGCAGACATAGTGGTCTGCGTCCAAGACTTCCATACTAAAGAAGAGATCTTGCGTAAGGCGCGCTCCCTACAACAAATTTCTTTCCGCAACCAGACGCCCTCCCTGTACCAGGACCTTGCAGCGATTACCCTTCAGAAGCGCAGAACCTTCCGGCCCATCACGGAAGTCCTCAGACAGCGCAACATCCCCTACTCCTGGGGGCATCCGTTCCGCCTAGTGTTCCGGCATGATGGCAAATTATTCCAGCTTCGCTCGCTGTCGGAGGCCAGTAAGCTCCTCGGGATCACCCTCCCGGAAGACGCAGACGAGGGGGCTCGTTCAGACCATGGGTCCGGAGATGGAAGACCACAGTGGAGACAGCAGAGACGACACCGAGGGGCCCGCCGACCGGATCCCGCGGTGATTAAGATGGAGCAGCAAGCGGCTCTGGAGGCATTGCCGGGGGCATTGGCTAAAGCATCAACTGACTGATTATTCCTGGTTACATTGATGTATCCTTTCTTTAATATACCTGGGGTGGAGGAGGGAGGGGGAAGAGCTGACATTGGCCACGCGATCGCCCGATGGACCTCCTCTCTGTTCATCCCTGGATGACGGACAATGTTTGAACATTGAACTATTTTCAGCGCCCGTTGCGCTTATTGGGGTTCCTTTTTTTTTCTTCCCTTCCTTTTTTAGTTGGGATTTTCTTTTCCTTTTTGCATCCTTCGCCCTCTTTCCCCTGTTCCCAGCTTGGGGCTCCCCGTGGCTCATAGGACACTTTCACCTTCTAGCCGCTAGGCTGCTGCTGTATGAGGATTGCATGTGGCTGTGCCAGAGTCCTGTCTTTACAGGGACTCCCTTGGGGCATACACAACCCCCCCAGGTCTGAATGCCGCCTCCCTCCATTAAAATCCTCACTCTCAATGTGAGGGGCCTTAACAACCTGATCAAACGGAGGGCACTCCTCTCTTATCTTGAGGGCACTGGGTGGATATCTGTCTCCTTCAAGAGACTCATCTCCTTGCCAAAGACTGTCACAGGCTCCGGTCCCGTTCCTTTCCAACTCAATTTTACTCTTCTGGACCTGCAAAGAGAGCTGGGGTGGCCATCTTGGTTTCGAAATCCTTTCAGGGACGGGTGGCGTAAAAGGGGGCTGAAATACGAGGTAAGCTCCTCACATACCAATTCACTGCAGGGGGACGTACATTCACGGTGGGTTCCATTTACGCACCCAACGGCAGCCAGGAACGCTTCCTGGGTGAAGCATTGATGGAAGCGATGGCCACCCAAGATCGCCAGATACTGATCGGGGGGGACCTCAATTTAGTGTTTGATAATGTCACGGACCGCTCTGCACAACGCACTAGCCAAGTCGGTTCCCTTTCTCCGACCGGACACGCCAACTTACATGACCTTGGCCTTACGGACCTATGGCGACACTTCCACCCTGACACGAGGGACTTCTCCTTTTACTCCCATGCACATAAAACATACGCCAGACTAGATTATTTTCTGGGCATCAAACCCATCCTGGATATTGCGCTCTCGGCTGACATACTAGCGGCGACCCTTTCCGACCACTCTCCTGTGGTACTCACCTTAGCCTTCCCGCAGGCGCATCCCCCGGCTAGACATTGGCGATTTAGAGACACTCTTTTACACCGCCAAGACACGGTCACACGCCTACAGCAGACTTTAGATGATTATTTGCTACATAACGACAACTCAG
This sequence comes from Calotriton arnoldi, assembly GCA_963921515.1. Taxonomy (NCBI): domain Eukaryota; kingdom Metazoa; phylum Chordata; class Amphibia; order Caudata; family Salamandridae; genus Calotriton; species Calotriton arnoldi. The sequence continues at coordinate 258,851 of CAWUFW010006892.1, forward strand.
ATACAGTCCTTTCCACTAGATGGGCGGCCCTCAAATCGGTGATAAGAGGCGAAGTGATAGCTATATCCGCGGCTGACAATAAAGAGCGCCAGAGAAAGAGGGAGGAATTGACCCTTAGGGTGCGGGAGTTGGAGCTGATGCACCACCGCACGGGGGCCCCACGGGCGTGGAGACAGTTAACGCCAGCCAGATTGCAACTGACGGCCCTGGATAGGGATAAGGCAGAATATGTGGCAATGCGCTTGCGACATTCCTTCTATGTGGGAGGGGACAAGTGTGGGCGATTACTCGCGCACAAACTACGGGAGGCCCGACAACGAGATGGAGTCCGGGAGGTCAGGGGTCACTCAGGAGCGCTCCACACAGATGACTCGGCCATTGCCGAGACATTCCGGGAATTTTACGCACAGCTTTATGCTGAGCAGCCCTTGGAGGCACCGGACATTGACTCTTACTTAGCCCAGGCTCATCTTCCCAGCTTAACGCCTGACCAAGCGGCCCACATTGAGAGGGAGATCAGGGTCGAGGAGGTCATAGCTGCCATAGCCCGCATGAAACTGGGTAAATCGCCTGGCCCCGATGGTTACACTGCGGCCTTTTATAAGCAATTTTGCACTACGCTGGCTCCACTCCTTTCTCCGCTCTTAAACTCCTTCGCCGAACCTGGCGCAATCCCCGCATCCATGTTAGAGGCAGCAGTAGCCGTTATTCCGAAGCCAGGGAAAGATAAAACATCATGCGGGTCCTACCGACCTATTTCGCTGTTAAACATTGACCTGAAACTGTATACCGGGATCCTGGCTGCCCACCTAAGCCCTCATATGCAGGGATTAGTGGACCCTGATCAGGCTGGTTTTATACTGCAGCGTCAGATGAGCGACAACACCAAACGAGTCGCACACTTGATTGAAAAGGCCTCCCGCATTCCCGGAGAATACATGCTGTTGACGGTGGATGCGGAGAAAGCCTTCGACCGCATCCACTGGCCATATCTCGAGCAGACACTGATACGCGCCGGTATCCGAGAGAAGATGCGAACGCACATTTTGAATTGCTATCGCTTCCCCACTGCTACAGTCCGAGTGAATGGCCACACCTCAGCTCCGTTCCCTATCAGTAGGGGCACTAGACAGGGGTGCCCTCTGTCGCCCCTGCTCTTTGCACTCTGCATGGAGCCGTTTGCTCAGAGGGTCCGAGACCATCCCCGGATCACTGGTATTCGCTTTGGCGGGGACACCCATACTGTAAGCCTTTACGCGGACGACGTGCTGGCCACTCTCACACACCCTGCGACTGCTCTGGGGAGCTTCTTGGGAGAATTAGAGGTCTTCGGGAAGGTCTCCGGTTTTAAGATCAACCTGACGAAATCTGTGGCGCTCGGTTTATCTTTACCAAAGGCCGTCTTGGCGGACCTTCAAGCTTGTTATCCGCTGCATTGGTCCGATGAGTCGGTTCCTTACCTCGGCATACAGCTGGCTCTGACTCTACAAACTATGAGACAAATTAATTACTCCCTCCTGCAGACACACATATGGGCTGCGTTGCTGAAATGTAAACGATACCCAATATCGTGGCTGGGGCGTATCGCAGCTATCAAAATAACCATTCTTCCCAAGATTTTGTATCTTTTCCAGACCCTGCCCCTCCCACCCCCCACTGGATGGTTGCAAAGGATCCAGTCTGACCTTTCCTCCTTTATCTGGCAGGGGCGCAAGCCGCGAATGAAGCGGCTGGTGAGCTTCCTTCCACCGCATGAGGGAGGCCTCGGAGTCCCAGACCTAGCACTCTATTACAACGCCACCCAACTCCGGTACCTGGTTGAATGGAGTAGAGCAGAATCTGAGAAACATTGGCTTTTGAGGACCGTGCTGTTGCGGGCACGTCTCTAATGAAGATCCCCTTCATGCCCAAACATCATCGCCCGCCCAACCTATATGCTTCTCATGTAACGCGCTCCATCCTTAGGGTTTGGGATCGGGTCAATATACGGCACGCCCTTACCACATCCCCTTCCCCACTCACCTCCTTTTTGGATCACCCAGATTTCGGACCTGGCGTTGGCCCTCAGGCTTTCGCTTGGTGGAGAGAGGCGGGTTGTCGCGCCCTAGGCCAACTGTTCCACAAAGGGGACGTCATTCCCTTTCCGCAAATTCGGGCTGACCATGGCCTCCCGGAGGCGGAACGCATGCACTACCTACAGGTCCGACATTGGGCCTTACATCCTGATAACCGGGCGCAGGCTTCGCGGCTTCTCACTCACTATGAGCGGTGGCTCATCACAAGACCCTCTGATAAGAAACTGATCTCAGATCTTTACAAAATGCTCTTATCCAGATACACTCACACTTACCACGCTGGACGGGCAAGATGGGAGAGAGACCTTGGACGTGACCTTAGTTCCCAGGAATGGGACGGCGCGTGTTATAGGGCCCGCCACACAGCAACGCACGTAGGCCTGACCGAAACCTTCACCAAACTCGTATACCACTGGTACTACACACCAGAAAGATTGCACCAGGTTGATCCCACCCTTAGCGCTGACTGTTGGAGGGGCTGTGGACAGAAAGGCTCCTTGGTTCATCTCCTATGGGACTGCACGCACATTCAACACTACTGGACACATGTACTTGACGAGATTGACAAACACTTGGACAAGGAACTCCCCCGGTTCCCTGCATACGTCCTGCTGGGAGTGCCCAATCCACTCACTTACCCCCTGAAATCCCGAAGGGGGAAACAAATAGCCATTGCTCTTGGTACGGCTACACAGAACATACTCATACACTGGAAAACCACCCGGGTTCGCACACACACTGGGTGGTATAGGCGCCTTTGGCACGTGTTGGGCATGGAAAAGATCTCCCTCACCCTGGCCGGTAAGGGCTCTTCCTTTAGCGAACTCTGGCAACCATTTTTAGCTCTTTTAGCTCCAGAATTTAGGGAACTGTACTGCCCCAAATATCTACGCCTATTGCACCTCACTACTCCAGACCCCCACGCATGACTCATCTCAGCTCTACCTAGAACGCACTGGCCCATGTTACGCTATGAAGAGATAGTGGACTCCGAGAGGGTGAAGAGTGGATTCCCTCCCTTTTTCATTTCTTCACTATTTCCCTTTCTTTTTCTTTGTTTGGGTGGGTGGGGGGATAGTGTTTTTTCTACATTGGAATTCACATATCTTTACGCATTTACACCTGAATCTGTCGAGCCCTGTGTGGCTCGCTTATTATGCACCTTTTCCTTGTGTGGCTCCATATCAATAAAAAGATTTAAACCTAAAAATGATTTTGAATTTATGAAATTGATGGGGCATGTACTTACTTTATCAGCTCTCTTGCTTTTCTACTTCATCAAGTTTCTTGGTTGCCGCATTTATGAATTTAAAAAACCGTGCAGACAGTTGGGTCAATTTCCCCTTCAAGCGGGTCTGCCCAGCTTCCATACACGATCTGATGTTAAGAGTTCTAAAAATTGGACGAAGCCAAAGTTTTCTCAATGCTTGTAGCTTCTTACAAATACATACAATATGACTTAAAGTCTCTTGAGTTGTGCGGCATATTCTACAAAGTCTCTCGGAGCTGCCACTCAGTCTTCCCTAACAATAGGCTTTCAGTGAAATCAGCCACAATCTCAGCCTAATAAGTTGCCGCTTCTGATCTGTGACCAGTGGTCGTTTTAGATAGATTGGTATTCTCTAAGGATACGCTGCCAGTTTCCAATTCAACTTCTTGACAAGGTCTTCAGTGTGTAGATCCTCAGATATAATTTTTGCTTGTTTCACTAATACCTTTAATAATTGCTTTTATGGGATATTTGCGCCTCATATCGTGTGTATCTCTAGGTTGCGTAGCGAGATGCTCAAATACTATTTCCACGGCGACTTCAAAATTATTGCCTCCCACAAATAATATTTCAATGTATCACTGGTGCCCCACTTCAAATTTACACAATGCGATAAAAATCTTGCATTCAATATTAGCTGTTGTCTTGTGAGGTTAACTTCTAGGCGGATTTGTGATAGACTTGTACAGTCAGGTAGAAGGAAGAGTTGACAGTAAGAGTTGCACTGGGCTTTATCCAAGTAGGTTTCAAGTTTATTTTTGAAAGATATTGCGCCAAACGCCAATGTTAGAATGGATTTACATTACGTAACCTTTCTCAGCGCATTTATGTAAGGGCTGGACATATTATTTGATAGTCTTTGAAAGGCAAAAATCAGGGCTTGGGCAGGGATCTTTTGAGATTTCACATCAGCCACCGATCTGCCTCTTTCCTCTATCCATACCACTAGATATTTAGAGGATGGAACCCTCTCCAGCTTCTCTTTATTTATGAACCATGGGCCCCTTTTGTTTAGTTTACACCCAAAAATTATGAGCTTTGTTTAGAAATATTAATTTGATGCTGTTCATTTCACAGTAGAGAACTAAGGCATCCAAGGATCTCTGCAGTCCAATGGTCATCTGATCTAATAATTCACTATCATCCGCATAGGGTAATACTTGAAATTTTGCTCCAGCTAATGAAGGGGAGAAGGATCTTGTCGAGTCAAATGCCTCCTTCATATCAGTTAAGTATAAATTAAACAATAGGTGTGCTAAAATACAGGCTTGTTTTTATCCTTTATTTGGTAAATATCTTTTCTGTTGTAGCCCATTTTGCTGTCACCTTAATTTTGACACAGGTGTCTGGATATCTATTTATTATGGCATTTAATAAAAGTGATGAGATTCCTCAATTGTCTAATTTAGCATATATCTTGCCTCTGACTACATTATAAAATGCTGTGGTGACATCAATGAATACAGAGTATAGCGATTTCCCCTTGGTTGTCATTGTGTACTCCACCAGTGTTGTTAAACTTGGCAGATTGTCCTCAAAACTACTACCTTTCTGGAACCAGTTTGGAAAAGTGGAAATAATTGCTTTTCCATAGCCCATTTTTCAAGCTCCTGATTTAAAATTTCGGGCAAAACACTTGCCTTCTACATCTGGCAATTCATTCACAGTGCTCAGATGCATTAAAGTCTCTCTTTTTTCGTGAAGCAGCACTAACAGGAACCCTCTCAGTGATGGAATTTGAGGCCAAACATTTTTTAAAGTGGGGATACAATGTTGTCGCCCAACTCACTTTCCCCTTCTTTCCCAATACTCAGGACCTGCTCTCCTCATGTTTTTTGTTGTTGAAGGCATGGCCTTTTTATGTGCCTTGAGTTTCAAGGCCTGCTTTCCCTCATCCTTGTTGCTCCAAAACGGTGCTTGTCCTGTCTCTTGCTGATGAAGGACTTGCCTCCTCATGCCCCTTGTTGTTGAAGGCCTGGCCTCTTCATGACCATTGGGGTTCAATACCTTCCCTCCTCCTGCTTATTGTTGTTCTGTATTTCTCATGTCACTAGATGTTTGAGACTTTCTCCCCCTTCTTTCCTAATGTTCAGGGACTACCATCCTTGTGATGTAAAATAACTGACATTTCCTTTGTGTTCCATGGCCTTCCTTACTTCAGCCAACTTTCATTCACTGAAAAGAAAAAGCGAAAGCAAGACATCATTTCCAGCATCAACAGTAGATTAGGGTTCTCAAACTTCTTTCAACTAAGACTCCCCTCCTCACTCCCTAAGTCCATTGCACATCCCTTGACGCCAACGAATGCAGTGTTTTTATTGACAAAAACAAATCTCTTGGAAACCTATGAACCAAATGAGGATACACTTCTACCAGATACTGGTCATGGCCAATGTCAAATTTAAAATTCTATGGATCGTGCTTCATGTCTTTCCTACAAACATTTGGTCGCTCGACAGAGATCAAGTCCTACAAAGCAAACTGAGGGCCAGATCGCCATAAAAACTGTTTGCAAAATACTTGTCACAATACTTGTCACAACCAGTAAAGAATTTTAAAAATCAACCCATGTACTAATAGATCGGTTCGTAAAATTCGGAATCATAGTGGGTCGTAATCCAATTTATCCCCTGATGTCAAGAGCTGGGCATATGCAGTGGCGTAGCTAGACCTATGGGCGCCCATGGTGTCCCCTGCATTTGCCGCACTGGGGCTGCGAGTAAGAGCAGGGGGGAGCCGCAGCCCCCAAAACTCGTGCTGCCCGGGCCCCCCCCCCGGGTACGCCACTGGGCATATGTCAAGTGTACCTTCCGTGTCTTCCTTTGTCATGCCATTGTGGCAATTCTCTGTCCTACCTGCCATTCTAAAGAGAGTGTGCATGGCGGTGACTGACTTGCCGGTGTGTTCCTCCTTTGCAGCATTCTTCTCTGTGGGGGCATCTTGCAGACAATGTGGAGTATGCATGGGCCAGCTAGGCCTTGGGGAGGTCATTGGAGAAGGTAATATCTGTCCCAACCTAAGATTGCCATTGCTTTTGAAGTTACTGAAAGTCTTTTCTAAATCAATATTGAGACATGACTTCCTGTTTCCTAACTCATAAATGGAAATTACCCTTTCTATAATTTCCATCTTAACATTTTGAGTAGATGTTTCCCAGATTCTTTGCACCTGGATTTCTTGCTTAACTTTTCCCTGTTATTTTTCCATATTTCTCTGTACTTCAATATTCGTCAACTCCCAACCTTGCCTTTTCTGTATCATTGTTCAAAACTGCGACTCCTGCTTCCACCCATCAAGCTTATCTTCTAGGGTAAAGTCATCACAGTTCTCCGGAGCCTTCATAGATTGTGTCTGGAGGTTTTTGCCCATTGGGATTTTTGCTCTTCGGGCTCCTTCTGGAAGGCAGTACCTGTTAGACGCTTTTCTATGCCATTGGCATTGTGGCTCCTGGAATGGGTCATCCTTATCTCTGGCAGACTTAGCCTGTTAAGACTAGGCCTCATTTACCAGAATGGGAGGAGGTTGAGAATAAGAAGATAAGAGCATTGAAAAGAGTCTGTGCAGAATGATTGTAGGCCAGTAGAATGAAAGACAGAGTGAATCTTCCAGACTGGAGGTAGCTGAATCCTACAGGCCACAGGACTTATTTGTTGGGTTATTTCGAATGGCCCATAAATGCATGGTTTGGATTTATTAGCTGAAAGGTGGGACAGTAGGAATTGAGAGGGCAACCTCACCTTATCCCTCAAAGCTCTGGTTAGCACACCCTAATTTATCTGTTGGTCTCGGATTAAAACTGCATAATAATGCGATATCGATATGAAGAATCTTGCTGAAAGCATTCCAGAAGTATGAAGTGGATTGAGGCCCTCTGTCATAAACTGTGATTTGTGGGAACCCATATATTTGGAAAATCTTATGTAAGAAAGAGAAGAGAGAAGGAATCTGTTAGAAATTGGGTTTTTGGTTGGCAGAGGTATGTACTCTGTCCAAGCAAGAACCACAATCCTAGTCAGGGTAAGTCAGATGCATGACAAAAATGAAATAAATATAGCTAGAGTTATGAATTTTTACAGAATATCTTGAAATAATCTGCTTAGAAACATAAAGTGCCTGTCCGTCACACTTGACTGGGTGAAATCTGATGAAGTACGGGTAGGATACAGGGACCAACCTTGTCCCACTGAAAAAGTACCTTGGATGGAGGATGCATTAATGTTGAAGTTCTGAAGCGAGGAGCAGAGGAGGCGAAGCATCGGCAATGACCCCATTGGATGCAGGGGATGCATCAGTTCTGATCCGCGCTGTCAGAGATGCATCATAGCTGAACCTGTTCAGGTGAAGGCATAACGAGCTTTGCGGCTTGATGACAAGGTATTCCTTGTCATCAAGCCGCGAAGCTCGGTATGCGAAGTCCTCGAGCAGCAATGCAGCATCGTCTAGCCACACAGTCCGCGCTGCAAGGTCCTCGAGTAGAAATGCGTCGGCTTCGAAGGAGATGCTTCAGCATCAAAGGAGACACATCAGTTCCCACCAGTGCAATGGCGGCAATGCATGGATTTTAGCAGAAGACAGACAGAATATCCTCAGGTCCAGAAGTGTATGGAAGTGGTGGTGTCAGAGGTCCAGTACTTATACCCAGTTGTGACTTTGAAGTGGGGGGACACTTCAAAAAGAGGCATTTGAAGTGCACAAAGTTCCTGCCCCACCTGCCCTAGCTCCAGAGTCACTACAGGGGGGACAGGTACAACCCATTCAGATGCAAGTGTCAGATCCTACCTCCCATTCCGCCTAGGATGGTCCATCGGGATTTTGATGGCCCATCAAGATCTGGATGGCCCATGAGGCACACATACGTTCCTTTTGTGTGAGACTGTCTAGAGGGAATGCACAAAGCGCAGCTGTCACCCACCCCAGACATATTTAGAGACAGGCAGAGGCACGGAATGGTTAAAGTAAGAAAATGCTAATTTTCTAAAAGTGGCATTTTCAGACTTGCAACTTTATGTCCATCTTTACCATAAGTTTTGATTTTACATTGTTAGTCTAGAGACACCAAACTGGAAATATCTATCTTTTCCCAATTGGAAATTACACTTATAAAATGTAATAAGCCAATCCCAATGTTAACCTATGGGAGAGATAGACCTTGCAGTAGTGAAAAACGAATTTACTAGTTTTTCACTACCAGGACATGTAAAACTTAAAAGTGAATGTCCTACGGTTTAAATACACAGCACCCTGCCCATACGGTTGTCTAGGGCCTACCTTAGGGGTGACTGGTATGTATTAAAAACGAACGTTTTGGCCTGACAAGATAGCTAACTTGCTAGGTCGACATGGCAGTTTACAACTGCACATACAGGCTCTGCAATGGCAGTCCTGAGACATGTTTAAAGGGCTACTGAAGTGGGTGGTACAACCAGTGCTGCAGGCCCACTAGTAACATTTAATTTACACATGCAGTGCAATTTACTAGGGACTTATAAGTAAATTAAATATGTCAATTGTCGATAAGCCAATGTTACCACATTTTAGGGAAAGAGCACATGCACTTTAGCACTAGTCAGCAGTGGCAAAATGCCCAGAGTCCTAAAGGCAGCAAAAAGTGAAGTCAGCAAAACAGGAGGTCAGAGGGCAACAAGTCAGGGGAAACCAGACCAAGAATGTCAGGATTAACAGAACCATTACCATTATGACACAATATCGATCTGTTGTAGACAGGGCTACAATCCAGTCAGTGGATATTGTATGACAAGAGTTCAGTGCCTCAAATTCTCCATGGCCAGCAATAGATAATCCATAGTACATTTGAAAGACCTTGTGTCTGAATTCATGGGTTAGAATAAATTATGATCGCTCTTTAACATAGAGGTCATCCGGTGGGATGAAAGTCTCTTTAACTTCATCTTTAGATACTTGAGCACAACACTTCTGGACCCTTTCCAGAAAGAATTGAACTGTGCCCAGCATTTATTGGCGTTGAGTTAAACTTTTGTTGTAAATAAGCGCAATATCTCAATACCTTCATGACAAGGTATCAACCAGAATGTTTTTGGAACCCGAAATGTAACTGATGACAAAGTCATATTGATTAAAGAAGTATGCCCAATGGGCCAAGCAACTAGTTTCCCACTGCATGTTTCTGAGAAATTGCAAGTTCTGATGATCGTTGCAAATCTCAAAAGGTTTCAGAGCCCCCATCAAATATTGTCCCCAACCAGTGCAGCAAACCTCATCTGCAAGAGTTCTCTTTCCAGAATTGAATACTTCCCTTCACATTTGGTAAGAATATGCCACAAATACAATATTGGATGCTTTAACCCATCATCTTCTTTGAGTTGCAGAAGAATGGCTCCTACTGCTCTGTCAGAGGCATCATTCTCCACACGAAACTTCTTTGTAAAATCTGTATGCTGTAAAATTGGGGCCTGAGTAAAAACCTGATTTAAAATGATTGAAGGCTTGTTCAGCTCTCGAGTCCCAGCAAGACTCTTGTTCTAACACCTTCTTCCTAATTATGTTGGTAATGTCACTGATTAAATGGGCAAACGTTTCTGCAAATTGCCAATAGAAATGGGGTAGGCCTAAACAGCAGTGTGTTTCTATTGCTTTATTTGGATAGGTCAATCTATAATTGCTGCACGCCTTAGGGGATTTATGGAAATTCTATGCACACTCTACTCCACCTTGGTCTTATCAGATTCACACTTCTCTGGTTTACAGTGTAGATTGTTTTCCCTTAAATTGGAAAGATTTGAACAACATGTTGATGGTGGATCTTGCTGTCCATAGAGAAGTTAGGAATGTCATCTTAATAGACTACCACAAACTGGTTAACAGTGTCAGAGAATACGTGAGTCATAAATCTCAGAAAGATGGCAGGTGAATTGCAGAGACCGGAGGGCATTACCCTGTATTCAAAATGGCCCAGAGGGGTTGAGAAGGCTATCATTGACTCATCTCCAGCCATAATTTGCAATAGGTGGTAAGTTCCTTGGAGGTCTAATTTAGTGAAGCTAATAACTCAGGAGGTGATAACAATTCTTGATGGTGACCTTGTTCAGCCCTCTGTAATAAATGCAAGGTTTTAACTAAATTGACAAAAACATTGATGCCTCAGCTGGCAATGTGGACTGAACAATGAGACAATTTTGGATGTTTTCTTTGAGATATTGTCTCAAACTTCTTTTTGTGACTCTTATAAAGAGTAAATCCTGTCAAAGGGAATTATAACCCTAGGCTTGTGGGGAAAAGCGCAGTCATATTCCCGATGTGTCAACAGAGATAATTCCTTGGGCTTCTGAAAACTAGGAGACCTGTAATTGTCTGGGGAATAATAGTGCTCATGAAATAATTGTGAGGAGAGAGAGATTTTTATTGTCACCAATTTGAAACAGGGATTGTGTTGAGCTACTCAAGGAACTCCCAGAATCAATGTATAGCTGGATGAAGAGATGATGTCAAAGAATACCATCTCCGTATGATCATCAAAATTCAGCATCAAAGGTATTGACATCTCCTTGATTCGCCCAGAAGCCAATGGAAGGCCATCCAAAATTTCAACCTGCTCAGCAAAATGCTTGCAAATCTGTGGGGTATTTCTTTCCGTCACCAATGATTTTCCATAAACAATCCTCATGCTCCACAACCCAGGAGTGCTGCTGTTTGAAACGTCTTCCCTTCAGGAAGGCTAGCTAGAACAGTAAGTCAGAATAACAATAAACTGGAATCTTTGGAAGACCCAACCAAGGGAATGTGCTATATTTCAATCCTTTCTCCTTCTACAAAGGATGGGCTTTGATGTTTCCAGAGATTCTTTGTGGGCATAAAGGACAGAATTGGACTAGATGTTCTGAAGATCCACAATAAATACTTCTACCATGTTACCTTTTAGCTTCTGAAAGAACTCCTCAAGTTGCGCTGATCAGCATTGGTTCTTCCCTATTAGATGTTGAAGGTTCTTCAAGAGCTTGTTCTGGTCTTCTAGTGAAAATCCCTGTACTGCTTGCTGCAGGATAAGTCCAAGACTTGTGTTTCTCTGACCTACATTCATTCGGACGGTGTTCAATGAGTAGAGCTAAATAAATGAATTATGGGAAAGTTTGGATGAGCTTGTCCTTTATCTCATCTCTAAGACACTTCGGAACAAGGTTATCAAGTTCCTCTGCACCCAAGTATTCTTAGCAGCCAACTGCCATAATCTCATAATGTAAGTCAAAGCGACAATATACCACTGCTGTATGTCACTCAAGGTTCCCTCCATTGAAATCTCAACTTCTAGTCTTCCCAATATTTTCTTAAAATTCATTTGTCAAAAAACGTGAATAATTACTGTGATTCAGATCTTCAGAAGTAACCAGCAGTGTAGCCCAAACTAAGGAAGAGCCAGTCGAAGCACCTATCATATAGCCAACCTAAGCCTTATTGCCCGCAAACTGAAATGTATATAAGCAAAATGTAATGAAAGGACATTAAAAAATTCCTTTAACTTATTTGGATCCCCAGAAAAACATCGAATAGAGGGTGAAATTACTGGAAAGTCTGAACCTTCCTTGTCTTAGTCTGCCAGAAATAAGGGCAACCACTTCTAAAGGCCACAATGCCAGTGGTGTTTGAAAATACACCAGGGCATTAGGTGTCTCCAAGAAAGAGCCCCAACATTGGAAAAAGCCAGATGGAAAAACCTGAGGAAGCTTGAACAGTAGAGGTTCCAGTGTAGTTGAAGCTGAAGCAGGAGACTGAACTGAAGCCAACTGAAAACTCTAAAGGCTTAAGGTCCTGGCGAAAGTTCCAAAGGCAAGACAAAAAACCCAGGTCAAAAATAGAACCAAGGGGGTGATAAAATGTGATTAGAAATTATACTTACCAAAAGTGCAGAGAAGTGTTTAAAATCTCTTCCTTTCACAGAAGCCAGACAGGAAGCTATGCCCAATACTATTAATTCAATACAGAACTCAAAAGTGGCCACTATCTTGGATTGGGGCATTGGGATTACTGGAGTACAAACCATGCCCCTGAGAGAAGTGGCTAAGACGCCAGTTAGCGTCATATGCCTGGATTCCAGTAGTGAGGAGAGCATTGAAAGCACAATCCAGAGTTAAATTAACTGCCGGCCACCTCTAAGTAAGTGCACCATGCAATTTGCAGCAGTGGCGCAATACACCGCCACTCCGCCACCTAAGGTGGACCACACGTGAGATGATTAATGACAGGGTCTGGAGAGTGGACAGTCGGACAGCATAGGGCCAAAACACACAAATATTAATGAGACAGACCACAAATTGCGACTCACTACTATTGGAGGCCGTCACAGGGATGGTGGCCATCACAGGGATGGTGGCCTCCTAGAGATAGCAGACCACCATGTCTGTGATCGCTGGTTTTCTTAAAGGAAAAGGGCGACATTTTTCTTAAAAAGTTGCCTTTTTCCAAAGTTTTGTTTGACAGTTGGTACTTGTCTCCTGGACCACTGCGTACTCCAAAACCACATTTTTAAAAAAAAATGGGAAAGCATTTCCTGGAGACTCCTTTGCATTTGCGAATGCATTAACAGCCTACCTTGAGAGACTGTAATTTTCAACATTTTGTGACCAGATTTCAGAGGCAAATCATTGGTATATATCATACCAAAACGGTATTTAAGAGGGTTGCCTGCAACATGAGTGTTCCAAATACTGATTAAGTATGGGATTGAAATTCCACTTTAGAAGTCAATAAAAGTTTACAAACTCCTAAAGTGGGATTAGTACATTTGAAAAGGCATTTGAATGGTCACAAATACGAAACTGGAGTGTTTGGAACATTTATAATGCTTTCTATATCTGACCCTGAATTTCTCTTGTGCTCATGTGCACCACATGACATCTGCTTTGTTTTAGTTGGAGGCTCTAAATTCTTCACAGCACATCTCGCACTACAAGATTCACAAGCAGCTCACTACATGTGGTAGACGTCTGTGCAATGGACACCTTGGAATCAGTCAAAGGGGGCAGAGGGAGGAGGGAGAGCTGGTGGAAGTGGTGAGGTAGTGTTGATAGAAGATTTGAGTTTTCAGTTTCTTCCTGAAATGTGGGAGGGCTGCTGCTGTTCTGATATTGGAGGGGATATTTATGTACATATGCTTTGATATTTCTAAAATGCACACAAGCACACATAATTGGCTGGGCTATCCAAAAAGAGTGCACAACAACTTAACCAACAATAGTGTAACATAATGTATCATGTATAATTATCATAGTCAATAGCAAAACAAAATTGTGCAACAGCAAGATTTTCTGCCAATATATGATTTTGCTGCACTTATCACATTTCCCAGCATCTGCTGCGTAATTGCAGATTAACAGATACCATACCACGCCAGATACTTGGCAAACCGTAACTAGTTAACCTCGGTTGTTGCTTGCTGATATCAGGTATTTACAGACGAGATAATGCTGGTAATATGGGGTGCGATCCCGAAGTTGAGCCGAGCTATATCTCCATGGGAGAAACTACTTTGGCTAATTCTGGCAGGTACAGATTCACATCCGGGGTTCTACCCATTTCCAACCACAGTTCCTCCTGATCTCAACATGCTTTCTGGCAGCAGAAGAGCAGTTAGCAAGCATAAAACAGGCAGGCACCCACGTGAGAGCAAGCTGCACTGACATAACGCCGGCCTCCTCCTCTCACATGCGGGCTGACTCCTTGTGCCCATGCACTTACTGCTCAACCGTCAGTCAGCTCGCCTGCCTAGACGCCCTGGTGGCCTCAACCTTAGCCTTCAAGCTCTTCCAGACGCCTTCTGCTCTGCTTTTTCCTCCACTTTCTCCCTCCTCCTGGCTGTGACCAAACCTAACATGCCTGCGGTTGAGATCGGCCTGTAGTTGGGTTTGGCTCACTGTTAGCAGCAGTTTAGCTGCAGTTAGTGCCTCACTCATAATGCTGTAATGCTTCAACACTCGCTCAAAGCCCAAAAGACAGTAGTCAACTACCACACTATCTCCCTGCTACCCTACCCAGCAAAATTAATGTAAAAGATGATAAACAAATGCCTAGCCACTCACCTCAATCAATACCACCTCCTTGACACCACTCAAACTGGATTCAGTCCCAACCACAGTACAGAGTCCACCCTCATTGCTGCCACGGACGACATCTGGAAGGTCATGGACAGAGGCGACACCTCCGTTGTAATCCTACTGGGCCTTTCTGAAACCTCTGACACTGTCTGCCACTCCATCCTTTTTCAACCCCTGCACAAAGCCGGCATCCAAGTACCTGCATTTTGCTGGATGGCTCCTACCTGGCAGGCCGCACCCAGCCGGCCGACCTGGCCTCCTTCACCTCTGATGCCTCACCTGCGGAGTTTCACAAGAATCCTGACTGAGTCCCACTCTTTCCAATGCCTAAAGGATCCCACTCACCAGCATCATCCATGCACACAGAATCAACATTATATCCTACACAGATGACATTCACCTCATACGTCCCTTTCCGACCTGACACCCAACATACAGGCCATTTTCTTTGCCTACATGAGTGAAGTCACCTGATGGATGAAAATCAACAGCCTCAAACTCAACATAGACAAGACGATAGTAGCAATCTTTAGCAAAGACATTTTACTTTTGGACTCCACCTGTTGGCCTGATGATTCTAACTGATACCCCTTCCGGCACCCCATGCAAGGAACCTCAGAATAGTAATAGACGATCAACTCACCATGAGTGGCCAAGCAAACGCAGTCTCTGTCTCCTGGGCCCACACACTCAAGTCTCTGAAGAATATCTTCAAATAGATCCCCACCAACATTTGCAGAACCATCACACAAACCCTCATCACCAGCAGGCTGGACTACGGCAACACACTCTATGCTGAAATCAATGCTCAACTGACCAGAAGACACCAGAGCATACAAAACTCAGCGGCCAGGCTCACCCCCATCCTCCCAAACTGCAGTCACATCAAGTCTCAACTCAATGAGGTTGGCTTTCTCGCAGCACACAAAAGAACAATCTTAAATTTCCTCAGGCACTCATGAAAAGCCTTACACAACATTGGCCCCACATACCTCAACAACCACATAAACATCTACATACCTATCAAACCCTGCACTCAGTCGAACTTCTACTTGTGCACACCCATGCATGCACAGAACGAGATTCGACCGTCATGCCTTCTTATACCTCACTCCTAAAGCCTGAAATGATGTACCTTGCACATCAGATCCACCTCCTTGATTCAGAAATTCTGCAAGAAACCGAACACCTCGCTTTTCACTTAGCCCCAACCCTGCCATGGCCCTTACAGCTCCTGCTTCAGTGCCAGGAGTTGAACAGTATAAAAATGACATAACATTTTTTGAGCATTACACTTGGTAAAAACAGGCTTTGATGCAAAATGCCGCAGAGAATCTGCCTGCCAGAGACTCAAAACTTGCCACACTGTCCAGCCCTTGGGTCTACTAGGGTCTGGTTCATCCTCCAGCATTGGTACCCTCTGTCAGAAGGGCCCCAGCATGCAAGAGCTTTGATTCCTTCTTTCTGCATGCTGCGCTCAGCAGGCCAAATACCCAGCAGGGTTTCCCTACAGGTAGCTCATCCGTGACCTCCTGACTCTTAATTCTCAAACTGAACATTTAAAATATTTCAGAGCAAGCACCCTCCTCATACAACAGCCACTCCGATGCAGGAACACACCAATCATTATTAAGTCAGGATTTCTATTACCACTGAACTGTACATTAGGCTAATATTCTTATGTGCTACTGATGGATTTGAGGGGAATATGCTACCTTGAGGCAAAACCATTTAAAGGCATCAAGGTGTTTCCTCCAGGACATGGGAATGGATCTAATCAAGGTCAAATAAAAAAGTAAAATAAGAAAAATTTGATGGATCTTTCCCACAAACATGACAGCATTTGTTCATCAAAGTGGGGCAAGAGGGACTCTGGAGTATATGGAGCAGAGCAGGATGTAGGGACAGTCAATATTACTTGGCCGTCTGGGGCACCAAGAGTCAAGGGTACCAGAGTGCCCTTACAAGCAGGCAATGCGAATCAAGTGCCAGCAGAAGAAGATGGCTAATTGTTAATTTACCTAGGGCAGCAAGAGTCCTTCATTAGACCAGATTAGTTTCTGGAAACATATTTCTGGAAACAAACTGATTTGTAAAGATTATTGAAAAGCAGTTCTAGGCAAAGGATATTAAAAGCATAATGCTAGAACCAGTTACTCTTGGGTTCCCTGGACGACTCAGGCACAGAGAGAGGATCGAGGGGCTTCTGAAATTATTTTCAGGTTTAGTATACAAAGAAGGTGTCGAAAAGTGAAGAAAGAAAGAATGTTTGCAGTTTCTGAAAACTATTTTTGTACTTAAGGTGATTCCTTTGGAGCCTTTGATAGCCCCTGGCTATGTCTTCGGCAGTTTACACTGCAACAATGCTGCTTTATGTGATGACCTTTAATTTTGATAAAGGGACTTTCTTACATATGACATCTATGAACTGCATCTTTCCCTGCGAACGTGATTGTGGATGGAATATATGGAGTGGATGGATAGTGTGAATGGAGTAGGTGGACGGGATAGTACTGGAATGGAACGAATCAATTCTACCAAATAGAACTCAAGAGCTTTCACTTCCCCCTTTTCGATCTCAGTTTAAAACAGTGAATTATGGAGTACCACAGGGCTCGGATTTTAGCCCTATTCCTTTTATTATCTATTTGCGTCGTCTAGTGACCCTCATTCTATCCTATGGTATCAGCTTTATTAACTATGCAGATGATACCCAGTTGATTCTCTCCTTAGATAATGCTAGACCAGTATCATTAGAGCCATTCCATAACTGTCTGAGGAATGGTACGAAGTTGCTGAGCAACAACTCCTTAAAATTTAATGGAGACAAAACTGAAATTTTCTGTTGCTCAGCCACTAAACTTTCAAGTGAACTCCCTGCCAATTTTTGGCTTTGGCCAAATAGGGGCAATTTAGAAGTATCTCAGACGATTCGTAACCTAGAGCTGCATTTTCAAAATAAGCTATCAATGGAGACCCACGTTAACAAGATAGCTGCAACGTGTTTTGCACTGCTCCGTAACTTGAGGAAAATTATACATATGTTACCTCCATTTACAAGGACAATAATAGTACAATGCACCATCCTAAGCAGACTTGATTATTACAATGCCCTGTTACTAGGAGCACCAAAATAATAAATAAAAAGACTATATAGAGTACAAGCTACAGCCACAAAGTTGGCACTGAGTAAGCCAATACTTGTGTCCTCTTCGGGAGCCCTTAAGGTACTTCATTGGCTTCCAGTAAAGGAAAAGATTGCATTTAAATCATTATGCATAGTATTTAAAGCAATTCAGGAAAATGGATCTATACCCCTACACAGGAAATGTAAAAGATATTTACCATTAAGAAACCTACCCTCATCCACTGCCAATCTCCTCTGTATCGCTAAATTCCGAAAAGCAAGACAAGGAGGGAGAGCTTTTTTTGTTGGGGCGGCACTGCTATGGAATAAGTTACCGGCTCCCCTGAGAGCCTGCAATGACCTTCTTCACTTTAGGGAAGCACTCAAAACCTGGCTATTCCCCATAGAAGCTAACCAAACTGAGAAAGGTCCTTGACTGAGCAGTAGTTTTTTCTGTTTTTCAACTGAGGCTACCGCCAAGATACCTTTGAGGTGAAAGATGCGCCTTACAGATGTTTTATAATAATAATAATAGTAATTGTCATGCTACCCCAAAGCTTTGAGTAGGCTTCTGCCCCCTACCAGGTCTCAGAGCAATGAGAGTCAGTGTAGTCTCTTCGCCGTCCTAGAGAAGGATTCATGCACTACAGCGCCAATCTGTTCATTATTGATAGAGATAGATAGATAGATACTTTATTTGCATAATTAATTAAAATCATTGCAACAATGTACATTAATAAAACATGGGTAAATGAGCGGAATTTCAGATTGTCCAAGTTTAGCATGCGCCTTGGTTCCCATATAAGATTCAGAAAAATGGTTAAAAAAGAGTGTTCAGAGTAACATCAATAGTGTGTTGTGGTTCCAAGTCCCTGGCTTGATTGAGGTCAGGGGCAAGGTCTACGTGCAAAGAATCTCTGTTCCTGAAGGGAGTAAAAATGTGAGTTCTGTGTGCCAGGTTCTTAGATAAAAGGGATTCCAAAGCTGTTAGGTCCCCAAGATTGAAGTAGATTTTGATTTATGGCTCAGTCAGGTCCCGTTCCCTAGCTGGGGAAAGGTAAAGTGCGGGTTCTGTTGCCGAGTTGAGAAATCAGAGTGAGAGTGCAAACTCTGTGTGCAAGAATCGCAAAATAGAGAAGTTTTTGGTGCAGTTGAGGCCCAGAAATCATCTGTTGCTAGGTTTTTTGGTGTCCTTGTCCTCCCCGGGCAAGTTAAGGTCATTCAATTCGGAGAATCCGAGGTGGACCTGATTCAGTTGTGTGTGTTGTATCGGGCCTTTCAGGCGCCTTCCAATGTAGCTTGTAGTCAGCGGTTGTTGTTAAGGCTCCTCTGTAAGAATTTCTTTTGTTATTTCCGTTTCCGTCCGAGGACGTCTGTGTGGTTGGTCGGTCTTATCATTTAGGCAGCCATTTGTTGGCTAGTTTGTCTTTTAATACTTGATTCCACGACGGTTAGGAATTTTACCAAGCGGCAGCTGAGTTGGATGTCCTCGTCAGAGAAGCTTGCTAGCACCGCTTGCCTGCAGGTCCGTGTGTGTTTCTTGTTAAGAAATGGTCTGAGTACGGTACGGCGCTCCCGTATTAGTTCCCTGCATATGGTAAGGAGGTGCACTATATCCTCCTCCCCTTCCCCGCAGAGATGACAGATTGCTGGCTTCGGTGGGCGTATCCACGGCGGAATGTGGTATGCAGATGGCAATATGCCTAGGCGGAATTTCAGGAACTTCTCTTTGGTGGTTTTGGAGAAGCCAGTGTGGAGGTATGCTTGGGGTGAGGCTTTGCTGTAAGACTGTATGGTGAACCAGCCATGTGTGCGCTCTGAAAGAGTAGCTTTGTCTTGTATGAGGGATTCTTTTTTAACAGTGTTGTTTACTATTTTTTTTAAGCTTGCCAAGTTGCCATAGCCCCAATTGATCGAGTGAGCTTTCCAGGTAGCGTCTGGCTGTGCATGCCTCCTTGGCTTGCAGTTCTTTCCACAGGAAGGCGTTTAGTGATTCTGGCTGCCCCCTTCTTATTTTGTACCAGCTTTTGATGAATGCTCCTTTATGGGCCAGCTCTTGCCTTTGTATCCCGAACTCTAGTCTCAATTGTGCGGGGGATGTATATCCTGGTAACCCATAGATCATTCGCAAGGCTTTTGCTATCGTGCCGTCCATTGTTTCAGCATCTCTCCCTCTCATGGCTTCGCTTCCATAGGTGATAGATGGTATGAGTTTCGCCTGGATCACCCTGATTAGGGAGGAGAAACTTGGGCCAGAGATCTTGTTTTTTAGGTTTCTTAGTGCCACTGCTGTCATTATCCCTCTTTTTTTATGGCCTCGCGTTGAGCTGTGTAGTTCCCTTTGTTATCGATAATAACTCCCAGGTATTTGTAATCTTGTACGGCTTCCAGCTTGCATGTTGCCAGGTGCCAGTGGTAGTTTGACTTTGTTTTGCGAATGTTCATGCTCATGACTTTTGTTTTTTCTTGGTTAATGCTGAGTTTGTTATCCTCCGAATATCGAAATGTAATGTCGAGCAAGCGCTGTAGGCCAATGGGTGTCCGACTAATGAGCACCAAGTCATTGGCATAGAGTAGATTAGATAGCTGAAGGCCCCCTAGTTTAGGGGCGTGTGAGTTGCTTTCGTTCAGTGCGGCTGATAGCTCTGCCATAAAGAGGTTAAAAAGTGTTGGGGCAACGACGCAGCCTTGTTTCAGTCCGGAGGTTGTGGGGATCTTCTTTGTTAAGTGGTCTCCTGCGCCCAGTTTTACTTGCACCCAGGTGTTGCTGTGTAAAAGGATTAGCTGTTTTAAGAGTAATGATGGGATATTCAGCCTTTTTAGTTTTTGCCAAAATAAGTTTCTGTTTATATGGTCAAACGCTGAGCTGTAGTCAATAAAGCACAAGTACAGGGGCTGTTTCATTGCAAGAGCGGAGTCTATCATTAATGAGAGGATTGAGATGTTGGTAGTGGTCCCCATATTCTTGCAGAAACCTGTTTGATTTAACGGTATTGCTGCAATTTCTGTGGCCCAGGACGTTAATTCTTGAAGTAGTAATCCTGCGTAATATTTGGCTTCATTATCCAATAGAGCTACCAACCGGTAGCTTTTTGGGTCATTCCTATTGCCTTTTTATAAATGGGTGATATGATCGAGCCCCTCCTCGATAATGGTATTGTTGATGTTTGCAGGATTGATTCGAAAATCGGTTTTAGTACTGTGGCCCAATATTCTGGATCTTGTTTGAACAATATTGGCGGGATCCCATTTGGACCTGGAGCTCCCTCTCGTTTGCTCTTGGCGATTCTTTTGCAGATTTGGGTATTCGTGATTGTAAGAACCTGTTTCGGTGTTATAATAGAGTCAGTTTGGAGTGATGGTGCTTCCAATTCGAGCGTGAGGTTGTTTGTGCAAGTTCGGAGTCCTAGGTCTTTATTGAAATGGGATTGAAGGAAGATTGTCCATGCCGCTTCTGTCACGTGTGAGTTAATGCCTTTGCTTGACGGGTTGACCAGAATGTTGATCTTTTGCCAAAACTGCGAGCTGTTGTTATTTTTAATGTCGTGCAAAAGTTTTGCCCAGAGAGCCTCGTAAGCTTCTTTTTTGAGGCACCAGGTTAGTTTCCTGCGGGTAGCTTTTAATTGCCTCAATTCTTGCAAGGCCGTGGGGTCTAGGCCACCTTTCTTCAGTCTCCGGAGCAAGCGGTTTATCGATGCTTTGAGCTTTTTTAGTTGTACGTTGTTTCCAATGTTGGAGTAGGGGAGTTTGTTTTGAGGATGAACTGTTCTCCTGATTTGATGGTTTCCCTTTTTGGACCCGTATTTATTTCCTAGATTTTTTGTGAACGTCTCCCAGCTTCCTATTCTATCAGGCTCCGCCGCTTGTGCTTCTCCAAGAAGTTGTTTTGCGAGAGAGATGAGGTCTTTCGGATCGTTTTTTTTGCATTTTACTCTTTTCTCGTTCGATGTATACTCTAGGCAATGTGCATTTGCTGGCAGTGGTTGAGTTGTTGATGATGCTTCTAACGTGATTTCCTGTGGCAGGTGATCGCTGTACTCTAAGGTTCCGATGTGGTAATCCTTTACTTTTGGGAACATGCAGCGGGAAGTAAATGTGTAATCTATTGTTGTACTTTCTGCTGCATTATTGAATGTTGTTGTCTGTGGGCGATCTCCTGGAAATCTACCGTTTAGTGCTCGAAAGCCCAGCTGCTCTAATGTCGCTAGAAGCTTCTGAGCTATTTTTGTATGTCTTCCGCCTCAGTTGTTATCTTGTGATGTTATGTCCCATGCGAATGGGTCCTCCTCCATGTGGGTGTCTTCGACTGTGTTGCTGAACAGGTGTAAATTGAAATCCCCAGTGATGATCATGCTGTTTGTTTGCACCTCCGTTAGTATTTTCACCAGTTCTTCCTTCAGCTGCTGGCTGCCTTTGATTTTGTCGCGCGGGTGTAAGTAGAGATTTATTAGTATTATATGCTCGCTTTTATCCGCCCCCTGTGTGGTAATTCTAAGCGCTTGCATTGCATTAGGGGGCGCTAAATTGTGCGTCATTGGCTCCACTGCATAGATGCTCCTTATAGAGCTGTATGTGGCAAGGCCTCCCTTGCTATGGCCAAATTTGGGGCTCTTTATAGCTGGTAAAAAGTGTGAGTTGAATCCTTGCAATGCTGTTGGCGATTCGCACCAAGTTTCTTGAAGTGAGATGATGTTGAATTTTTGAAGATAGGATTGCAGTTCCGGGTCCAAAGTCTTATCTCCCATGCCGTTGATGTTCCAGGAGCAGAGTTTCAAAATGTTTTTGTTTTCGGTGCCGTGGGCTTGGGCTTGGTATGTCACAGGCTTTGACTTTTGGTGTTTATGGTCCTGGATAACCAACTCCACTCTTGTGAGGCTATGCTTTCTGTTGTTTTAGTCCTATGAGTCTGCTGCTCTCTGAGTTCTTTGCTCTCGGGGTTTTTACTGCGGGCTCCCTGCAACACTGAGTATGATCGTGTGCTCAATTGGACCTGTCCGGGCTCTTTTTGATTTTTTGTGTTGGCTATTAGGGGCTCCGGGTATCTTGGTTTGGTGAAGGGCCGTAGCTTAATGCCCCAGGCATTGAGTTTGGTGTGGTCTTTTAGGACTTTCTCGGCTAGGCCTGGTGTGGCCCAGACTGTTTTAGTTGCTTCCACTCCCGGTTGGTCTAGTGACTCCACAAATTCAATTGACTCCAGGTCATTGGTTTTTTAGTTCTTCAAACTACTAATGGACCTTAGTAGGCGTAAGATGTTTCCCCTGTTTGATATGTCGATCCGTCCCTTTGATTTGTACTCAGGATGGAACACAATTGTTGTGGAACCCGAATGCGCTATTTGTTCGGTTGGTATGCCCTGTTTGGCTGTTTGTTCACCCACTGACTCAGTTGGTTCGCTTGTTGTTACCAGACCTTGTGGGCACTTTTCACACGCCTGGTCTGTCTCGATACAAGAGCCTATTATTGTAATTGTGTCCCCTTGTATGCATCCTCTTCCTTTCCGGAATTCGTTCTTGGGACCAATGCCATCGCTTGTTGATTTGTTAGGGGAAATGCCTCCTTTTGCTTCTTTCCCCCCTTTCTGAGTCGAATTATCTCGTGACTCTTGGTCTCGCTCGATTGGTTCACCAACCAGGGTTGTATTGTCTCATGGGTCTTCCTTTGGTTCGTTTCCAGAGTGATGGCTCTTGCCCCCATTAGGTGATATAGTCTTTGTCGGTTTTTGGTTTCGCCCCTTCCTTCTCTGTTTCTTCCGCTGTTTGGAGGATTGCGCACTTGTTGCTGAGTCAGCTTCTTGAGGGGATTTGCTTATGAGTGCTATGTTACTCTTTGGGGATGTTGAGGCTCTTTGGCTCAATGAGATGTTTGAGTCTATTCTTGTCAGGTCCACGGCCTCCTGGGGCGGCCTTACCTCTGGTGTAAGATTGGAATTTGGCTGAGCCTGATCCTGGCTTATTAAGCTTGTTGCTGGTTGCTCGTCGTTTCTCATGGAGGCTGTTCTTTTAGCTGGTTTGTTTGTCACGGCCTCTTTTATGTTGGAAAGGAGATTGTCCATTACTGTTGGTAGTGTCGCCAGCTTGTCCACAATTGTTATGCAGGTGCAGCTGGCCTGTGCGAGTTGTGTCTCCGATTGAGCCCTCCTAATCAAGTTGTTGAGATCTGCCAGTTTGTCGTCGTTGTTTGCGACGAAGATGGAGAGTGAATTGAGAACTGACAATTGAATATCCATCTTGTCAGATTGGTATTGCATGGCGTTTATCGACATTTGCATTGTATGCAGCAGTGTGGTCCAAATGTCTTCTTTTTCCTGCGGTTTGTCCTGTTCGACATTAAATTTTGGGGAGCTGTTGTTTCTTCCTTGTGGTTTGTCTTGAGGGGCAAGGGAGTATGAGGCTACCAGTTCCTCTCATTCCTCTGGTGTGAGGTAAGATGACTCTGGTTCCGTATCCTGGGTTGTTGATATGTGTAGCCCTTGCGCCTTTTTATTTGGTTGGGTCTGTGCGATGCCTTGTGAGTATTGGCCGTGCAGTTGTTCCTGGATTGGTTGGTCAGGCCGCTCTAACGTTGTCGTTTAGGGAGTGGCTTGTAGTTGTCCGGCTGCCATGTTAATTGACATATTGTGGGGGTCTTTGTTGCCCTTAGTGGTCTCCTTGAACTCATGCGCAATTGCTGTTGAGAGGTTGAGTTGCTTTTCTGGTTTGGGTTCCTCCTCTGACTGTGCCTTATGTTGTTGATTGACTTCTGGGGGTCCTGTTTCTCCCCTTAAGATGGTGTTGTTGTATGGGAGGTGTATGCGTGGTTGTGGCTCCTCCTCCTCTTTTTCCATTTGGTGTGGTAGCCACTTGTACAGGGTTTCTTCCTGGGTGTGCCTGAGAGGATTATGGTCGTTGGTGCTTTCTTTTCCTTTCTTTTTCGTCGCCGCTGCATAGCTCATAGCCTGTCCTGGGCCGTCTTTCTCGCTCCCATTGAGTTTTCCGGTGTTTTGGAGAACGGCTGACTGTGGTTGGTCCCATGTCTCTTGGCTTATCTGCCCATTTTTCTAATTTCCTTTAGTCTTCTCTTCTTCGCTTGCGTCTATTAATCTTGCTGCGCAAGAGCTTTTCCCGGCATCTGCGGGCTCTCCACAGTCTATCTTCAGTTGCTGTTGCACTATCCAGTGTGCTTTGATTGGTTGGAGAGGAGAGGGGAGATTGCTTACTTTGTTGCTGCTCAGGCACAGAACCGGCCCGGCGTCTTTTATAAAGGACAATTTGGTGTATATTTTTGGTTGGCGGCTTGTTTTGGTCAGGATGGTCAAGGTGTTCGTCCCGTTTGCCATGGTGGTTGGCAGGGCCTGCGGGCTTGTACGGACTGGTGAGATCAGGGGGACTTCCTCCTCATTTTTCATCATCTGTTCTTCTTCGCTTTCTTTGGTGGGTACCTTCTTTGTTGTCCTCCGCGTTCTTTTGTTAGGGTTTGCTGCCGCCTGCTGCTTTGCCTTCCCTGATCTCATTATTGTGGTTGTTGTCAGTGCTCCTTCTAGCTTTTTTCCCCTTTTTTCTCCCCTCTCTGATCCTTTGGCGGACGGCGGCTGCCTTTATTGCCTTTTTTGTCTTTTTTTCCCCTTTATTCCTTTATTGCCCGATTGCCCAATCAACTTGTCTTCCACACTATTCCACGCAGTTTCCTTGGATGTCCTTGCCTATTCTTGACTGCCCTTAGCTATCAGTCATCCCCGTCGTCCCAGTTATTCTCGGCCGGTCTATATTGGGGTTGATGTGCGTGGCCTTGGGCAGTGATGGTTGAGAAGAGGAACACCAGGGGGGCAGGCGAGGTAGCAGGCTGTGGGATGGGGGCAAGCCGCACCGGGCTAACCCCGGCCGCTTCTGTTGCCAAAACCACAGACACCGGCCACCTAGGGTCTCTCTCTGCCCTGTGTCCTTCCCTATGCACTGGGCTCTGCGTCGATCTGTGTCGCTTTGGTCTTGATGGCTCTGACTGCCTTTTGTTAAAGATACTTGAGACGTGTGGTGCTTATTTAGTTTGTTTAGCTTGTCAGTATGGTCGGTCTGTTCGCTGTGCTTCGTTGTATGACTAGCTTGTATGACTAGTTTACGTGTGACGGGTTTACAGGTTTGCGGGTGGCACCTTTCGAGTGCCGTTGATCGGACCCACCCCTTTGGCCCCCTCAGGGGGCTGCAGATCGCCTCAGCCCCGGGGCCTCCCTCCCTCCTCTCACCTCAGGGATGAATCGGATGTCGGATGAATCTGTTAACTGGGCAGCTCGAATCAGATGAGCCCAGTGAGTTCTTGTTCAGGCAGGATGCCTCCTGTTTCAGTTCCTCCAATCCTTGATGTCTTAAAGTCTTTGTCGCAGATCACAAGGGGTGAGGGGGAGGCCTTCTGCTGCTGCCTTGCCTCCGCGGCTTTGGGATTTGGAAATTTGGCCCCCCCACTGCGACCCGCTCTCCCTTTCCACCTTCTGCCTTCCGCCTACCACAGCTGACTTCACCCCTCCTGACAGACGGTCAGGAGGAGTAGGATGGAGGCAGGACAGGGCAGCTGGTTGCCTAGCGGTAGTATCGGTAGTAGCGGTGGTGGTATGGGGCTCGGCAGAGTTTGCGGGTTTTGTGGGGATTGCGGGGTGTAGTCTGTCGGTTGTAGGTTGTGCAGGTCCTTACGGCGGGCCGGTAGGGAGGCTGGATGATAACGGGGCCAATCTGCAAATCCTCGGCCCGCGAGCCTTCCGGCCTGACGACGTCCAACGTGTGTTCTGTCAGCCCTCTCTCTCAGCTCCGTGTAGGAGTGCAGCCCCTACAGAGGAGCTCACGGAATAGGCAACAGCTCATGGACACGCCCTGGCTTCATGACGCCCCATGTATTGTTAGTCATCATTTATACAGGGTCACTAACCATGGCTGGAAATAAATAGATTTCATTATTCATGACATAACACAAATTTGACTGCCAATATTGTCACACAGAGTAATGTTCGTTTTAAAAATCTATCGCAGTATAGAAATCGGTCTCTTTGGAGGTAACAGCACAGAAAGTCATTTCAATTAAATGAATTAAAAATGGTCATAGTAAATGTAATATAATATAATATAATATAATATAATATCAACACTAAAATACAAACATATCCTTAAATCTCAATACATGCAAAATCCCTATTACTTATTCAAGCTCAGAGCCTCACCTGGCTACACCTTAGTTCTACTCTTTATCCTTCACTAGTGGCATGTGCAATATAAAAGCATTACTCCTCCTCTAACATTGTTCCTATCGGCACACAGAAAATTAGTAAACTGAATTTAAACAATAGAATTCAAAATCTGCACAATTGAAAGTTTATGTATTAGGTGGTAAAACGCCTGCCACTTTTGACAGCCTGTTTTTTAAATCTGAAGAATTTGGCCAGTGCTGTGCTGAACAAACAAGGAGAGCTGACTCCAGGTGGTCCACAATGATCCAAGAGTTTCTGGACTTCAATAGAAGGTTCTGAGTTGAGCTTCTGGGCAACAGATGTCGGGAGACTAGCTGCAGCCTCCGTTTCCTCCATCTCCCTCGATGAATCGAATGCTCAGCGAACGACTGCACAGCCTGAGAGAGCCGGCGAACGGATCAGATCGCAGCTGATGGCGGAAGGCACTGGATCTCGTACTTCGGATTACCGCGGCCGCGCTAGGGGAATACTTTCATTAAGTTACACAAAGAACCCGGCGGCAAGCGAGGAAAACGCTAATCCACCGGATGGCCTCGAGAGGCGGGAGAACTGCGAGAGGGCGAGTCTCTGTCTCTCCTGGTAACAGCGGAATGCATGCAGGAGGGGGTCAACCGGACGGCAATGGTGCTTCTCTGGAATTAAAGCAGCGCGGCAGAGCCGGTAAGACGAAGCGTGATGCCGGTATGAAAAAACAAACTGCTGCTAGCTTGGGAGTGCAAGTAGAGGGGGGGGGGGGGGAGGCCCAGCCAACTGTCGCCTCAATGTTTGCTAATTTAACAATGACCAAATTGGAGAAAATCAATGTGCTGGAGGAGGGGGGGGGGCAGGACATTAACGGAGGAGACCCAGCAACGGAAGGAGGCTGCTGGGGGTGAAGAGGGAGCCAGGAGCTCCTCGACTGACATAGCTGGGGATCAAACAGGGAACACCCTCCCCCCAATCAATCTAATGTACGAACTAACTGGGGAAAAAAACTTGGAAACAGAGGAGCAAACCCTGTCAATACCCAGGGTAGATGGGACCTATGTCAAGGAGGCCGGCCTTGGGGAAGAAACTGTGAGGGGGAAGAACCGGACAACGCCCCTGGGCACAGGAAAATCGAAAAGATTATTGACACAAGTTGGCATCTTGTCACCAGACAGCCATGGAGTTGAAAATTTTTACTCATTAACTGAAGAGTCCGAGGTATCAGAACTGGAGGACAGGTCATCAAGCGCAGAATCCCTCTCGGAAGACAGCTCCAGCTCCTCTTCACAATCAACGCAAAAGAAAAAATCAAGGGATAAAAAGAAAAATAGGAAAGGAAGCCTCAAAAAAAGCACCAGCAAACAACTCAAATGGGATTACTCCGACACAAAGGTTTGGCCTCAAACTGAGAAAGGAGACGAACTGGCTGGAAATGAAGAACCTTCCCTATCGACTATTTTAGTATCAATTCAGCAGATGCAGGAAGAAAACAGAAAAGAGGGGCGCAGAGCCAGGATTGCTGCAAAAAAAGTTCAAACTGGAATCCGCAAGTTAAATAAAACATGTGGGGAAATTGCGGATCGTATAACTTCGGTTGAGGTGTGGACTGAGACACTGGAAGCTGACAGGGAATCGATTAAGACTCAAGGCATGGAACAGGGCGCGGCTATGGTAGATTTCATGACCAAACTGGAAGATTATGAAAATCGTCAGAGGAGAAACAACCTGCGCTTTCTGGGGATACCGGAAGGTCTAGAGGTTAATGACCCCAGAGGCTACATGGTAAAACTCCTAAAAGATGCATTTTCTGAACAATCAAGTTGGGACTGGGACATGGAAATACAGAGGGCCCATCGTTTCCCGCTATTCAGGAGAAGACAAACGCAGAACACTGACGAGAAACCCAGAACAATGTTGGTTTACATTGGTAACTTTCAGTTGCGACAAATGATTTTTGATAAAGCCCGCCCCAACGCCCCAAGGATCAAGCAATGGGGTCTCGTTCTTTGTTCGCCCAGACTTTGCACAGGCAACAGTTGAAAGCTGCTGGTGTCTAAGGCAACTTTTCTCTCCTTTCCAGAAACTTGGAGCAGAGGTCTTCCTTCAAAACCCGGCCATATTGAAGATAATTTTCGGAGGCACAACACGCAGCTTTACCTTTGAAGTACAAGCACAGGAATATTTAGGAGAAATTAAGAAAAAAAAATGATGAGGGGGAAAAATTATAGGAAAATGGTATAGTAATAAACACTATGAACAAGACTGGGAATAATAGATACTGTGCAGTCTAAGGGGGAAAAAATGGGGATTTCACGGATTGAGGGAGATGGGGGTCAGCTGGTCAGCAGTACATCGATCAGGCCATGCCTGATTGCCCTTTTGTTAGGGGAGGGCAGGGGGAGGGGTGGGTGGGAGGATGGGGGGGCGGCTCACATAAAGGGTGGAGCGGGTGCACAAGAAGAGGGCACTGGGTGGGAAAGAGTATTGAAACAAATGGCAGTTAGGATTTTATTCTTCGTATATAAGGAATTTGAAAAACGGGGCAACCAAACACAAATAGGCAAATGGGGAGATTAGGTATAGCAACATTGAATATCTGTGGGCTAAATGATGCAAAAAAAAGACAAGTAGTGGCGCAAGGATTGCAAATGCTGCATGCAAGAGACCCACCTTGATGGGTCACAGAAAGATTTATTGAAATATCTTGGTTACACTGTGGTTGGGGCCACAATGCAGGGAACCCATACAAGAGGGGTTGCGATTCTATCTAAGAAGAGATCAATCCAATTTGTGAAAACACGTTCAGATGGGCTAGGCCGATGGGTCATCACAAACGGGAGGGCCTCAGAGCTGCTGAACTTCACCCTATGCTCGGTTTATGGCAGTAATGTGGACGATCCGTCCTTATTGGAATGGCTAACTAATGAATTGGTACACTGGCCAATGCCGTTAATCGTGTGTGGAGATTTTAACATTAATTTAGACTCCAAATGGGGACAAGATCAAAGGTATAGGGGTAGGAAGCGAAGGGTTTTTCAAGCACTCTGTAATTTATGCCAGGTACATGGCTTGGTGGATGTATGGTCTCTACAGAGGCCCGAGGAACATGGGTTTACCTACTACTCGGCCCCGCACCAGAAGCACGTTCGGTTGGATTATTTCTTCGCCTCCTCTACATTGTGGGAAGAAGTAGTATTAACCGGCACCCTAGAGTACTATCCGACCATAGCCCACTGGTACTACAGCTGGAGCAGGGAGGACCCATCGAGAAAGCTTTGGCATGGACCTTTGAGAGGGCCCTGCTACTAGACGAAGAGTATGTACGACACATGAAGGAGTGGATACCGGATTTTCTACAGAGAAATTTGGGGTCGGCACCATTGGGAGTGGTATGGGACACCTTAAAGGCAGGAGTGAGGGGCGAGACAATACAATATTCAAGTAGGAAAAGGAAAGAGGAAAAAAATCTTAGGAGCATCAGACTGCAAAAACTATTCCAGGCAGAGGAAAAAGTAGAGCAACGAAGTCCCGGGCACATGTAGTTGGGGTTAAAATATGGTCATAGAGTGTTCTCCCTGTCATTACTGAAAAATCCTCAAATCGACACAATACCAGAGGAAAAAGTAGTTGAGGCCTTAAGACAAAATTTGGGGATAAATGAAGCACAAGAGGAGGTGGCCCTAGTAAAAGCAGAACTCCAAGGGGAACTATTAAGGAAAGCTATAGATAAGGCAGCAGCGCATAGGGAGGAAGTCTATGAATGTGGGGAGAAGGTGGGCCATCTATTGGCTGTCAGAACAAGATCAGAGGTGACACGCAGCGAGATTTTGTCAATAAATGATCCTGTAATGGGGCGGGTAACGGAGTCTAAGGATAGACGGGCAGCCTTCTTTAGATTTTACCAATCACTTTATATGGAGGATGTGGGTAGAGCGGGAGGGGATATGGCAGTCCAAATAGGTAGTTACTTAGACGCCTGCAAAATGGAGGTTCTGACGCAAGATGAGAGGGAGGCGCTAGAGTCTCGGATTGTCTGGAACGAAATCGAGGAGGCAATTTCAAATCTTCCCAGGGGGAAAGCGGAGGGGCCTGACCTACTCCTCACAGAATTTTTAAGGAGGAATTTAAAGAAATCTTGACATCTGTGTTTCTTCAAACAGCAGAAGGGGTTGCCCTACCAAAAAGCTGGGCGCTGGCCAAGATCATAGTCTTCCCCAAAAAGATAAGCCTGTACAGGAGCTGGGCTCATACCGCCCTATAACTTTAATTAATGGGGATGTTAAGATCTACTCAAAAGTAATGGCCACACGACTCTCGCAGGTTATTGGTAAAATGGTATTTGAAGGACAGCATGGATTTATACCTGGAAAGGGAACTATTGAGCATATTAGAAGAGTTATTACCCTATTTGATGTAAACCAAGTGTCAGGAGACCCTATGGCGGCCATTTTTTTAGATGCCGAAAAGGCCTTTGATAGGGTCTCCTGGCCTTTTTTATGGTTGACAATGCAAAAGAAAGGGATTGGGAATAGGTTTATAAGAGCAGTTCAAGCCTTGTATAAAGACCCAGAAGCTAGGGTACTTATAAATAGCGAAATGACCCAACCACTGAAAATCATGAGGGGGACGAGGCAGGGGTGTCCCTGCTCACCTCTTTTATTTGCTTTGTATATAGACCCCTTTCTTAAACAACTTGCTGTAGCCCATGATATTCCTCCAATAGTGAGAAATAACCATGAGAGTAAAGTTTTGGCATATGCGGATGACATAGCCATTGTAACTCCTCACCCAGAACAGGCTATGGGGGCGATAGAAGAGAAGGCGCGAGAATATGGCTTACTCTCAGGTTATGCCCTAAACCGGGAGAAAACCCAAATAGTAGTTAACGAATCTATTACGTTTAATGATAAGCGGGTGGTTAAAAAAGCCAACTATTTGGGGGTTAAAATCAACTCAGATCTGGATCAGGTGGTCAATGAAAATTTGGGGAACTGCGCGGAGGAAACCAAGAAAGCACTAAAAAAATTGGACCACCTACATCTAACCCTCATTGGCAGAACCAATGTAATAAAAATTATTTATTTTCCAAAATTGTTATATATTTTTAGCGCAATACCGCTTGTTTTTACAAACTGTTGGTTTAAAAAATGTGAAAACATTTTTGCACAATTTATTTGGTCTTATTCCCGGTCAAGAAGAGCGTATACATTTTTAACGTTGCCTAGGGAGTGTGGAGGCCTAGCCCTCCCTAATTTGAAGCTATATTGGTGGGCAACCTCACTTACGCACTTTTCTACTCTTTTGAGCACTGATAATAACACAAGACAATCTAAATCTCCCACTCTATGGGAACAGGTAATTGGCTGTGATGCGTGGGGATGCCTTTGGCATCAGCTAAGTTATGGGTACTACAAAAGAGTCCGATTTAAGACACTACTTACGGCTTTTAAAATCTGGGGGGGCAATACAGCGCCTAAATGGAATAGAAAGGCTCAACTATTACACTCCATTATGGCAGAATAGAAATCTACCAGATATTTTTAATGATATATCTTTTAAGATCTGAGTTGAACTGGGTATTAAACAGCTAGGCTATTTTTATTGTCAGGAGGGTATTAGATCATATATCGAACTAACAACTGAATTTGGCCTTACACCTAGGGACTTTTTTAAATATCTACAGATCAGGGACTTTCAACAAAAAAACGAGGGTAAGATAGACCGGCTTGAAAGAAGTGAACTGGTGGACAGAATTATCCTGCCCACCCCCCCCAGAATTGGGACCATCTATAAGCTTCTGAACGAGCAAGTTAAAGATGACATGGAAATATGCTCTGTTAAATGGCAAGAGAGATTAGAGATTTCGGGGGTCACGTTTCAAAAGATATTCCTAAACAAGACAATTTTAATATCGGCCAAGCTCCAAGTACAATTTTATAAGACATGCTTTGGGCTTTATTACACTCCAAACAGAATAGCAAAATGGAGCAATGGAAAGGGAGCCTATTGCCCGCGCTGCTCTCTTCACAAGGCAGACATTATCCATATGTTTGCAACCTGTGACAAGCTGGCCCCCCTGATTAAGGATATAAAGAGTTTTTTTTTTTTTTAAAACATCTTTTTATTAAACATAAAACAAGCTTCAGAACAATATCAATTCAGAAATGACATAGTAGGAGAGACAGATGGTACAGGTTCACAATACTTGATATACACCCCGTCGTAAATATCTGCTATTTGAGTAGCCTCCTTCTTTTGTAGTAAACCATAGCAACATTGCTCCCACCTCAATACACAACATTTCCAACGGTCTTCCTCAATGACCTCTATACTTGGCCCAGGCCAAGTTTTCACCTTTACGTGGGCAGCCCCGACTCTGATATATCACCCGTTCCGCCCCATAGCACCAGTCTAGGTCTTTCTTCCAGGCTGTGAGTGTGCGGGCTGCCCCTGCCCCCCATGCTCGGGCAATGTTCCTCTTGGCCACTCCTCCCGCCAGTGCCAACCAAGTCTTGGCCCATTGTGGCCACATCGTTTCTCCAGTCGCTCCCAGGATGAGCCACCTGGGTTCAAGCGGGACACTCTCCCCCACCACTGTCGTCATCACTCGGGTTATACCTTCCCAGTACGTTTGAATCCTGGGGCATGACCAAAGAATATGAAAGAAAGACCCGGTCTCGCCACAACCCCGTACACATTCGTCAGTCTCACAAGTGCCCATTCGAACATAAGCTATTCGAGAAGCATAGGATCTGTGGAGAATACGGAGCTGAATCAATCGGAACCGTGCTCTTATAGCTATTTCCCGGGGGGTCTGTAGTACCTCAGCCCAATCATCATCCTCTAATAGACCCACATCAGACTCCCAGGCCTCCCTCAGTGGGCCCAGACAATCTGGGGTATTGTTAATCAACTTCCGATAAGTCAGAGAGATGGCCTTATCAATCATGGGGTCCAGGAGCAGTCGGTCCTCCAGCGGTGAGTATTCTGGTAACAGGGCTCCCTCTTGTAAATGACAGTGAAGTGCATGGCGCATCTGTCGGTATCGTAGATACTCCCCCCTCCCCATTTGGAACTGTCTCTGCAGTGTGTCAAAGTCCAGCATTTTCCCATCCTTCCAGACATCTCCCAAGTGGTCAATCCCTAAAAGGCTCCATTTCCGAAAGCCCGTTAGTCATGTCAGCTCTCCCAATTGACCACCCTCCCAGAGAGGAGTTTGTTCTGTAAGTTTGTTTGCCCACCCAGTCATTTTGGTTGCCTTATGCCAGACCTCAGAAACCGTTCGAGTATGTACCGGGAGGAGCAAATTACCTCTCCCTTTACAATATAGTTCCGTTAAGTAACTGTTGTTGCCAAATGCCAAACGGTCTACCCTGTACGCCGGTTCCTCTAATGGTGAGAAGGCCCACCCATTAATATTGATGAGCTGGGATGCCCAATAGTATTTCCTAATGTCCGGAACAGCAAGGCCCCCTTCATACACACCTCTCAGGAGTTTCTTCAGTGCAATTCTGGGGCTACCTCCCCCCCATAGCAATAGACGCTGCTCGGACTCGATGGATCGAAAGAATGTCTCCGGGATCTGATACGGGGTATTCTGGACTGCATACAGTAGGCGTGGGAGGGCCATCATTTTAAAAAGGACCGCTCTACCCATCAATGAGACGGGGAGCCGTCTCCAGTGTGCAATGTCCTCCCTCAACCTAGCCAATTGAGCCTGTACATTAAGCCGCATAAAGTCATCCTCATTCTTGGTGATCCATATACCCAAATACTTAAACTGTTCCCTAGGGACCAACTCTGAACATGCCGACGTCAGGGGCGGTAACACTCCCGCCAGTGAGAATACCAGGGATTTATCCCAATTGACGCAATACCCTGAATAGGTACCAAAGGACTGTATAATATGGATGAGATGATGAAACGTTTGTCTTGGGTTGTGGGCATACAGCAGAATGTCATCTGCGTATAAAGATATACGTTCTTCCCAACCGCCCCCTAGGTCTATACCTCTCACTACTGGGTCCCCCCGTATCCAAACAGCTAGTGGCTCCAGTGCCAGTGCAAAAAGCATCGGCGATAGCGGACATCCTTGTCGGGTGCCCCGATAAAGCTTAAAGGATCTAGAAATATTACCATTGACACTAACTCGTGCCATCGGGTCGGTATATAATAGACGAATCCATTGTTGTATATTAGGGCCAAATCCAATTTTTTCTAGGACAGCGAATAGGTACGCCCATTCAATACTGTCATACGCCATCTTCGCGTCGAGCGACAGAAGTGCGGACGGTGTATCAATGCATTTCTGAGTCATCTGCATCACGCCATAAAGGCGGCGCAGATTGAGCCTAGTGCTCCTGTGTGGCATGAAGCCAGATTGATCTGGATGTATTAGGGATTGAATGACCGAGCCTAGACGGTTAGCTATGACTTTAGCTAAAACTTTGGCCTCGAAATTCAAAAGGGAAATAGGCCTGTATGAACTG
This sequence comes from Calotriton arnoldi, assembly GCA_963921515.1. Classification (NCBI taxonomy): domain Eukaryota; kingdom Metazoa; phylum Chordata; class Amphibia; order Caudata; family Salamandridae; genus Calotriton; species Calotriton arnoldi. The sequence continues at coordinate 294,047 of CAWUFW010006892.1, forward strand.
CAAAGATCGTGGGGTTTCCCTTTTTTAAGAATGACCACTATGGTCGCCATGAGTAAATCGTCCGGGAGCGTGCCTTCGTCTCGTGCTCCATGAAACATGTCAAGCATGCGTGGGGCAAGTTTGCTTGCCACACATTTAAACATTTCTGTCGGAAACCCATTGGGGCCTGGCGCTTTACCGGATTGCAGATCTCGTATGGCATTTTCAACTTCTTCTACCTTCATGTCGGAATCAAGCGCTACTCTATCATCTTCCCCAATTGCTTGCATGTTCAAATCTTTTAAGAATACAGAGGACTCTTCCTCCTCCCACGTAGTCTGCGATCGATAGACAGTTTCGTAATAATCTGCAAACACCTCTGCCAATTCGGCACCGGTACCGCCTCGCACACCCTCTTCAGTTCTAATTTCAGAGACCCAGTTGCAGCTCCTATCCCATCATTCAAGCCACGCGATGAGCTTATTGGCCTTGTCCCCTAGATCATAGACCTTCCTCTGCGTTGCTAGCGCGTGCGTGAGGGCAGCGTTTTCCTCCAGGTCCCTAAGCTCTTTCTGTTTGAGTTTGAGTTTATGTGTGCGTTCGGCAGCCATCGTAGGATCCGAGTCTAGCGTCCTTTCAAGAATTAGGATCTCCCGCTCAAGGGCATCGCATTGTGCGCGTTTTTCTTTGCGTCTAACGCCACTAGCCGCCTGTACAAAGTCCCTGGCCACTACTTTGTATGCTTCCCAGAGTATACAGTCAGATCGTACCGAGCCAACATTTTCAGCAAAATATTGATCTGTGCGCTCCCCAAACTGTTCTCTAAAGTCCTGGTCTCTAAACAAGGTGGGGTCGAATCTCGGCGGGAGAGTCCGCTCTGGCCAAGGCCCGCACATATGAACCTCTACTGGTGAATGATCCGAGATACCTCTTGCCCTGTGGCATCCTCCCCTGAAGAGTCCCACCGATGTTGAGTGTGTGAAGATGTAATCTATTCACGAACTACTCCCGTGAGCTGCAGATATGTGTGTGTATTGTCTCAGGTCAGGGTTATGACTCCTCCAGAGGTCTGTCAGTCCCAGTGCATGTGCAAACGTAGGCAAAGAGCGTGAGTCCCTAGTCCTGGAGAAATGTAACTCCCTATCCATGTCCGAAGACATAGTATTGTTCATGTCCCCCCCCAAGGATCAAGGTCCCCTGTGGTAAGTCCAGTAGCAGCCTACTAAGATCGGGAAGTGTAGTGTCATGTAACCTTGGAGGAACATAGGCCGAGCAAACATTCAATACCTGTCCCTCCCACGTCCCAGAGAGGGCTACATAACGACCCATATGGTCATACCATGTCCGTTTTATGATGAGGGGGAGTGAATTTTTAGTCAGTATAGCGGTGCCCCTGGACCCAGTCGTAAAGCCGGCGTGTGCCCTAAGTGTGTAGCCATAACGGTTCAGCGCCAAATAATGAGTGCCCTTGAGGTGAGTCTCCTGAAGTAGTACCAAGTCCGGGGAGTGTCGACGTAAATACTGGAGTACCATGGTGCGTTTTATCTTATCCCCCAGACCGTTTACGTTCCAAGAGAGAATTGTTAAGTTCTTAATATGTCGTGTCGCCATACAGGGTATCCTATACAGTCCCTCCCTCCCCTCCACCCCCACCCTCGTCCCGAACCCCCTCGCATTCGGATAATCGTAGAGAACAGGAAATCACAGGTCTCAGCCCGTCTGAAGCGCAGAAGTTGTTCTGAAGCATGCACAACCCAATAAACAAAAAACAACAAAACAACCCACATAACAGTACCCCCCACCATGCAACCCTGCAATGTAGGTCTACAACTACCCACAACCCCAATAGCAGAGCGCCTGTCGTCCCGATAACTAAATGTCAAATGTAGGGTTGCCTGGCACCACCACCCAACAGCATTCACCCCCTTGAGCCCGCAACTCTGCCCAACCACCGGTGAGGGCTTTTTTAACGAGTAAGGCTGTAGTCCATCCAGCCCTATCCATGTCCATTATAGTGAGAATGGGAAGGCATCAGACTACCATAACAAAGGGAAAACTACACCTTCGAGCTTTGACAATAGGCAAAGAACAAATCAGCAAAATATACCAAGTCTTTCACTTTCCAGCACGCGCTGCATCACTTGCAGGGCTTGCAGATCGGGAAATTCTGGATCTGGATACAGACCGCACCCTCTCTCTGCCTCGGTTCGAGGAGTTCAGGGAGCGATAGCTGCTTCCCTGCAGGTCCGCTTCTTCTCGCTGACGATCAATCCGGGAAGGGCCCTCATCCAGCCATTGCTGAGCCTCCTCGGGTGTCGTGAAGAACCAGGTTTTGTCGCCCTCCACAACCTTGAGTTGGGCAGGAAAGAACATCATGTATTTAAGTCCCTTGTCCCTGAGGGCGCGTTTCACCCCTTCGAAGGAGCGTCTTTTGCGCTGTACTTTCAAGGTGAAGTCCGGGAAAAATCGAATTGTCGCGTTCTCGTAGGGGAGATCACCTTTGACTCTGGCCGATTGCAAAATTGTGTTGCGGTCCCGGAAGTTCAGGATGCGCGCGATGATGGCTCGAGGAGGGGCCCCGGGTTTTGGTTTGGGGATTGGGCTCTGTGTGCCCGTTCCACGGAGAACAGTGGTGACAGTCTCTTGGGCTTGAGGTGGTTTAGGACGAGGTCTTCAAGAAAGAGGTCCACACTAGGGCCCTCCGCCCCTTCAGGCACACCTACCACCCGAATATTGTTTCGACGTGCTCTCCCTTCATGATCGTCCAACTGCAGCGCCATTACCTTGTGTTGGTGTGCCAGCTTTTGAACACGTTATTCTAATTTGCGTGTCGTCGACCGTATCTCCCCTATATGTTCCTCCACCGCTGTGACTCTGTCGGAAGTTTTTCGCATGTCTGCCCTCATGAGGTTCATCTCGATGGTGACCTTATCGATTTTCGTTTCCAGGTTCGTCCCCACCGTCTGTATCGCCGCCATGATAGAGCTAAGGGACGGTCCTTCTCCGAGCGAGTCCTCGCCCTGCGCTCCTTCTTCAGAGTGAAGTTGCCGCGGAACCGCATACTTATCCATTTTGTTGGCCTGCATAGCGGCGGAGGTCCCCTTCGGTTTCGTCATAGCGAGGAGTGTCTCTGGAGAGGATCGATGGATCGGTCACTACGGGTCTCCCCCCGTCCCTCTGTCTCCGGATATAGGTAGCGTGGAGTACTGGGATAATATTTCTCACCTCTTCCTGAGTCCCCCACGAGGAACTATTCGACGCTCCTGAGCCCCGGGGAGGTCTCAATCTCCCAACACCAAGGGACGTCTCACTGGTAATCGACTATGGCGTAGGCAATCTCCGATAGGGCTATTTTCACCCCCTTCGGACGTGTCGAGCACATCAATGCATGCAGATAAGTAAGGCGTGGGCGCAAGGATATGTTTATGTCCCACTCCGGTCCGTCACAATGGGACTGGGCGTGCTGCCGTATGCCCACCCGGTTTACTCTGTGCCACTCGTGCAAGTCCGCCCCCAGGGGCTGCCGGTCGAAGGCCCAGATCTCCCCAGAGCGAGCGCGTCTTCTTACGAATGTCTATTTAGGGCGGTCGCCCCGCGCGCACCAACCTCGATATCAGCGTGAGAGTAGGAGGGGGCCCACAGCATCTCCCGGGATCTTGGTCCCTCGCAACAGCTCCCGGGACCTCGGTCCCCCGCAGCAGTATTGTCCTCTGCCCCTCACCTCCACACCGCAGAAGCCGGATCAGATCCCTCAACTTTACTCTTCAAGGGGGGAGGGGCCCCGGCCGAAGCCTGCCGCACCGATCCCTTTTCCCGGGGCACAGGAGTCGCACTCTCGCCGTGCCGCAGGGTATCGCCAGGACCACGCCGGAGATAGGCCGTGCGCAGCGGATCTCGCGTAGCAGAGATCCCCAGCCGCTGACTCCCAATGCGGGCTGGCGCATCACGCGACTCCGCCCCCTTAGTGTCGGAGATTCGGCGTCGCTCTCAGGCAGGGCCCTGCCTCGTTGCGTCGTCAATCCTGTGCCTCCAGACCGAATCAACGTCTCCCTCGCCCCGGGGCACCACCACGGACACAGCACCGGTAGTTTCGTCCCTCAGACTGCCGGATATAGACCGGATATCACGGGCTTCGTCGCAGGCCCTGACGGAGCTCGGAGGTTAAGCCGCCATCACGGCTGGTGCCAGGCCACGCCCCCCATAAAGAGGTTTTTAAAGGAGAAATTATAGCTGCAGGTTGAGCTGGATGCGCCAGCGATCTTGTTGGGAATAACCAGCCTAACAGAACGAGAAGGAGGTGCGATTCTAATAATAGCAATGGCGGCGTATAGGCTGTGTATTGCATCATCCTGGTTGGACCCAACCCCCCTACAATTCAACAATGGGTGGCGTGGCTATCGGCTATATATAACCTAGAAAAGGCTATATATATAGGCATAAAGGAAGTAGGGCAAAAAAGAAGGGTTTGGAAATATGGAAGCCTGTTTCAGATTGGATAGAATAATGGGTATTCTCCCTGATATTTGAACGGTATTGTGGGGACCGACTGTTAGTATCTCCTTGGTACCTGGCATTTTAATATCATTGCACCTTGCACTTTGTAATAAGTACCCGTGGGGATTTGCACAAACTGCCATTATTTATGCTGCTATATTATGGAAGCCTGCAATTAAAAGTATTGTTATTTTGTTTAGAGAACTTTAGCACATGGCACTTTAAACTTCTTAAATTGTATAATGAATAAGGCATTTTATATTCTTGTCTTTGCTCATTTTATTAATTATTTAGTGATGTTGTATCTAAACTAGGACTGTACCGTGAGGACCGACTGCTGTTGTTTGCTATTTCCTAGGCACCTGGCACTTTAAATCATTGCATCTTGCACTTTGCGATAAGCACCCATGGGGACATGCCCAAACTGCCATTATTTTTGCTGCTAAATTATGGAGGCTTGCAATCAAAAGTATTGATATATTGCTTAGCGTATGTTAGCACATGGCACTTTAAACTTGTTAAATTGTATAATTGAAGATTGTTGAAGGTTAATGCACCACTGTGGATCAGAATTTGGATAAATGTGATCGGGGGGGCGGGGTAGGGGAGCATGGGATAAAACGAGGGTGGGATGAGAAAATTGTTTTCTTTGCCTCACTCTCAAATAAAAAATATTAAAAAAAAAAGAAGGTTTTGAGTTATTAGACAAAGAGTCTGTTCCAACTTGGTTCAGCTGACTGTCTGCCTGAGCAATGAGATCCCATCCCCACACCCATGTAACTGTTTCATTGCATTTCACACACTATAACCCTAATCTCATCTTTACTATTACCTCTCTGTATAGTACGTATTGTATTGAGCAGGGCCAAGATCAGTTCTAATAAACTTTCAAAACCATCCTGGTCCCTTCTTCGCCACTCTCTCTCATTCCATCTGTCTCTCTCCTTCTCTCCTCATCCTCTCCCTGATCTCTTCCTATTCTCCGTTTTTCCTCTCTCTTTCATTCACCTTTGCTTACATTTCCCTCCTCTCCCTCCCTTTTTGCTTATGTCCCCACTATGTCAGAGGCACCAGCAACAGCCCGGGGACTTCAAAAACAGGCCTGGAAAGGCTCAAGCCCAGTCGAGCCCTGGCAGCACGTTCTAAAAGATAAAATCTTGATTGTTTCCTTTAACTTTATATCTGCAGGTTGTACAGCCCTGTTGGGCTAAGCTTTCAGCAGTCTGGCCCTACCAAATGGGCCAGATCGAAATAGCAAGTGTGTGGGGTTCTTTTTTGGTGAAGTCACAGCCATTGGCCAACAAAAATGACCCAGACACTGACTCTTTCAAACTGGCCCATCTAGAAGTGCAACAGAGTCAGGAATTCCAGTCCGACACCGGCCACTTAGCTTATGGACCCATTGTGCTGCTGTTAGGAGTATAATTCCCTCCCCTTTAGTTAAGTTCTCACAGAGCCAATTGCTGTCCCATCTTTCCTGTTTTCTCACACTACAGGCTCCGACAAGACTTGTGCCCGAGGTGAGAGCCAGTTGCATTTGCTCAGTCCCCCTCCTTACCATTCCCGCCCTTTCCCCTCTGCCAATAACCCATCTCATCTCGATGAATTGTCTCATTCAGCCCCTGGACGTCGTCCTCATGACGCCGGCCTCCTGAACATTGAGCACCACTGCAACCGGATGTCCACCACATGACGCCCGATTTCAACCGATCCCGACTTGCCCTCTCCGTAATTTCGGACTCCTTTGTCTCCCTTTGGCTCCATGAGCTCGCTAACCTCTGGGTGAGTTCAGCTACACTCCCGGCTTCCACTCTGGGCAATTTGTGGACCTCTGACTGTGCAGCTTTGCCTGCCGATTGGTTCACAATTTTTCCAGTGTTCACGTAATCCTTCTAAATGTACCTTTATTCCATGACTGTCTACCCAGATCCCCGCCAAATCGAGGCACCTCTAACACCTCCCTTTTTCCTACAGATTCGTTTCTGGGCACCCCAGCTGGTGGTACCCTGCCCTACAACCTCTACACGCTACTTCCTGGACATATTAGTGTTCCCTTATTTTGGAAATCAGTTCCATACAGGTATCTACCTCATCCACTCACTATTTTAACTTCACCGCCCACCCGACAATTTTCCTTACTCTTTCTTCTCTTACTCCCCGCTGTACAGCACATAAAGTTTTTTTTTTCCTGGTCCTGAAGATGACCTGAACTGACTTCAGGTTGAAACGTCATTGTCCTTCCAGCGCAATCTCTGGCGCAACCCTACGGTTCATCAAATTGTCAATCTCCTCTAATTTTTGTAACAAATTATTTTGAACCGAAAAGTTTCTTGTATATATCGTAATTATTGTGTCTCCTGCACCGTTCTCTGCTGCTCCACTTGTCACATGCGCCGTTCACTTTGTTTTTCACGAGCACATACGTGCACAAGTTTTTGTTACTGGCTCCATTTGAATTTATTGTAAATAGTGCTGCAACTGCCTTTTTCCTAATTGTTCCAAAATACAGTTTGCTCTTTGCATTATTCAAACAACCACTCAAGCCTCCCTGTCCCCCCTTCTTGAGCAAATTTTGTGCATGCTTCATATAACGGTCTTTTAAATATTACCTGTTGAGACACTGTTATTTGTTATAAACTCTAATCACCCATGCCTCAACTGGGTATACGGGTAACCTCCTGTTGTTTGGTTTTGTGGCTGTCAGTCTGAGCATATAAACCAGAGGACAAGGCATTATTGATTTTAAGAGATTAACAAAAAGATTATCAAAAATGGGAAACATACTGAGGATGCTGGTTAGAGATAATAACTTGAGGTAGCCCATAAAGATGGAAGATGTCTTGCAAAAAAAAACCTGTCTCAAAACCTTAGCAGAGTGTAATTTTTTCATAGCAGTAAAGTGAGTCATTTTGGGGAAGGACTTAACAGCAACCCTAATAACCTAGTTCCCAGTAGAAGGAGGTAATGCTGTAATGAAATCAGTAGAAGCAGTGTGCCAAGGCTCAGGTCTTCTGTGGGGCACAAGCAGGGCAAAGACTGACATACAGTTCAGTATCTACTTGAACAGAAGGTCACCAGAATTATCGAATTGAGCTCAAGAGTGGACGTAATGGCGCTATAGCTGGCTATGGGAGAGTCATGACACAATTAAAAAACTTCAGGTCTCAGCGCCTTGGAGGGGGATGAATAAAGTCACTCTTTCCCTTGAACAAAATTGCCTTGCTTCCGAATTCATTCTTAGTGATATTCTTAGTGCCAGGAATATAAGTAATGAAAAAGTCCTATTGGTTGAAAAAATCGCCCAACGGGCCTGACTAATATCCCTGCACTGAAAATTCCAGCAACATTGTAGATTTGGATTGTCGGACCAAATTTCGAAGGATTCCTGAGTTCCCCGTAAACAAATTTCTCCACTCAGAGCAAGCCATCATCATGGCCAGAAGTCCTCACTCCAAGGCAGAGTAGTTCCTTTCAGAGTCAGATAAGATGTGAGAAAATAAAAAATGGGGTGTTTAAGGCCATCATCTTCTTGCAATTGTAAGAGTACAGCTCCAACAGCACAGTCAGAGCCATCAGTTTCCACGATGAACTACTAAGTGGGATCCGGATGTCGCATTATTGGCGCTTGAGCAGAGGCTTGTTTTAACTTAATGAAAACTTCCTCAGCTCAAGCTACCCACTGAAAACCATGATGAAGCATCTCCTTCTTAAGGACTCAGGTTATATCATAGATTAATAGAGCTAACTCTCCAACAAATTGCAGATAGAAATTGGTATATACAAGGAAACACTGAGTTTCTTTCATGTTAGAAGGAGTCAGTCAATCTAAAAAAGCAGAAAGTTTTCGAGGGTCCTTTGAGATTCCAGTGATTTTTAAGCAGGAACCTAGATACTCTACTTCAGAACCCATATTTTTCCAATTTACAAAATAACTGATTCTGACTAAGTTTGTTTACTACCTGGCTGACATGTTGATCATGAAGAAGTGGATCAATAGAAAAAAACAAGATATCACCTAGATAGGTAACAACAAATTCGTTAACCATGTCAGCAAAGACATGACCCATAACGAGTTGAAAGATCGCTGGGGCATTATTTAACCCTTGAAAGGCATTATACAATATTCAAAATGTCCAAGAAGAGTACTAGAAGCTGTCTTCCATTCATCCCCCTCCTTAATTCACAAAAGATGATATGCTGCATGAAGATCTAACTTGGTGAAAATGGTAGAGCTCCAGGCTAATTCCAGTAGATCCTTAATAAGAGGTAAAGGATACCTGTCCTTGAACGTAATCTTATAAAAACCTCCGAAGTCATTACAGGGTCTTAATTCATTAGACTAATTTGGGACAAAACCATTGAGGCCCCAGCAGGGGAAATTGATCAGGGAATGAGACCATTTTGTTAATTCTCTTCCAGGTATTGTCTCAAGACTTTCTTTTCTGATTCCGAGAGTAAATTCTTCCAAAAGGTACAGTGACCCCGAAATCTATAAGAATGGCGCAGTCAAATTCTCGATGAGGATAAAAAACCAATTCTTTGGGTTTCCTGAAAAGGTCAAAATAATCTTGATATTGAACTGGAGCTACCTGAATGAGATTTATAGCACTAGAGTCTGCACAGTGTTTTAAGGAACTTCCTAAGGAGTCCAATAATCTTCAGTTGCATAACAAGGCTTCTTACAAGACTGGGAAGACAAGATTCTGGTTTCCCAGTTTATATATGGGTTCTGACGAACCAACCATGGCACTCCTAAGATCGCAGTATGATTTGGAGAAGCAATGAGATCGATAAAAGCAACATGATGTTTTCTAAACGTCAACTTCAATGGAGCATTCATCTCCTTAACCGGTCCAGAAACCAGAGGAGGTCCATCCACTCTCTGAACACGTTCTGGAATCTCCTTAGAAAGTCAGGGAATATTCTTCTCCTAAGCACCACCTTCATCCAGATATAAAACACTGCCTCCATTATCTAGGCGTGCCAGGATCTTCTCTGTTTTCTCATTAGGAAGCCCAAATGTATAGGCAAGAGGAAAAGTGACGCTTGTAATTCTACAGACATACCATTAAAAGGGTTTTGAGCTATTCCTGTCATTTCCTCTAGGGTGGAATCTGGCATTTTCTGAAGGGTTCTGGGTACGAATAGGACAGACACATATCAGGTGCTCAGGTGACTCACAATCCAAACATAGTCCACGCACACGTCAATCCTTTCTTTCAGTATCTGAAGGTGTTCCACAGGCTAAACCAATATGCATCTGCTCTTCGCCAGGAGAAGCAGAATGTTCCTCAGGAGCAGCTTCAGCCTTTCAAATGGCTAATCTGGCATTTCCCAAGGTAGAAGGGGACTGAATCTATTATTAATTCATGATCTATAATCATGGAGATAGACTCAGCTCAGACTGAGTGAGCTAGCTCATCTTTAATCTTTTCACTGAGACAAGGGTCTGTTCTATCCACTTGGCTTCCGCCACCAGCTGGCGAAAACAGGTGATGTAGGTCAAAACATCCTGACTGCCTTCCTGGATTTCACAAAGAGCTTCTTCTGCAGTGTAAGAAAATGCCTCTTTTTGCATGATCACCCCGAAAGCTTTGGACTGATGCTGCTGGTTTTTCGACTCTGACAGCGCACTGAGGCCTGCTAACCAGACTTTTAGTGCCAGTGGTTTTGACCCTTAAATGCATATGTTTAGTTGGCAACACTCAATTGGCACAAGCAACTTACTTATTGGTCCCTAGGATATGATATCAGGGGTGCTCAGGGTCTGTATGCTAAAGTGTCACACCAGGGCTTCAGCACATATTGTGCCACCCTGGATGTGAAAACCTACCTCCCAGCCTGTCACTGCAGACTGGCAGAGCAGTTTTAAACTGCTAACTCGACTTTGCCATCTAAACCAATAGCAAAGCCCAAACCTCCATTTTTAATATATATGTCACCCCTACAGCAGGCCCAAGACAAGGTGCTGTATATTAATAAACAGGACATGTATTTTTATATGTCCTAACAGTAAAACCCCCAAATTGTTGTTTTACAGGGGAAAAGCTAGTAGCCCCATTGACAAGTACAGGGTTACACGCTGAAAACTCAGCTCTGCTAACTTCTGAATGGGACTACAGAAGTGGTACTTCAAGTTATCAAATTTATCGTCACATTAAACTTGACTTGTTGACTAATTTTTGTTGCCCATATTTTCCAGTGCATTGAATTTTTTTTTAAAAGGAGTCATTCATAAGAACTTTCACTACTACAAGGGATATCCTATTCAGTTGCCCTACTATCACAATCGATGTGCCAGGCAGTAATTAGTCAGACAATCATCATTTTATGTAACAAAAATAAAAATATACAAATGTCACATTTTCCAGTGGCCACACATGGGTGCTGGCCACATGACAAGACAGCTTTCTGCCCTCCAGGGGAGAAGTGTGAACAACTCCCAGGACTAAGAACAACAAAGGCCTGCTGTTGGAAGAGGTGTCACCTATCCCTAGCAAGAAACCACAGAGGGTGTGATCCCAAAAGGCAAGCTTCAAAGGGGATGCCACTTTTGAAGGGCAAATGGGGAGCAGATATGGAAGGGGTTGCTTTGTTGTTGAGGTAGATGGTTTGGCTTTGGGGACAGAGAGGGGAGACCAGTTGCCAAATCAGTTTTTCTGTGGGCTTGTAGCCCCCAGGAAGCCACACCTCTAGGGTGGGCTACCAAGCTCCACACACCAAGAGAAGGGGTCTGCAATCTTGAGAGAGAGCCAAATAGAGCACTCTGGGATAGCTAGATGCCACACTTCACAGGAAGTTGTCATCAGGTGGGAAAGCTCCTACTAGCCCATTGGCTAGTGACTAAACATCCCCTGAGGGCATTCTCTGGGCATAAATATGGCACCTATGGCACCCAGACCTCAGATCACACCTGGACATGAGGAAAAACTAAAGAAGAACTGGCCTGCTGTTCCCTGGACCCGGCAAAAGAGGCTGCACCAACTGCTGGACTGCACCTGCAGGTCCTTGGGCCAGCAAAAATGGGACTGTGCCTGTGGTGGCTGGATTGTGAAAAAGCCGCTCTCAAGCCCCAGACAGAGAAAGGTAACTCCAAGAGTCAATTGGCTGACTTCCTGTTACATCACCAGGGCTACAAGAGCTGGTCAGTAGCCTAAATCGCTTGACCACTGCTGCCCGCTGACGTGAAACCTGGATTACCAAGTCCCAATCCACAAAAGTTGCACCCAAAACTGACGGACTAGGGAGAGTCATTGAAGTGCAGTTTGGTTACCCAGAGCGGACACTAGCCTTCACTAAAGAGAACCGCTGGTTTTGCTGTGACTGGAGACCAGTAGTCCAGTGGCAACCAAATTGTACCAAAGAGGAATTCGAGGAACATCATTCCCTGTGACCAAAGTCCCCCATCTGGACTGAGGACTGAGGAGTAAACCCAGGAAGAACCCTGTCGGACGCATAGAATCTTACAGCATCTTCAGCATGCTGTATCACTAGCATCTTGGGCCACTCCATTGAAGTCTATGGCGGTTCATCCATCACGCCTGGAACTGGACTTGGGACTGCTTTGGTGCCAAGGCAACTGCCCTAATTCTCCTTATTGGTCCCCCTGACCTTCCCCCTGCTGAGTTTGGTTGCCCAACACAGGCTGGAGTAGCCAAACACAACTCTTTAAAAGTTTTACAAAGTTTCCAAACTTTGTGGTTACCAATGCTTGCTTGCGCTTGTGAGTAAAAAGCTGGGGTTTACGATTTTCTTAAAATTTATCTCTGGAACCCTCTGGTGGATTTTGTTTATTTTGGTGTCTAAAAATTAATAAAAAATATAATCTATTTTCATAAATTGGCGTTGGATTTCTTTTGTGTTGCCTCACTTTCTTGTTCTGTTGTTTTAGTACTTCTAGATGCTTTACACTTGTTCCTTTGTTTAAGCCTGACTGCTCAAAGCCCCAGCTACCTAAGGCTAAGCTAAGGTTTAGCAAATGAACCTGACTGGACCCAAGTTGGTTTTGTGAGTGTATTCCACGGTGAGGTTGCTGAACTACTCCCTATAATACACCACAATTACTCACATGAATAGAACTCATGGGCTCATTTACAAGCCCATTGCGCCGCCAGTGCGTCACTTTTTTGGATGCACTGATGGCGCAGTGTGCCTGCCCATATTTACAACGCCACAGTAAAGCCACCTTGAGTGGCATTTCATGGCCTTGTAAATATGTCCCCCTTTCACGCATTACTCTGTGTGAAAGGGGCGTTCCATGGGTGTTGCTGTGGGTGTTCCCACACAACATCCATGGAATCTGACGCATTACCAGATTTACAATAGATCTATCTTGAGAAAATTACAATAGATATATCTTGAGAAAATTGAGCAGGATGGAAAGCAAAAAGTCCATCAGGGAATCTAAAAATTCCTTTAACTTATTTGTGTCTGACGTGGAGTCGCTGAGAAAACAAAAGGAGCATCAGAGATTATAATAACAAGAGCTTGATGTAGTTTTCATCGCAAAGTTGTTGTAACTCTTAGGTCTGTTGCTTCACCGTCTGGACCAAGGCTTGGGCCTGATAAACCTGTGAGGCCTGAGGTAAGGCTTGAGCTTGATCCATAGTATTTGAATCAGGACAGAAGTTTGGGTTTTACTGTAGAAAATTGGGTTATTAGCTGTGTGGCCTGCACAAGTAATAGGTCCCCAACTTAGCCTTACTGGGAACCAAGCACCCCATTGTAGCACTTAACTGCAGGGTTGGACTGGCCGTAGTGGGCACCGGGCGTTTCCCCGGTGGGCAGCCAGGGTGGGAGCTGGTTTTGGACCCCTGGGGGGGCGTTTTTGTTAACGGGGACAGTTTTGCAGCATAGCTGCAATATTGGACCCCTGTAACAAAAGCAGCTGCAGTGTTTTCCACATGCACCCCCCGCGGCAAACTCCCCCCCTACCCCCGCAGCGGCCGGTCGGACTCAATTGCCAGGGCCGGTTTGCGTTCCCAGTCCAGCCCTGTTTGACTGTCTCAGGGTACCGAAGTAGAGCAGTCCAAGGCCTACTCAGTGGAGGTGATGTGGTACAGTGATCACCATTCACTGACACACAAAAATAACACTCAATTAATGATTGTCCAGTGAGTACTTTTTCTTTAAAAAAATAAGTACATTTATTACACGCATACTACTAAATACTATGCAGTAAATTAAAAATGCACATAGGCAGATGGAAAAAACATAGATGACAATGCCTAATCACCTTTGACACCCTAAAGGGGTCATGCAAACCTATAAGGTAAGCTTATTCGCTTGGTCAAAGGCTCAAGCTCAACAAACCACATGTTAAAGACATCATTTTGTATGTAAATGCAATCCTCAATCATAATAATCATGTGTAAATGCACTTAGTACAATTAATAAAATATATACACTGTGATCAATACTCATTGTCAACATTATCTCAATAAAGCATTTAAAATGTGCAAAACATGTGTCTATGTAGTTTTTATAAACTTTCACACCATACAAATGCAGTCATAAAAGCATCCCCAGAAAGGGTATCACATTTTAACTACATTACATGCAACCAGATTTAGCCCTTAGAGGGGGCTTCAGTACATGTATCTCCTTTATATGCTTTCAGGTCACAATAAATGAAACCAAAAAGTAAGACCGTAGAGGGTACAGCACTCCCACTTGTAGAGCAGACGTTCCAGCCTAGAAAGTGCTTTAAAAACGTTAGAAAATTTCCGAGGAGTCCTGGTTTTGAGGAATCCACAAACATAGCGTGAGTAACTTTAAAAACTCTTTAGGGGGAGTTGCTGTGCTCCAGCTGCCCCCCCCACACATCCTTGACTTTGTTGGTGGTGCCCCTACCCGTTTTGGGGCTACCATTAGCAGAAAAATATGCAAACATGAAAAAGCCACCCAGGGCATTATGGGGCGCTCCAGCCAGAGCAGTGAATGTTATAGCAGCTCCGCATGACTTTTCTTTTTATTTATTGCCTCCTTTTGGGTGGTGCCCGGTCCCACCCGGGCACCCCATGCCTCCTATCATTGGGGGCAGATGAGGGAGCACACCTCTCACTGCCCCGCCAGCTCATGTGCAGCCCACATATCCGTATGGGGCAGCTGGAGATGGCAGCGTTTCTAACCCTGCCCACTTCTGCGGGCAGGGTGCAGCCTTCTCTGGTGGCTGCCCCGCCCACCCCAGACAAGGCCACGTGAGGTGGGGGCAAGGCCACCACCACTGGGGGGCCGTGATGGTGCTCCCCCATCTTCCCTTTGCTCCGGGTGGCCAAGGATGGGGTCCTGGCCCACCTTTCAGTGGAAACAGCCTTGGGGATGGGCTCCCCAGGCCAGTAGAGATTTCAGGGATAGAAAACATGAAATAAATCCTGCGCCGACCTCGAAACTTCGTCAGCTAAAATGTCAAAGGTTGCCAAACTTTAAAATGCCATAACTCGAGCCCTCTTGGGTCGATTTTGACAATTCTGGGCTCATTTTACTCCTGGTGGCATGCTCTAGCCACTAGGTGCAGTTGCAGCAGACCTCCTCACCTCAAAAGTGGTGTAGTCCTCAGAGAGCTGGTTTTCCTGGCTCCCTGTGCCAGCCTTCCTCCTGGTCTCTGTCTATGGGTGCAGAAGTCCAGGGCTTAGTCACATCTCCTATGGGAGCCTCAGCTCTGCCCCTCCCTGACTGACATCACTGCCAGGGCATTGCTCACTAGATTTTCTGAGGGAGCCCCCTCCTGACTTGGCTCCAGAGGTCTGTCTCCCTCCTTTTTCCAGTGGGCTTGGGCAGGCCCATCCCTGGTACAGTGTGACAGCTGATTGATTGATGCAGATCATTCCGCGCCACCCCTTTCCTCCTCAGGAGTTGAGTGAAGCACTGTTAATTGCTCACTTTTTGTTGGGAGGTCTTTGTTCTTACTGCTGGAGAGAAATGTAATTAACCTAGCACAGCAGGGTGACAAAAGCCCTGGGATCTGATCCTGAGCTGAGCCAGAGAAATTTAACAATTCTGGATGACCCATAAATTGTACAGATATCTTTTTTGGAACTTGATTTTCCTGCACAGTTTACACCCCAATTTCAATACGTCACTGGTCTCTGTAGGCCAAAGGGAAGCGAAACTGCTTTCTCCCTATAGGTCTGAATCACAAATGTAAAGTTAGACCGAAAGTCTAACTTTAGATCTTAAGTCTAACTTTACTACTTTTCGGTATTCACAAAGGTAAGTTACTACTAGTAACTTTACTACTAGTAACTATACTACTAGCAAGTTTATTAGTAGTAAACTTACTAGTAGTAACTTACCGGTCCGAATACCGAAAAGTAGTAAAGTTAGACGTTTTGTCTAAATTAGACTTTAGGTCTAAACTTAGACTTCAGGTGTAAAGTTAGACTTCAGGTGTAAAGTTAGACTTCAGGTCTAAACTTAGACTTTTGGTCTAACTTTACCTTTGTGAATTGGGCCTTATGTGTATAATAAAGTGTTACTACAGACAAAACAGTAAATCACACTGAATTTTCTAATAGTGTATACTTGCATTATAGGGTCTACCCTAGGTCAATAGCTAATCCTACAGAGTCCCCACTGTGCCAGGCTGCCTGTGTGCTCTTACCGGCTGCGCACAATAGTAGTCTCCCACACGCAGCCCACACAATGTGTATACGCGTATATACATGTGTTCACATGTAACCGTTCAAAGGTCCCACCAAGTGTGTTGCAGCAGCCTTATCTTAAAAGGTGGACACTGGCGGTAACCAGTGGCGTAGCTAGGCACTCTGCCGCCCGTGGCGGTCCCTGCCTTTTGCCGCCGCCGAGCGCCTAAGAGCAGGGGGGGGGGTGCTGGCGATAAATTTACCTGCCGCCCCCAAATCTCGTGCCGCCCGGGGCGTACCGCCCCCTCCGCCCCCCCCTTGCTACGCCAGTGGCGGTAACCACACACAGTCAATTTGCCATGTGATTACAATGGATGAGACACCTGTAATGAGACTCCCCCCCCCAGTAAAAAGTCAAAAACAGGGTGATCCAAAACGCAAAAAAATCCAGGCACCCTGAATGGGCGGAACCCAATTGCAACAGTCACAATCTGTCATGGGTCGGATGCCTAGTGAGCAAAGTCTAACTGCGGAGAGGTTAGGAGACCCAGGTTTTTACAGTCTTGGTCTGCCAGAGGAAAGGGCGACTCCTCCCAGTACCCATGATGTAGCTGACACATGAAAGCACCTAACGAGATAGTGCCTTCCAGAAGCAGCACAGGATGGAGGAAAAAGCCAGAAGGCAAAAAACTTCCTAAAGGCTCAGGGTAACAGCAGAAATCCAAGGACAAGAAGCTGGACTCCAAGTAGCAGGAAACTTCAGGAAATACAGGAATGCCAGGAGCTGGCACTACATTGTGGAGAACCAAGAAATCATAAAACTGATCAGGAGCAAGGACACACTCCAAAAGGGAGCAAGAAGTGTTGCGACATAAGGAGTAACAGATCAGCTGGCTTTTTTACTCTAAAGATAGGAAGTACCTCACAGGAAGAGAACTTAGTCATACTGAATTGGGAATCACCTCATAGCAACTAATGGTAAGATGGCCATCTTGGAAAGGGCAGGATAGCTTCCAGAAATCCTCGCTAGAGAAAGAGAAGGTGACGCAGTATGGAGACGCCAAAAGCGTTTTCCACCAAGGCCCCCTAGGGAGAAGTGCGAAAGCGCCAGAAATCTTACTGCGCCCTTGAGGTAAGTCTAAAAGCCATGTGCAGCAATACTCGTGTAAAGCTGCGCATCCCACTCACCTGAGATCAACTCGGGAGCTGGCATTAGGCAGGGCACCGATGCAATAAGGGGTCCCTGAATGGAGAAGCTCCGGCCACCCAAGACTTTCCTAGAGTATCTATGAATGACTGGATAGTTCAGTCTAGAAGATCTCTGTGTTCTGGGGGGGAGGTACGTGCATTAATCTTCTCATTCAGAAAGTGAGGGCCTGTGCCACTGACTGACTTAAAGATTTACAGTGTGTCTTAAACAGAATCCTCTGTTATACTGGCAGCCAATGCAATTGCCTCAATAAGGCGTTACATGCAGCGGCGGCCAGCACAGGTAAACGTGGTGTGGCGGGGCAGGGGCAGGGCGGGGTGGGAGGGATTAAAGTCGACAGACAACGGAATATGTATATTTAAATAAATAAATAATACCTGTTCAGTCATCTGTCGACGTCCCCCCCGCAGCGCCCTGCCCCACCCCACTCCACAGAGCTTACCTGTGCCGGCCGCCGCTGGTTACATGTGGTGAGCAGCCTCATTTTGGATCACCTGTACCCTATAAATGACATTGTTTAGAAGTTCTAAGTAAATGGAATGTGCACATCCAACCTTGATGTGACAATTTGCCATTATAATCTATTTTAAGGCTTCTGACAAAAGGAAGGGAAACAATTTCCTAATTTTTTTAAATAAATAGATGCATTTAGAACTCACTGCCCCTGTTTGGGGGATGCTATATACAGCTGGCTGTCGACCAGTATACCCAAGTTTTTTTCAGATTTCCTAGCAGAGGTGGATCACCCATCTCTGATGACCAGTAGCAACTGTCCCAAAGATCTACTCGGTTGGTTAGGATTGCAATTTCTGTTTTGTCAGCATTCCATTTTAACTGAGTGTTAGCCCATCAAGCACTGTATGAACTACATGAAGTTTTGAAATTCTGTGTGAAAAGATGCCATGCCATTGAGGAGAAGTAGTTGTGAATCATCGCCGTAATTATGCAGCTTGCAACTCCTAAAGGCCAACTATTTTATAAAAACATTTATAATAATACCAAGGCAGAGATCTGTCCCCTATCACTGTCTAGCATTGGATCATCTAACCCACAAACTGATGTGTGTGATTTAATGGAAAACGAAAAACTGAGAAACCACACTGGAGGAAACCAAATCATGGAAAACTAATTTGAAGGAAAGACAATTTTAAAGAAATACAAAGATATATCAAAAATGTAAGGAAACATTTATAAGGAAAGGTAATTTTACGGAAAAATGCAAAGCTACATTAAACGTGGGTGGAGTTTAGAACTACTGTGGGGTTTTTAGGTTCAGGGATGGGTAATGTTTAGGGTGATGAGGGGTTTTTAGCGGTCAGGAATAATTGGCATTCGTGCATAGAAAGGGTTTTTTAGGGTTCAGAGATGTGTGGAGTGTAGGGGTGGTGAGGAGTTTTTAGGGTTCATGGATGTGTGGTGTTTTTAGGTTTCAGGGATGGGTGGAGTGCAAGGGTGTTGAGTTTTAGGGTTCATGGATGGGTGAAGTTTAGGGCTGGTGAGGATTTTTCAGGTTCAATTATGAGTAGAGGCTGGGGTGGTGAAGAGTTTTTAGGGTTCAGGATGGGGTGGAGTTTAGGGTGATGAGGGGTTTAAAGGATTCAGGGATGGGCAGAGTTTAGATGTAGAAAGGTGGTTTTTAGGGTTCAGGGATGAGTAGTTTAGGGTGATGCGGAGTTCTTATGGGTCATGGATAGCTGGTATTTAAGGGTGGTGAGGGTTTTTTAGAGTTCAGAGAGGAATTTGGGTGTGCTAATGTGTATTAAGGAGTATAGGATGGGTGGGGTTTAGGCATAGAAAGGGGGTTTTAGGGTTCAGGAATAGGTGGAGTTAGGGGATGTGAGTGAATTTATAGTTCTTGGATGGTGGATTTTTGTGGGTATAAAGGGTGTTTGTGTGAGAAAGTGCCCTCTTTCTGCATGGTATGCCCCCACTTTTTGCTGAATTGCTGATGTTCTTTGACTGAGTGTGCCCTGGGCTCCTGCTAATCAGGTACCCAGGGCCTATGTTCCTTCCCTAAAAACTGCATTGAAGCCTAAACCCAATTGGCATCCCTGGCCACAGGTAGGCCCCTGGTAAAAGGTACCACAGGTGCCCAGGGCACTGTGACCAGGGAAGGCCCCTAAGGGCTGCAGCACTTATTGTGCCACCCTTAGAGGCTCTGCACCTTTTCACACACACACACTGCCTTTGCAGGCTGCGTGTCTTGGTGCAGAACAAAGTGAAGAGTCGACATGGCACACATCCCTGTGTGCCATGCCCACAAACCACTGCCCTGGCATACATCAGTCACCCCTCTAGCTGGGTGCCCTATGCCAGTGGTGAGGGTACAGGTGCATGAGCCCTGTACCCCTACAGTGCCCAAGTCCATTCCTGGGCACTGTAAGTGCAGTGCTGCCATTAAGAGTATATGGTGCTGGGAGTTTGTCATCACGAACTCCACAACACCATAATGGCTACACTGAAGACTGGGAAGTTTGGTATCAAACTTCTCAGCACATTAAACCCACACTGATGCCAGTGTGGGATTTAATGTAAAATGCACAACAGAGGGCATCTTAGAGATGCCCCTGAAACTCGACCAACTTCTAGTGACCTGACTGAGTGGATGCTTAGGCTGCCACCAACAGACATGTTTCTGGACCCCTGGGTTGAGAGCCTGCTGCTCTCGGGGGCCTGAAACAATGCACATCCTGGGACGAGGTGCCAAGCCTCCTCCCCCAGGATGGGCAGGGTTCACGAAGGAGAAGCTTCCAAGGCATGCCGCCTTTGTGAGCCTCTCCAGACCCATTGCTGCTTTCAGCAACTGGTCCCCACTGGTTCCACCCCCCACTTTGGGCGGGAGAACCAGCGGGAAAAACAAGTGAGGGAGAGAGGTGTGCCCACCTCTGCCAACTCCACCCCTCAGGTGGGGGAGGCGAGGTGAAGCACAACTCCGAGTCCCCGCCATCTTGAGGATGGGGGGGACCCAACCAACCAGGGACAGGCTCCTGCCCCCCTCCCACTGGAGGGTGGCATGATAGGGGGTGTACCCACCCCAGGGAAGGGACCCATTGGTCCCTGCCCTTTACCTACCTGTAACACCCCTAAATCTAGTATTTAGGGGGCACCCTGAACCTTACTTCCTCAGATCCAGCAACAAGAAAAGAAGAAAAGAAGAAGGACGAAGAGCCGTGCAGAGCTAACAAGAGGACGATGCCCACTGACTTGGCCCCAGCCCTACAGGCCTGTCTCCCCTCGAACCTGCTCCTGCGAAATCCCGGTGTGTCCTGCAGCCAGCAACCTCAAAAACCCCGGAGGACCTGCCTGCCTTCACTTCCAAGCCTGCTTCTCCCGTGAACACCGGACTTGTTCAAACTGCAGCTTCTGGCTCCGGCGAATCCAGCCCACTCTGCACCCGCCGAACCCGGCCCGAGCTCGAGTGGGAAAACACCCTGAGGAGGTCACCCCGGTGATCCTGACCCGAAATCCGGCGACTCCTGACCTGCCTCAAGCCTCCAATCGACGCCTGCAGCCTCAATCCAGAGGATCCCCTCTACCGCGACCAGAACGGGTAAGACTTTCCGACGTCCCAAGGCACCCCTGCACCCGACGCCCCACGGCCTTGTGTGCCCAAACCAACGGTGCCTAACCAACCCAAGACATCCCAACTTACCCCTCGAAGTGGTGGTCGCACCCAGAAGATCCTCGTCCTGAGCCTGCAGTGTTTCTTCTAACCGGAGGCGCTCCATTGAAAACAACAGGGCACCGACCTCAAAACAGCACCCTGCACCCGGCCGCCCTAGTTCTGCTGAGGGTGCACCTTTGGTGCTAATTTGGTTCCCAATTTGCCCTGACCTAAACCCTAGGAGCTTTGCTCCCACAACCCAGTGGCCTGCTTGCCAGCAGCCACCAACCGGAGACCCCCTATCCTCCATAGGATAACATTGGACCTCAATACTCTGCACCCGGCCGCCCTAGTGCCGCTGAGGGTGAAACAAAAGTGCATCACTGACCCTGGGGGACCCCTGAGTCTAACCCCAGAACCTTAACTCCCACAGTTGTTTACTTACCTGCAAACCGATAACCTGTTTTTCCTCCATAGGATAACATTGACAATTTTTCTTCCAAAAAACGACTAAGTGTGGAGTTTTGAAAACTAAAGATATTCTTTAAAAATCGCACAAATAACCAAAACGTGTTTTCTCACCTGTTTGCAGGAAATGTCCCAGTGCTGAATCCAGGCATCCAGCACTGAGTTAGAAAAAGTAACGTAAAAGTAACTTACCTGCAATTTACTGAAAAAGCCTATTCATTCCAATGTACTGTATTTGCTAAGTGTTGCATACTACTGCTCCCCTGTAAATCAAACAAAGTACAATTTCCATTGCATTTTCAAACTGTTCGACATTCAGTAACTTATTACTGTGAAGTATTTTATGCTTACCTGTGCCAGGCGTGCTTGGTTCTAAAATAAAGCAACAATATATTTTTATACAAAAACAATTGGCCTAGAGTTCAGTTCTTGAGTGTGTGAATTCATTTGCTGACTGAGTGTGTACATCAAATGCTTAACACTGTCCTCTGATACTGCCTTACTGCTCGACCAAGCTACCACAAGTAGAGAGTAAGGTTCTATCTAACTTTAACCTCTGCCTACCTTTGGAGTCACCTGGACCCTATACACACTATACCTCATTTTGGTGTAGTATATATAGAGCCAGTTTCTTACATTCTTACATTACTTCAGGGTTGAGTGTAGTTTAGGCATGGTGAGGGGTTTAAGGGGAGAGATTAATGATATTTAGGGGTTGTGAGGGGACAGCGATGGATGGTGTTTACTGGTGGTGATAGATAGGTGAATTAAAAGCATCCAAAGTAACTGTTTAACTGTGTAAAAGATATAAATATGAAATAATGTCCCATGAAGTAAAGCACTGACATAAATATCTCTGACAAAACGGTTTCTGAAAGTAAGACCTGCAAACATTGAATTTACACTTAAAAATAGGCATTCAAAAGCCAATTTCGGCCAAAAAGACATTCCATTAATTGATTTCTACAAAAAGGTAAATGCCATTCATTCTGAAAATTTCCATTAAACCGTTTAGATGAAATGGTTTCTCAGTAATCATATTCCATGAAATAGTTTTTCTATGAAATCACATACAACCATCGTAGACAGCATCACAGATTTTGTGCGTGGCCCTGGCAAAATATGGCTTGTAGAAGGTTTAAGAATTTCAGATGTTTGGAGATGATTACAAAAACTTCTGTGCTACATGCGTCTCCAAAATTTTAGATGGCTCGGGAAGCAGGGAGGTGGAACAATTGTTTTTTAACACTTTTGGGTTGTCAGCTTGCGTTTTCTAATAGTGGAATAACCACTGCATTTTTATAGCTCGTACGTACCAGGCCTTGTGCAAAGGATTTATTTAAAACATTCAGGGGCCGATTCCGATCTCGGCCGGTAGTGCTCCGAATCGGATTCGGATTCACCGGATCCGATTCGGAGCCCTGTTTCCCGACCGAATCGTACGCGGGTTCGGGCGAGCGAGTACGATGCAAGCACCCGCGAAATCGCCGACCGACTCGAACGCGGCTTCAACACGCTCCGACCGACTCGCATGGACAAGACTCGCACCGCGCTATGGAGACGTTTCCCGGCTGGGTAAGTACGATGCGCGCCGCGAGCAGTCCGACCGACTCGCGCCGTCCGGCTCGAAAAAGCTGTCGGAGCCGGACTTTGGGGGTCCGCATCGGACCCCCTGTGCGCGTAGGCGCGCGAGTTGCACACAGGGGGGACCCATGGGTCCCCCTACCTGTGCATGTACGCCGCGATGCGCATGGACGCGTACACGCTGTAGGGGGCGCCCTTGTCCGCCTCGCACCCATTGAGTCAATGGGAGCCCGCGTACGCGTTGTACGACCGGCTCCCATTGACTTCAATGGGAGTCCGACCGACTCGAGTCCGATAGCATGCGAATGCATCGTACTCGTCCGGTCGGACTGCTAGGGTCCGATTCGGTCGGAATTCTCTCCGGGTCCGGCTCGGTCGGAGAGATTTCCGGCCGGAATCGGAATCGGCCCCTCAGTAGTGGGTTTACAATCATCAGCGCTTTATAATGCATGATTGCTGGGGGAACATGGGTCCATAGGAGAGCCTAATTTAACCTTGCTATCAATCCTAGTAACGGGCTCTCGTCCAGAGACCTACAATGAGAGAGCCAATGAGGTTTACGTTTTGCTAGTTTGCAGGTCAGAAGGGTTCCAAATAAATAATACTCTCTTTTATCAACTCGATTTTATTTATAAAACACTTAAAAAGTCACAAAAGTCTTGAGATGGCTGTAAGCTCTGAGTGGCTCTTTAAATGAAAATAATGTATTCAATATTTTAAATGTTTTCTTTTGTTTGTTAGAAGCTTCCTTGATTTTACAAGAATAATATGTAGATTTTATTCTGATTAGCGGTTGCGTGTATTCTAATAACCCAGTTTCGAAAGTATTCTTGCTTTCTTCACTGAATTCTTTACACCGCTTTTGCTCCAGGAGACGGAGTTGGAGTTTTTCTTCTTTGGCCTCGGAAGTGAACCAAGGGGACAGGTTTATTTCACGTTATTACTCTGCAAAATTTTGGGAGTGCATGGATATTGCTGGCTTCTTGTAGCCAGCTTGTAAATTTCATTTCTACTGTATCG
Source organism: Calotriton arnoldi (assembly GCA_963921515.1). NCBI lineage: Eukaryota > Metazoa > Chordata > Amphibia > Caudata > Salamandridae > Calotriton > Calotriton arnoldi. The sequence continues at coordinate 317,988 of CAWUFW010006892.1, forward strand.
GCTGGCGGACTCCATTTCTGCCTAGCATCCTCTAGGGCAGTTGGCAATTTACCTAGGTTTATATGATGTCAATCCCGGGTAATTTAGTCCTTGGAATTGTTCAAATCTTTGTACATGAACGAAGAAGTAGAGCAGGGATGCAGGGAGCTTGTGGTGAGCCCCTGCTGTTTGATGAGTGTCCCAGAGACCACTAGTGCTCTCTTTAGGGTTTCTTTGCCCTCCTCGCAGCCAAGGAGAGTCCTGTGCCCTCAAGCAGAACCTCCAGTTGCATTGCACCCTGGTACAACTGCTCTTGCAGAGAACAAGCACTGGACTGGAGAGGTACTAAACTTGAACTACATTATTTCAGGGGCCAGTACAACTGCAGAAGCCCTCAGAAACTGACATCCAGATCACTGATTAGAAAGGAATTTAGTTCTAATATGTAGTTATTAGAATTGCATTAGCTTTTGCACTCTTGCATCCCACAGGGTCTACTTGTGTAGGATTCTGTAATGGTAGATTAAAACATTTTTCTTGTTAAAGGAAAAACGCTGGCTGAACAATCTGTTTATGCTTGATATCATGTGACTTGTGGAGTTCTGATTCTCTAACCCCACACCACCACCCTGAGTAAGACTTTGATTTCTAGCCTTAGTACCATGAGGCTCAGCTTCTAAAGGGGTATAATTGATGTTCCGTTGCCAGTGTCACCAATAGGACAGCCATGAGACATCTGTGGTAAAACAGATATAGTCACCTCAATTGAAGCCCAACAGCCCCGTTTTGTCTAAGGGGCCCAGAACACACCTGGTTGAGAGATAAATCCTGTGTAGCAACATCTTATGGTAAACACTATTCAGCATCATCTGAAGAAGTAAAGATTGCACAGCATCATCTGATGGAGTACGTACTGCGTCATGGTAGCTGATAGATAAACACTGCACAATTCAAATCTATGGAGAAGTACTCCGATGCACTGTTTGATCAAGCATAGCACCATCTGATGGAATGAATATTGCACAGCATCATCTGATGCGTGGCTACTGCACAGTTCCTTTTGACGCGGAATATTACAAAACACCATTAGATGAGCAAATCACCATCTGATGAGGGAATACGACATAGAACAGACTAATTCATGGATCTGGCAGTTGGGTACATTTTCCACACTTCCAGCTGATGGGGAAATAATGCACATTAGTAGTTAATGGGGTAAAGGCTGCATCATAACAACTCAAGGGGTGAAAAGTACACACCACTATCTGATTGGGGAGTTCACTGCATGTAGTCTATTTGGGCAAATACAGCTGATCATAGCATAAAGGGGCGAATTCTGCACATTACCAACTGAGTGGGTTAATGCTTCTCAGTACCATCTGGTGAACTAAACACTACATAATACCTTCTAATAGGGTACACACTGCGGTCATCGGACACTTAAACACTGCACGCTGCCACAGATGAAATGAAGACTGCATAGCACGATCTGAGTGATGAGTACTGCACATCACTGTCTAATGGGTGAACTTTAAACTGCACCAGTTGATGGGGTCAATACTGAACCTTGCTATTTATTGGGGTGAACAAAGTAAGTGTGGTTAGATGGGGTGAATATTGGTCCATTGTTGGCTTAAAACATTAAATATTGGAAAATGAAAATGACCACCAAAATGACCCATATGAATTAAACTACATAAACCTGCATGGTCCCTTAGGGGTTTGTGGTGGTACTCCGTGACGAAAATTCAGAAAATACAATGCAAACAGTAGACCTTCCTTTTTAAAAAAAAAACTTTTTCGTATGAACAGTTTTTTATTGTGTATACTTCTATGATTTTCTTGAAAAATCGAATAAAGTTTTCTACTACTACTAATGCAGACAGTGGATTTACAGCACAGGTTTCCAACAGATTAGCTAATGCAATAGGTTTTACAGCAGTTCTAATATTCGATGCAATTTAAAATGGGACCAGGTGTGTAAATTGCCTTCCTTTACTTCTACCTCACACTTCCTTTGATTTTAGATCATGTTCCATCCAAATAGATTTTAAGTACAATAAATGTCTATTTGGAGGGGGCAGGCTGCGAAAATGTGGTAATCGGTTCAAATTTCAAAGTCATTAACGAAGAATAAACTATATATACAGTTAATAACCTTGAGTGAACAATAATCTACAAGTAAATATAGTTAAAAGAATGTTAATTTGTGTATAAGCAGGAAACTAAACAAAAACCACAGCAGAAGAGTTAGAACGATTTTTGGCTAATGCATAATATCTGGAAGTCTTTCTACTACTGAATAGTGAGAGGAGGATGCCCAATCTGCACCCAAAGCTGAAAATGAACCTAGCCACAGAAAAACGCCAAAGAAAGAAAATGCATGAAGGTGACTTGAAATATAAAACAGTATAGTGGGAAGCGGTTTGTAGGGAAGCAAGAGGTTTACGGCGAGAGAAGCAGCAATTAGCATTGTGGTGAGTGAAAGAAGGGTGACAATGTTTCAAGGGGAGGGATCCTAGCACATACAAAAGGGACTGGGGGATGTAGCTTGAACATATAGAAAACGTAGCATAGATTGATGGCATGGAGAATAAGGTGCAAGGGATTCCTAAAACTAAGGTGAGAAAATGAATGTGAGACAGAGGTGAAATGGGGGAACCACAGCCCTGTAGAAGGCTACATAATTATTTTAAGACAACATAAGTAATTATTACGTGCTCTAGGACAAAAGAGTAAAAACACAGGTGCTCTTTATAGTACACTCGAGGTACCAGTCAGGTTACAGAGACCTTACAGCACTTTTGAGGCGATTTCATTGCATACATTTCACATAAATCACAATTCTTTGTGTAAATGTCATTCTATTCAATTACCTTTAAAAGTATATTTAATATAGTGTCCTTTTTCTCTAATTTAAAATAATCTAAAATCGTAATTTAAAATGCTATATCTCTTCTTTTATTAGTTTTACAAAACACTGTTTCAACTTTGGCAAGAATAGGATGTTCTTTATTTAAAATAAACAGCAGACAATTGTAAGCAATGTAAATACTTTTGCAACTATTGTTGATATATTCCACCAGTGTTGTCATACATTGCCTTTCAATTTTAAGTAGCTAAAAAACTTCTAAAATGTCACCCGTAATTCCTTCATGGGATTCTGATTCCTCCTACTTTCTGCATGAAGACTCTGTAGGAGGAAACTCAGAGAGAGCAACGTGGAATCAAGCAGGGCGGTATCGTCCCAGCGGATACTATTTTTTTTTGTGTTATAATTTTTTATTAGCATTTCATAAATACAATACAAAAAATATATGATAAAATTGCAAATCCTAAAACATTTTATAATAGAGAAATATTAATGAATACAATTATAAATAGAAAAGCAAATACATCAAAATCTATAGAATAGCAGAAAAAGGGGATAATTAGAGGTAGAACATATTATATCAAGTAAAATTAATACATTCACCATTAAATATTAAATAGTGGATATGAAATATTAAAGTGTTAAGCCAATAAATTGTCAACAAATCATTAAAAACAGAAGATAATAAAATATTAATTTGGTAAAACATTAATTACACATTTCATTCAGAAAGTTCATTTGAAATACTAAAAGGTAATACACTATTAAAAATACAGGATCGCTCCAGTAATGGGTATGAGTATATTATGGATATATTTACTAGTTGAATAAAATTTAATAAAAGTACTAGTCTATGAACTATAAATAATTAAATATCAATTCGGTGGAATGGCCAAAGTAACTTAAGAGGTGGAAGTAGTTGTAGAGATATCTTCTACATGTAAGAAAGGATCCCATACTTGTAAGAACAATTCAGTTTGATCTTGAATGTTATAGATAACTCTCTCATGTGAGGCAGTTTGGATCATTGATGCTAACCAATTCTCTTGGGATGGCGGAGACGGGGATTTCCATTGCCTTAATATACAAATTTTAGCAGTAGCCAATGCGGTATGTACAAGACGACATTGCGGTTTGGAAATGGTAGGGGAGTCTCGTAAATCATGCAGTAAAATAGTGGCTGGCGAGAGTGGTAAATGTAAAGGAACGGTGTAAATGCCCCATGGTTAAACATTATTGGTCCTATATAGGTCAGGTTTTGCATAACACCGTTCCTTTACATTTACCACTCTCGCCAGCCACTATTTTACTGCATGATTAGCGGATACTATTTTGCCTAACTTGCAAGCAAGTCCGTCATAGCAATTTTATAAAGGACTATCATTCAAGAAACAGATTGAATATTTAAGGAAAAACTCTGCCACAAACATGACTGATACCCTGTCCAGTATCGTACAAGTGCAGTATATCCTATGGCACTTGTAATATGGCAGACAGGATAGCCATCATGTTTGTGACAGAATATTCCATTTGCCACACTCTAAATCAGACCCTTGTGCCCTAAATCCTCCAATTTCTGGCAGCATCTCTAAATACAAAAGGTGATTCCAATTGCTGAATTTCCTTCATCGTAGAGATATTATTGTTGAGGAAATTCAGTTGGTGGATTGCACTCCACATTTAGTTCTCTTTAGAAGTTAGAGAATGTTCAGTTACCTACAAACTATAAATTGGGCTCCAGGGCAAGTCACGGCCTAAATAACTTCCCATCTAGTTCTGCAAGTTTCTTCTCCTTCAAAAATTATTGCTACCTAAAACCATGCCTTCTACTGCTATTTATTAAATATTAAAAAAATACATTTACAACGTGTTGCTTAAACGGGCCTTCCTGCAAAAAACAGAAAACCTTGTCCTTTTACTAAATCTTATATTATCACCAATGACCAAAAATGAGGGTCTTAAATGTTACTTTTTGATAATTTCTAGTTGGGTTGTAAGACCTATTCTGGCAATATTGTCTAGAAGTCCCCTTATGCTACAAAATAATATCTTTTATCAAAAATAACCTGTAACATTTTGCAGAGATACTGTCAGGATCAGGATATCTGCCATAGCTTCTGTCGGTGGCTCAAAAAAAGATGAAGCCTTCCACACCCACCGAGCTTTTGTAGCCCAGATATGACTGATTTGTGGTAAGGCGCCTATGGCAGGAAGGAGATGGTGGACCTGCCATACCTTCATTTGAACACTAGTATGAGGCAGCAAATATTTCCAGCTCTCCAGTGGTGGAAAAGATGGGCCCTTAAGACCCCTGGAAACCTTGGCATCCATTTTGGCAAGAAGAAATAAATAGGGTCATGCCTTAACCACGCTCCTCATGATTTGGCGGATTTTAGAGAGAGAGGCTGCAGACTTGAGAGGCTCCTGAATTTTCTGAGCATGCATGAAGTTTTTCCATTGGATCTTTTTGATCTGGGTAGGAGTGCTTACCCATGATATTTCTAATTGAAGATAGAAATGACATGTTTAAAGAGAGAGGCTGAAAAATAAAGGATTTCATGCAAAAATCTAGTCACAAAAAAACGCAAAATGGTGGCATTTTAATTAGCAGTGAGTGATGGATAATGAAAGATAAAAGCAAATATTTTTAGTTGGGAACCCAAATTGGTATAATTAAGAGAGTGTTGATGTATAAACATCATACAAGAGTTGAGAGAGCTAGCATATATTGATTTAAGAAAAGGGCAAGCCCTAGTGGTGAACAAATGCTGGCAAATGGGTGTGAATGAACATGTGACAGATGTCAATACAAAGGGATGAAGAAACACCATTGAAAGTAATACTACGTTGATAACAAATGCTGATTCTTTTATTAGGAATATTAGGTAAATGGTGAATAAAAATAATTAAGTTTATAGAAATTTTTGAATAAGATATTCAGTTGATAATTTACCAAGAGGACAAGAGACTTAAAATTAATATTTCTTGTGCAGCACCTCATCTTTCAGTGAGCACAAAAATATCTTTGTTTAAGGTAAATATACACAAGTTTTGAATTCATGATTCGATTTATAGTCACTTAAGTGACCTTTTCACTCATAGTGTCCCTGCTCTGTGTTCCAAGTCTCCTTCCCCACAGAAACAGCCCTAAAATATTTCCCCACGTCCGGTCGCACTGATGGTCTGCTTATTCTAAATCAGAGTTAGTGCTGCCAGGAGGTGGGCTTGGGAGGTACTGTTCCTGTCAGTGACAGTGTTCCTGACAGAATCATAAAGTCCACTAATTGTTTTCCTCCCAAGCAGTGCCTGACAACTTCACGAGCCAATATAACTATGGAAGGATTGTGCAAATTAATGCCAGAATTTTAAAAAAGAATAAGGGGGAGGCAGCAGAGTTAGCAAATCAGGTAGCGGATCTAGAGGGACAAGTTGGCAGTAAACTCATGGGCCCATTTTACATGATTACTGGATTAGGACTACCCACAGTTGGAGCAGGAGTTGCAAAGCCAGCAGTGTGTGTTACCCTCCCAATCTCTGTATGTCTCGCACCCCAGAGAGATTTATTTTGAGATTTTAACAAGATACATGTATTTACGACCCAAGTGTAGTTACACATCATGGTCAAACCAGCTACAATCTTAATCTAGCATGGCATTTTTGATATCTTTTTTATATGTTGACACGGCTGCCTGGGATATGCTGCACTGATGACCCACTTTGTACAACTGGACTGAGTTTAACGCGCAGTTTGAAAAGATTTTTGATAGACGAATTGTGACTAAGTAAGCCAACAAGGAGTTACTAGAATTAAGGCAAGGCACTAAGGATTTAGTAAACACAGTTTAATTGACTAGTGTTAGAAACTAAATGTCCAGAAGATAAGAAAGCAGCAATATTTTACCAGGAAGGTTGATTTAAATGATGTGTTAGCCAGTGGTGGCTGGTATACACCGAGGGTGGTGTGGCGGGGGGCACAAAAAAATAAATACAAATAAAATAGACTTACCTTCCTGGCTTGAAGAGTGACACCCTCCTTCCTCAGGTGTCTTCTTGAAGCTCCGGACACAGGAAACTACACTATCCAATCCTGGTGCTGCTCTCATAGCATGAGAGATGCACCAAGATTGGAGGGAGAAGCCTCACTCAGCACTCTCAAGAGCACGGGAGGCCTGTGCTTTCTCCAACCCAGCTGTCTAGGACAGCTAGGTTAAAGAAGTTTAAAATGCACATGTCTGGCTGGCCGTCGCACATTTTAAAGCACACAGCTCCCTGCTCCCACTCGGCAGCACTGGCCCGCCCCGTCCTGTCACTCAGTTCAGGACGGGTCGGATTCTGAAAAATAAAATGTTAATAAATAAACATTATTATCATTTTATTTTTCAGCTCTGGGGCTTGTGCGGTGAGGCTCCTCCACTCAAATGGAGGAGCCACCCCTGGTGTTAACACAGGTGGATCCTCAGCCAGAAAAGTGTGCAGACTTGATAAGCTTAACCTTGAGACTGGATTATTAGAAAGAAAGGGGCATAAGAAAAAGATGGAAACACGAGTATTTACAAGAACCAAGTAAAGATCTAGCCCAAACACAGAGAGCCCTAAGCCTATGGCGATAGCTAGTGTTAGTGGGCCATTGTCTGAGGAAGAAAGAGAGAGTTGATGCATGAATGGTGAATATAATATATGTATGTATGTATGTAATGTGAAAATAAAGGACATTTTATTTTGGAAAGCTCTTCCAAACACAATTCCACAGTAGGAAAACCTGGTTTAGGGCAAACTAGAAGTTGAGGCTAGGACAGGAGTCAGTTTCGAGTAAGGTACCTGAATCTCTGGAGTATACCATAGCAAATACTTTGCAAAGTACAGCAAAAAATCTAACCGTAAATACTTAATTAAGGTGGTCGGAACATCCAATGGTAGAGTCAATATTTATTTCAGATTCAGTGGCAGCAGGCCACTTTATCAATTCTGTTTGTGTTCAGTCACTAGGAGTTTGACTTGAGAAAAAACAACGACCGAAGACAGTAGACGGAACCATGCTAAGTTTAGGACCCATCACCCAAAGAATCATTTCTATCATTATTAAGTGTGACACTGAGCATGGTTAACTTCCCACAATATGACAATTGATTGGCTGCTACAAACAACAACGTTTGATTCTGATTTTTTTTTATCAGTTAATGGTCTCCCCACTTAGATAATCCAAGATAGAGTAAATCAATTTAATTCTACAGTTTGGAAGGCATGGTGAACATGCATCCAGCCCTTTCCACATATTTATATCCAGTCTGATGAACAGGCTGAGAGAGTAAATCAAATGCTCAAACAATTTCCACAATGTGTTTTAATAGACTCTCAGGGATTTTAGGGCAAGAAACTTTGACTAGCTGAATTTGCGTGCAATAAGGTACAACATGCTTTCACTCAGTATTCACATTTTTCTGTAATGTATGGCCATCATCCTCATTGTTTTCCTATATCGTGATACCAGTAGACGGGCCAGCTATTAAAGACAAGATTTTACAATAACAGAAATTGGCACAAAAGACAGAGAAAATGTAATCAAAGCAAAAAGTAAATGCAAGTAATTTGCTGATCCTAAAATATAAGTTGGAATGCAATATCAACCAGGAAACCTAATGTGATTGTCTACAAAATATTTCAAATTCGAGCATAAGTGCACATTTTACCTTAAATATATGGGTCATTTCGAAGTCATCCGACAGACTAACCCTGCTAGCTCATAATTTAAACTACATAAGGTTTTAAACATATACACAGTATATCATCACTTTTAAAATCAGCTAAGGAAAAGATGAGACAGACAACCACCATTTATTGTGTAAGCCTTCCAAGAATTTGAGATTAGTAAGATCAAAGATTTCAGGTGGAAAAGAAAAGTTATGGTATTTAATATCGTGATCGTTAATATCGTGAAAAGGATGTGTTCTAGAAAAATCATTCTTGGCATATAGTATGTGATGTTCTTGTTACTTGAATGATGAGGAGATTCCATATTCTACCCCCTGAAAATCCCAAAGAATGTGTTTGAGGTGGGCATAGAGGGGGAGTAATGTCAGGGTAGGATCAGTGTCAAGCCTTCCGCCTGTGGCTCAAATGAAGGCGAAGCTGAACTTGCCCACATAGTTGCTGCAACCCAGAGACAAATGACTTGGGGCAAAGTGCATATCGCAGGAGTGGAGTTAGCCTAACGGCTAGGGCGGTCGACCTCGAATCTGGGGAACTGGGTTCGAGTCTCGGCAATGACGCTGAACATCCTGTGATTCTGGGTAAATCACTTAATCTCCCCGTGCCTAACAAAAAAAAAAAAAAAAAAAAAAATGAATGTGTCCTCATGTAATGCAACTGGTGCTATGTAAAGTGCTCTGATACCCGATTCGGGTCAAGTTCGCGCTATATAAAACTCTGTAAAATAAAATAAAGAGATTATGGACCTACCATCACTCCAATTGGACCCTAGTACAAGGCCGGAAGCATTTCCAGTGGTCCGACAGTAGACAAGAATGCCTTACGAGACCACTAGAAATCTCTGTGCCTTTTTCTAGCAGGCGGCAATATATAGGCCCACGCACTAACTGCGCTTCTTGTGATTCGGCGGGTTTCAGTGGGAGTGCGGTATCGAGCCGCTTCTGAATTTCCTTAGCATGCAGAAACAATTTTCATGGGAGGTTTTGGATCTGCATTCCCATGATATTTCTGACAGTGTTGGTAGACAGTGGCAGCTGGTAGGGAACGGGGGTTGAATTTTTTTTTTTAAACGCTTACCTTTTCTGCTGTCTCTCCTCGTCATCTCCACTTCTATTCTCTTCCTGACTAAGAGTCCGGAAGAAGCAGGAAGCACACAGGCTCCCCTAAGCCAATCACAATGCTGCAATGCAGCATTGTGATTGGTCTGAGCGCCATGGTTCGGCGCTCAGATGGAGACAGGGAGTCTGTGCATTACAGCCTGGTGGGGAATATGCAAAGTGTGCATGACTGTTTGGCCGGCCCAAGGTGGCCAGCCAAACCAGCATGCGCACTTAAGTGCATGAAACACTCCTCCTACCTGTGCCACCAGCCCCACCCCGCCCTAACCCAGCCCCGCAGCAACGAAAAATAAAATGATAATAACGTTGTTATTATCATTTTATTTTTCCCTTTTCCACTGCCTTGAGAGCAGTGGGGCGATGCTCCTCCAGTTTAGCAGAGGAGCCGCCCCTGTTGGTAGATAGACATGGCATAGTTAACAAGACACGCTGAAATTTGGCTCGGAGAATAGAAAGGATTTCATCAAAACAAATCGGTCGTGAAAAAGGCTAAAAAGTGCTTTTTTAATTGGCAGTGATTATGGAATGATAAAAGATAAGCGCATATCTTTTGAGTTAGGTAACAAAATTGGAATACTTGAGGGTGTGTTAATGCATGATAACATTGTACAATAGTAGCCCTGGGAGAAATTGTAATTATGCTGGAGTAATCAGAGTAATTTCGGTAATTCTGTGCTACTCTGTTTTGCGAAATTATCGGAAATTATGCCATTATACCCCATCGTGTAATTATGAGTAATTTGCCACAAAAATCCTACCTCAAGAGCACAGGAACAATGAATTAGCAAGCACAAGCAGCTTCTGGCCGCTGCAATTGGTGTTCTGCATTTAGCGCTATTTTCTTAGAACAAAATGCATCCTCAGGTCCATTTTGGACACATGGGTGCATTTTGCACCAGAAAACATCTCTAAATGCTGGGTTACGCTCCTCATAGAATTCTGGTAATCTCGCATAATTTTGCTATATTTTTGCATAATAATGCTACAGCAAATTGTGTAAATTACACCAACTTCTGTAAAAAAGACGAGAGGAAAAACTCATTTCGATTTAGGGAAGTGTAATTCATAGAAGCTAAGAAATATTAGGAAAGCGGTCTAAATCATCATGTGACAGAATTCAACAGAGTGGTGTGAAGATACACCTTAAAAACTAAGGGCCTGATTTCGGCTGACGGGTTACTCCATCACAACAGTGACAGATATCCCATCCACTGAAATATAAATCCCATAATATCCTATGGGATATATATTGCGGTGGACAGGATATCCGTCACCGTTGTTATGGAGTAACTGGTCCATCGAAATCGAAATCAGGCCCTAAGACTTTGTCGAAAACAAAGGCTGATTCTTTCATTAAGAATTTCGAGTGAATAGTGAAAAAGAATAATTGTGTTTACAGTAATTGTCGAATAAGAGACACATTGAAGTAATGATCAGAAGGATTCCAACTAATGTTTATTTTGCAGTACATCATGTTTCAGTATGCAATAAATAAACTTTGTTTTGAATAGCTATACAAAATACTTAATCACTTGATTCTGATGACAATCGCTTGAGTGACCCTTTTACTCACGGTGTCCCTGATCTGTACACAAGTGGCCATATTATGCAAATGGTGCATTTTCATTGTTTGCGCTAGGCACACCTTTTAAAAGGTGCACCCAGCGCAAATAATGAAAATGTGCCGTACTAACATGAATACGCCGCACCCGCCTGCACTTTGAAGGGGGAATAAAGATCCCCTTGCACGCCGGTGCAGTGAGTGACTGCACCTGCCTGCAAGGGGACGTCTGGGGGGTCCATGGGACCCCCTTTCCCACCTCCAGAGGACTGCCATCAGGGGTGCAGTGACAGTGCGCCACATTTTAGGTGGCGCACTGTTAGTGCGCCTCCTGACAGCTTCTTTGCCTATGCGCCCGCGACTGTAATAAGGCGCAGGTGCAAAGGCAAAGGGATTCCCTCATTTGCATGGGGCCACGCTCCCATGCAAATGAGGGAACGCCCTCTGAAGATAGTGCTGGCGCTTTATGTGTGCCAGTGCTATCGGTATTACAGAAGGGTATGCACAAGCGTCTGCGGCCCCTTCGGTTATACCGAAGTGCACCGGGGGCGCGCAAACACCCGTTGCGCCCCCGGGGCGCTTCTATAATACGGCCCCAGGTCTTCTTCCCGCAGTATGCTCCACCAAACCCTTCCCCTTGTTTGAACACACTTATCCTCTCTTTTTTTCTAAACCAGAGTTGGTGCTGTCAGAAAGTGGGCTTGCGAGGTACTGTGGGCCTCACATATACTCACCTTGCAGCTCACAGGAATAAGGAATGCTCTGTTAAACACATATCAGGTGTAGAGAACTACCAGAAAATATGAGGCACATTTTTTAGACAATAGTACACAAAAGATAGCAAAATAATAGCAGACATTTACTTGAATGCATTTGTCCAGATTGAATTGTATAATTTCTCCTTTATGATATGTTTTACAACCCATATAATTTTACAAAATGAATGACCCGATTACATTTAATTATGACTACTGGACCTGCAAAAATTGGCCTTTTGTAGGAGAATACCATTTCCTACCCCACTAGCCCCTTGCAGATGGGCACACAACAAGGCAGTCCTCTGCCACCAGTGATGCCAATGTTGGGAGTAGAATCACTAGAAATAATAATAAAAAAACACAGAAGATTTAAAAGGAGACATATGAAAAATTTCAATCATAAGATATATATGTATGCAGATAACATATTTGGACTGCTTTAGGACACCGTAAACTCAGGAAATCAAGAACAGCCATAAAGGGTGTTTTCCAAAATGAAGACACGTTGCTGGGCACAAAGTAAATTGGAAAAAGCTGAATGTATGCCACCTGGCTAAGCATGGCTTTTTAGAGATGGCTCTACTGATGGCACGCTAATTTCCTGCAACTGCTGGAGAAGATATAGTTTGTTACAGATGTGAATAGTAGTGTCATAATCATTCAGGGATATTCAACATTAGTCCACTAAGGCTGGTTCCATGCCAGATTTTCAAGATAGCTACCACCTATAAAATGATTCCTATTCAGACTAAGTACCAGTACTTTTATCCCTTGTGAATATCAAGACAAAATGGCATGGATTCAGTCCCCATGGACTAACGCTAGATTCCTCTAGTCTAGGAAAGGAATTAGCTGCATAAGTGCCACAGTTCATAAACTAAGGATCTGAACAACATTACCCATATGTTTTCTCAAGGACTTCCCTATCACACTATCAACAAATATAACTGTATTGGTAGATTGGAATGAAGCGCACAGGAGGTCTGAGAAAATGGGAATATATGTTCTGATTTCTAGAAACTGTAGTCTCAGTGAAGCCTTCAAAAACAAAAGAAACACAAAATACCAGTGGCATATTTTGAATCACATACATTGTTGTGCACCTTTGTAACTGAAACACCCCTAGACCCTGTTAAAGCCTTTAAGGAAAGGTTAGGGAATAACAGATGGTTTACAATTTAGGGGCTGATTACGATGTGTTAAGAAACAGAACGCATCGTAATCAGCTGGTCGGATTTCTTTCCGACTGACCCATTATGATGGTGTCGGTCGGAAAGGAATCCGACCGGTCATTCCGACTAACTTCCGACGGGCTCGGAGAGCCCGTCCGCCTGTTGGAATGATTTCAGTAATCCCAAGGGCGGCTCTTTGCGCCCGAGGGATTACAATGTCGGATTCCGACAGCCTTTCTGTGCCAGCCTTTCCGACACAGAAAGGCTGTCGGAAGTCGACTTTGGGGGCCCCCATGGGTGCACGGCCTCTGGTTGGAGGCTGAGGGGGCACCTATGGTGCCCCCCTGTTGATCTCTGCACCCTGTGGCAGGCACCTTGAGGTGCCTGCCACGGGGTGCAGGGATGAACTGCACCTATTTGTTTTACAATGAGAGCATGCATTCCGGTCGGAATGCATGCTACCATTGAAAAGAATAGGAGTGCGACCGAACAGTGTTCGGTCGCATCCTAATTGGTCGGTTGGGACCGCCGACAGGAGTTCGGTCGGTCCAAGTACGGAAACGATGTCGAGCGGACTTAAGTCCGCCCGACAATGTAATTAGGCCCTATATGTTGAGTGAAAATTAAAGAAAGGGTTACTTTGATGCCTCAGTCAGAGTCAAGGGAACCAATGTTATGACTAAAAGGAGACTGGAAGAGGTCACCTAAAAGGTGCCCATGTTCAAAAGGGTGATTGGGAGCATTGTAGAGGCTCCAGATCCACAAGCTGATGACAAGGTGTTGGAGGAGAATTACTGAACACCATCATGAAGACCAAACCCTCCAACATTCTGTGTACCCAATTCCTGCTAACATTGTCTTTACACACACATGCTTCTTTACTGGACTAAACTAGTGAATCACTCGCTCAGCCAAGGAGTGGATCCTGACTGCTTCAGAGCAGATAGTAAGCTCACTCCACAAAAAACCTTCTGCAAACACCAACAATCTCAATAATTTTCAGCCTATTTCCAAGCGCTCTTTCCTTGCAAAAATCATAAAATGATGTGTAGTGGGATAACTTACCCAACATATTCAAGACAACAACCTCGTAGATGAATACCAATCGGGGTCCAATAAAGGCTGCAGCACTGAAACTGCATTGCTTCAGGTGGTTGATGATGTTCTTTGTGTCTTGGATTAGGCAGTTTCTCCCTCCTGATGCTTCTGGACCTGTTGGTGGCTTTCAACACAGCAAACCACTGCAAGCGTCTTGACATACTCAAAAATGGATGGGCACTGATGGGGTGGTTCTCAGGTAGTTTAATACATACCTTATGGAAAGGTCACAAAAGCTAAAAATTGATGGATGCTTATCAAAACCAGTGGCCTTAGCTTCAATGTTTCTATCCCAGCCCCAACCTTATCCAATCATTGCAGCTATACTTTTGGAGTCTTACAGAGAAACTTGGATATCCTTTATCGTAAGTATGCTGATGATACCCAACTGTACACACAGATTGGATATTCCCATAACTTATAACTGAACCCATCCCAAATTGTATTCCTCCTCCTTTCCTTACCAAAATCACCATTACCAGAGCAATCCTTGTCCTTGTTGGATAATTTACACCAAACCTACTGTTGTTGACAGTGCCAGATCCCCAAAGGTAATTCTAGGCAAAAGACTCAATTTTCAATCCCAAGTCAAAGCAGTAGGCATAAATGCATGCTTTGAATTGCTTCTTCTCTGGGCAATTCCAGAGCAAGATCTCAAAACTGTGATTCAATCACTGGTGCTGTTTAGAATCGACTACTGTAATTTTCTCCTGATCGGTCTTTCCAAGATTCATCTCACTCCAATAAAAGCACTCCTACACTCAGCCGCATGTTTCATCTCTGGAGCCAAAAGGAATGATCATATTTCACTAATTCTGATAACACTTCACTGGCTTCCCATTGAAGCAAGGGCTATATACAAAATAATATTTATCACTCACAAGACCCTATACACACCTACTTCACGTTATCTGGCTGATAAGCTTAAGTTATCTGGTAGTGCTAGACGAACCAGGAATTTTTGAAGTTCTCCTGCTAAAACCCCCAGCCCTTTCGAAAGAAGCAATTTATGAATCAATCCTTTTCAGGATGTGCAACCAGAGTTTCTAGCTCCTTACCGCCGAACTTATGCACTACTACAATGCAGGCTACATTTAAATCTGAACTGAAAGCCCTTCTTTTTGAAAGACATTTTAATTAATCTTTCTTCTCCATTCTACACCTCACTGGTTTAGTTTCTGCACTGATCAGTGCATTAAAGCTCACCTATCTACCTCAACTTCATTAGACTCCTTCCTGTACTTGGCACCCATCCACATCCTGTTACTCAATATTTATAACTGGTGTAATTTGTACCTTACTTAATGTGTTTGTCTACTGTAAATATCCCAACATCTTGGGGTAATGTAATTTATATGTCTTACATAATTATATATTTCCATTTTAAAGCACTCTAACACCTTTGGGTAATGTCCACACGATATAAAACTGCATAAATGAATAAGTTACTAAATAAATGAATACGTAAATAAATAAATACATAGATGTGGCCACTGTAAGCTTGCAATGAAAATGTAACATTTAAAATACATTAACCAATGTGGCTGTTTTACTAGTGATTTAAAAAAAAAAATTCTCACATGGGCCATGCATTTTACCATAATGTTTTTTGTAGGAGACGAGAGGAAATTGAAACACAGCCAAGTACTCAAACTGCAGGCACAATGTCACAATGTCGCTTAAGCACTTTATAACCGCAAGTTTAACATGCACTGCAAATGATTCCTTCTGTTGTTCACTGCTAGCCATCAGGTTTTTAATGCCTATTTTGTTTTGTCAAGGTTTTTGAAAAACTTTATTGTTGGAGAAACTGCCAGGGTCTTGTCAATGTAAATAAATGGACAAAAGCAAAAACTGATTTTTTTATCTCAAAAAGCACACATTGCAATAGCAGTCCCTTGCACTGTAGAGACCTACGTTGTGTGTGGATGTGTTTCTTGTGAAAGAACAGAATGCCATCATTCACAGAGCTACTGGCTGAAGTAGGCTGATCCATTGCCCCATCTTATATGTTGTAGAGGGCAAAAGACACATGAGAAGGATACAATAACAGACTAATGGATAAAGAGGCCTGGCTGAAAGCCCCTTCAAGTAAGTATATTATCCGTATAAATATAGTTAAAGCAAAAGGTCTTGGCTAACAACAGACCTAAAAACAAGCAATGACAAAACCAATAGGATTGTCTTTTGTGTAGTGCATGCACTACTAAGTATATAATATTAAGGCACACATACTCATAGACCAATACTCCTATGGGCCCATTCTCACAAAGTCAAGCAGACATGCAGACACCCAAGCACACAAGCGTACAGGCAAGAAATACACAAAGACACCCAACTGTACATACAATAGTAATGTAAAGGACACACACCAGTGCAGTGCAAAATTACTGCATGGGGCCCAAAAATGTCTTTATGTTTTTGAATAAAAAAAATGGGGGTGGATCGTGTTCAGGGTGGTGATGGTAGGGATCCGCAATCAAATCCACAATCCTCATAACAGTTGTGGACAAACTTTCTTGTTTTCTTGTCTACAAACCCATGCTTCCTATGGTTAGATTGGGGCCTAGTTCCCTTCCTCTGTGAACTGTTTTGGGGGCCTTGTGAGAACTCTCTACTTTTATTTTTTGTCAGCCTCCTCCTTTTTCTGTTAGGGACACGGACCACCTTTTTAGGATTCACCCTCAGATGCCACATTGGACACTCTGGTGCTGACCCAGAGGCCTGCCTGCTTTGCAAGCATCCTGGGGTCAGTTAACTTGCTGTCAATCAGGTGTTGGCGCAACTCTATAAAGCAGGTACTCAGCATGTGCTCCCTCAAAATAAGATTGTACAGCCCAGTAAAATCAGTCACTTTGCTGTCTCGCACTCAACCACTCAGTGCCTTGCCGGGGTAGTCTAACAAATCCACCCACGACTGGTTTGGCTATTTCTGTCTGTCCCTAAAGCTGATACAATTCTTATTAGGGGTCAGCCCAATGTTTGTGAGTAAAATGGCTTTCATGGGAGTGTACCTCATCTGGTCCCCCACACGTAGCGTAAGAAATGTATCCCTCCCAACTGGGGCATGTGTTTCCACAGGTTGGCTGCCCAATCCGTCTCTGGGATCCTGTGCATCCTGAGTGCTATCTCATATGCAGAAACCGATTTATCTATGTCAACCCCACCATATAACTGGGCACCAGATATTGGGGTATGCGGACCCTCACCTCTTCATGAAGCACTCTATTGCTGCCATCATTGCTGCTAGGTTATGTTGCCTACTTGGACTTAAGGTTGAGCTCCTTCAGGCTCCTCTCATGAGCCAGCAGAATTTTCCTCTCCTTCAGGGCTCTGTCTGCCTATGCACTTCTCTCCTCTGCAGCCCTCTGGGCTGTTGCCTCTTCCATTTTTACTTTGTCTATCTGCAGCCTGAACTTCCTCTCTGCCTTTCTGGCTGCCAGTTCCTCAGGGGACAGGTTGTGGGTGGACACATGGCTCACTTCCCTAGAAGCAGGCTCCCCTCCTGGGATCCTGGAAACAAGTTGCTCTCCTCCTCCTCAGGGTGTAGAAGTTCTGGGTCTGTGGCCAGGACCTCCTCTTTTCCCCCTTCAAATCCACTTCCTACTCCTTAGGCTCATCTTCCTGCTCCCCTGAGGTAGACTGCATCCTTTACATCTCTTCAAAAGCTCTGAGGGTGATGTGCAGCTCCGCCTTTGTGGCCTTCTTCCCCACATTTTGCCCCCTCTCCTTGCCAAGCATCTGCAGCTCAGCCCTGAGGTTATCCACATTGATCAGCTCCATTTCTATTGTGAGCAAAAAGGAGGTGTAGTCACTTAAATTTGGAACAGGGAAAATATTACTAAATTGAAAACTAAGTAGAGTTTTACAAAAAATAAAAGAAGCCAATCAAGGAGAAATTTAGTAAAAATGTCAAGTTATTTATATGGGATTTTAGTGTTAAACAAGTCACTGAATGTTGCTGCACAAACACAAGTACTGCATCCCAGCACTGAACACCAATGTAGGAAATTGGGATTTTGATTGAGGGGGGAGAAGACCCTTCTCAAGCACAGTCCACAAACTCTGTCAGGGTGAACCACCAGGGGCCAAAAACTTTTTTTTAAATTTTGCTGCAAATGAACGGAGGATTTGTGGCAAAATTGAAAAAAAACAGCACTTGTTTCTTTTTTGACCCCCTGGTGGGCCTGGTCCCAGTGGGAATTAATAATGTTGTTATGGAGGAGGGGGGCGCACATGGCCCCATCCCCATGCCGATTTCTGCCCCGGGGATCTTGGGGCCTGGCCGATATTCATAAGGGGCGGGGAGTATGCGGCCCTCCTCCAGGACCGATTTCGGCGCGAGTACCCATCCCCCGGGACCTAGCCAAA
Source organism: Calotriton arnoldi (assembly GCA_963921515.1). NCBI lineage: Eukaryota > Metazoa > Chordata > Amphibia > Caudata > Salamandridae > Calotriton > Calotriton arnoldi. The sequence goes on from CAWUFW010006892.1 coordinate 336,623, forward strand.
GGGGAAAAATGGTGAGGGGGGCACACAGCCCCCCTCCATGGGCTGATTTCGGCCCGGGTACCCCAACCCCCAGCCACATTAGTAATGGGGTGTTGGGCCGCACCGCCCCCTCTTCCCCTGGCCGATTTCGGCGCAGGGGACCCCATCCCCCGGGGCCTGGCTGCAACTTGAAAAGGGAGGGGGCCACTCAGCCCCCCTCCTGGGGCCATTAATGACCCTGGGGACCCCATCCACCAGGGCTGGCTCCTGCTATGCCCGCCCCTGGGACATAGTGGTTTCCCTGCCGCACTGGCTCGGGCAGGGAAACATGTGTTTGCTCTTGCTTGGCGGGTGCAATTTCAAAGCTCCAGCCAAGCGAATGCAAACACGAAGTCGAAAGAAATGCAAAGCTGGCCTTCTGAGTATCCTCCACAGGTCCAGTAGTGAACTAAAGAGTAGGTCTGAGGGTAAAGGTTTTATCTTAAACACATAAACAGAGAGGTGGAGGGTAGGCCATTGTACGCCCCCATCCCCCAGAGTATCAGTGAAACACTGTGGTCAGGAGCAATTACACATAGGTAACCCCATGTGGTGTACCTTTTGACGAATGTGTGACTACAATGGACATCACCCTCTCCTTGACCAGGAAACCTATACCCCCTAAAGTCAAGGGTTAACATATTAAACTATATCCAGTGTCAGATAGGATTCACCTGGGATAAAGGTAGCTCATACTTTATAGCAACAATTGTCTATGTGGCTATTAGAGGCATTAAGGCAAGTGAAGGGATCCATAAACCCTGAAGAATGCCCCAGACCTTCTAGGCTATAATTGATGGGCAGAAACATGTTGGCAGATAGGATATGGGTTTGAGCCATAAGCCTCTGTATACCTGCTCATTCTTGGTTTTAGATATACCCAGGGTCCTCACCAATAAAGGTGAAATACCGAGGAACTCTGGGGTATTTTTAGATAGTCTGGATCCCACTTTCACCAGTAGTTTTTATCTAAGAACTCCCTCCTATCTTTTAGTCTGCGAGGAGGTTGAGTCCGCCCTGGTGGCCCTGACCTACCAGGGTGGGGAGAGGATGCTGATGTTGAAGCATGGCACTATATGTGTGTGAGGTTTCCTCTTTCATAAAGGATGACTTTCCTCATACGCGCTGCAGAAGTCCTGTAACATCCAAAAATTGTGGATTCCTGACAGTTGTTGTATGGTTACGAAACAACACATCTTCTGTCTTTCTCTTGTCTTTTCTGGTACTACCGGGTACTATTTTTATACCTGGAGTTTTCTCTCCACAGATTGTTCTGGAATTTCCTTCCTCCCTGCCCAGGCTCCAAGAGATCTGAGATTAAAAAAGGCTAGTGTGAAGTTCTTTGTGAGTGTACTGAGGCAGCTTCTTTAAAATGTAAGTGGGGCTGGAGACAGCTACGCCCCTCCCATCCTGGCCCATCCTGCCAACAACTAGTCCCTCTTTGTATCACTGTCTGGGAGGAATACACAAAGGCCAACTGCCATGCTAATCACATTCATGTGACACTTTCTAAAAGTTGCATTTTCAGATTTGCGACTTAGAATCCGACTTTACCATTAAGGAGGATTTAAATTACAATTCTTTAGAGACCAAACATGATATTTCCACTTATTCTCAAACAAACGTTATCACTTATTAAATGTAATAAGTTAACCCAATGTTATCCTATGGTAGAGGTAGGCCCTGCAGTGGTGAAAAATTAATGTAAGAGTTTTTCACTACAAGGACATGTAAAACTTAAAAGTACATGTCCAGCTTCTTAAATACTCTGCACCCTGCTCTAAAGGGCTGCGTGGGACCTACCTTAGGGGTGAGTTATATGTATCAAAAAGGAAGGTTTTGGCTTGGCAAAGGGGTTATTTTGCCAAGTCAAATTGGCAGTTTAGAACTGCACACAGGCTGCAATAGCCTGAGACATATTTTGGAGGGCTACTTAAGTGGGTGGTACAATACGTGCTACAGGCCCACTGGTGGCATTTAATTCACAGGTCCTGGGTACATGTAGTACTACCTTACTAGGGACTTATAAGTATATGAAATGTGCCAATTGGGCATAGGCCAATTTTACCATGTTTAGAGGAGAGAGTACAAGCATGTTAGCAGTGTTAGTAGTGGTAAAGTGCACAGAATCCTAAGGCCAGCAAAAACAAGATCACCCTAAGGCTGGCAGGTCTAACACTAATTCTATGTGCTACAGTAGGAGAGCATTGAAAGTAGAACTTGCAATCTAGATTTTCCTAGGGAGAAGCAACTCGCTGCATACCTTGTTGGCAGTGATGGAGCGGAAATCGTATTTAATTTGTAGGGGTGCATTATAATCATGTGTAGAGCGCACCTGCAAATAATCTGGAAATTGTATTAACATGAAGTGCTACTTTGTGAAATGTATTAACATAATTACGTGATGTATTTTAGGCCATTGATAAGTACGATGGAGAATTAATGTAGAAAATGAATGTTACTAGCAGAAAACGTTACCGTGAAGAACTCATGTTGTGCAACTGACAAATATTCAAGTATTAAATGTGCTTATTAATTATAATATTTCATACGTATGTTAATGCATTAGTTGAAATTGCATAAATGCTTATGGGAATTCGTAACGCTTACATGGTTCTTTCTTATATTAGTTGAAATTGTAGGCCTGAAATGCAAGTCCCTGACAACTCTCACTTTAGAATTAATAGTTGAATTTCATGTGTGTTGTGGAATCTGTTCTTTCTCACATTTTGTATTGCAGGTAAAGAAGCGCTCTTTTAGGTAGAATAATGTCTTTGTTTTATTAGCTATGCAAGGAGGGAAGAAGTTACAATCGTGTGACTTGGGCAGATAAAGGAAGGACTTTTACGATTTACACAGGAGAAGGACTGGGAACCAAGGACAAATTGTTGCGAGAAAGGTACATGGACATCATCACGGAAAAGTACATTCAGGACTGTACCCAAAGTGGATGGCATGACCAATGTGCATTATGGGAGTACTAGCTGTGGATAACTGGTTGTTGGAACAAACAAAAGTGCCCATTTCTTTCTTGCCTTCAGAGAGGGAGCATCTTAGAACAAGCTCTTTCTTTCCAATGGTGGCTTTATGCTATGTGACCCATTGATTGTGGAGAGACTTCTTAGGAAGACTCCACGCACTGACACCTTTTATCTGCTTCCATGGGAATGCTTATGTAGGGATAGATTTAATGCTTTTCACTCACCAACCCTCGATGCAGGGAAACTTGGACTCATGCTTCCTGATTTTCTGTATTCTACTTCTTGAATTAATAGTTTTGTTCATGCTGCACCATCTAAACTGGATGGGCAGATTTGGCTTCATGCTAATTCCTTGGAATTTCTATACCCTCATGTTGAGGTGTCTTTATGTCCAGTTGTTTTGGGCTTTTCAATAAATTAACTAGCCTTAAGTAATTATCCGTGGGTTAATATGTATCAAAGAAAATTGTTGGCTAATTGATTGTTTCCTAACAACTTTTCTCCCATTTACACTTCCATGCTGCGAAAAAGAACCATCGGAGTGTGACTCTGGGGCAAGTCTAGAACTTATGCGCCCCGCCCTTTCAACAGCAGAAGCTGTGGTTATCAGAGAGGCATAAAGGCAGTGTTCCTCCAAAATGAAAACACACGCTGTCGCCGTGTCCTAAGGCCAACAAAAACAAATTTCAGCAAACAGGAAGGGAGAAGGAAAAAAGTTTGGGGGAAAGTCACTTAAGGCTGACAGGTCAAACAATATTTATTTACATAAACAATTATTTAATTGCCAACATTAATACACTGGATGTACAATCACAGAGAACAGAATCTGCTACAGCCAACCTGCAGTGTTTTACGAAGGGATGGAGTGATGACCATGCTGCGACCCTATTTAGTTCTAGGAAAGGGACACCTCCAGGTTCTGCCCATGAAGTTGAGACTGTTCTCTTAGAACTCCTCTGTATGTTGGAAGGAATCAATTCCCCCCAACGATTTATGTGACTGGAAGAATCTCAATTTTGAGTTGTTACCTTTTTTCCTCTATTTGCTGACCCATAAGTAATAAACAAAGAATTGGTAGATCTAAATTCTTTTGTATGGTCCAAATAAATTGCCAGAGCTCAACTAACATCTAAGGAGTTGCCCCCAGAAATGAGTTGAATTGACTACAAGGGAAGGACTGCTCATTATACTGGCCACACCTTTGGGGTGGACACAGGAGCTCTGCACAATGGAAGAAATGTTCTGCTGTCTTGGTTTTAGGTAGAGGGACACCTTGGAATGTTTGCAGTGGTCACACAGGGACTACTTCAAAAGTGGGAAGGGTTACCCCAGTGAACTTTTTCCCAATTGGTTAGGGAAGTTTGAGGGGTCACCACAACCCACTAACTGGTGCCTGGCATATATGTGGCACCCCTGGGCAACCTCTATGGAACACTATTGGACCTATGGAAGAAAGAAGATGTACTGCACCTGCTGTTGAGACCTGTGAGGAAACCTGAAAGGCTGGCAGCTCCAGAACATTGCAAAGTACATTCTTCTTGTTTTTACTGTTTAACGTATGTACTAATGAGGGAAAAATACCCGCTTTAGGTGCTTTTCACAATTTTTGCAAAGGAAATAAAATACTCCTCATGCCAATAAAAAGGCAACCAGGTGTAACCCTACTGGTAAGTGGCCAGTTCAGGAGGACATACCTGTGAACTGCTGCAGTTGATAAAGGCAATAATCCACAGAGGCCAGTCCAGCCCTGGTCAGACACAGGTGCTTATTACTGGGAGGAGCTTGAATGTGCAGACTGAGAACATTTTATACAGCATTTGAGCCGGACCAGGCCTGGTTGTCACTTTTTATTATTAAAGCCTTAAGCTATTTATGAGGTGACAGTTGTGTCAGAAGGTGGCTTTGAGGGTCACTAGGTACAGGAGGGGGGGATACACTGTTTGCGCTGGTTCGTTCTGGGGCTTCTCAGCACAGTTTGATCAGTTCATACAGAGGGAGGATGAGGCGCGTGAATGTGATCCTGCTTAAGTCCACCAATGGGAGCTCTATCCTGTTTTTGGGGGCGGTGAGGCTCATTAGCAGGCAGTATGATAGGCCTCTCACATCCTGTTTGGTACAGTCGGGTCCCACAGTGCCCTTCCATTTCTGGTGCTTTGCAGCAGTTGTAAGATTTTAGAGTTTCTCGTTACTCAAATGGGTGTAATTTCTGATATTTACATGTTCCTGTCGTCTTGCGAGAAAGTGTCACTCATAGTCGTTTAAATGTCACTCATAATTACTGAAATTATGAAAATGTCACACATAGCAATCTGAAACCTTGACAGCAATGTGTTGCGGTGAATTTTATGGTATAATGGCATTATTTTGGGAATTTCACATTACAATCGTAATGCAAAATTCCCCAAATTACATGAATTACATGAATTATCACCTTGGCACCGGGTTTCGCTTAATCTCCCTCAGGCAGCGCAGCAGAACAGGCCATCTTTAGCCAACAACCAGTGAGATACGCAGCCAGAGCGCCCACGCAGACCCTGGGAAGGGTAGCAGGGTGTTGGCTAGAGCGCCCCCACCCGCTCTCCGACTCCATTTTAGCACAAGCCCTCCTGTCAAAGTGGACAGCGTTGAGTGGTATTATTCACGCTCCTTTAAAGCGTTTAACAGAACACCGACAAGACAAACAATAACAATGTTAGCATTTGCCAAATTGTTATGTAATGTGTTTCTGTTACTCAAAACCACACAGCACGCCTCTCTTCGAGATCATGATCGCTAGAGCAACGCTTAAACAGGGCGAACTCAATGACTGGACCAGAGGATTCGGATTACGCACTCTCTTTCTCACTTTAATAAAACAGCAGCCATCGTACAGCAGTAATAACCCAACGTGCCACTAACAAAGAACTACAATGACAACGGTTTTTTGAGAAAACAAGTTTCGTCAAAATGGTTATGCGTCATTGACAATGACGTGACAGATTAAGCTATAAAATAGTCCCAACTGCCATACCTCAACCTCTCTTGCTGCTTGAAAGCCTTGAGACGTATCCTTCTTTTCTTCATGATTCATTTTCGTATACAGTTTTATGTATGATATTGCCTTCGTTTTGAACAGAAATTTCTCTTCTGAGTTCGGTACCGCAGAGACATTTGAGGAGATGCATTTACTCGCCGACTGACTTGACTTCTTTTGTTCTGGTGACTGGGCGAGCTCCTTTTTCGTTTCCCCTCTTCTCACCATTTGTCTGTTATTCTCCCACAAGAGAATAGCCAGAAAATTAAAATACTCCCCACTTTCAGCCAAAGCTCTTATGCCAGTGCTTAATTTGTAAAAATAAATAAGTGCCAGGGCCCTCGTCAGGAGGCAACTGTAGCCTTCACCACACATTGCCCCTGTCAGCACTGCTAATGACAGTACAAGCATAACTACTAAGCATCACACTCCTACAAGTTTAACAAGTTAGACTATTCCATGTCCCAATGCTATAAGAATGGCTTGGGCGGCAGGTATTAGTCATTTTTACTGTGTATTGAATGAATATACAACTGTTGTTGTCCTCATCTCTAAATTAGATATACAGCACCACCATAAGGCAGACTGTCATAAGTCCCGGTGTTGACAAGTGCCGGTGCTCAGCATCGGAAACCACCGGCTCAAATTAAGCACTGCTTATGGTACCCTGCAAGCGAAGCAAGTCACCGCAACCCTCTCCAGAAGAGCTCTCTTGACTCTTCCATCCATGCATCTGTGCATTCATCCTTTCATCCTTCCATCCACCCACTGATATCCACTATTTCACCTTTACTTTCTGTTATCCATTCATTCTTTCATCCATCATTCAGTCTTTCACCATTCAACAGAATGGTTAAAGACCGCCCATCCATCTCCAAACCTATCCATCAAGCCTATCCATCCATCCATCCCTCTCTCCACCCTTTCAATGATACATCCCTCCATCCACCATTCCACTCATCGATCCACCAACTTTTCACTCATCCAACCCATTCCTTCACTCATCCAGCCTTACACCCATACTTTCACTCATTCATCCATCCACCCTTTAACTCACCCATCCAACCACCGTTTCACTCACACATCTATCCATCCATCCTTTAACTCACTCACCCACCCACGCACATTACTTATGAACCTTTGTCTGCTGAGTTGCACACAGAAGAGGCCCATCAAGAACACCAGCACCACTGTAGCTGCTAAAGCAGGGGGATCACAACTCCCATGTCCAAACCTACCCATCCATGCTCAAGACTATCCACCAAACCTATTCATCTATCCATCCATCCATCATCGACCCTTTCACTCATCCATCCCTCCATCTATCCTTTCAACCATCCATCCTTTCACTCATCCATCCACTCACCCTTTCACTCCATCGATCCATCCATTAATCCTCCCTTTCACTCATCCATTCATAAAATCATCCACCTTTTCACTTGACCACTCACTCATACATCCATCTATCCACCCATCCATCCATCCACCCATTCATTCACTCACCCACTCACCCACCCCTCCATCCGTCCTTCCATCCTTTCACTTAACTATCCACCGATTCATTCATCCACACTCACATCCATCCATTCACCCATCCATCCACTCATCCATCCACCCTCTCACTCAACCATCCATCCATTCATGCAATCATCCACCCTTTCACCCATCTGATCATCCTTTCACGCAACCATCCACCCTTTCACCCATCCATGCATTCTTTCACTCATCCATCCTTACATCCATCTTTTCAATTATTCATCCAGCCAAATCTCCATCCACCATTTTACTCAAACATCAAACCATCCATCCTTCCCTTCACTCATTTACCCCCCCACCTTTTCACATTAATTACGAGCCTTTGTCTACTGAGTTGAAGGCAGAAGAGGACCATCAAGAACTCCACCCGCTGTAGCTGCTAAAGCGGGGTGTTGACGATGCCCCTGCTCTCCCGTTCAAATCAGTGCTGGCACCATTTTCACACCCAACACAGAGCTGGAAACCTGCCTCCTCAGGGTCTCTCTAGCTCCTGCTCTGATGAGGCAATTCCACTCAGACCACCCCCTTTTCACACAGCAAGCGGCAGACCCAGCCCTGCAGGGCGGTGTGCTTGGCCGTATTTTCTGCTTGTCCAAATTACCTATAAATGCATGTGTCGACACGCTAATGAAAATAATTAGAGAGTCGATGCATAGGTTTGTGACTATCTGAGTCTTCATAAGACCTTGCGACTCTTTAAAGACTGAGTCCAAGCCGATCGAGATACATTCACAAGACATAATTTAAAGTCAAAAGCTGTACAGTTTAAAAAAAAATTAAGATCATTAAAGAAGGAAAAACGTATTTAGGGAATGAGCAATACATCTCAATAGTAAATCAATATAATGCAAGAGGATAAACATAAGGACTACCTCCAAAGTAAGTAAACACCCAGAACCAAATATAGTTAAGCAGGAGGACTAACACAGAGACTACTCTCTACAAAGGTAAGCAAAAGTCTAAGGGGCCGATTCCGATTCGGGCCGGAAATCTCCCCGACCGAGCCGGACCCGGAGAGATTTCCGACCGAATCGGACTCTGGCAGTCCGACCGAATGAGTACGATGCGCACGTATGCCATCGGACTCGATTCGGTCGGACTCCCATTGAAGGCAATGGGAGCCAGTCATACGACGCGTACACGGGCTCCCATTGACTCAATGGGCACGACGCGAACAAGGGCGCCCCCTACAGCGGGTTCGCGTCGATGCGGGTCGCGCCGTACATGCACGTTTAGGGGGGACCCATGTGTCCCCCCTGTGTGCGACTCGCGTGCCTACGCTTCCAGGGGGGTCCGACACGGACCCCCAAAGTGCGGCTCCGACAGCTCCTTGGAGCCGGACTGCGCGAGTCGGTCGGAGCGGTCGCGATGCGCATCGTACTTACCCGGCCGGGGAACGTCTCCATTGCGCGGTGCGAGTTGTCCCCGTGCGAGTCGGTCGGAGCGGTCGGGTCCTGCGAACGAGTCAGTCGGAGATTTCGCGAGCGCACGCATCGTACTCGCTCGCCCGGACGCACGTACGATTCGGTCGGGAAACAGGGCTCCGAATCGGTTCCGGTAAAGCCGAATCCGATTCGGAGCCCTACCGGCCGAGATCGGAATCGGCCCCTAAGTATAAATAACATTTTCAGACTAGCACAGTCTGTACAGTTAGAAGTCAGGAAAAAAGTTTGGCATATATCACAAAAACATAATCTTTTATAGGGTTTTAGACACGGAAGCCACTCATATTTAGTTACTTCTACTGGTCTAACAGGAATGGAGTAGCAATATTACAAGACAGACCAATGAAAATTCTAGTACATAAAATACATTTAACAAGATATATCTAGAAAGACCTACTTGACTAGATTAATGAATGAGATGTGCATAAGAAATGACATGATGTTTATATAATACAGAAATACAATTGACAGTTCAGCTAATGAATAGTCCTTAGAAAAAACTCGAGCAAAGGACCTTGAATGTTACAAAGACAGGAACATTCTGAGCTTGGCTTCCTCGGAGGAACACACACCAACATAATTTATTAATACAGAGACAATGGCTTAGACTTATACTTCACTGATTTTCTGAAATGGAAAAACACACAGAGTCATGCAAATTGAAAGACGCGTTCACATAAAAATAAAAGGACATATTTCCTTCTGCAAATATGCATAGATGTCACTGCAAGCTGTTTAAGGCCTAGCCATGCTAACTAAACTACATCTAAATTAGGCATTATTTTATAATTAGTAAAAACATTCCTAATATCTTCCCCTCTGATAATTTTATCTGAATAATTACCACACTACACTATAGTACTTCATCCATCATTGTTATCTTCTTTGATTTCTTCTTCTGTAAGGCCTTCAATTCATTGTTGTAAGGACATGCATCTTTTGCATGATCACCTCCAAAGGTTTGGACTGATGCTGCTGGTTTTTTTAATCTGAGAGTGCACTGAGGCATGCTAACCAGACCTCAGTGCCCTTTACAAAGTAAATGTTGAATTGGCTACCCCCAATCTGTGTAAGTTAACTTAGTTATAAGTCCCTAGCATATGGTTCCAAGAGTACCCAGGGTCTGTAAGTAAAAGTGTCCACCCAGGGCTGCAGCACTGGTTGTGCCACCCTGAGTGATACAAACTACAAAATGGTGCCCAGGCTGCCACTGGAGCCTGGAAGAGCATTTTTAAACTGCTAGTTTGACTTTGCCATTTAAACCAATAGCAAAGCTCACACTTCCCTTAACAATATATGTAAGTATCCCGTAGGGAAAGACTATTGAGCCCTAAGGCAGGGAGCTATATACTCTCAAGTAGGGCATATATTTGTATATGTCTTAACAGTAAAAACCCTAAATTGACGTTTTTACTGTGGATAACGTGGTGGCCTCATTGGCTAGTACAGAGTTACACACTAACCCTTCAGCTGTGCTTACTCCCGAAGGGAACCACTAAAATGGGTACTTCAAGGTATCAAACTAATTGTACCATTAAACCTGACTTGATGACCAAGTTGAATTGAATGTCACTATTAAGCACAGGCAATTTGTAGAAAGTTGCCACTCTGTTGCCCAGTTTTTCCATTGGCAATTTGCAGTTGCTGGCCATTAGACAGTCTTCTGCCCTCCTGGGAAGTGATGTGAACAACTCCCCAGCCCTAGAATAATAAAGGCCTGCCGCAGAAGGAGGTGTTACCTCCCCCTCACAGGAAGCCTCACATGGTGTTGGCCTAAAAGGCAAGCCTCAAAGGAGAAGTCCCCTTTGATGTGTAAATGGCAACCACACTTGAGAGGAGCTACCCCTTTGTTCAGGTAGACAGGCTGGTGCCAGAAACAGAGAAGGGAAACCAGTATCCAAACCACTTTTTCCATGGGCGTGCAGCCCACAGGTAGCCACACCTCTAGGGTGGGCTACCAAGTTCCTCACAGCGAAGGAAGGGATTGCACATCTTGAGAGTGGGCAAAATAGTGCACTCTGGGATTGCTAGATGCCACACATAGTCGGAAGTTGTCATAAGGAGGAAGGGATCCCGGTAGCCCATTGGCTAGTGAGCGCATCATCCCCCAGGGCATGGTCTGGGCATAAATATGGCACCCCCGGCACACTAAACCCCAGATCACATCTGGAGTGGAGAAAAAAATGAAAAAGGACGGCCCTGCTGACCCTGGACCTGGCTAGAGAGGCCGCACCAACCACTGAACTACACCTGCTGCTCCTTGGGCTAGTGAAGAGAGTACTGTCCCTGTGGTGTCTGGCTCAGAGAAAAGTTGCTCCAGAGCCCCAGACAGAAAAGATGAACTCCAAGAGTCAGTCAGCTGACTCCCTGTTCCAGCACCAGGGCCATAAAAGCTGAAGTAGCCCATCCTGCACCTGACTGCCGGAGAGCAGCCAAGAAGACCACCCCTCAGCACTCAAAAGTTGCCCCCTGTCTGTTGCACCCGGGAGAGTCACCAAAGTGTGGATAGGTCACCAAAGAAGGACAATAGCCTGCCACAAAGGAAACCACTGGACCTGCTGTGACCAGAGGCTGGTAGCCCAACTGTTGCTGGACTTCTACCGGCCCAAAGAGGACTTCAAGGGACCCCAACTCCTGTGGCCACAGTTGTCCCGCCTCTTCTGTGGACCGAGGAATAACTCCAGGAAGACCCCCGTCAACAGCAGCATCATTTGTATCCTGTATCCTTAGCATCAGACCACTCCATTGAAGTCTATGGCAGTCTTTGTGTAAAGTGTGGAATTGGACTTGAGACTGCTTTGGTAACCAGGTACCTGTCCAAATATTCCTTATTGACCGCTCAGAATTGGTCACTCAGTCTGGCCCAGAGCAGCCAAATACAACCCTTCAAACGTTTTCAAAAGTTTCCGAACTTTATAGTTACCAATGCTTGTTTGCGCTTTGGACTAAAAAGCTGAGATCTACGTTCTATTTAAAAAATCTATATCTCCAGAACCCTCTAGTAGATTTTGCTCATCTTGGTGTCTAAAATTCATAAAAATATAATCTATTTTTATAAATTGGTGTTGGATATCTTTTGTGTTGTATGACTTTCTTATTCTGTTGTTTGGTGCTTCTAAATGATGTACACTAGTTCCTTTGATTAAGCCATGCTGCTCAAAGACACGGTGACCCAGGGTTAAGGAAGAGGTTTTACAAACAAGCCTGACTGGACCCAAGGTGGTTTCATGAGTGTATTACACGGTGAGGTTTCACAACCACACCATACAATACACCACAATCCTCACAATTGTACACTCTGGGTTTGAAATCATCAAGTTTGTTCTCCTCCTTCTTCCTTTGTCTAGTTATTTTCTTCATCTTTCCCAACCACATTTAAACCTCCTTTAAATCAAACAACTTCCGAAAGCTTCAATATTAACGCTATGCCCGTTATTATTAGAGTTAATACAATTAGTCCAGTTAACACTCTTTTTAGTAAACCACTACCAGTCACACAAATCCATTCACCCATTTTACCAAATCCTTTACCAATTTCACTGGACCACTCACAAACTGTTTCCCACACATCAGTGTCTCCCAAAGAATAAACTTCTTTGAAATGTTAGTAATGTTATCAATATACCTTTTAATGCGCATGATGTTATCTGGCACATACGTACACCATTGCTGGACCTTAATCACACAAAACACATCGCCTTCTTTTGCCAAAAGAATATCTAAAGCAAGACTATTCCGAATCACCATTGTGCGAATAGCAAGCATTACTTCATTAATTTTAGTTACTGCCCCTCCATTATTGGTAGCCTTAACACGCTGCCAAAATAGACAATTTTGTAATCTTAAAAATTTTTTAAGCTGCAATTTAAGAAATGGAGGGTTTTAGCTGAATATATGATGTTACAACGCAAACCAATACAACGCATACTTTTACATCACAGTTTTTACAACGCAAATACCATTACAACGCATGTTTTTAAAACGCAAGCTATTACAACCCATGTTCATTGACATATATTAAAACTACCATTACAACGCATTCCATTACAATGTATACTAATACAGCGCATACAATTACAACGCATAATATGTTTTCATTGTTTATTACCAAAATTTCAGAAAGTATACATTTTTGCATCCATCCCTGGTACGGGATGCAAGGGAAATAGGGGTTTTGGGTGGGGGAGAGTATTAATATCCATATATTCATTTTAATACTCGAGTATTTTTATACTACCTAATCATTAAAATACCTGTGTACTAAAAATACATTCTAAAAATATGTTTGAAAAAACGGCAAAATTAACACATATATTTACAGATTTTTTAAAAATAAAATACACACTACTGTCAGAGGCAAAAAGAGATTATACATACAATCAACTTTAAGCACATAAAACGGCAGTACTTCAACTATTTTTATTACAGCCCCTGACCCACCATCTAATCAAAATGACTGACATTCCGAGAAGGAACGTATAAACAAACATTTTTACACAAGACAAAATAAATATACATTCTGTCAGGTTGTGAATCACGCGAAAAAATCGTTTCCAAAACATATTTTAATTTAAATTGTCATTTACCCCCAAAAAACGTATAAAAGAAGCCGCCCACCATTTTGTGCTCAGTGGTACACTAACTTCCATGGTGACCACACGCAGCGGGAGTAGTAGGATAATGTTTGCGACTTTCCAGTTGAACACTGCCATCTACAGACTGAAGTAAGTGTACGTTGAAAAGGAAACACCTTCTAAATTATTACACCTAATTCTCAAGTACTTATAATATATTTGTAACTTATTTACAGCATTTGAAAAACAGCCCCTAGTCTACAGCAGACATTCCTAAAATTATCTTTCCATTGAAAAGTAAGTAAATAATGAACAAAATGTATTTAAATTAAAAAGCCCAAAAACAGAAAAATTATTTATTAAGCAATACCAATTACCAACCTTGGACAAACAAACCATCACAAAAACAACTGTAAGTAAACTGTAAAATATGTTCCGAACAAAAAAAAAAACGTTATTAATTTCACAAATACATTTTCACTCACTATTCGGTGGTGTGGTATAAAATTACTATTCTAACACCTCCGTGTGTTTGCTTCAGAGAAGGTGCTGGACAGTGGTAGGGGCAAATTTACTATTCCTACTCTGAACGGTGCTTGCCTGAGGGAAAGTGCTGGATGGTGGTGGAGACAAATTTACTATTCCTACTCCGACCGGTGCTTTCATGAGGGAGATTCTTGGATGGTGGTGGGGGCAAATTTATTATTCCTACTCCGACAGGTGCTTGCCTCAGGGAAAGTGTTGAATGGTGGTGGGGGCACATTTACTATTCCTACTCCGACAGGTGCTTGCCTCAGGAAAAGTGTTGGATGGTGGTGGGGGCAAATTAACTATTCCTACTCCGACAGGTGCTTACCTCAGGGAAAGTGCTGGATAGTGCTGGGGGCAAATTTACTATTCCTACTCCGACAGGTGTTTGCTTCAGTGAAAGTGCTGGATGGTGTTGCGGGCAAATTTGCAATTCATACTCCGACAGGTGCTAGCCTCAGGGAAAGTGCTGGATGGTGGAGGGGCAAATTTACTATTCCTACTCCGACAGGTGCTTGCCTCAGGGAAAGTGTTGGATGGTGTTGAGGGCAAAATAAATGAAAGTAAATTAATAATTAATATTTAAACAGTAAATTTCAAATTTTCATGTTTGTTCTTTTTGAAGCCTGCAAGTAAACAGTGATTTATTTACAATTCTCTACAGATAAAACCAAATTACCCCACCAGTGTGGAGGAACACATCCATAACCACAAAAAGCAAATCAAGCCCATCAACACAGAAGAAGCCAAACTATTCAAGGCAAAAAGGAACAAAAACCACAAATAATATCAGTTTTTTCGCAGATTTCAAGTTAAGAAACAATTCTATGTAAAAAGTAACATTGCATTAAAAATTCGAGCCTCGCAAACAACAAGAAAATGACTTTTGTTCTACAAAATAATGACTAAACTTTTTCTTTGCAGGCTATTTGCAAAATAAGATTTTTCAATGCAAAAAACGTAGAAAATTTCTGAACTTATTTCAGAACCAAACAAGCTAAAGCACAAAACACCACAGAAAGAACAATTGGAAGAAAAATCCAAAGAAACCCAGCTTCAACTCCAGGACTTTTCAGCCACACAACAGAAAATCCTACTAAAGGTAACGTTTCATTCTGTCAATTCTCTCCAAAAATAACTTTTTTTCTTCAAAGGTATCAAGGCAGCAAACATTTCCCAACCAACATTCATTGCCATGCCAATGCAATTAAACCCTGGTTCAATTTTGTAAAAAAAAAAGCTGTATAATAATTAATGTACACTAATTTTATGCATGCAGGCAAAATATTTTTATAAGCAATCATACACAAAAACACTAAAACAATGCTTTCTCTTTTTCTTCTTTCTACAGAGAATGGCAGCAAGAAACCAAGCCAGATAATTGAAATCAAGCAGGGGAAATAGACTGTTAAGTTACAGTGGCTATGTTTATTGTAAGGAGAGAGTAACTGAGCCCAGGTGTCATTGGAGGTGTGTGCATTATTACTCATCTCATTGAAAGGACCACTGAGCATAACCACTCTTCTTCTGCAATGGAGATAGAGGTAAGAGAAAATATAAATGAAATGAAAGACCTGGCATCCACCTCCAATGAACCCTGTGGCTCATTTTTGAGGGAGGTATCACAACACATTCCTACACATGTAGCAAGTTGTATGCCCACAATCCCTAACCTACGCAGAATTATACAGCGTAAAAAACAGGCAAGTAATCCCCTACATGTAACACCCCAAACCTTCTCTGATATTAACATTTCTCCTGAGCTTACTGTAACTGTTACTAATGAAACCTTACATTTGCATGACAACAAAAACCCTCTTAAAAGAATTCTAATCTTTAGCACACCCCATAATCTTGTTAAGTTAGAGACTAGTGATATTTGGATGATGGATTGGACGTTTAAATCCACACCCCACCCATTCACCCAAATATACACTATTCACGCCTACATTAATCATACAGTAGTGCCCTTAGTGTACAGTTTGCTCCCTGATAAACAAACCTCAACATACACTGAATTTTTGTCAGTGATAAAAGCTAAAACCATGAACAAAAGTCCTAGAAAAGTGTTAATTGACTTTGAATTACCTATGATTACACAATTACCAAAATGTACATGGATACCCAAATTCAGGGATTTTTTTTCACTTTTCACAGGCTTATTGGCAAAAAATAAAAAAAACATCCTTAGTTGAGGATTACATATCAGACAGTAAACTGCAATTCGAATTGAAGAAACTAACAGCACTTTGCTTTGTTCCTCCTGACAGTGTAGATGAATACTACACATCTATTACTGAATCTGACTATTTTACTGCAAACGAGGACAAATTGGCACCCCTTCTAAATTACTTTGAAGACACATGGATTGGCCATCTAAGCAGGTCAGGTCGCAGGAGGACGCCACGTTTCCATGTGAAGTGGTGGAACTGCTACATGACCTGCTTAGAGGGAGGAGCAAAAACAAATAATGCCATAGAGGGATGGCACAACTTCTTAACAAATCAATTGGAAAACCTCATCCTAACTTATATCATTTATTGGAAATTTTGAAGAAGGAGCAAAGTTTCCAAGAAATGAGAATTGCGCAATCATTGTCTGGTAGTCTGAACCCACACATTTCAAAACGAACAAAAGAAAGGTCAGAGCGACTATTGGGTGCAATTCAACAATTTTTGTTGATGGTGGCTTCAGATTATTTAGACAATATTGCACACATCCTACATTTCTAATCTACACTAACCCTAAACCACCTTACTTGCCTGTTTTGAAAATGAATTTCCCTAATTCAATTGGCATTTTTCTAAATTATTTTAAATCATAAATTAAACGTCGGGTTTCTTACCTTCAGTTGTCTTCTTTTTCGGCTCTTGGACTTGCGAACAATCCCACATTTCACCAAGATTCTTGTGCAGTCCATTAATCCATAGTAAATAATGCATAATCTGTGATGCAAACCAAATCCAGAGTCAAACTAACCAAAATGGACACTGTTTGGCAAAGCCATATTTTACAGCAAAATGGTGCTGAAAACTGTACTGTGCTCACCTACAAAAACTGCATCCTCAAAAAAAATCCCAAAAAAGAAAAGATGTTTGGCAAAATTCGCAACAAGAAATCCATTGTTGCAATCCTCTCTCGACCGAAATCCACAAAAAAAACTGAAAAATAAAAGTTATTTAGCAAAATTTGCAACAAGAAATCCATCGATGCAATCCTCTCGTCCGAAATCCAGCATAAGTTCAAAAACCATGTATCAAAAGTTAAAAATTGTCCCAAAAATTAATTCTGCGATCCATGCCATCTGTGTTCATGTTCCTTCCATCTGAGCGAAAATCCGCGACGACGCAATACCTTAATTTAAAAACCCGTGGCATCAAAAATATTCAGAAAATATTGCTTTCATGACACTTTAATTTAAAAGAAAAGGTAATCATTTTTAAAATTATTCTCTTAAACCAAAAGTGTTACTAAAGCAGCCAACCCGACGTGGGCCTACAACTGCTACCTGCACAGGAATACATTTGTTGGTTAAATCATACAAAACAAACAAAAAGCAACTACCCTAGGGGCCTATTACGATGGCGGGCGGACGGGACCGACCGCCGATGTTGCGGCGGTCCCGCCATGCAAATTAGGATGCGCCCGCCACACTGGCGGGCGCATCCTGGCCCTTTTACATTGCGGGTGGATCTGCTGGCTGCAGCACCGCTCGCAATGTAAAAGGATTGTGCACAGCATTGCCATTCACAACATGGCAGGCACCACGTGGTGCCTGCCACGTAGTGCATTGCAATGAGGGGGGGTACCATAGGTACCCCCCATGTGCACCCCCCACCCCCGACACACTGGGGGCCCGCAACGGGCCCCCAATATCAAACACTGCATGCCTTTCCATGGCAGCAACGCCGCCATGGAAAGGCCAATTACCGCACGCATCATGATATGAATGGCGGTGTCTTGCAGACACCGCCACCATATTGTGTCCCTTTTCCGCCCGGTCAACAAGTCGACCGGCGGAAAAGCGGCGGATGGTCTTTCCGTCCGCCGCGGTGCCCCCCGCCATACTAATATGGCGGGGGGAGTACCAGGGACATTTGGCGGGCGGATCGCCACCGCAATCATAATGGGCCCCCTAGTTCTTACTACCTCCCTCCTCTCTCCTTACAATAAACTATGCCACCCTTAATCTATTTTTAAATAACTAAATTTGCCTTTGCTGTACGCAGCTCTTCCTTGCTTCCGTTCTTGACCCCGAGGATCCCCCGACTGTAGAAACGTACGTACAAGCGGCAACGTCATCTCTTTTTGTAAAAAGGAAAAAAGGACAATTTCTCTCATTCATTATAATGGGAAACCGTGGGAAAACCTACAAAAAAAATAAAAAGTATATGTTGCAGTACAGTAAAAAAGCCATGTTTATTTTCAATAATGATTACCTTTATTTAAGTATTTTTAAAACATTTATTATACATTTAATAAAGTGTTATTTTTTTTAAATGTAATAAAGTCTGCTACAATACTTTTTGTGTGTCCATTTTTGTGTTTTAAATTATTGTATTACTTATTATTACTTTTAATTGTTTTAACATTTTCTATGTCTATTTTTGCAAACTTAAGTTGCACATATATGCATGTTTATTTATTTTGAAAGTAAATGTAAAAACTTTTTAGGATCGTTAATTTCCTTAAATTCCTATTTGAAAAAAATAATTAATTACAGAGTGTTTAAAATTACACCCGGATAGCAAATCACTCCCCCACCAAGAAACTCTGTTTCATCTGCATCCCTCCCCAAGGGATGGGTGCCAAACTCAATTTTTTCTATTTCTTGTAATGTCTAATATTATTCGAAATGTAATAGTAATTAATACCAGTATACTAAAATTAATACCTGGGCATTAATACACTCCCCCACCCAAAACCCCTGTTTCCCTAGCATCCCATCCCAGGGGATGGGTGCCAAACTCTAATTAATTATTTTATTAATATATATTTTATTTTAAGTTTTAATAAAAGCAAAATTTAATTATAATTAATACCCATGTATTAAGATTAATACCTGGGTATTAATACACTCCCCACCCAAAACCCATGTTTCCCAAGCATCCCATCCCAGGGGATGGGTGCCAAGCCCTTTGAATTATTTTTTTGATATATATTAAGTTTAAAGTTTCCTAACAGCTAAAATAAATAATAATTAATACCCATGTATAAAAATTAATACCTGAGTATTAATACACTCCCCAACCCAAATCCCCTGTTTCCCAAGCATCCCGTCCCAGGGGATGGGTGCCAAGCCAATTTAATTATTTTTTTATATATACTAATTTAAAAATTTCCTAACAGCTAAAATAAATAATAATTAATACCCAAGTATTAAAATGAATACCTGAGTATTAATACAATTCCCCACCCAAAATACCTGCTTTCCAAGTTAAACATATTAGTTAATATTTTAAAAATAATATAAGTTTTAAACTTGTTTAATACCCAAGTACAAAAATAAATACCTGGAAAATTAACACAGTCCCCCCACACTAAAGTAAAAAATACTTACCTCCAATACTCACCTTAAAATGCGTTGAACGCGTTGTAAAAGCATGCGTTGTAATAGCACATGTGTTGTAATGGCATGCGTTGTAATGTCACCTGCATTGAAAAGGCATTACGATGTAATGCCTGCGTTGTAATGCACATTTCCCAACAAAAGTAAGTACAAATTCCCGCACTCCCTTATGTATGGGATTTTAACAGCACATCTTCAGAGAAATAGTTCGAAAGTAGTATGATGGTGTGGCTGCAGGAGAAGGAAGGTTTTCACTCTGTATATGAGATGAAAATAAGACTGTGAGGCTGAATGGACACTAGAGGGCATCAAATGGAGGAAAGGATACTCCATCGCAACGGCGATGGTGTACTCTTTCCGCCACACTGAAGGTTCACCCACCTCATTTAGAGTCGGGCAGACCATCAGTATGTGAGCAGCGGATACTATTACATCTCTGCTGCTGACATACATCCGACATACCGATGCAGCATGAACTGTTGGAGTTTTTGCCATTTGTCCACCCGCCCTATTAAGTCAAACAAATGGCTAGTTATTACTTTTACTTACCGTCATCCAAAACGTGGTAGTAAGTGAAAGCAAAAACATTTCAGTAACCCCCACGCTATGGGAGAAAACTCCATGGTGAGGGGGGGTGGCATAGCCTTTTTTATTTTGAAAAAGGAAAGATTTCTTTTGGATTTTCTTTTTGAAGATAAAAAGAAATCAAAAGTGCATTGTATGACTCCCCCATATTGAGGTAGCTGTACAGAATGCTTTCAATGCATTCACAAGAACCACTGTGCTGGTGGTTCCTGTCAATATAAGAAATGTCCGCTAGTCAGAGGACATCTCTGAATTTGGAGTGATGTTACTCCGTCATGGCGACAGAGTAAAATACTCCATCACCATGATAGGGTTACTACACTCTAAATTAGGCCCAGAATGCCCGTACTCCAACCTGTTCCCCCAACCACCTTCCACAATCATAGTTTCAATCATGACACATCATGAATGTGCACATATATACTAGGAAAGGTGGGTTGGTGAAGGGTGTTGACAAAGGGGACGTGTCGCACAAGCATATTATACATATAAATTGCAGAATATTACAATAATCAACAAAAAACATCATTGATTTTGAACAGGCAATGATTTTGTCCATACCTAACATCTACCTACAAAATGCAATTCAGGGGTGCTACTATCACTTTAACCAGAATATATGGAGGCACCTACAAAGATCCACCCTGAAAAGATTATGCAACTAACCTAGAATTTGCACGTGAAATAAAAAAACTAACAGCTTTAAAATATGTCCGTATAATAGAAGTCACTAAACATGAAATGCTAACTGGATCCCCCTATTACTAACAACATGAAACCAAACCAGCCCCACTAATGGATTATTTTGAGGATAATAGGGTTGGTTGACTGTACTAATCAGGCCACACACACCAACCCAAGTATCACATTCCATGATGGAATGTCTATGACAGCACCATGTCGCAAGAAGTAAAGACAAAAAAGGCAGTGGAAGGTTGGCACAATTCATTTAAAGGAATACTTGGAAGATGCCACCGTACTCTCTACTAATTCCTAGAAATACTTAAAAAAGAACAACGCTACCAGGAGCTAGGAATGGGACATTAAAAAGCATTAAAATCAATGTTAAATACATAGAACACACATGTAAAATACAATAAACATTACATTTCTTAATAACACCTACCACAATACATTAACTAATACATGCTTTTTTTGTCCTCATTTCACCATGGCTTCTGCAACTCTTGGACCATTTAGCACCCTCGATCCATCTCCTGGTACATTGCATTCACTCGCCGCAAGCCTCCCAGGCTCTGGTGTTATCGGGGGGGGGGGTGTGGCAGTGACCCACCTCCGGGTCCATGACCTGGTGTAATCATAGGACTATATTTAGGTGTTTTTCCGACAGCCCTACGTAGTGCCATGAGTGCTAACCTGCCCATTTTATAAAATCCTCCCAGATTTCCCCCGACCTTGGTGACTTGCATTTGATATCCATTTTACTAGTCCACTTTACCACTTTTAACCACTCCATTGGGTGTGGAGGAGCGGGATCTAACCAATGTTTACAAATCTCCTGCTTGGCCAGAAGCAACAGATAGAATGCTAGGCCCCTTTGCTTGCTATTCAAAGTGTTGAGCGTAACATTATCCACCCCAAGGAGTACCAAGGTCTCTGTCAAGACTACATGTGCCCCCAAAATGTCCCTCATAGTAGTTTCCACAGTTTTCCAATATTCATGAATTTTAGGACATAAAAAGAATATATGAACATCGTTTGCTCTTGGGAGATTACATCTCTTACATCCGGTTACTGGCTGTATCACAAACTTGGCCACTTTTTGAGGGGTCCAATTCAGCCTATTAATTACAAAGAAGTGGTGACGTTTAAAGTTTGCGGGCGTGACTGTTGAGTATAGTAATTTTAGAGAGTCCATCCAGAGAAATTGTATGTTTTCTTCCTGAAGTACATTTGACCAGATCGCAAAAGGGGCCTCCAATTTCTCTTCCTCTGCCTCCAGGAAATACCCATACCACTTTTCCACTTCTTTACTTTTCGGGCTAACATCTTGAAGGAGGGTCTCGAAATCCCATAGCCCCTGTGTCTTCCTAGAAGCTGTTGCAAACCATGATGTAAGCTGCATATATTTAAATCTTGACAGTCTGTTGCCCGTCTTTGTGCTCAACGCCTCCCATGGTACCACCCCTTCCTTGGATATCAAGTCTCCCCATTTGGATATCTCAGCTTGTTTTAAAGGGAGACTTAGGGGCCGATTCCGATTCAGGCCGGAAATCTCCCCGACCGAGCCGGACCCGGAGAGATTTCCGACCGAATCGGACCCTAGCAGTCCGACCGAACGAGTACGATGCGCACGTATGCTATCGGACTCGATTCGGTCGGACTCCCATTGAAGTCAATGGGAGCCAGTCGTACGACGCGTACACGGGCTCCCATTGACTCAATGGGCACGACGCGAACAAGGGCGCCCCCTACAGCGTGTTCGCGTCGATGCGGGTCGCACCGTACATGCACATGTAGGGGGGACCCATGGGTCCCCCCTGTGTGCGAGTCACGCACCTACGCTTCCAGGGGGGTCCGACACGGACCCCCAAAGTGCGGCTCCGACAGCTCCTTGGAGCCGGACTGCGCGAGTCGGTCGGAGCGGTCGAGGTGCGCATCGTACTTACCCGGCCGGGGAACGTCTCCATTGCGCGGTGCGCGTCGTCCCCGTGCGAGTCGGTCGGAGCGGTCGGGTCCTGCGAACGAGTCGGTCGGGGATTTCGCGACCGCACGCATCGTACTCGCTCGCCCGGACGCACGTACGACTCGGTCGGGAAATAGGGCTCCGAATCGGATCCGGTTAAGCCGAATCCGATTCGGTGCCCTACCGGCCGAGATCGGAATCGGCCCCTTAGTCTATCCCTGGGGCATTCTGGTGTCCCAGGGGAATCCCAAATCGGTGCGAATTCTGAATAATACCGGATGTTTAGCATCTTCCTTATTCCACACCACAGATACTGTGCGGTTTTTAAAACCTTTAACCTTACTTTTTTGAAGAATTTTTGGGCTCCAAATTTGTATAAAAAGCTACTGGCCCAAGCTCTTTAATCATTTCCCCAATAGTGAGCCCCAGTAACTAATACATGCTTAACTAAAAATAAAATAAACTGAAACAACATTCAATTACAAACAGTAGTCTAACTAAGTATAAACACCTCCCTCCCACCACTAAACCATAAGAAAATAACTTAAAAATAGTCTTATCTGAATAGGACACCAGCAAAGGGAAACAACAAGCTCGATGAACAGCCCAAAACAACAAAGACTACTAAATCAAAGCGAGTAGAAACAAACTGGTGGAAAAATAAAAATAAAAAAGCCTACAATCTCATAGAAATCAATGTTAAAAAAATATTTTAATCTTTAAGGATTGGTAAATGATAAACAAGATAATTAAATGTTAAATAGTATTTGATGTTTCCAAAAATGTACAAATACGTTTTATGTATACATATATATTAAAAAATGCTGATATAAAAATATATGGCCAATTTCTTTCAGTTTAATATATTATGTTTAAAAAACTTTATGTATAATGTACACTAGAAACTATATCAGATCGTATTAACAGTTATTATGAAGTAAAAAATATGTTTTTCTTGTAATATAAAAAAATACAAACAACTTGCTGTAATTATTCATAAATAATACACAGTAAAAAGTTTATATTAAAAGAGATGTTTGGAATATGTATATAAAAATAAATTATATAAAATAATACTTTATAAAAGCCACATTAAAAAACAAACAAACACTATGGGGCCGATTCCGATCTCGGCCGGTAGGGCTCCGAATCGGATTCGGCTTAACCGGATCCGATTCGGAGCCCTATTACCCGACCGATCCGTACGCGTGTCCGGACGAGCGAGTACGATGCGAAATCGCCGACCGACTCGTCCGGCCGTCCCGACCGCTCCGACCGACTCGATCCCGGCTCTGACCGCACCGACCGACTCGCACGGACTCGACGCGCACCGCGCAATGGAGACGTTCCCCGGCCGGGTGAGTACGATGCGCGCCGCGAGCAGTCCGACCGAGCCGCGCACTCCGGCTCGAAAGAGCTGTTGGAGCCGTACTTTGGGGGTCCGTATCGGACCCCCCTGTACGTGTAGCCGCGCGAGTCGCACACAGGGGGGGACCCATGGGTCCCCCCTACCTGTGCGTGTACAGGGCGAATCGCTTCGCCGCGTACACGCTGTAGGGGGCGTACGTGCGCATCGTACTCGTTCGGTCGGGCTGCACGGGTCCGATTCGGTCGGATATCTCTCCGGGTCCGGCTCGGTCGGAGAGATTTCCGGCCCGAATCGGAATCGGCCCCTTTATACTGTGTATAACTCTTTATTACACAAAATAAAAATTGCAAATGCTATTATTTGTTACTTACTAATATCACATATACTATACCTGCGAAGAACTGAGCCACATTGGAGAAAGTGTTATAATTTAGGGAAAGTCTAATTTCCTACTCCCACTCCAAATGTAACCACTTAAGTGTATGAATGTACCAAACTTGAGTTGAAAATATGTATATTTTTAGAACTCACAATCTGATGTTCAGAGAAAAGTGGTTGAGTTTCCAAAATACATTTAAAGCTGATAGCTGGGTGACAAATTAGGTGGCACTGGGGAGACTAATTACTAATATTAACTTGGTGCCAGGGTCATTGCAGTTAAAGATAGGTATTACCCATGTAGAGGCATTCCACATTGACAAAACATTTTTTACTGCTGGCTACTGACCCTGATGCACAGAGGTGATTACTGGTAATCTTGTATTTGGTGGCCACTAACGTAATCTTATCTCGTTTGGTCGCTATTACAACTCTAATAGTATTTAGTAGCACTGGAAGATTTTCATTGAACATAAGTAGTTCCTATTAGAAAAAGGTTGGAGACTGCTTGGCTAGGTGTCTTTTCCTTCACTATGCCCAACCTGGAAACATTGCGGTGGAGCTTCCTTCCTCTTTTACCCCTCCATAGCCCACTTCCCTAAATAGGTCCCAGGTTTATGCCATTCAAATACTGACACATCGAGCCAGAATTTCGTGGTTTGCCATGAACATGAAGGTATGTCCACTGATTTACAGACTTCACTCCTTGACATCTACTGCTGAAAGATTTTGGATGCAAGACCCACCTCCCAGTCCACGTAAGGCCCTTGACCATCTGCATGGGTGTATTAACGTCAAGCTTTTCTTCTCTGGTTGATCACTAGTATGCTACATCAGTGGTTGTTAACCTGTGGTTCAAGAACCCCCAGGGTCTGCGAGGCCTACTCAGGGGGTCCTCGACAGTGTTATAAAATTAAATAATACCCAAATTAAAAGTAAAATAACAAAGTATGTACAAATAAAGGAACAATGTTGAAAATTGTGGTTGTATGACGTTACAACGCATTCCGTTGCAACGCATGCCTTTACCACGCATGCGTTACAACGGAATGCCTTTCCTACGCATAACCTTTACCACGAATATTCCTTTACCACGCATTCTTTTACAACGATTTTCATTGTAAATTTATGCATGGTAAGGGCATACTCTTGGTAATGGTTATTCCCCCACCCCTAAACCCTTCTTACATACACCCCTCCCCGCCCCTTAGCCTTTAAATCGGACCTCTTCTTTTTTTCTTTCAAATTCCCCTTACCTCTCCACGTCGTGGCTTCTTCTTCATCTTCCGTGTTGACGTTGAACGTCGTAAAGAGGAAACGGAAGTGTCTTTCCGTTTCCTCTTACGACGCCGATTGCCTCTTCTTTGCTTCTTTTTTCACGCGTTTTTTTTTTTTTTTGGGGGGGGGGAGACCCCCCCAAGCCCCCTTTTTTTTTTTTGCCTTTAGCACACATGCCTTTACTACGTATCTCGTAGTAAAGGTATGCGTGGTAAAGGCTTCCGTTGTAACCACGCATGCGTTGTAATGCATGCATGGTTAAGTTATGCGTGGAAACGGCCTCGTTGTAGTGGCCGTTTCCCGAAAATTGTAAACCTTTTTGTATATTTGATGGTGAATTAAATGAAATATTTCAATATTTGAGCATTTGTTTGGTGTATACTCGTTTTTGTATGTTTGCATTTTGTTTTGAGGTTCAAATCATAGAAATTGAAACGTGGGGGTCCCTAGCTTCCAATAATTACTCATGGGAGTTTCCCATGAGGGAGATTCCAAGTTAAATAGGGTTGGGGTTTTTTCCCAAGATTGCTGTCCAGTACCACCTGGTTTCGCTGATTTAACTGAACAAATCAGTGTCTCTGTTCTGACTTATTTTATAGAGGGTATTTTTATATGACTCTTTAGAAGGGATTTAGGCATGAAGGAGCCTACATTCAAATCAATCCCAAAGGATTCTTTAGCCAACACAAAGGACCTGAAAAAGGCACTGTTCTCTTTTTGAAGGAGAAACATTTCACACTTAAGAGAACAGCAAAGAGTTCTCGCCCCTCCACCCAAAAGCGAGGTTCCCCATATCAGAACAGCACCATTGGAAAAGTAAAAGTTGACATTAATCCAAAATCCAGGGTGAAGGGCATGAGGGGCTGCTAGAGTATTCAAATCACTAATCTGACGGAAGATACAACCTTCTATACGACCTTCCATTACCTCAAAGAAGCGCCAGAGACTCGTATCCAACACTTCACAGGCATAAATTAATGATGAAAGAATTGTAACCCTATAGGCAGAAAAAACGTGACCAAAATTATGTTTCCTGCACGTTTATATAAGGACATTTGCCTGGGATAGAACCCTACTTGAACAAAGATTTTCATGATCGTCATCCTGCCCACTACTGGAAAAGATCTTACCCAGATAAAGATACGAATCCACTTTTTCCAATTTATCTTCCCCTAGATACCAGTTGAACCAGTTGAACCAGTTGAACCAGTTGAACTTTCCCTCCATTCTTGTACCTGTCTTGCGGAAAGTCAAAGTTTTAATTTTAGATATATTTATTTTCACAAAATGGGCTTCTGCCTACTTCATCAAGGCAGTAAGGCAACGTTGCAAGCCAACATGTGTTAAATCCATTATCCACGTCATCAGCATTCAACAGGCAGCCAATAGACATGTTGCAGAATTTTAGGGGGGTCCCCCTACACCTGACGTAGATCATATATATATGCATATATATATATATCCAAGTATCTCCAAGTGTGCAATCACGCACACAAAAACAGGAACGGACAACTTTTCTTGCCGGTGCCAAAAGTATTAAAGTTTATTAATTAAAGATAAGTGCACAGCTCATGACGCGTTTCGGGCCTCCTGGCCCTTGCATATATATACATATGGAGGAAACATCAGGAACCAACAGTCACCCCTATTTTAAGCCATTATGGGTTGTCACCTTTTGGGATAGACCCTGAGTCCTTTCCATAAGAATATGGCACCAGGTAGTTGATGAAGTTCAATGATGAGCCTTAGAAGGTGATGAGGAACACCCAAACGAAGCAGCTTTCTCGACAGCGTCCGTCTGTCTACTCTATAGAATGCTGTGGAGAAGTAAAAAAAAAGCTGTACACACTGGCATACCCCGGGAAAAAAGGGTGTTTCTCAATAATTGCTTGGAGGACAGCAATGTTATCGATGGTAGTATGATTACTCCCAAAGCCAGCCTGTTCGGGGGGAATAATATTGATTTCCTGAACCCATTTTTATAAATGGGATAGTAAACTCTTAGTAAAGAGTTTACTTAGTAAATCCAGCAATTTTATCTGTCTAAAACTTGCTGAAGAAGATTTGAGGACCTTTTTATAAAGCGGTATGATGATACTACCCTTCCAAGACAAAGTTATTTTTCCAGTCAATAGCAATATTCAAAAGGGGACACAGAAAGGTTCCCAAGCTATTGGCTCTTTTTTAATAGCCACAATAGGAATCTCATCGGGCTACAGATGTTCTCGTTTTTTTTTATAAAACCAACAATCTTGGCTTGAGATGGAGCACCATACACTACAAACAATTCTTCATCTATACCGAACTCAACAGGACCAACTTCCCGAGATTTACTAGAAAACCAATTAGAAATTTAACCCACCCAAACATTTTCAGGGGTGGGAATCACAATATACTAGAATCACAATATACACCCACCAAACACCAATATTTCCTTGAGTCCCTAGAGTTCGTGGACTCCCTTAAATTTATCCACTTAGCATCACTTTCACTCCTACTCTCTTGCACTTTTAGTCTTGATTTAATACATTTAAGATGGTAGATTTCAAGCTGTCTTAAAGAGGAAAACAACTGATGCTGTCTCCTTAGCAGGAATTTTATTTCCTGTTTTAACACCTCGAGCAACGGATTCTACTTTTTTTTGTCTAGGGCCTTCATCCTTAGAACCTAAATTATGAACAACAATCCTGTGAAACTCAAAAAAGGATATAGGGTCACCCCATGAAAACTCATTTGATCTAAAACATACACATTGAATTTTAGAACGTAAAACCTCAATATTCCTAGCTGCCCAGACAGTACACCCATTCGACTTATTAAGGCAGACCTCACCATTTGATAGGTTCCCAGGCAGTGCCGGCTGGCACGGATCTAGGGTGGTGGGGTGAGGGTATGGGGGAGGGTTGTAAAACAAAATCACTTACCTCTTCGGCCGGCCGCCTCTTTCCTCGCGTTCCTTCCGACGAGTCCCAGAACGAAAGCAGGAAGCACATACAGGCTCCTCTAAGCCAATCACAACACTACTGTCACCATGACAGCAGCCTTGTAATTGGTCTGATCGACGTGGTTCGGCGCTCAGATGGGGACTGGCAGCCTGTGCATGTTCTCCACCCAGGCTGTGTATTATATCCTGGTGGAGAACATGCAAATTGTGCATGACTGTTTGGCCGGCCTAAGACGGCCGGCCAAACCGTCATGCGGACTTGGAAAGTGCCCCAACCACTTCTCCCCCTGCTGTATGAGCAGCCTAGCTCCACCCTGGCCCGCCCAGCTCAACTGCATCAGCAGGGAAAAATAAAACGATAAAAAGATCATGTTATTATCATTTTATTTTTCCTTTTTTGCACTGCTGCCTGTTCCTGAAGGTTAAAGACAACTGTCATACCCACTATGCTATGACTGCTCATGTCAGTTGGAAACACAGTAACTTTGGAACAAGCCCCAAACATTTGATAGGATACTATCACATACTCAAGAAATCTCTGCCTGGTGGTTGAATGGAAGGTATAGGAGTCAGACTCGCCTTCTGCGGACCATCCATCCAGAATCACCAAATTATACTTCCTAAGGTTATCCAATAGAAGAAAGCCTTGCTTGTCTGTTCAAATTTTTTAAGAGATCTCTGAAACAGACCACACTTCTTCTTTTTCAACTTAGTAAAGGTAAAAGTAAAAGTCGAAGAAGCAGAACTGGAGACCTTTGCATTTAAATCATCCATGATAATTACCAGGAGGGAATCTTCAACCATTCTAATATCATATACAAAAGTAAAAAATAAACTCACCAGGTGGTCAAAAGATTTCCCGGGAGGGATATACATGTTTGCTAAAAGAAAGGAGGATGGACAACCTCTCACATCTTGGGAGGCCAATTTCAAGCAAAGGCATACATTTGATGGATGAATAAAAACTACCTAATTTCAATTCACAGTATTCTTAAGTAAAGTCGCCACCTCCCTGTTAGCAAGGCCCCTTTCAGAATGCCTTGCATGAAATTATAAAATAATCAGCAAATGTAAAATCTGTGCATGTCCAGGTCTCTTGTAAGCATAAAGAAAATGTGCTAGAGACTTCAAAACATTCAATTTTGCTTCATCATGACCCAACCCAACCATGTTCTAAGACAGGCGTAGCCCACCAGAGCTACCTCAGCGACTCACCATTCTTTAACATGGGACATGTACTATTCAGACCTCCCGCCACCCAGGAGATCATCCTTCAACTCAACAAATTGTGGGTTAACTGCAGGACCCTCCAGAATTTTTATCACCCGTCCTCCCTGCCCTAGTGAGACAACTATGTCATTAGGATTCCTCTGTCAAATGTCATTTTCAGGCCCCACTGCAGCAACGACCATTGACTTATTTATTTTTTAGTACATTTGTTTGTTGCGCTTGGGGCTCTGGGCACTCCTCAACAGGAATGACATCAATCTCCATTTTTCAAAAAAATAGTAACAATTTTCAAAATCAAGTTTGCGATAACCAATAAACCAAAAGTGATTCTAGAATATGGCATTGGAGCAGTTGAGTGTATAAACACATTTTTGATGTCACTGCTCTTTACTAACCTTGGTGCTTCTATTTAGGAATTTGAGCATAGAATAGAACTTCTATTTACAGGGGAAGACTCATTATCAAATAATTAAAAAAAATCTAAGAAGGTTGACTTCTGTTCTCCTGTCGCCCCTTGAGGGTAAAATTCGGCACTTCTCATTACAGACTCCATGGCCTTCAGTACAAAAACTATTCCTCCTTGGTTGAGAAAAAAAGGGGGTTTATTATCAGAAGCTGTTACGGTTACTTGATCTTGATAGCTTCAAATACACAATGGTTGATTAGCCTGGCTACCCAGACTTACCTTTGCTAGTGAAAGACTAGCCCCTTTGTACAACCCAATGGCAGTTCCCCCAAAATTTGTATGGGTAACCGTGTTCTTCAACTCCTCTGCATCGAAAGAGAGTTAACCCCCCCACCCCTGTCTGAGCGTATGAAGATCTCAGTACAATATTTGGAACACACTGGAGTCGTGGGGAAACTACAGTAGAGATGTGAGATTCGACTAAATTTGCCCCAGCTCTCACTTCCAACTTGGGGTTGCGGCGGTCTAAATGTGTATTAATTGGGTGGAAGAGACAAAGTACTACCCCCGGGTGTCATTAACGTCACCTCATTCGAAACCTTCAATTTTTTGAGTTTACATTTTAAGACTCTACTTTGAGCTCCTTCTTTATACAAGTTATGACTCTGTTTTTCTAAATTGCCAGAATTAACATAAGCATTAAAATCAGCGCCAACCCCAGCTTCTGTGTTTGATACTAACCAGTGCTTTAAATGGAAAAAAATAAGTGCAGGTACTCATTAAAATGAGCTACAGGTGTAGTGAGGGGGCGGGGCATGGGGTGGGGCTAAGGGCAAGACATGATGATACTTAACGACTTCTAATTAGTTGCAGCACATACCAAAACACATGAGAAATGTGTTTATATAAACAAAGCAGGTTAACTCATTACACAAAACGAAAGAGAAGTGCAATAATATGTTAACATTTCCTATTTTTGCAATAATTGCACCTTCTTAATGCCATACTGTTAATTGCTGTTTGGCACAATTGTACATATTTTTGAGCATGTGAGTAGGAAGAAATTGAAAATACCCCACTTCGATCCAAAGGTCTTATGGCACCAAGCAAATGAAGCAAATCATCATGACCCTCCCCAGAAGATATCTCTAGTCTCTTCCATCGATCTATCCATTCCTCCTACCATTTGCCTGCTGATGTCCACCATTTAACCTTTATATTCTGTCGTCTATTCAGTCTTTCATCCATCATTCTGCCTTTCACCATTCTCTCTGTCCACCCTTCATATCCAACCATCTCCAAACCTATCCATTCATCCTTTCACTCATCCACCAATCCTTTTGCTCATCTATCCATCAACCTTTTCACTCCTTTATTACATCCACCCTTTCATTCCATCCACCCTTTCACTCAATACCTCCTTTCACTCATCCATCATCCACCCTTTCATCCATGCTCCCTCCCTTTCATTCATCCATCCAACCTTTCACTTATCCACCCATCATCCGCCCTTTTATCCAATCATCCACCCTCTTTCACCCACCCATCCATGCTTTCACTCATCCATCCATCTATTCATCCATCCATCTATACATCCACCCTTGCTCACTCATTCATCCACTCACCCACCAACCTGCCCTACTACGTTAGGTATGAATCTTTGTCGCAGAGCAGACATGTACAAAGTGCCACCCATTTTCTTTAAAAACCTCCTGAGAGTGTCTTGATTCTCTCTCTCGTTCTCTCACTTTTTTCTTACAAAAAACAGGCATACACACAAACATAGCAGACACACAAAAGACTTGGGTATGATAAAAGCCATGTTATACCTTTCACCTACCATGGCTTTTTTAATTGCCACCAGGGCCGGACTGGCCGTAGCCTTATTGTCACTGCCAGGGGACTGACATGATTCCTGTGCTTACACGAACGCACACGATAATGTGACTGTGATTGACAGCACAGGGCCTGAATGGACCCTGCTCTGTCAAGCACAGTGTGATGGTGAGCACCGGACATTATTCAAATGACCCCTGCTGAATAGCTCAGCTGGGGCTCAGATCGGGGAAGGAGCGGCGCCTTGGCTGCCAGAAACACGTTCCACTCCTGCTCACCAGCACTCACAGCCTACCTTTTCATGAGTACCGGTACTCTCCTCGGCAGTAGAGAAGTGCCGGTACTCGGAGTGATAAATTCAAGAAGTGCTGGTACTCAGTACCGGTGAGTACCGGCCCATTTAAAGCACTGATACTAACACATTTGCTTTTCCATTTTTCTTGCCTCCTTTTTGGACACTTTTTTAAACATGGGGGAAATCTCAACTATAGTTAAGGCTGAGAGAAATTCCTGACTATGATCCTCAAACAACAAGCTTAGGCAAAGCTCCTCATCAATATGTGTGCTACGATTCTTTGAAGGCACCTTATACTTTGGCTTGCTGACTTGAGCAAAAGCGCCTCTGATCCCTCCACGGGACTCAGCTGATGCTGACTCCCGCAGGGACTTAATATTATCATTATTAACATTAATATTAGTAAAGCCACATGTAATAACATTCTGCACCTCCAATAAAATTGACGACCACATATCCAATACATGATCAGAGCTTGTCACAGATTTCTCTAATGGGGACAAAATAGAATATAAAATAATAGGGACAAAATAGAAGATAAAACTTTTCCAATGCAAAACTAAATAGCTGATGAAACGCCTCCTCCTCTATTATGAGACTGATTTGTGTTCCACTGTGCACTTGGGAATAAAAAATGATTGCGCAGAACTACTATATAATGTCTGTAAAGAGGGGCGAGAAGGGCGAATGGTTGGATTTATGTTATATTGTCCCACATCACCCTGAGCACTGACAGGGGAACAACATGTAGAGGTCGCCACCCCTGCCCCCGAGGTTCGAAAGTCGAAATTAATGTCCTGCAGGGTAAAGTCCGCCACAGGAAGAACTTTCTTAACGTTGACATAGTTGGCTCTTGCAGGGATGTCTTCAGAGTCTAGAAATGAACACTCCTCCTGATGTGGTAGGGCTGACGAAATAAAACATATTCCGGGACCCTCGTCAGAAGTTTGTCCCCCAGACAATCGAATTAGGGGTACATGCGCAGGCATCTCCTTCAGAAGCTTGTTGACCAGCCCCTCTGGTACGCCTGCACCAGGTGTCATCCCAGAGGATTTAGCACCCCCCCCTATTCCCATTTTATCCAGTCCAGAAGCTCAATTGCAAATGGAGAGGAGCACACATGCTTGCAGCTGTTTATGCTTAATTGAGTCAAAGGAGTGGAAAACACAGTCAAAGAGGAAGCAGCTGGATAAGAAGAACTCAGAGCTTCTTCTGCTTCGTTAGGCATAACTTTATCCATTTTTTTTTTAAAAAGCCAGAAATAGATGAAATAAGATTGTAGCTGAGAGCTTCTGTTTCTGCTGGCAGATTTCTTTGTTTTTAGATTAGAGAAAATGACATGCCCAGAGCTTAATTTCTTCTGCTTCATTTTAACCAGATGACTCTGAGGGCCCACCACATCTGTCAAGCACAAAGCACAAACACAGACAAATTTCAGCACTGGAACTCTAATCTGCTGGGAGGCGAAGATGCCTAGATCGACAGAGTGGAAAAATCCAATCAAACGACTGGTTAACTGGTGGGCAGACCCCACCCCAGCAAGCCGCACCAGCCTAATACTGGCTGCTTCCAAACGTGGGAGGGGCTTATCGCCAAGTGCCTAGCACATACCAGCCCAATGGCCTCCCTTCTTTCCATGTTAAAGCCTCACCACTGACACTCCTACAGGACTTGCGGGTGTTTGCCCCTCATCCTTTTCTCCTGCTCTCCAGGTGGTGGTGAGACAAGTGTCTTAACAGGATAGGGCACTACTGGCACCGCTGAACCCCAAGCTTAGCTGGGCAAATAGCTGAGTAGGCAGCTAAGTTGGCTCTATACAGCGGCCGCATGTAACTTTGAAGATAAAGTACCACCGTTTGAAAGCAGGGCTTTAGGCGGGATAGAGAGTAGCACACATTTGGAGAAAGGACAGGCTGTCAGGAGACAAGGTTGGCTACCAGGTTCAAAAGCATGCTTTCTGGCAGCAGAAGAGCAGTTAGCAAGCATAAAACAGGCAGGCCCCCACGTGAGAGCAAGCTGCTCTGACCTAACACCGGCCTCCCTTGCTCACTCGCTGGCCACCGCCTAGTGCCCTTGCCTGTCAGTCAAGCTCTTATAGCCGCCTTCTCCTCCAGTTTCTCCCTCCTCCTGGCACCAACCGTACCTAACATGCCTGAGGTTGGGATCGGCATGCGGTTGGGTTTGTCCCACGGTTAGCTGTGGCTTTGCTGCACTTAGCTCACTCGTACTTGCCGCCCTCGCCGCTCGCTCACTGCTCGTTGCTCTGCCCCTTCATGTTGTGCATAATGCTGTAATGCTTCATCACTCGTTCAAAGCCCAAAAGACAGTAGCCAATTACTACATTATCTCCCTGCTACTCTACCCGGCAAAAGACATGTAAAAGATGATAAACAAATGCCTAGCCACTCACCTCATTCACTACCACCTCCTCGACACCACTCAATCTGGATTGAGTCCCAACCACAGTACAGAGGCTGCCCTTAACGCTGCCATGGACGACATTCGAAAGGCCATGGACAGAAGTGACACCTCAGTCCTCATCCTACTGGGCCTTTCCGCAGCCTTTGACACTGTCTCCCACTCCATCCTTATCCAAGGACTGCACAAAGCTTGCATCCAAGGACCTGCATTTCGCTGGATTTGCTTCTACCTGACAGGCCGCACCCAGCCGGTCAGTGTGGCCTCATTCACCTCTGATGCCTAACCTGCGGAGTTTCTCCAGAATCCTGACTGAGTCCCACTCCTTTCAATGGCTAAATGATCCCACTCACCTGCATCATCCGCGCACACGGAATCAACATCATATCCTATGCTGATGACATTCAGCATATACTGTCCCTTTCTGACAAGACACCCAACATACGAGCCATTTTCTACCCCTGCATGACTGAAGTCACCTGATGGATGAAAATCAACTGCCTCAAACTCAACACAGACAAGATGGTAGTAGCAATCTTCAGAAAATACATTTTGCTCTTGGACTGCACCTGGTGGCCTGCCGAACTCAGGCCCATACTCCTTCTGGCGAACCTCAGAACAGTCATAGACAATCAACTCACCATGAGTGGCCAAGAGAACGCAGTCTCTGTCTCCTGGGTCCACACACTCAAGACTCTCAAGAATATCGTCAAATAACTCCTCATCAACAGAAAGCTGGACTACGGCTACACACTCTATGCTGAAATCAATGCTCAATTGACCAGAAGACACAAGCCCATACAAAACTCAATGGCCAGGCTCACCCTCATCCTCACATCCTGCAGTCACATCAACACTCACCTCAATGAGGTTGACTTTCTCCCAGCACACAAAAGAACACTCTTCAATTTCCTCAGGCCCTCATGAAAAGCCTACACAACATTGGCCCCACATACCTCAATAAACACGTACACTTCCACATACCTACCAAACACCTCCGCTCAGTAGATCTCCTACTCGCACCCCTCGCATGCACAGAATCAGATTCGGCAGTCATGTCTTCCTCTACCTCACTCCTACAGTCTGGAATGACCTCCCTTGCTCATCAGAGCCACCTCCTCAGTTCCTGAAATTCTGCAAGAAACGAACACCTGGCTGTTCACTTAGCCCCAACCCTGGCATGGCCTGTACAGCTCCTGCTTCAGTGCCAGGATAACGTCCCAGGAGAGTTGAGCGGTATACAAATAACATAACATTTTTTGTGCATTACACTTGGTGAAAACAGGCTTTGATGCACAATGCCGCAGAGAGTCTGCCTGCCAGAGACTTAAAGCTTGCCACACTGTCCAGCCCTTGGGTCTACAAGGGTCTGGTTCATCCTCCAGCATTGGTGCCCTCTGTCAGAAGGCCCCCGGCACTCAAGAGCCTAGATTCATTCTATGACGGCTGGAGATGACACTGCAACAATGGCCCTTTATGTGATGACCTTTATGGACTGCATCTCTCCCTGAGGACCTGATTGTGGATGGAATATATGGAGTGGATGGATAGTGTGAATGGAGTGGATGGATGGGATAGTACTGGAATGGATCGAATCATCTCGAACAAATAGAACTCAAATGATTTCACTTCCCCCCTTTTCGCTCTCAGTTCAAAACAGTGGATTACGGAGGACCCCATGGCTCAGCTTTAAGCCCTTTTCTTTTTAACATCTACTTGTGTCCTCTAATGACCCTCATTCGATCCTATGGTATCAGCTTTATTAACTATGCAGATGATACCCAGTTGAGCCTCTCCTTAGAAAAAGCTAGACCAGTATCATTAAAGACATTCCATAACTGTCTGACGGCTGTTTCGAAGTGGTTGAGCAACAACTCCTTAAAGTGTAATGGAGACAAAACTGAAATTCCCTGTTGCTTAGCCACTAAACTTTCAAGTGAACTCCCTACTGACTTTTGGCCTTGGACAAATAGCGGCAATTTAGAAGCATCTCAGATGGTTCGTAACCTAGGGGTTCATTTTGACAATAAGCTATCCTTGGAGACCCACGTTAACAAGACAGCTGCAATGTGTTTTGCACTGCGCCATAATTTGAGGAAAATTCTACCTATGTTACCTCCGTCTGCAAGGACACTAATAGTACAATGCACCATCTTAAGCAGGCTTGATTATTGCAATGCCCTGTTACTAGTAGCACCAGAATACTTAACAAAAAGACTATATAGAGTACAGGCTGCAGAAGCAAGGTTAGCACTGAGTAAGCCCATACTTGCGGCTTCTTCGGGAGCCCTCAAGGAACCTCATTGACTTCCAGTAAAGGAAAAGATTGCATTTAAATCATTATGCATAGTATTTAAACGAATTCAGAAAATGGATCTATACCCCTACAAAGGAAATGTAAATGATTTTACCATCAAGAAACCTACGCTCATCCACTGCCAATCTCCTCTGTATCCCTAAATTCCGAAAAGCGAGACAAGGAGGGCACGCTTTTTCAGTTAGGGCGGCACAGCTATGGAATAAGTTACCAGCTTCCCTGAGATCCAGCAAAGACCTTCTTCACTTTAGGAAGCACTCGAAACCTGACTATTCCCCATTGAAGCTTACCAAACTGAGAAGGGTCCTTGACTGAGCAGTAGCTTTTTCTGTTTTTCAACTGAGGCTAGCGCCAAGATACCTTTGAGGTGAAAAATGCGCTTCACAAACGTTTTATAATAATAATAATAATATTAATTGTCATGCTACCCCAAAGCTTTGACTAGGTTTCTGCCCCCTACCAGGACTCAGAGCGAAGAGAGTCAGTGGAGTCTCTTCGCCGTCCTAGAGAAGGATCCATTCACTACAGCACCAATCTGGTCATTATTGATAGAGATAGGAGTACAGCCCCAACAGAGGAGCTCACGGAATAGACAACAGCTCAAGGACAGGCCCTGGCTTCATGACGCCCCATGTATTGTTAGTCATGATTTAGACAGGGTCACTAACCATGGCTAGAAATAAATAGATTTAATTATTCATGAAATCACACACATTTTAATGTAAATTTTGTCACACAAAGTAATGTTACTTTAATCTAAAATCTATTGTAGTATAGAAGTAGGTCTCATTGGAGGTAACAGCACAGAAAGTCATTTCAATTAATTGAATTTAAATGGTCATAGTAAATATAATATAATATAATATAATATCAACACTAAAATAGAAACATATTCTTAAATCTCAATACATGCAAAATCACTAGTACTTATCCAAGCTCACAGCCTCCCATGGCTACACCTTAGTTCTACTCTTTATTCTTCACTAGTGGCATGTGCTCTATAAAAGTATTACTTCTCCTCTAACATTTTTCCTAGCGGTACACAGAAAATTAGTAAACTGAATCTGCTCAACTGAAAGTTTCCGTATTAAGCAGTAAAACGCCTGCCACTTTTGACAGCCTGTTTTTCAAATCAGAAGAATTGGGCCAGTGCTGTGCTGGACAAACAAGGAGGGCTGACTCCAGGTGGTCCACAAGGACCCAAAAGATTCTGGACTTCAATAGAAGGTTCTGAGTTATTACATAAAAAGTCTCTTCCAACTTGGTTCAGCTGACTGTCTGCCTGAGCACTGAAGTCGCATCCCCACACCCATGTAACTGTTTCATTGTATTTCACACACCATAATCTTTACTATTATCTCTCTTTATAGTATGTATTGTAGAGAAGAGCCAAAATCAGTCTCACCAAACTTTCAAAACCATCCTGGCCCCTTCTTCTCCACTCTCTCTCTTTCCATCTATGTATTTTCTGTCTCTCTCCTTCTCTCCTCAACCTATCTCTCTCTGATCTCTTGCTATTCTCTCTTTTTCCTCTCACTTTCATGCACCTTCATTTACATTTCCCTCCTCTCCCTCCGTCTTTGCTTACGCCCCTGTTAGAAATGGGTTTTCTGGTTGGCTAGGGTATGCACCTAAACCAGGCTGAATCCACCACTCTAGTCAGAATAAGGGGATTACATGTCTAAAATAACCCCTGCTCACCCCCTTGAAAGCTTGGCACGAGCAGTCAGGCTTATCTCAGAGGCCATGTGTAAAGCAGTTGCACATAACAAAAAGGACTACAGTCAAAACACTACAAAAGGACACCACACCAGTTTTAGAAAAATATCCAATATTTATCTGTGTAAAACAAGACCCAAAACGATAAAAGTCCAACATACAGTGATTAAATGATTTGCTGCCATTTTCCCATGCAACTTCTTGCCAAGGACCTCAGTGTATAGAAGCACAGATATAATTTTTGGTTGCTTCACTAATACCTTTGATAATTGCTTCTAACGGGAGATTTGCGCCTCATATTGCGTGTGTCTCTAGATGCGTAGCAAGATGCTCAAATACTGTTTCCACAGTGACTTCTCCTGCATTATTGCCTCCCACAAATAATATTTCAATGTATCAGTGCAGCCCCACTTCAATTTTACACAATGTGATGAAAATCTTGCATTCAATATTAGCTTTTGTCTTGTGAGGTTAACTTCTAGGCGAATTTGTGATAGACTTGTACAGTCAGGTAGAAGGAAGAGTTAACAGTAAGAGTTTCACTGGGCTTTATCCACATATGTTTCAAGTTTGGTTTTGAAAGCTATTTCCCCAAATGCAAACGACAATGTTAGCATGAATTTACATTAAGTAACCTTTCTCAGCTCATTTATTTAAGGGCTGGGCATATACTTTGATAGTCTTTGCAAAGCAAAAATTAGGGCTTGTGCAGGGATCTTTTGAGATTTCATATCGGCCACTGATCTGCCTCTTTCCTCCATCCATACCACTAGATATTTAGATGATCGAACCCTCTCCAGCTTCTCTTTATTTATGAACCATGGGCCCATTGTGTTTAATTTACAGCCAAAAATGATGATCTTTGTTTTAGAAATATTAATTTGATGCTGTTAATTTCACAGTAGAGAATTAAGGCAGCCAAGGATCTTTGTAGTCCAATGGTCATCTGAACTAATAAAACAGTATCATCCGTATAGGGTAATACTTGAATTTTTGCTCCACCTAATGAAGGGGAGAAGGTTCTTGTCGAGTCAAATGCCTCCTTCATATCAGCTAAGTATAATAAAATACAGGATTGTTTTAATCCTTTACTTGGTAATTATCTTTTCCGTTGTAGCCCATTTTGCTGTTACCTTAATTTTGACACAGGTATCTGGATATCAATTTATTATGGCATTTAATAAAGGTGATGAGATTCCTCAATCGGTTAATTTAGCACATAACTTGCCTCTGACTACATTATAAAACGCTGTGGTGACATCAATGAATGCAGAGTATAGCGATTTCCCCTTGTCCTCAATACTACTACCTTTCTGGAAAAAGTTTGGAAATGTGGGAATAATTGCTCTTCCACAGCCCATTTTTCAAGCTCCCGATTTAAAATTTCAGGCAAAACACTTGCCTTCTACATGCAGAAGGGCAATTCATCAAAAGTTCTCAGATGCATTGAAGTCTCCATTTTTTCGTGAATCGGCTCTGACAGGTACTCCTTCCACCTCTCAGTATCGGAATTTGAGGCCAAACAGTTTTTAAAGAGGCGAAACAATCTTATCACCCACTTAACTTGCCTCTTCTTCCCCAATGCCCAGGGCCTGCTCTCCTCATGCCTTTTGTTGTTAAAGACATGGCCTCTTTATGTGCCTTTAGTTTCAGGCCTACTTTCCCTCACCCTTGTTGTTCAAAAACGGTGCTTGTCATGTCTCTTGCTGATGAAGGTCTTGCCTCCTCATGTCCCTTGTTGATGAAGGCCTGGCCTCCTCATGTCCCTTGGTATTAAAGACCTTCCCTCCTCCTGCTTATTGTTGTTCTGTGCTTCTTATGTCACTAGTGTTTGAGACTTTCTCCCCCTTCTTTCCTAATGTTCAGGGACTGCTCTTCTCATGAGGGTCAATAACTGACATTTCCTTTTGGGTCCATGGCTTTCCTTCCTTCTGTCTTCAGCCGACTATCATTCACTGAAAAGAAAAAGCAAAAACAAGACATCATTTCCAGCATCAACAGTCGACTAAACTACTGAAACTTCTTTCAACTAAGACCCCCCTCCTCACTCCCTAAGTCCATTGCACATCCCTTGACTCCAAAGAATGCAGTGATATAGTAACAGAAATACATCTCTTGGAAACCTATGAACTGAATGAGAATACACTTCTACAAGCTCCTGGTCATGGGAAATGTCAAATTTAAAATTGTATGAATCGTGTTTCATGTCTCTCCTATAAACTTTGGTCGCTCGACAGAGATCAAGCCCTACAAAGCAAACTGAGGGGCAGATGGCCAAAAAAACTGGTTGCAAAATACTTGTCACAATACTTGTTGCAACCAGTAAAGAATTTTAAAACCAACCCATGTACTAATGGGTCGGTTCGTATAATTCAGAATCATAGTGGGTAGTAATCCAATTTACCTCATGATGTCAAGAGCTGGGCATATGTCAAGTGTTTCCTCCTTGTCTTCCTTTGTCATGCCATT
The DNA here is from genome assembly GCA_963921515.1 of Calotriton arnoldi. Classification (NCBI taxonomy): domain Eukaryota; kingdom Metazoa; phylum Chordata; class Amphibia; order Caudata; family Salamandridae; genus Calotriton; species Calotriton arnoldi. The sequence continues at coordinate 378,178 of CAWUFW010006892.1, forward strand.
GCTGCAATTCTCTGCCCTGCCCACCATTCTAAAGAGAGTGTGCCTTAGGCAGTTGAGGTTATTTTCTATCTCTATACAACAGGTTGCTGAATTTCACTTTATGATTTACCTGGCTGTGACCGACTCGCCGGTGTGTTCCTCCTTTGCAGCAGTCTTCTCTGTGGGGGCGTCTTGCAGACAATGCGGAATATGCCATGGGCCTGCTAGGCCTTATCCTTCCCAAGGTTCCTTGGGGAGGTCATTGGAGAAGGTAATATCTGTCCAACCAAAGATTGCCATTGCTTTTGAAGTTACTGAAGTCTCTTCTAAATCAATATTGAGATGGCATGACTTCCTGTTTCCTAACTTATAAATGAAAATTACTCTTTTTATTGTTTCCATCTTAACATTTTGAGTAGTTGTTTGCCAGATTCTTTGCACCTGGATTTCTTCCTGAACCATTTCTGTTATTTTTCCTTATTCCTCTGCACTTCAGTATTCGCCAACTCCCAGCCTTGCCTTTTCTGTATCATTGTTCAAGACGGCGACTCCAGCTTCAACCCACCAAGCTTATCTTCTAGGGTCAAGTCATCTCAGTTTCCTGGAGCCTTCATAGATTCTGTCTGGAGGGTTTTGCCCATTGGGTTTTTTGCTCTTCGAGGCTCCTTCTGGAATGCACTACCTGTTAGACATTTTTCTATATCATTGGCATTGTGGCTACTGGAAGGGGGTCACCCTTATCTCTGGCAGACTTAGCCTGTGAAGACTAGGCCTCGTATACCAGAATAGTAGGTGGTTGAGAATAAGAAGATAAGAGCATTGAAAATGGTCTGCGCACAGTGGTTGTAGGTCAGAAGAATGAAATACTGACTGAATCTTCCAGACTGGAGGAAGCTGATCCTACAGGCCACAGGACTTATTTGTTGGGTTATTTTGAATGACCCATAAATGCATGGTTTGGATTTATTAGCTGAAAGGTGGGACAGTAGGAATTGAGGGGACAACCTCACCTTATCCCTCAAATTACACTGTGGAGAAGACAGATGTCAGTGTATCTCTTCATCTTGACCCTGGCATAGTGAAGAATTTCTTGGATCTTTTACCTCAGGATCTGAAGACGTTCCAAAAATCCTATGGATTGGTAACTTTTGACTCCCAAGTAGGATAATGGGAAAAATGCCTGGGGTGAAAGCCATGCAGACAATAGAATGGTGAAACATGTGTGGTGCTATGGGCTGTGTTGTCATAGGATAATTCAGCTATACCTAGGTAGAATGAATGGATCAGTTATTTTGAGTTGTGTTAGAAAAACACCAGAGGTACTGTTCAAAGCTCTGATTAGCACACTCAAATGTATCTGTTGAACTGGGATGAGGACTGCAGAATAAGGCCACATCCATACGAAGAATCATTCTGAAAGCCTTCCAGAAGTGTGAAATTATTTGAGGCTCTCTGTCATAAATTGCAATTTGTGGGAGCCAATGTATTTGGAAAGTCTAACTTAAGAAAATATGTACAGGATGATGAAATTAGTCATATTAGAGAAGGAATCATTACCATTATGACAATACACTAACACTCCCCGGCTCAAGGTGGTCCACACGCAAGATTATTGATGACCGCGCATGAGGCTCCTGAGAGGGGCAACACAAACACCAGGGGGGCACAACTGTACAACTCCTTCTAAAGCTTCAGGTTTGTCTGTAAACTGCTTAAAAATTGGCAGACTAAAGCGGGAACATTGAGTGTGGAACAATCTTCCCAAGATTGTTCACTAGACGGGAAACCTTTGTAGTCTATGAAGAACTGCAGCTTTCTTCAACATATTTGTGAATTGCAGATTGCTTGGACTTCAAATTCTGGAGCCTCATCTACCAGAATAGGAGGTGGCTGAGGATAAGAGGATAAGAGCATTGAAAATGGTCTGCGCACAGTGGTTGTAGGTGAGAACAATGAAAGACCCAGTGAATCTTCCAGACTGGTGGAAGCTGCATCCTAAACGCCACAGGACTTATATGTTCGGTTATTTTGAATGGCCCATAAAAGTATTGTTTGGATTTATTAGCTGAAAGGTGGGATGGTAGGAATTAAGAGGACACCCTCACCTTATCCCTCAAATTACACTGTGAAGTAGACAAATGTCAGTGTATCTCTTCATTTTAACCTTGACATAGTGAAGACTTTCTTGGGTCTTTCACCATAGGATCTAAAGACGTTTCAAAAATCCTATGCATTTCGTAATGTTTGACTCCCAAGTAGGATGATGGGGAAAAAATCTTGGATGAAACCCATGTAGACAGCAGAAAGGTGAAAAATGTGTTGTGCTAAAGACAGTGCTGGTTTAGGATAATTTAGCTACATCTAGGAAGAAGGATCGGTTATTTTGAGTTGTGTTACAAAAACACCACAAGTATTGTTCAAAGCTCTGAGTAACACACTCAAATTTATCTTTTGGTCTGGGATGAAAACTGCACAATAAGGCCACATCGATTTGAAGAATCTTGCTGAAAGCCTTGCAGTAGTGTGTAATGAATTGAGGCCCTCTGTCATAAATTGCAATTTGTGAGAACTCATGTATTTGAAAAATCTAATAAAAGAACATTTGAGCCAAAAACATGGCTGAAAGCAAGGTGTACAGTACGGTGAAATTATCAATATTAGATAAGAAGTCATTACCATTATGATAATTCAACAACACTTCCCAACCCAAGGTGACCCACACACAAGATGATTAATGACCATGCTGAAGGCTCCTGAGAGGGGTAACTCAGATGCTAGGGTGGCACAACTATACGACTCCTTCCAAACCTTCAGGTTTGTCTGTGAACTGCTTAAAAATTGGCATACAAAGGCAGGAGCATTGACTGTGGAAGCATCTTCCCAAGATTGTTTACTAGGCAGGTAACCTTTGTAGTCTATAAGGAACTGCAGCTTTCCTGTACATATTTGTGAATTGCAGATTGCTCGGACTTCAAATTCTGGAGCCTCATCGAACAGAATGGGAGGCGGTTGAGGATAAGAGCACTAAAAAGGGTCTGTGCAGAATGGTTGTAGGTGAGAAGAATGAAAGACCAGGTGAATCTTCTAAACTGGAGGAAGCAGCATCCTAGAGGCCACTGGGCTTATATGTTGGTGCGTGGATTTTAGCAGAAGACAGACACAATGTCCTCAGGTCCTGAAGTGTACTGAAGTGTGGTGTCAGAGGTCCAGTACTTACACCCAGTTGTGACTTTGAAGTGGGGGGACACTTCAAAGAGAGGGCTTTGAAGTGCACAAAGTCCTTGCCCTCCCTGCACTAGATCCTAACTCAGTACAGGGGGGTATGCAGCTCTTTGGTTGGGGACAGGCACAACTCATTCAGGTGCAAGTGTCAGCTCCTCCTTCCCATCCCGCCTAGGATGGCCCATAGGGATGTTAATGGCCCATCAGGATCTGGATGGCCCATCAGGCACACCTACGTTCCTTTTGTGTGGGGCTGTCTAGAGGGAATGCACAAAGTGCAGCTGTCACCCACCCCAGACGTATTCAGAGACAGGCAGAGGCACGGAATGGTTAAAGTAAGAAAATGCAAATTTTCGAAAAGTGGCATTTTCAGACTTGCAACTTAAAATCCAACTTTACCATACGTTTTGATTTTTAAGTGTTAGTCCAGAGACACCAAACTGGAAATATCTATCTTTTCCCAATTGGAAATTATACTTATAAAATGTAATAAGGTAGTCTCACTGTTAACCTATGGGAGAGATAGACCTTGCAGCAGTGAAAAAACTAATTTACTAGTTTTTCAGTACCAGGACATGTAAAACTTAAAAGTGCATGTCCTACTGTTTAAATGCACTGCACACTGATCATACAGTTGTCCAGGGCCTACCTTAGTGGTGACTTATATGTATTAAAAACGAAGGTTTAGGCCTGCAAGAGGGCTAACTTGCCAAGTCTGCATGGCAGTTTACAGCTGTACATACAGGCTCTGCAATGGCAGGCCTGAGACATGTTTAAAGGGATACTGAAGTGGGTGACACAACCAGTGCTGCAGGCCTACTAGTAGAATCTAATTTACAGGCCCTGGGCACATGTAGTGCACTTTACTAGGGACTTATAAGTAAATTAAATATGTCAATTGTCGATAAGCCAATGTTACCATATTTTAGGGAAGGAGCACATGCACTTTAGCACTGGCCAGCAGTGGCAAAATGCCCAGAGTCCTAAAGCCAGCAAAAATGAAGTCAGCAAAACAGCAGGTCAGAGGGCAACAAGTCAGAGGAAATCACGCAAAGAATGTCAGGATTAACAGAATCATTACCATTATGACACAATATTGATCTGATGTATACAGGATTACAATCCAGTCAGTGGATATTGTATGACAAGAGTTCAATGCCTCAAATTCTCTATGGCTAGCAATAGATAATCCATAATACATTTGAAAGGCCTTCTGTCTTAAATAATGGGTTAGAATAGATGCTTGCTCTTTAACATAGAGGTCATCCGGTGGGATTAAAGTCTCTTTCATTTCATCTTTAGATATTTGAGTATAACACTTCTGGACCCTATCCAGAAAGGATTGAACTACGCCCAGTATTTCTTGGTGTAGAGTTACATTTTGGTTGTAAATAAGTGCAATATCTCAATACCTTCATGACAAGGTATCAACCAAAATGTTTTTGGAACCCGGTATGTAACTGATGACAAAGTCATATTGATTAAAGAAATATGCCGAATGGGCAGAGCAACTGGTTTCCCACTGCATGTTTCTGAGAAATTGCAAGTTCCGAAGATCGTTGCAAATCTCAAAAGGTTTCAGAGCCCCCATAAAATATTATCCCCAACCAGTGCAGCAAACGTCACCTGCAAGAGTTCTCTTTCCAGAACTGAATACTTCCTTTCACATTTGGTAAGAATATGCCACAAATAGAATATTCAATGCTTTAACCCATCATCTTCTTTGAGTTGCAGAAGAATGGCTCCTACTGCTCTGTCAGAGGCATCATTCTCCACACATAAACTCTTTGTAAAATCTGTATGCTGTAAAATTGGGGCCTGAGTAAAAACCTGATTTGAAATTATTGAAGGCTTGTTCAGCTCTCGAGTCCCAGCAAGACTCTTATTCTAACACCTCCTTCCTAATTATGTCTGTAATGCCACTGATTACATGTGAAAACTTTTCTGCAAGTTGCCAATAGAAATGGGGTTGACCATAACAGCATTGTGTTTCTATTGCTTTAGTTGGAGTAGGTCAATCTATAATTGCTGCAACCCTTAGGGGATCCATGGAAATTGTGTGTACACTCAGTCTGAAGCCCAACTACTTCACCTTGGTCTTGTCAGATTCACACGTCTCTGGTTTACAGTGTAGATTGTTTTCCCTTAAATTGGAAAGAATTGAACAACATGTTGATGTCCTTGGAGAAGTTAGCAATGTCATTTAAATAGATTACCACAAACTGGTTAACCGTGTCAGAGAATATGTGAGCCATAAATCTCAGACAGATGGCAGGTGGATTGCACAGACCGGAGGGCATTACCCTGTATTCAAAATGGCCAGAGGGGTTGAGAAGGCTATCATTCACTCGTACCCAGCCATAATTTGCAATAGGTGGGAAGGTCCTCGGAGTTCGAATTTAGTAAAGCTATTGGCTCAGGAAGGGATAGCAATTCTTGATGGTGACCTTGTTCAGCCCTCGGTAATGAATGTAAGGTTTTAACTCATTTGACAAAAATCACTGATGCCACAGCTGGCGATGTGGACTGGACAATAAGTCAGTTTTGGAGGTTTTCTTTGAGATATTGTCTCAAACTTCTTTTTCTGACTCTTAAAAAGAGTAAATGCTGTCAAAGGGAACTATAACCCTAGGATAGTATAGCGCAGTCATATTCCCTATGTGTCTACAGAGATAATTCCTTGGGCTTCTGAAGAATATCACAAAATAATTGATATTGGACCAGTATAGATTGGAGGGTATTACCATGTTCCAATTCTGTGATTTTATTCATATAGATGTCCTTAGGACAGCAGTAATTGTCTGGGGAATAACAGTGCTCATGAAAGAATTGAGAGGAAAGGGGGATTTTTATTGTTACCCATTTGAAACAGAGATTGTGCTGAGCTACTCAATGAACTCCCAGAATCAACGCATAGGTGTGTGAAGAGATGATGTCAAAGAATACCATCTCCGTATGATCAACAAAATTCAACATCAAAGGTATTGACATCTCCTTGATTGGACCGGAAGCCAAAGGAAGGCCATAAACAATTTGGACCTGCTCGGCAAAATGCTTGCAAGCCTGTGGGATATTTCTTTCCGTCACCACTGATTTTTCATAAGCAATCCTCATGCTCCACAACCCAGGAGTGCTGCTGTTTCAAACTCCTTCCCTTCATGAAGGCTAGCTAAAACCATAAGTAAGAATAACAATGAACAGGAATCTCTGGAAGACCTAACAAAGGGAATGTAATATCTTTCAGTCCTTTCCCCTTCTACAAAGGATGGGCTTTGATGTTTCCAGAGATTCTTTGTGGGCATAAAGAACATAATTGGACTAGATGTTCTGAAGATCAACAATAAGTACTTCAACCATGTTCCCTTTTAGCTTCTGAAAGAGCTCCTCAAGTTGCGCTGATCTGCATCGGTTCTTCACTATTAGATTTTGAAGGTTCTTCAAGAGCTTGCTCTGGTCTTCTGTTGAAAATCCCTGTACTGCTTGCTGCAGGAAAAGTCCAAGACTTGTGTTTCTCTGACCTACATTCATGCAGACAGTGTTCAATGAGTAGAGATAAAAAAATGAATTATGGGAAAGATTGGATGAGCATGTTCTTTATCTAATTTCTAAGACCCCTATGGAAAAAGGTTATCAGGTTCCTCTACACCCAGGTACTCTCAGCAGCCAACTGCCAGAATCTCGTAATGTAAGTCAAAGCGTCAATATACCACTGCTGTATGTCACACAAGGCTCCCTCCATGGAAAGCTCAATTTCTAGTCTCTCAAATATTTTCTTACAATTTATTTGTCAAAAAAACGTGCATAATTAGTGTAATTCAGATCTTCAGAAGTAACCAGCAGTGTAGCCCAAATTAATGAAGAGCCGGTCAAAGCACCTATCAGGTAGCCAACCTAAGCCTTATTGTCTGCAAACTTAAATGGATGATAAGCAAAATGCACTGAAAGGACATTCAAAAACTCCTTTAACGTATGTGGATCCCCAGAAAAAACATGGAATAGAGGAGGAAGTTACTGGAAAGTCTTAACCTTCCTTGTCTTCGTCTGCCAGAAATAAGGGCAACCACTTCTAATAGCCACATTGCCAGTGGTGTTTGAAAATACACTAGGGCAATGGGTGTCTCCATGAAAGAGCCCCAACATTGGCAAAAGCCAGATGGAAAACCTTGAGGACGTTTGAACACTAGAGGTTCTAGTGTAGTTGAAGCTGGAGCAGAAGGTTGAACTGAAGCCAGCTGAAAACTCTGAGGCTTAAGGTCCTGGGGAAAATTACAAAGGCCAGACAAAAAACCGGGGTCAAATGTGATAAAAACAATACTTCCCAAAAGTGCAGAGAAGTGTTCAAAATCTCTTCCTTTTACAGAAGCCAGACAGGAAGATATGCCACAATACTATTCATTCAGTACAGAACTCAAAAGTGGCTGCAATCTTGGATTGGGACCTTGGGATTCCTGGAGTTACTGCTGGGTAAAAATAATGCCTCTGAGAGAAGTGGCTAAGACTCTAGTCAGCATCAGATGCTTGGATCTAAGAAGTGAGGAGAGCATTGAAAGCACAATCCAGAGTTAAGTTAAATGCCGGCCACTGCCAAGTAAGTGCAGCGTGCAAGTTGCAGCAGTGGCATAATACACCACTTTTAAATGAATTAAAAATGGTCATAGTAAATATAATATAATATAATATAATATAATATATACACTAAAATAGAAACATTTCCTTAAATCTCAATACTTGCAAAATCGCTATTACTTATCCAAGCTCACAGCCTCCCTTGGCTATACCTTAGCTCTACTCTTTATCCTTCACTAGTGGCATGTGCAATATAAAAGAATTACTCCTCCTCCAACATTTTTCCTAGCGGCACACAGAAAATTAGTAAACTGAATTTAACAACAGAATTATGTCTGTTTGAGCAATGAAGTCCCATCCCCACACCCATGTAACTGTTTCATTGCATTTCACACATCATAACCATAATTTTAACTTTTATCCCTCTGTATAGTACATATTGTAGAGCCGGGCCAAAATCAGTCCCAGCAAACTTTCAAAAAACATTTTTTATTGGTTTTTATTGATGGTCAGGCCCATAACATAGTTGAAATTTACATCTCAGTTGGAATAGATAGTACAATGGTCCATTGTGATTTATCAGTATTTGACAGAGTTACACAGTCTTACAAGCGCACATATTGAGTTAGATAATTAGTACAATTGTTCGTTGGAACTTATCAGTATTTGATAGAGTATCACAGTTATCTTGATCACGATACTTAGCGAATTTGGTCTTACATTCGTTTTTGTCTAGTATCACATTCCCGTTATACCACATGTTCAGACTGTAAATATTGTACATATGAATCCCAGAACTCCCTTGGGTGAGAGGACTTTGGTAGTTCCTCTGCGTAGATTTCAATCTGTTCCTTGCAATACGTCATGTCCGCTATGCAGTGTTTTATATATGGCATGTGTTTGCTACCCCATTTCATAGCAACGCGTCGTTCAGCCAGTAATAAAGCTATGGCCAGTAGTTTGCGTCTGGGTGGCTGTTTTATTTTATGTAGGACTAGGAGGCAGACATGTGGGGAGTTGGGATTGGCTCTGAAAGTATTGTTCCCAAGGCGTTCATCACCTCCTCCCAGTATCTTTTCATTGGGGGGCATGCCCAGGCTACGTGGATGAAGTCTGCTTGTATGGCATTGCAGCGCAGGCATCTATCGTCTTCTCGGAGGCCATATCTTTGTGGTTGTACTGGTGTGTAATATGTTTGTTGCGGGAATTTAAAATGGATGATTCAAAGGTTGCAGTTTGGTGTGAGTGCTTGCATGAGCCGCAGCAATATTCCCACTCCTCTTTGGCTAGTGTCTAATATGCTGTTCCATTTTGCCAGAACTCGTTCGTTTTGCCTGTGTTGTTCTCGTTGGGCTGTGTTGTAGAGCTTGGTTATGAGACGTTGGCGTGTGGGTGCTGTGACCAGTACTTGTAGAGTGTTATATGTAGGTGGTTCTTGGGGGAATGTGGGGTATATGTCTTTTATCGCAGCTCGTAGTCTAAGATATGCAAATAGCATTAGCGGTGTGTGGTTAGCGTCTGGCAATACCTCTGATTTGATTACGAATTGGCCATTTTTTTAAACGTCTCTCATTGCATTTAGTCTTATTTCGCCCAGTAATTTTTGTTCTTGCGTCACTGTTATCTGCGAGTGGTGTCCTAGTGGCATAGCGGGAGCATATACTGGGAGCTTATTGGCCTGTCGTGCCAATGCGTGCCATGCCGCTACGGTGATGTGCACTGGGTTTATCTCCAAGCGTGGAGTGCCCTGTTTCGGTTGTGATACAAGGGCAACTAATGGGGTTGGATGGGCATTGTCTGCCTCCACGGCTACATGTGGAAGATAATTGTGTGGGTGTATCCAGTAATGTGCATATTGTGCCTGGGCACAAAGGTAATAAAGATGCAGATCTGGGGCCCCAAATCCACCTTGTGTATAAGGACGTGTGAGCTCTCTCCACCCAACCCTGGGTTGCCTACCCGCCCATGCAAGTGTGTTCATACCGGAGCGCAATTTCGTGAAAAAACTGTTGTGAGAGTATGATGGGTATGTTCACAAATAGGTAGAGAAAGCGCGGTAGTACTACCATTTTTTGAATTGCGATTCTGTCAGCTAGTGATAGTGGCAGCCGGATCCATCTGGCCACCTGGCTTTCCAGTTTCGTAAGGCCCCTACCGTAGTTTTCCCGTAGCACCAGTTCGGGGTGGCGGTGTATCCAAATGCCTAGATATTTGACCGGCTCTGTTTGCCATTGTAGGGGGAAATCTAATGCTTTGGACCAATTTATACTCAGTCTGTAGTAGCGCTCAAAGCGCATGTATTCTCGTACTAGTGGGTTCAAATTGTCTTCTGGGTAGCGGGTATATAGAACCATGTCATCCGCATATAATGATATGCTGATGGGTCGTAAGCGGAACCGTAGTGCTGAATTTGCATGTTTTTGTCTGATTTTGCATGCCAGATGTTGAAGTGCTAGGGTGAACAGTAGTGGTGATAATGGGCACCCTTGCCGTGTTCCTCTATGGATTTGCAGGGGAGCGGCAGTGTTGCCATTAATCCGGAGCCTGGCACACGGTTCTGTGTATAACAGTTTGATCCAGTGTAGGAATGGTTGTGGGAATCCCATTTTTCGGAGGACAGTGAACATGAACGTCCACTCCACCGAGTCAAATGCTTTGGCTGCATCTAGTAGGGTGGCCGCTGTGGCAGTTCCGGTTGCAATTGGTGGAACAGTGCAAATATAGTGTGCAGGTTGTGTGCCGTCGATCGCGTTGAAATTAATCCAGATTGGTCTGGCAGAATTAGATGCTGCATTAGGGGTTGTAGTCTCAGGGCTATTATTTTGGTTAGAATTTTGGTGTCTGAATTTATAAGGGACAGTGGCCGGTAGGAGTCACTGTTAGCCGGTTTTTTCCTGGTATGAGTAGGGTGATTAATAAGGCTTCTCGTAGGGAGGGAGAGGATCCCATTTTTGTATGCCTCCGAGTACATAGCAAGTAGGTGGGGGGTCAACAGGTCACTAAATTCTTTATAAAATTCACTCGGGAAGCCGTCCGTTCCTGGGGCCTTATAGTTTGGAAGAGTTCTAATTGCCTCTTTAATCTCATCTTCGGTTATTGGGTGCATAAAATATTCTCTGTGTGCATCTGAGAGCCAGGCTAGAGCTATGTCTTAAAGGTATTCAATAGTGTCTTCGCCCGAAGTGGTTAGCTGTGTGGAGTATAATTGCGCGTAATATTCTGAGAATCTTTCTATTATGGATGATGTGTCATAGTGTGTTTGTCTTTGCGAAAGATATTTCACCTCACTGTCTGCAAAATCCTGATATGTAGTCATTTTGTTTCTGATATCCGCAAATAGTGCAGTGTCTAGTGTTCGTGTGTACTCCTTTTCTAGTGTCTGAATTTCCTTTCCTACCTTATGCAGCTGCTGCCATATAGCCCTTAATATGCCAGTGTGCTTGCCAATGCAATGCCCCCGAATTGTTACTTTAAAGGCCTCCCAGAGTATTTGGGCACTAGTGACTGTCCCCGTGTTGTGAACCAAATAGTCTATTATAGCTTGTCTTAGATCTGTTTTAAATACTTGTGTGGGTGGCACAACCAGTGCTGCATGCCCACTAGTAGCATTTGATTGACAGGCCCTGGGCACCCACAGTGCACTGTACTAGGGACTTACCAGTAAATCAAATACCCCAATCATGATAAACCAATCAATAAACACAATTTACATGGAGAGCAAATGCCCAGAGTTCTAAAACCAACGAAAACAAGGTCAAAAACAGGAGGGCAAAAAGCAAAAAGTCTGGGGGTAAACCCGCTGAAAAAGCCACGTCTAACAGCCCCCCACTGTGTCAGAGGCACCAGCAATAGCCCCGGCACTTCAAAAACTGGCCTCAAAAGGCTCCAGCCCACCAGGGCAGTGCCCAATGGTTCTGTGTCAGTTAACCAGCACCATCATATGTACCAGTTTCCACATATTTAGCCCTAATCAACCGTTCTCTTTGTCCTATCCCTCCAAGGTAGATAGTTTATTTATTTATTGTATGATTACTTAAAATCACTACAAAAATTCCAGTTAAAATAATTAAATAACCAGCAAATGATAACACCCAACATAGAACAGTATTATCTCGCCTGTCTTCAAAGAAAACTGTCTGAAAATGATTTTGAATTTATGAAATTGATGGGGCATGTACTTACTTTATCAGCTCTCTTGCTTTTCTACTTCATCAATTTTCTTGGCTGCCGTATTTATGAATTCATGAACCGTGCAGACAGTTGAGTCGATTTCCCCTGCAAGCGGGACTGCCCAGCTTCCATATATGATCTGATGTTAAGAGTTCTAAAAATTGGACGCAGCCAAAGTTTTCTCACTGCTTGTAGCTTCTTACAAATACATACAATATGACTTAAAGTCTGTTGAGTTGTGCGGCATATTCTACAAAGTCTCTCAGTGTTGCCACTCAGTCTTCCATAACAATAGGCTTCCAGTGAAATCAGCCCCAATCTCAGCCTAATAAGTTGCTGTTTCTGATCTATGAGCAGTGGTTGTTTTAGACAGATTGGTATTCTCGAAGGACTCGCTGCCAGTTTCCATGCAACTTCTTGTCAAGGACCGCAGTGTGTAGAACCGCAGACATAATTTTTGCTTGCTTCACTAATACCTTTGATAATTGCTTCTAAGGGAGATTTGCACCTCATATCGTGTGTGGCTCTAGGTTGCGTAGCAAGATGCTCAAATACTGTTTCCACGGCGACTTCTCCTGCATTATTACCTCCCACAAATAACATTTCAATGTATCAGTGGTGCTGCACTTCAATTTTACACAATGCGATAAAAATGTTGCATTCAATATTAGCTGTTGTCTTGTGAGGTTAACTTCTAGGCGAATTTGTGATAGGCTAGTACAGTCAGGTAGAAGGAATAGTTTACAGTAAGAGTTGAATTGGGCTTTATCCAAATACGTTTCAAATTTGGTTTTGAAAGCTATTTCCCCAAACGCCAATGTTAGCATGAATTTACAGTAAGTAACCTTTCTCAGCGCATTTATTTAAGGGCTGAGCATATTCTTTGATAGTCTTTGCAAAGCAAAAATTAGGGCTTGGGCAGGGATCCTTTGAGATTTCACATCGGCCACGAATCTGCCTCTTTCCTTCATCCATACCACTAGATATTTAGATGATGGAACCCTCTCCAGCTCCTCTTTTTTATGAACCATGGGCCCATTTTGTTTAGTTTATGGCCAAAAATAATGATCTTTGTTTTAGAAATATTAATTTGATGATGTTCAGTTCACAGTAGAGAACTAAGGCATCCAAGGGTCTTTGTAGTCCAATGGTCATCTGAACTAATAAAACAGTATCATCCGGAAAGGGTAATCCTTGCATTTTTGCTCCAGCTAATGAAGGGGAGAAGGTTTTTGTTGAGTCAAATGCCTCCTTCATATCAGCTAACTATAAATTAAACAACAGGTGTGCTAAAATACAGGCTTGTTTTCATCCTTCATTTGGTTAAATATCTTTTCAGTTGTAGCCCATTTTGCTGTTACTTTAATTTTGACCTAGGTATCAGAATATCAATTTATTATGGCATTTAATAACGGTGATGAGGTTCATCAGTTGGCTAATTTAGCACAAAACTTGCCTCTGACTACATTATAAAATGCTGTGATGACATTGTTGAATGCAGAGTATAGCGATTTACCCTTGGTTGCCATTGTGTGCTCCACCAGTGTTGTTAAACTTGGCAGATTGTCCTCAATACTACTACCTTCCTTGAACCCAGTTTTGAAATGTGGGTATAATTGCTTTTCCATAGCCCATTTTTGAAGCTCCTGATTTAAAATTTTGGGCAAAACACTTGCCTTCTAAATCCAGAAGGGCAATTCATAAAAAGTTCTCAGATGCATTGAAGACTCCCGTTTTTGTGAAGCGGCACTGACAGGACCCCTTCCAGGTCTCAGTGCTGGCATTTGAGGCCAAACATTTCTAAAGCGGGGAAACAATTTTATCGCCTATCTCACTTCCCCCTTCTTTCCCTTTGCTCAGGGCCTTCTCTCTTCATGCCTTTTGTTGTTGAAGGCATGGCCTCTTTATGTGCCTTGAGTTTCAAGGCCTGCTTTCCCTCACTCTTGTTGTTCAAAACCTGTGCTTGTCATGTCTCTTGCTGACGAAGGCGTTGCCTCCTCATGTCCCTTGTTGTTGAAGGCCTGGCCTCTTCATGTCCCTTGGGATTCAAGACCTCGCCTCCTCCTGCTTATTGTCGTTCTGTGCTCTCATGTCACTAGATATTTGAGACCTTTCTCCCCCTTCTTTCCTAATGTTTAGGGACTGCCCTCCTCGTGATGTTCAATAACTGACATTTCCTTTGAGGTCCATGGCCTTCCTTCCTTACGTCTTCAGGCGACTTTCACTCATTGAAAAGAAAAAGCGAAAACAAGACATCACTTCCAGCACCAACAGTCGACTAGACTTCTGAAATTTCTTTCAATTAAGACCCCCCTCCTCACTCCCTAAGTCCATTGCAGATCCCTTGACTCCAAAGAATGCAGTGATTTTAATGACAGAAATAAATCTCTTGGAAACCTATGAACTGAATGAGGATACACTTCTACCAGCTCCTGATCAAGGCCAATGTCAAATTTAAAATTCAATGGATCGCGCTTCATGTCTTTTCTGCAAACGTTGGTCCCTCGACAGAGATCAAGTCCTACAAAGTAAACTGAGGGCCAGATGGCCCAAAAAATTGGTTGAAAAATACTTGTTGCAATACTTGTTGCGACCAGTAAAGAATTTAAAAAAACAACCCATGTACTAATTGGTCGGTTCTTAAAATCACAATCATAGTGGGTCGTAATCCAACTAACCTCATGATGTCAAGAGCTGGGCATTTGTGAAGTAAACCTTCCTTGTCTTCCTTTGGCATGCCTTTGCAGCAATTCTCGGTTCAGCTGATGTCCTGCCCGCCATTCTAAAGAGGGTGTGCCTTAGGCAGATGAGATTCTTTTCTATCTCTATACAATGGGTCGCTGCATTTCCCTTTACGGTTTACCTGGCGGCGACCGACTCGCTGGTGTGTTCCTCCTTTCCAGCATTCTTCTCTGTGGGGGCATCTTGCAGACAAAGCGGAATATGCCATGGGCCTGCTAGGCCTTCCCCTTCCCAAGGTTCCTTGGGTAGGTCATTGGTGAAGGTAATATCTGTCCCAACCTAAGATTTCCATTGCTTTTGAAGTTACTGAAAGTCTTTTCTAAATCAATACTAAGACAATGACTTCCTGTTTCCTAACTTTAAATATAAATCGCTCTTTCTATCTTAATATTTTGAGTAGTTGTTTGCTGGATTCTTTGCTCCTGGATTTCTTCCTGAATTTTTTCCTGTTTTCTTTTTTTATTGCTATGCACTTCAGTATTCGTCAACTCCCAGCCTTGCTTTTCTGCATCATTGTTCAAGACATCATTGTTCAAGATGGCGACTCCAGCTTCCACCCACCAAGCTTATCTTCTAGGGTCAAGTCATCTCAGTTTTCTGGAGCCTTCATAGATTATGTCGGACTTTTCTGCCTATTGGGTTTTTTGCTCTTCGGGGCTCCTTCTGGAAGGCACTACCTGTTAGATGCTTCTCTATGTCAACAGCATTGTGGATACTGGAAAGGGTCACCCTTATATCTGGCAGACTTAGTATATGAAGACTAGGCCTCATTTACCAGGATAGGAGACTGTTGAGAATAAGAAGATAAGAGCATTGAAACGAGTCTGTGAAGCATGACTGTAGGTGAGAAGAATGAAAGACAGAGTGAATCTTCCAGACTGAAGGAATGGCCCATAAATGTATGGTTTAGATTTATAAGCTGAAAGAAGGAACAGTAGGAATTGAGAGGACAACCTCACCTTATCCCTCAAATTACACTGTGAAGTATATAAATGTTAGCATATCTCTTCATCTTGACGCCGGCATAGTGGAGACTTTCTTGGATATTTCACCTCAGGATCTAAAGATGTTCCGAAAATCCTTTGCAATAGGTAATGTTGACTCCCAAGTATGATAATGGGAAAAACGTCTTTGGTGAAACCCAAGTAGACTGTAAAATGGTGAAAAAATGTGTGGTGCTATGGACAGTGTTGTCATAGGATAATTCAGGTACACCTAGGTAAAAGGATTAGTTATTTTGAGTTGTGTACAAAAACACCACAGGTATTCTTCAAAGCTATGATTTGCACTCTCAAATTTATCTGTTGGTTTTAGAAATAAAGAATCATGACGAAAGCCTTCCAGAAGTGTACAATTAATTGAGGTACTGTGTCATAAATTGCGATTCCTGGGAACTCAGGAATTTGCAAAATCATTTGTAAGATAATTTGAGCCAAAAGCCTGGCTGAAAGCAAGGTGTACAGGATGATGAAATTAGCCATATTAGAGTATGAATCATTACCATTATGACAAAACACCAACACTCCCCTGCTCAAGGTTGTCCACACACAAGATGATTAATGACCGCACATGAGTCTCCTGAGAGAGGTAACACAGACATCAGGGGGGCACAACTGTACAACTCCTTCCAAAGCTTCAGGTTTGTCTGTGAACTGCTTAAAAATTGGGAGACTAAGGCAGGAACGTTGATTGTGGTAGCATCTTTCCAAGATTGATCACTAGGTGGTAACCTTTGTAGTCTATAAGGAACTGCATCTTTCCTGTATATATTTATGAATTTCAGATTGCTTGGACTTCAAATTCTGGAGCCTCATCTACCAGAATGGGAGGTGGCTGAGGATAAAAGCATTGAAAAGGGTGGGCACAAAATAGTTGTAGGTGAGAAGAATTAAAATCTGGGTGAATATTCTAAACTGGAGGAAGCTGCATCCTAGAGACCACAGGACTTATACGTTGGGATATATTGAATTACCCATAAAACATGGTTTGGATTTATTAGCTGAAAGGTGGGACAATAGGAATTGAAAGGACAACCTCACCTTATCCCTCAAATTACACTGTGAAGTAGAGGAAAGTCAGTGTATCTCTTCATCTTGACCTTGGCATAGTGAAGACTTTCTTGGATGTTTCACCTCAGAATCTGAAAACGTTCCAAAAATCCTTTGCATTTGGAAATGTCTGACTCCCAAGTAGGTTGACAGGAAAAAAAGTCTTTGGTGAAACCCAAGTAGACAATAGAATGCTGAAACATGTGTTGTGCTATGTACAGTGTTGTTTTAGGATAATTCAGCTACATCTAGGTAGCATGATCAATTATTTTGAGTTGTTTTACAAAAACACCACAGGTATTGTTTAAAGCTCTGGTTAGCACACCCAAATTTATCTGTTGGTCTCGGATTAAAACTGCATAATAATGACATATCAATATGAAGAATATTGCTGAAAGCCTTCCAGAAGTATGAAATGAATTGAGGCCCTCTGTCATAAATTGTGAATTGTGCGAATCCATGTATTTGGAAAATCTTATGTAAGAAAGAGAAGAGAGAAGGAATCAGTTAGAAATTGGGTTTGTGGTCGGCAGAGGTATATACTATGGTCAAGAAAAGACAACAATCCTGGTCAGGGTAAGTCAGAAACACACCAAAAACAATACCAAAATGACAAAAATCCAACAAATACAGCCAGACTTATTAATTTTTAAAGAATATCTTGAAATATACTGCTTAGAAACATAAAGTGCCAACGGAGCTATCCGTCACACTTGACCCGGTGAAATCTGAAAGTTCAGACCGCCGACGATGAAGCACGGGTAGGATACAGGGACCAACTTTATCCCGCTGAAAATGCACCTTGGATGGAGGATGCATTGATGTCGAAGACCTGATGCGAGGAGCGGAGGAGGCGATGTATCGGCAATGACCCCATTGGATGTAGGTGATGCGTCAGTTCTGATAGGCGCAGTCGGAGATGCATCGTCAATGAACCCTTTCCGGTGAAGGCAATGCATCGTCATCAAGCCGCGAAGCTCATGATGCGAAGTCCTCGAGAAGCGATGCAGCATCGTCTAGCCACACAGTCCACGCTGCGAGGTCCTTGAGAAGCAATGCGTCAGTGTCAAAGGAGATGTGTCGGTGTCAAAGGAGATGCATCAGTTCCCACTAGTGCAATGGCGGCGATGCGTGGATTTTAGCAGAAGACAGACTGAATGTCCTCAGGTCCAGAAGTGTACTGAAGTGGTGGTGTCTGAGGTCCAGTACTTATACCCAGTTGTGAATTTGAAATGGGGGAGACTTCAAAGAGAGGCCTTTGAAGTGCACAAAGTCCCTGCCCAAGCTCAAGGGGGGAGGGCAGGGTATGCAGCTCTTTGTGTGAGGACAGGCACAACCCATTCAGGTGCAATTGTCAGCTCCTACCTCCCAACCCGCCCGGGATGGCACATTGGGATGTTGATGGCCCATCAATTACACCTACGTTCTTTTGTGTGGAGCTGTCTAGAGGGAATGTACAAAGCGCAGCTGTCACCCACCCCAGGCGTATTCCGAGACAGGCAGATGTATAGAATGGTTAAAGTAAGAAAATGCAAATTTTCTAAAAGTGGCATTTTCAGACATGCAACTTAAAATCTAACTTTACCATAAGTTTTGATTTTAAATTGTTAATCCAGAGACACCAAACTGGAAATATCTATCTTTTCCCAATTGGAAGTTACACTTATAAAGTGTAATAAGGTAATCACAGTGTCAACCTATGGGAGAGAGAGACCTTGAAGCAGTGATAGAACAAATTTACTAGTCTTTCACTACCAGGACATGTAAAACTTAAAAGTGCATGTCCTAATGTTTCAATACACTGCACACTGACCATACGGTTGTCCAGGGCCTACCTTAGTGGTGACGTATTGTTATGTGCTGGATTGAGGCCCTAACATAGGTGCGCCGTTTCAGAGGCACAAATCCTTCGTGCCACAGAGACAGGCAGGTCCTTTCACCTACATTGGCCCTCCCTTCACAAATAACGAGCAACAGAGTCTGTCCCTTATCTGACGTGTGCTCTGGGTGCAGAAGACGGTCCATCCTACATACGTCATATCCATGTCCAACAGTGACTAACCTACGTCACAACGAGTTCTTAGAAACAGACCCTTAAGCTCTTGGGATTTTCCCTAGCACAGGATTATTGATTTCTCCAAGAACTCATTAAATATGCATGAACCACTATTTCCTAAGGGTTCATTCCTGACGTCTTCCTCTGACCGACTGTACGTCAATACTAACATTCCAAAACACCTATCAGGTATAAATATACCTCCCTTTGCCCACGCAAACTAGAGGGAACCGAGACTTTCCATGCCGACACTCTGACCTGAGACGCTGCAACCTGCATCATGTCACAGCTCCAGCTGGCAGAGGTCCATCCACCCATCCTGGGGTGTCCAGCTCAACACCAGGATGAAGTCCCACTAAGGTAATGGGGTTAGACTAAATCCTAGGGGGATTCTTGGCTCTCTAAGACCTACACACATGCTAGGTACACTTAGGTACATCTAGTTAGGCCTCATAGGGGTATAGGCTTTATCTTAATGCATTCTGCATTTCATGTATGTGTTCATTACTATTGCACAATGGTAAAACTGTACCATGCATTTTTATTTAACTGCACTGCTGGCCATATTTCTCTGCTACTGTCCAACAGTTGTCGCAGCACATATTACCAGTACTAGAACAACAACTGTGCAATAAATTTTATTGTAAACACACCGACTGTTTCTTCTATGTACTTCTCTGAGATGAGTGACTGAATGAAAAGTAGTATATTGTTTCCACGATCCTGAGGGATCAGGGTTTTATGTTATGTGGTTGCCAGAAGCTATTCCCTTCTTGTCTTCAAGAAGTTTCTAGTGGCCTCTGAGCTAGCTGGCACAGGTAATTAAGTTTAATATAATCGATAGGGACATACCGACCTTAGTCCTATGTCAAACCTATAGGTTATATTATTCCAATGCGCAGAGCCTATTAGGGAAATAGGAACTACACTACATGACGCCCAAATGTGAATTTGGCACTTATTTAACAGTAGAATCTGAGTAGTTCAGTCATGCTTATTCTCAGAGACCCCTACTCACAAAGCGCCAGAGACGTCTGGAGTGGGAAGGCACAAGCTTCCACCACAGCTGAGTAGGCAATCTTCCTATGTATTGGCTGTTGGTTAATCAAGCTTGAAGGAAAAAGTTCCCGAACAATTGTGCCTTTTAAAACCTTATCTTAAAACCCTTTTTTAGGACATTTTGTTTTCACAACACAATGTCTGTCGAGGCAGCTGCTCCTGTCACTGGGACACAGGTCTCAAACGACGAAGAGGAAGCAAATGCAATACATTTTGCACCCAAAATCAGGCATACACTCACACAAAAACCCCTCAGACATGGTTTAACAGACCGAGAGGGTATAGTGATATTAATAGAGGCACACGAAGATTATCAAACAGATGTGTTCTATTCTTGGGTTACATTCCCAGCAGTAAATGCAACAACTCAGACTTTTCATTCTTACATACATGAAAAAGTCCCAGCGGTCTACACTCCGTTTGAGGAGATTAAGATTCCGCACACTGACCAGGACCACAATTTCTGGTTTAATGGCGCCCTACAACAAATAAATAAAACCAGGTTCGGTCCACTAGGTAGACCAGGAGCTACATGGCCGACATTAGCCGGCTACACACCACATCCTGACATTGACATAATGCCACAAGATGCACTGCTCTTACAACACAAAGAGTTGGTAAAACTCTTACAGAGCCATGACGCAATTCGTCATGAGGACACTTGGTGTCCAGCCCACAGTAGCTACAAATAACACAGCTCCAACACAGAGCACCGCTACTAAAATCACTCCACAAACATTACACACAGTAATGGGTAAACTGCCCACAAAATGTGAACAGATTCCTTTCTGGGTAGCTCAGAAAATTACCCAGTTAGAAGCAGTATTTCCAAATACCACACCATTTGAAAGCATATAATGCTAACACTCTGCTTGCCCATGGGGATCACACCACAGTTAGAGGACTGCACCACTTGGGGTACAGTCTTTGCTGCCATATATACCAGGACTCATGGTATTCCTTCCTTAGCAGTAATTCCAGATGTCTTACGACAGATACAGAACAAGTATGGAGCTGAACCAGCTCTGACCTTAGGTATGAAATTACTAGGTAACTACGACCAGGTATCAACAATAATACTAGCTAACATTAAAGGGGAAGCAGCTTCAGTGGCGATCTGCCAACACCTAAGAAAGGTCAGTCTTATAGACCAACCACAAGAACTTCCCAAAATAATTTAAACTGCATATGCAGAACTGGGAAGGGACAGTTTGGGTGGGAAAGCTTTTAAAACCACAGCTAATGGGCAGTCCCGAGAAGGACAATTCTATGCAGACACCTACTTCTTCTAAAAAAAAAGTGGGATAATAATAAAAAACTAAATTTTTCAGAAACAATTCTCAGTCCCGAGGTAGGTCTCCTCAACAGGAGCCCTCTGCAAAGAGGTATAACCTTAGGAATAGGGATAATATTAGGAAACCTGACAGGTATCAGGATACTGATACACATTCCTCTCGACAAACAACACAGGGAGAGAAGGAAAGTCAGCACACAAAGAGGAGCGCAAGCAGTCCAGGGACAAGCACGCTCAGGACTCTTCTAAAACAGAAGACAAGCCACAATCCAAACCTCAATTTAAAAAGAAGAAAGTTGCAGGTCTCAAAGTTAGACATGCACAGAATCCTAAGGACTCAACTTCTGAACGGGGAATGGGCTCAGACAATGCTAGACAGCGCGGCAGAAGTAACACTAGCTCGCCAGAACCTGAAGGAATTTCTGGACAGCAAAATTGAATGATTACATCACGGTGGAAACACCAGACAAAAGGGTGAGTGTCCCACACAAGTTATATGAAATAACACTCCACATGGAGGAGAACAAACACAGGAAAGTAAAAGGTAT
Source organism: Calotriton arnoldi (assembly GCA_963921515.1). Taxonomy (NCBI): domain Eukaryota; kingdom Metazoa; phylum Chordata; class Amphibia; order Caudata; family Salamandridae; genus Calotriton; species Calotriton arnoldi. The sequence continues at coordinate 399,862 of CAWUFW010006892.1, forward strand.
CTTTGCGAAGAACCTATTGTCTGGTTTTGACATACTGTTAGCAGAACAAGATTAGCCGCCAGCATTCGTCAGGGAGCGCCCAAAGGGAGAAAGTATATTTTTCCTGCATTTTCCAACCATGTTCCCGTTCACCTTAAACATACATATGCACGGGAGTGGGCAGTAGCCCAAGCTCCAGCATTGTATAAAAATCACGCTGGATGGGATGATGCCTCAACCCACCACGTGATCCCATTAATAGTTTCACCACATGCTCAAAGACATTATCATATTAAGCAAGAAGCTAAAAACACAGGTCAGGGAGATCTTAGATCAACTTGAATACCAGGAGATCATTGAAAAATGCACTTCACAAAAGAACAATCCCTTGTTTCACTTATCAAAACATGATAATACATTTCGTCTAGTTTTCATTTACAGACACTTGAACACTTGCACAAAGACATATGCTGTCCAACATGCAGATAGTGCTGCATTAATGAATAACATTATGCGGGAAAAAATTCAAAACGACACTTGTTGTCTCAAATGGATTTTTCTGTCAAACTACAGCACCTGAAAACAGGTACCTAACAGCATTTAGTATATTAGAGTCCCAGCGACAATTTTTTGTCATCTCCCCGTGGGTATAAGAACAGCTCAGGGGTATTTTCTGAAAGAGTTACTGAATGGCTAAAGCACTGTGATGAAGAAGCGTTGTCCTATTTGGATGATATTTATCTAACGGACGACCTATTGGGGAAACACTTGACCAGGGTGAGCACCATTATTATGGGATTCGCCTCTGAGGGCTACAAATTTAATTTTGAGAAATCAAAAATTGCCCACCTCTGTGTCCTATTTTTGGGATACTAGTTTTCAAGTGAAGGAAAAAGCCTGGCAGCTAACTTTTTAGAAAAGTGTGCGCTGCTCCAGTCTCCAAAGACATTAAAACAACTTCCAATCAGTATTGGGATTCCTAGATTTTGGCAGAACATACATTTTGGATTTCGCAGAGAGAGTAAAACCTTTCTACAACCTTTTTCAAACCTGACTTTTCAGTCAAACACTGGACACAAGAACACACCAATATTCTTTGTTCACTCCAGGAAGATATTATTGCTTCCAAACACATACACACACGTGTAAACTTGCACCACTTGGTACTCAGTATCATTTTGGGTCAATGCGGGTACACTTATTAAACCTTTAATGAAGGTGAAACTGTACCAATCGCATACAAATCTCATCTGTACACAAACACAGAAATGAGTTTTAATTCAACAGGAAAAAATTCTGACAACAATTCAGACTGCTGTAGCAAAAAAAAGAGCACTGGCTCATGGGATGATGCATTATTGTCGTCACCCCGGTACCGGGGCTAGCATTCCTAATGCCAAAGCCTTACATCCAGAATGAATACAAAGGGCTAATTCTTTTGCTGCATCAGACTTTGAATCCAGATTTGATCCAAGTTTAAAAACACAGGCATTCCTGCAATATGAGAAAGAACATCATCTACCAAATGAAATCTTGCCTCTAGACCAGTATGAATTTTTTAATTTACACTGATGGGTCTGCCCCACCGGCCGCCTTTGTTAAAGAACAGGTGCTGGATGGCAAGTTCCGTCCTCATTGCACCAAAAAACTACCTCTAGGTAATAGCACGGCTCGGTTGGCAGCTTTAAAAGCCCTGATACTTGACTTGTAAACATGGATCGAGAATTCCCCACACTCATTGTGTGCGATTCCTTTTACTGTGTGCAATCATACAATAAAGCATAAAACGCTTTGGGAACAAGTAGTTCAGTTGAGAAACGAACTACCTCTGCCCACTGAAATTTTGCCTCTCGATCAGTACGAATTTATAATTTAAACTGACGGACCAGCACAACCCGCTAACAGGGAAGTAAGCAAGCTTACAGTGCAGCGTGCGCAATCGTTAAAGATCGCATGCGCGATGGTAACTTCAGACCAATGGTCACTAAAACTCAATCTCTAGGAGATTGTACAGCTCAGCGAGCTGAACTACAAGCGTTCAAACTGGCACTTGTAAATACAGATCGCGAATTCCCCACACTTATAGTGTGCGATTCCTTTTACTGTGTTCAATCATATAATAAATATTTACACCATTGGGAACAAAATGGGTTAAAGATGAAAAAGGTGGCATAATTAAACACAAAAATTATGGGAACAGGTAGTGGAGTTGAAAAATACGACCTACCAAACAAAAACTCACGTGATTAACACACTGAGTCATCAACGTGATGGCGTGCACGTTGCAGGGAATTCATTGGCTGTAGAAGCCGCACAGGGGGCTGTTCACACAGCTTCCGTAGCTGCGCACACTCGTTCAACAACGAGAATAGACGGTTAGAATATGGTGGCTGTAATTACTTCACGCAAAGGCAGCACAGCAGTGCCTAAGAAATTTCCACTTATATACTCCTACAAGTTAGGTGCAAACAACATTCCATATGCTCAGATTCCTGGAGTGGGGGATAGAGTATTTCCAAATATGGATAGTAGGCAGGAATTAATCATTTAAAGCACACAAGGGCTTGGGCTCCCCGCATTCAGGGGTAATAGCTACTATTTCTTCATTCCAAACAGTGCTATTGGTGGCCAGGGTTCGGAAGTCAGACTATTGGCTTTGTCTTGAACTGCAAAATCTGCAAACAAATGCCAGGCTACACCATCGCAAGACCCGCGCAGGTCCCATTGCTAGACAGCATCAGACTGTCCACTTGATTGTGTCATGTAACAGGACCACTGTGGCCCCTCAAATTTTGAGGTGGCTTAAAAATATATCTTGGTGGCAGTGGATCCTTGCTCAAGTTTCCTATTGGTATGGCCTCAGCACTCAGCTGACGCTCAAAACTGTTATAGAAAGATTTGCGAGTCCATAACAGGAGATACGCAATCAACGTTACACCCTGACTGTGGCTCCACGCTTAGCTCTCGGGCTGACAAAGAGGCCATGGAAGGGATGGACGTAATATTGCGGTACTCCTCTCCAACGCCATCCTGAGGGAATTTAGGTAGAGGAGAGGAAGGACTGGGGCATAGAGCAATCCTTAACAGCTAGGGTATTAGGCAGGGCGCTAGTGAGGTCAAACACTTATATGGATTCAGGGGGCAATACACACCCAGCCAAGAAGCTCTCTAGGAGGTCTGACTCCATTTTCAAATGTGGGAACCTGATCATAAATGTGAAGGCACAGTGGCGGATGAAAACCATTCTGTATCTATGATCGTTTGGCTGTTTTACAGGAACTAAAGGAAACAAAGAAACAAACAAAGATTCTGTCAAAGTGAAACAGGCCGCCACTGGGAAGTCGAGGTAATCACGGCAAGACCTGTCTGAATCCCAAAAGTCGGGAATCTGGGCAGAGAGAGATAAAGATCGCGGACACAAAGGAATTTGGACCCTCATACAGGAAAAACTGTGCCATTCCTTGAAGTGAAAGGAACAAGAACTGTACTTTTGCCGCATCTTGCCGTGAAAAAGGAAAACAGATTAATTGCAAATGAAAGAATCAACCAAAACTATGTGGCCAATACTGAGCAGTAGGCCTCGTGAACTCCACAGTAGTAGACGTCCCTCTCACTACTATTCAAGAACTTCAAACTGAAAAGCTCATCACGTTTGAGAAATCAAATCCATGGAGTGGGGGACTATGCAACAATGCAATGGAACTAGTTCTCCTTGAACCAACCTTTCAAATTCAAAATAAAAGTCAAGACAACACTCAAGTTGCAATTTGGCCAAAAACAAATGTGTACACCAACGTTTTTTCAACAAAAGCATCAAATAATAAAAGCTTCAAAGTATTTCAACAAAAACATCAAATAATAAATGCTTCAACGTTTTTCAACAAAAGCAACAACTAATAAATGCTTCAATGTTTTTCAACAAAAACATAAAATATTAACTTCAACATCTGAAAGTTTTTCAGCAAAGACATGAACTATTAACTTCAACATTTCAACGTTTTTCAACAAAAACAGCAGAAATAACTTCAACTAAACGCGATGCAATTTCAAACAATTGATCATACAGCTACTGGCTATTTCATTTACTGTGATACGTTTTCCATGGCTCCACGTGAACAGGAGGCGAAGCCAGCCAAAAACAAACAACGAACATGCAAGTACAAACGTTTGAACCTTTTCTTTTTCCAAAAAGATACAGACCTGGCTTCACCATGGGTAGAACTATGGGGTATTTCTGGGTTCATCTTTTTCTGTTCTAGCTTTGCTTAGAGCTAGCTTTTAGTATGACTCTTAGTGGACACTTTCTACAACACGGGATCAACATAAAACTGAAGCCACGTCCATTTTCAATTCAAATGCAAAAGAGACTTATAAATGTATTCGGCCTGAACAAGCCTTTGTATTCTAAATGATGTATTGAATCATCCGGTTTTTAATTCTGATTAATGTATTTTGAACTTTCATTCATTTTCATTCATTTTATCATTCATTCAGTGATGTCATTACCTGCAGTAAATTTTTCTGAAAATTGGGTTACTGATACAGTGAATAATATGCTGTCTGTTTTAGGAATAATTGCTACATTTTCAGATCATGAAATGTTAGAGATTTATTCTTATTGTGACGCTTTATACCTGTTACCTTCATTAAGGTTATCAACTCCTACACAATTGTAATGCATCTAGAAATGTAGTTGTTTAAACACCAGTAGGAACGTTGCCAAACACCACCAAACACCATCGCACGGGGGTGGAATAGTTGACATACATCAGCAGGGGCAACATTAGATGCCATTTACAAAACAACAGGACAGACCCAGTTAGGAAAGTATGGGTGGTTTGGCCTTTTGACACAAATGCCTGTCACAAAAAATGATTCCTGAACATCACCAAGGGACTCAGTATACATAAGCCAGACCTACGTTATGTACAGATAAACATTCAGAGGTAGTGAAATCCTACAGTGTAGGGAATTTGTGCCCTTTTTGGCTAGAAGCCCCAACACTGAAAGTAGTGAACCAAAAGTTTCCTTTATAAAGTTCAAATGCTTTGAGCAATCTGAAAACCATGCTTGTGCAGCACTTTTATTTTTTATTTCACATCAGCTAAAGAAATATTTTTTCTTTTTTGCAAAATAGCACTCTTAAATACAGACTGCCCCTCTTTCCTTTTTGATAAATTTTATCTTTCACACACAAGCAGTGTGATGCACCTTGGGAATACCTTGCAAACAGGAACTATGCTTCTCATGGTTTCTAATATTTAAAAGACCAGTCTGAAAAGACTGCAACTGCAACATACCTGTTCTCTGATGCCTGTTTTTTGCAGTGAAGAATGCGTGGTCATCATCTGTCTGACACTTCCAAAGGAAACGCCAGCGGCATTTACCACCAGGCTGGAACTGCTGAAGTCCCATGCTTGGCTGTGTCCCAAGCGTATTCCCATCAAACCCAAGCATTCCTTGCAAATCCAAGGTATCGATTACAGCACCGGCTGCCTCAGAACCAGCAACTGGCAGCACTGCTCATTCTGTGCTCCCACAACGATTCTGCGAGGTATTACAAAGGTCCGTCCCCTGCAGTAACTAGCAACAGAAATGTTGTGTCTCTCAGCCACTTGTTATCTCGATTTTGCTAAAACATGTCCTGAAACACATTTTTTCTCTTATTGTTTCAACTCTGACGGAGTGCTTGGAGCTTTCCCTCTAAAATGACCTTTCTTTTTCTTTTTTTTTCTAAAGAAAGCATGGTCTTCTGAACAGCTTGTAAGAGTTTTCAATTTTATAAACAGGAACTTTTATAAGTAACTACTGACTCTAAGAGAGTATTTTTTAATGACACTATAGATTTTTCCTGCCTCCACAGAGTCTATAGTAATTTTACATATTTTAAAAACTGCTATTTTTTCAGCTCATAAACCACTCTCATGCAACTACCTGCCAATCATATGCAAATGCCTATTTAAGTCACGTAGTTTGCTTTTAATGGGTTATTCACAATTGTCCATAGATTGGAGTGCGTGTTATGTGCTGGATTGAGGCCCTAACATAGGTGCGCCGTTTCAGAGGCACAAATCCTTCGTGCCACAGAGACAGGCAGGACCTTTCACCTACATTGGCCCTCCCTTCACAAATAACGAGCAACAGAGTCTGTCCCTTATCTGACGTGTGCTCTGGGTGCAGAAGACGGTCCATCCTACATACGTCATATCCATGTCCAACAGTTGAGGTTCTTTAATTTTGACCCCATCTTACAGTCACCGCCATTTTTGTGTTGCCTTTACACAGGCTGCCCGATGAGCGAAGTGTCTCTGCCCTTTTGGACTGCAACGTGTCAAAAACCCCCTCCGTCCTTGTCCTTAAACCAATCTCAGACACCAGCCGGCCTAACTAATCCTTGTCTGGACTACCTATTCCCCGTATCAACTATCTGTTAGCCTTTAGTATTCTCCTCTCGCCATATCTTATCTTCTGGCCTTCGCTATTCTCTCCCTGTGTTTTCCTACTTCGTAACCTTCCTCTTGAAGCATACAGATATGTCCTGCCATTGCAAACACCGAACTATGGGTACCAGTATTGATTAACTTTGGGGGCTGGATAACACACAACATGTAAGCAGAGAGCATTCTGGTGACACAATATCTTGTTTTCAAACTCTCCTGATTGGCTAAAAATTTGTGCGATGGGTGTATGTTTGTACAGATGCATTTCGACGATAAAAGCTTGTGAGCCACGGAGTCAAGTGGCAGTCTCCTGAGAACCTACTTGATGTACTTCTTGGACAACTGTGCTTAGCTGCAGCTAATAAACTTGGTTTTCTACGCCAACAGAGTATTCCGTGTCTCTGTGCAACAAGGCAGGTGAACCCGAAGATTTCAGGCGTGCCCTGCGCCGCCAGGCCCAAAGGCCCGGTTCTTCAATTGGCGCCCAATGTGGGGCGGCTTCAGAGGTAACGGTTGAGCCCAAGGATCGTGAGGAGCCCCGCAGGAAAATTCCAGAGAGGCGCCCCCACACCAGCGACCCCTGTATGTCGAAGAGTGGACCGATGGTCTTTTGAAGTGTGGCTTCTCCTTTCCAACGGCTACTGGTGACTGCTGCCCTGACTGCTGCCCTGCCTTGGTCCCTCTTTTGGTGATGACTGGTATTGCGAGACGTTAAACGGACCTCTGTTGGCGTGCAGAAGACATTTGTTAAGTACTGGTGGGTAGCTCCCACTCTTTTTTTTTCTTTTTTTTTGGGTTCTTAGATTCGAAAATTGCAATTGTCGAAGCCAAGGGGTGAGTACGTTTGTGCTGGTTTGATTAGCCCCTTGTTGCTTGTAGGAAGCCAGTGAAAGTAACGATGCCTGGTTTCAGTAAGTTTAAAAAATTGTGTTGTTTTTGTTGCGATATGGACTCCCGACTGGAGGACTCTTGTCCAATTCCTCCGGCTGGAACTCCTACTTATGAGCTTTACTCTAAACATGGTATAGGCCCCATCACCTTTAATGAAATATGGGTCCGCTATACGAAGAAAGATGGTGTTTTACAGTGGCCACATAATGGTAGTTTTGAACCTGATATTTTAGACAATTTAGAAGCTACTTTGTTTAAAAGAAAAGCCCGGCCGGCTATGTTTGACTCTTTTCGCCTTTGGCGCAAGGAAGCCAAACAGAAAGAAATTAAACAGGCAAAAAGAGATAGGAAAGAAAAAGATATCACTGTCATACAGGCTGCCCAACAGTTTAAAAATAATGAAATAGATCATGCGATAGAGATCTTGGATAGGCAACATCACATGGCGATTGACAAATGTTACCCAGTGCTGCCAACTTCTTCCCCAAATCGCGATGCTGATCCTGAGAAGGATCCTTTAATGTCTCACTTATTACGATCGCCCCCGCCCTATGTACAAGGCGCTAATGCACCCCCTCTTTTGTTACCCGTCCAACAACCTGTTATTCTCCCACCAGCTCCAGCTCCTGCACCTCCAACACAGCCCTTTTTGGCACTGCCACTCCCGCCATTTCCTTTGCCTTCAGCTCCCTTGTTTCCAGCTCCTCTGCCTCCGACTTCTTTGCCTCAGTCTCCTTTGCCTTCGACCTCCGCTCTACCTGTTGCCTCTTCTCCTGCTCCGTCTCATACACTATCTCCTGTTTTTCTGCCAACTTCCCCTTCTATCCGTCAGCGGATGGTTGAGACTGTTTCTGGTCTTTTTCTCCTCTCTTTGGGTCAGTAAGTCTGACTCCTGTTCTTCTCCGTAGGCAGACCCGTAGTTTACTTCCTGCTTCCCAAGAACGAGATACGTTCATGGGTCTTGCTCGCAGGTGGATCCTGAGTGATCTCGAATATACTGTTCGAGATATCATGGATACTTTTGAACAGTGGGATGCCCCTGTACAAAGATTCGTTTTCAATGCCATGTGTGAAATCCTAGGTCAGGAATGGGAGGCCACGGGATTGGGTTTAGCTCCCAAGGGTTTGCTGGATATTAGGACTGATTTTGATAAAGGAATTATTGTGGGTCCTGAGGTTGAGAATGCTATACGGACACTTATTACTTTTAGATCAATGTTCTTTTCCCGGTCTTTGTCTGAACCTGATCCTTCTGTTAGGCGCAAACTGAAACACTACCCTATGCGAGAGGTTCCCCCAGTATGGAGAGAAGAGGTTGCAGCCCAGGGTAATAATCCGCTTATACCGGCTCACTTCCAACGTATATGGGTACATGTACCTTGGAAGAGATCTGAGGTGCTGGCCCTTAAACAGTCTTTACCTGACCCCCGTAAAAACCCTGCTGGTTACTACAAGGAATTATCTCAGACTGTTGACGCTTGTATTATGAATTTGGCTGACATAGATATGTTAATGGGAAATGTTGTCCCACAACCATTGTGGGCTAGGATTCGGAAAGAGGACCACGCCCAAGAATTAGGAGGTGATTGGAATGCTATACTGGCTGCTGATGGGCTCCAAGTGGGTGGTGCTAAACCCGATAATTTAATTGCAGAACTTCCTGGTAGAATAATTACCTTAATGAAAACTATGATGCCCGCTCTGCGAGTTAATTGGGATAAGTTAGCTGCCTGTAAGCAGAAGAAGGATGAGAGTGTCTCTGACTTCTTCACTCGTTTTGAAGAAACGTTTCTTGATCACAGTGGTCAGGATATGAGCACAGAGGGGGGACAGCGATTGTTCGTAGATAAATTTGTATTTAATTTGCTTCCCGAGCTCTCTAATAAATTAAAGGATTCCGAAAGTTCATGGGCTGTTTCTTCTTCAGCCCAGATATTGGCTACTGCCCAATATTACGAAAATAGGGATAAGGAGGAGAAGGACAAATTGGATAAAAAGACTAAAGATTTAAAGACGAAGGCTCTTTTACAACAGGCTTATCCTCCTCGTCCTGCTCAGCGCCAGTTTCAGCCAACTCCCCAGTTTCAGAAGGTGTTTCAGAAACCTGAGCCTTTTGTTCCACGGCCTCCACTGGATCCTAATCAATGTGCCTATTGTAAGGAAGAAGGTCACTTCAAGAATAATTGCCCGATATTATTGCAGCGTGCTGGTGGTACGCCTGGGCCGCGAGGCCGAGGTGGCTTCCAGTCAACACCTAGGGGGAGGGGCGAAGTACCATGTCCCAGGATCAACGTTCCTTTCCGCCGCAAAATTCCATGAATTATTTTGATCAGCAAAATACTCAGTCTGCCCATTATTATAATGACGATTATTATATGGAAGATGAGAATCAGGGTTTCTCTAGCTAGGACAGCCGTGGACAAAGTGAGGGAGTCATTTCAGTTCCAGTGGACCAAAATGGGCCTTATGTTGATGTCGTTGCGCTTGGTGTGTCAGAACCATTTCTCTTGGATACTGGTGCAACGAAGAGTTCTATCATCCACTCTAAACTCCCTGGGGCACCTTTGTCTGGCTTAACAAATGTTTCTGTAGGATTTTCTGGCGCCCCAGTTCGTAACCCAGTTTCTTGTCCTTTACCTATCTCCATTGGCCCTTATGATTTGGAGGCTCCTCTTATTTTGACAACTGGTTGTGGTGAGAATTTGTTGGGGTTGGACTTGTTAAAGAGACTGTATGCGACACTGCATTGTTCTCCTTCTGGTGTACATCTTACTTTAGGCAAGAGATTAATTTCCCCGACATATTTGTCTAGAGACCAACTCCCTTCTGAATTACGTTCCCTGCCTACTACTCTTTGGGCTACAGGCCCCAATGATGTTGGTCTCTTGCAGATTCCACCCTATGTTGTCACCCTCAAGTCCAATGTTAGGTTACCTCGCATTCCTCAGTATAGAATTTCGAGTGATGATGAGAGAGCGCTGATGGCTATCATTTATGATTTGGTTGAGAAAGGTGTGGTTGAAGAGACTAGAGGAAATGTGTGCAATAGTCCTGTTCTGCCTGTCCTTAAACGTACTGACTCTTCCCAGCCACCGGTTTATTGTTTTGTAATCGATCTCCGGGAGGTCAACAAGATCGTTGTACCCCAGTTTCCTGTCGTGCCAGATATCACTGCTTTATTGACAATGATACCTGCCTCAGCTGCCTGGTTTTCGGTCATTGACCTTAAGAATGCTTTCTTTAGCATTCCCATTGCTGAGGAAAGTAGGGATATTTTTGGCTTCTCTTTGGGAGGCCGAAGCTACCGGTTCAAGCGCGCACCTCAAGGCTATTGTGAAAGTCCCTCCATTTATAGTCAGGCTTTGAAAACTCAGCTCGATGCTTTCACTTTGCCTCCAGGTGCCACCCTTATTCAGTACGTAGATGATCTGCTAGTTGCTGCTGATTCTGAGGAAATTTGTAAACGAGTTACTGTTTCACTGTTGCATCACTTGTCTGACCTTCATCATAAGGTTTCACCCTCTAAATTACAATATTGTCGCCAAGAGGTTACCTACTTAGGTCATCTCTTGTCGAAGGAGGGACGGCGGTTGACCCCAGAGAGAATCCAAGCAATTGCACAAATGTCTGTACCATGCACACAGAGAGAGGTGCGTGCCTTTTAGGAATTACCTCTTACTGCAGACAATGGATTCCGAATTTTTCTTTGTTAGCGAAACCTTTGTTAGCACTTACCCTTAAAGATACCCCCCAACCTCTCCCTTGGACAGAGGAATGCCAGAAAAGTTTTACTGATTTGCGTACTTCCTTGTGTTCTGCTCCTGTGTTGGGTACTCCGGATTACAGCAAACCTTTCACACTTTATGTGCACGAGAGAGAAGGTTGCGCGTTGTCAGTTTTGACACAACAAGTTGGTGACAAACAACGCCCGTGTGCTTATTTTTCGGCTACGTTAGACCCTGTAGCTAAAGCATTACCTAGTTATCTGAAAGCTACAGCAGCAGCAGCAGTTTCTATTCGCCAATCTGCTGGATTGGTGCTAGACAATACGCTTATTGTCATGGTGCCACATGCAGTGGATACACTTTTAAACAGGACAAAAACCCAGCATCTTACGAGCGCCCGTTTATCGGGGTATGAGCTGACGCTCTTGGCTAGTCACGTGCACATCAAGCGATGTAATACCCTAAATCCAGCTACATTGTTACCAATCCCAGTAGAGAAAGACATTCAAGAGCAACATGATTGTTTTCTCTGTACAGAGGAGGAGACAAAAGGTAGGATTGATTTAAAAGATACGCCGCTCCTGGACCCGGATGGGATCCTATGGGTGGATGGTTCGTGTTTTAAGCTCCCCAATGGTGAAACGACTGCAGCCTATGCTGTTACCACTTTGCATACGATTGTGGAGACAGCACGCAGTAGGCAGAATTCAGCCCAAGCAGCTGAATTGATAGCTCTGACTAGAGCTTGTGTATTGGCTGAAGGGAAGAGAGTGAATGTGTTCACCGACAGCCAATATGCATTTGGGGTGGCCCACAGTTTTGGCCGCCTTTGGAGGGAAAGAGGATTCTTTACCTCACATGGTACTAAAATACAGCATGGTCAGTTAGTGAATGACCTTTTGGAATCACTTGCTTTACCCACTCAAATAGCAATTGTGAAGTGTAGTGCGCATAAAAGGATCACTGATGATGTGGGTGAAGGAAACGCTTTTGCGGATCAGATAGCGAAAGAGACAGCGAGAGATGTGACGAGTCATATGTATGTTGCTGGACCTGCTAGATGGGTCAGTCAAGGAGGAATGTGTGAGGACACAATAGAAAGTGTGAAAATGATTCAGGAAGAGGCTACAGAGAAAGAATTGAGTAAGTGGAGAGATAGTACAGGAATGTTGGATGCGACAGGATGTTGGATAGAATTGTCAGAACACCAACGTTGGCTGTTACCAGACGCCTATGTACTTCCAGTAGTGACTATGGCGCATGGTCCAGCCCACATCAGTGCGAAAGGAATATGCAAGCTTTTGGCTCCGGTATGGCAGAATGCAGGGATTCCTAAATGTGCAGACAATCTTGTTAAACATTGCATTGTTTGTTTGATGCACAACCCAGGAAGAGGGACACCAACCCCAGCAGGCCATTTTGCTCCCCCAACGTATCCTTTTGAGGTAGTGCAGATAGACTACATTCATATGGAGAGATGCAGAAACCTAAAGTATGTCCTTGTGGTGGTATGTGCCTTTTCTAGATGGATAGAGGCCTACCCCCTAAAGGATAATACTGCCTTGTCTACAGCTAAGGTCCTTCTGAAAGAATACTTCCCGAGGTTTGGTTTACCTCGAATTGTCTGGAGTGACAATGGAAGTGAATTCGTGGGTCAAATCATGCAGAAAGTATGTGCAGGTCTTGGGATTAAGCAAAAATTCCACGCGGCAAACCACCCTCAGTCAGCGGGTTTGGTAGAGTGCTATAATGGCACTCTCAAGCTTAAACTTGCAAAGATACAAGCCAGCACAGGTCTTGCCTGGCCCGACGCCTTACCTCTAGCCCTCTTGTCAACTCGAACAACTGTTCATTCTCGTGTGGGACTTAGCCCATATGAGATTGTGTTCGGACGCCCGGCTAATGTCTGGGGTGTCCCTAGACCCAAGAAGTACTCTGACATAGAATACCCAATGTTAATTGACTATTTGCATGACCTCACCACTAAATTGCGTGTTCTCCATCAGCAGGTACAAGACACCTTGCCACAGGCTTCCTCGGATCCTGGGCACACCCTCCAACCTGGCGACTGGGTGTGCCTTAAGAATTTTCAGAGGAAGAGGAATTTGGAGCCTCGCTGGCGGGAGCCAAGACAGGTCCTGCTGACGACACGTACAGCCGTAAAAGTCGTTGGGAAAAGGAACTGGATCCATGGTGTGCACTGCAAAAGGGTACCCTTGCCTTTGCCTTTTGATCAGTGGGTCCGCGAAGGTATAGGTGATTGTGAAGGAGAGAGAGTTCCCCAGTTTGTACCTTTTGGCGATGCACACCTAGAATGGACTCGGACTGAGAAAGAGGACGATGATGTTTTGCAAGAAGCTGTACCATCGCATCTCAGAATAGATACAACTGATCCAGAGACACTTTTTCAAGACCAGACTGTGCCAAACAAGGATAGATACAATCTGAGGCCTAGAGTGGCCAAAGACATTTGAAATGTATTTTTATTTTTACTCCCCTTCGTTCCTAAACTGCATTTTTTTATTTCTTAGATTGCATTTTTGAATTTTTGAATTGTATATATTTTCTTCCTTATGTGATACTGGACTCATCCCATTTTAAGTTGCAGGGTCGTGGTAGGAGACTTAGTTTGTGACCTGAGTAGTGGCACTAGGTCTGCAGGACTTGCAGTGTCATAGGACGGCCAATAACCACAACTGAGTGAGATAGGAAGATTGCCACGAGCAACACTTTAGGGGATGACTTCCGGTGAATCAGAAATTGATAAAAGAACCAAAATGAAGGAAAAATATTGTAAATCACTATTTAATAGATGTGGCGTAGTATTATGTGTGTTAACTTTGTTATGTGTTTTATTAGCTTGTGTGGGTTGGGTTATTCACACTTTGCAGCCAGCATCTGTACCTATATCTACCTCTCAGCCCATACCTTTTCGCACTACTATTTCCCCACACCAATTCTATACGCTACCAGGGCATGAACAAATTAGGAGAATGGAATATCTCAACAATTCATTCATCCAGCTATTACACCAGCATCAATTAGTAATTAATACCACCGATTGTTGGGTTTGTGGACTTTTACCCCATAATACAGATAAAGGAATGCCATATTTAGTTCTACCCTTCTCCCTAAAAGGATCTGCTTGGGCTTACACCTCTATGTTTGCCAATGCCTATGAGAACCAACATCAACATCCTGTTGGTCCGTATAGGGATGGAATTGACGTTAGTCATAATTCACTAATAAAGGGAATAGTGGCTATGTCAAAACATTATAAAACATTTAGTGAATTCCCCACCGACGAGCGACAAGCATACATTGACTGGAATGTGACACATTATGTCACTAGCCTTACAGACAGAGCCAAAAGGAAAGGATCCCCACCTATATATACTGTACCCCACCAAGGTCACCTATGTCTCCAAGCCAATGGTCAAAATCCTAAGGCTCAATTGGGAAAGAGCATTTGTAATATTACATATATCTATACATCCCGAACGTCTCCACCATTGGTAGCATCTCAAGGAACATATTTCGTCTGCCATGACAGAGCCTATACATGGTTACTAGCCGATTTCTCAGGGACTTGTTATATGGCTTTTCTCCTCCCTCCAACATATACAGCTCCTTCAGGACATCACAAGACAAGGTACGGCAGAGGGGTTATTGCTTTGGAGGACACAGCAGGACAGGAAGGAGGTGACTTCCTTAAAGGATTCCTCCCATTTTGGGGCCCTATGGCCAATAGTAGAAATATCAGACATCTCATTCGGGTAGTTGAGGCAACAATAAATGAAACTGTCGGAGCACTGAGTAATATCACTGCTGAGCTTCAGGCGGATCGCCTTATGACATTACAGAACAGAATGGTGTTAGACATCATTCTCGCAGATCGTGGTGGAGTCTGTACATTGATTGGATCGAGTTGTTGCATTTATATACCTGATAACGCCCCTACAGTATACCAGGCCATCTCTAAATTGCACCACATTGCTGAGTCCATCCACCAGGACGAAGGAAATTGGTCTCTGATGGGATGGTTTTGGGAACTACTGTCCACATGGGGATGGAAGGTATTGACCTTTGTTGGAGTAGTTTTGGCCATCATCTTCTCGTGTTGCCTTTGTTTACAATGTGGCCCCGCAATATGTGGTCTTTGTGCTATTATGTGTGTCCCAAGACCCATGCCACAGAAAACGGAGAATATGAAGATGAAGATGATGTTGCAGCAACAGCTTGACGACTTCATGACCATCGACATTGATTCAGATTAGCGTGAGTCTTTGTGTATTGCCTGCGTAATGGCAAAAGGAGGGTCTGAGGTTCTTTAATTTTGACCCCATCTTACAGTCACCGCCATTTTTGTGTTGCCTTTACACAGGCTGCCCGATGAGCGAAGTGTCTCTGCCCTTTTGGACTGCAACGTGTCAAAAACCCCCTCCGTCCTTGTCCTTAAACCAATCTCAGACACCAGCCGGCCTAACTAATCCTTGTCTGGACTACCTATTCCCCGTATCAACTATCTGTTAGCCTTTAGTATTCTCCTCTCGCCATATCTTATCTTCTGGCCTTCGCTATTCTCTCCCTGTGTTTTCCTACTTCGTAACCTTCCTCTTGAAGCATACAGATATGTCCTGCCATTGCAAACACCGAACTATGGGTACCAGTATTGATTAACTTTGGGGGCTGGATAACACACAACATGTAAGCAGAGAGCATTCTGGTGACACAATATCCTGTTTTCAAACTCTCCTGATTGGCTAAAAATTTGTGCGATGGGTGTATGTTTGTACAGATGTATTTCGACGATAAAAGCTTGTGAGCCACGGAGTCAAGTGGCAGTCTCCTGAGAACCTACTTGATGTACTTCTTGGACAACTGTGCTTAGCTGCAGCTAATAAACTTGGTTTTCTACGCCAACAGAGTATTCCGTGTCTCTGTGCAACAAGGCAGGTGAACCCGAAGATTTCAGGCGTGCCCTGCGCCGCCAGGCCCAAAGGCCCGGTTCTTCACAGTGACTAACCTACGTCACAACGAGTTCTTAGAAACAGACCCTTAAGCTCTTGGGATTTTCCCTAGCACAGGATTATTGATTTCTCCAAGAACTCATTAAATATGCATGAACCACTATTTCCTAAGGGTTCATTCCTGACGTCTTCCTCTGACCGACTGTACGTCAATACTAACATTCCAAGGCACCTATCAGGTATAAATATACCTCCCTTTGCCCAAGCAAACTAGAGGGGACCGAGACTTTCCATGCCGACACTCTGACCTGAGACGCTGCAACCTGCATCATGTCACAGCTCCAGCTGGCAGAGGTCCATCCACCCATCCTGGGGTGTCCAGCTCAACACCAGGATGAAGTCCCACTAAGGTAATGGGGTTAGACTAAATCCTAGGGGGATTCTTGGCTCTCTAAGACCTACACACATGCTAGGTACACTTAGGTACATCTAGTTAGGCATCATAGGGGTATAGGCTTTATCTTAATGCATTCTGCACTTCATGTATGTGTTCATTACTATTGCACAATGGTAAAACTGTACCATGCATTTTTATTTAACTGCACTGCTGGCCATATTTCTCTGCTACTGTCCAACAGTTGTCGCAGCACATATAACCAGTACTAGAACAACAACTGTGCAATAAATTTTATTGTAAACACACCGACTGTTTCTTCTATGTACTTCTCTGAGATGAGTGACTGAATGAAAAGTAGTATATTGTTTCCACGATCCTGAGGGACCAGGGTTTTATGTTATGCGGTTGCCAGAAGCTATTCCCTTCTTGTCTTCAAGAAGTTTCTAGTGGCCTCTGAGCTAGCTGGCACAGGTAATTAAGTTTAATATAATCGATAGGGACATACCGACCTTAGTCCTATGTCAAACCTATAGGTTATATTATTCCAATGCGCAGAGCCTATTAGGGAAATAGGAACTACACTACAGTATATGTATTAAAAATGAAAGTTTAGGCCTGCAAGAGGGCTAACTTGCCAGGACGGCATGACAGTTTACAAGTGCACATACCGGCTCTGTGGCAACGTCAATTGTGGAAAAGCCAATGTTACCATATTTTAGGGAAAGAGCACATGCACTTTAGCACTGGCCACCAGTGGCAAAATGCCCAGAATCCTAAAGCCAGCAAAAATGAAGTCAGCAAAACAGGTGGTCAGAGGGCAACAAGTCAGGGGAAACCACACCAAGAATGTCAGGATTAACAGAATCATTACCATTATGACACAATAGCGATCTGATGTAGACAGGGTGACAATCCAGTCAGTGGATATTGTATGACAAGAGTTCAATGCCTCACATTCTCTATGGCCAGCAATAGATAATCCATGGTACTGTTGAAAGACCTTCTGTCTTAATTCATGGGTTAGAATACATGCTTGCTCTTTAACATAGAGCTCATGCGGTGGGATTAAAGTCTCTTTAATTTCATCTTTAGGTACTTGAGCATAACATGCTGGAACCTTTCCAAAAGGATTGAACTATTCCTAGTATTTATTGGTGTTGAGTTAAACTTTTGTTGTAAATAAGTGCAATATCTCAATACTTTCATGACAAGGTTCCCTTAGCTCCCCATCGAGAAGAGAGTAACCTTCAAACTACTCACCCACGCCTACAAATCCCTCCACAACATCGGACCCAAATACCTCAACGAAAGAGTCTCCTTCCATGTACCCAAAAGGAACCTCCGATCTGCCGACCTCGCCCTGGCAGAGTCCCCACGCATCCGCAGAACCAGAGCAGGCGGAAGAGCCTTCTCCTACGTCGCAGCTAAGACCTGGAACCAGCTCCCAGTCAACATCAGACGCTCCCCCACTCTGCACACCTTCAGAAAGAGCCTCAAGACCTGACTCTTCGACTGATCCGGAGCTACAACCCCCCCCCCCTCCCAGCGCCTTGAAACCCTCACGGGTGAGTAGCAAGCTTTATAAACCCCTGATTGATTGATTGATTGATTGAAGGTATCAACCAGAATGTTTTTGGAACCCGGTATGTAACTGATGACAAAGTCATATTGATTAAAGCAATATGCCCAATGGCCGAGCAACTGGTTTCAAGCTGCATGTTTCTAAGAAATTGCAAGTTCCGATGATCGTTGCAAATCTCAAGAGGTTTCAGAGCCTCCATCAAATATTGACCCCAACCAGTGCAGCAAACCTCACCTGAAAGAGTTCTCTTTCAAGAACTGAATACTTTCTTTCACATTTGGTAAGAATATGCCACAAATAGAATATTGGATGCTTAGCCCATCATCTTCATTGAGTTGCAGAAGAATGGCTCCTACTGCTCTGTCAGAGGCATCATTCTCCACACATAAACTATTTGTAAAATCTGTATGCTGTAAAATTGGGGCCTGAGTAAAAACCTGATTTTAAATTATTGAAGGCATGTTCAGCTCTCGAGTCCCAGCAAGACTCTTGTTCTAACACCGACTTCCTAATTATGCCAGTAATGTCACTGATTACATGGGCAAACTTTTCTGCAAATTGCCAATAGAAACGGGGTTGACCTAAACAGTAATGTGTTTCTATTGCTTTAGTTGGAGTAGGTCAATCTATAATTGCTGCAACCCTTAGGGGATCCATGGAAATTCTATGCACTCTCAGTCTGAAGCCCAACTACTCCACCTTGGTCTCGTCAGATTCACACTTCTCTGGTTTACAGTGTAGATTGTTTTCCCTTAAATTGGAACGACTTGAACAACATGTTGATGGTGGATCTTGCTGTCCTTATAGAAGTTATCAATGTCATTTAAGTAGACTACCACAAACTGGTTAACCGTGTCAGAGAATATGTGAGCCATACACCTCAGAAAGATGGCAGGTGGATTGCACAGACCAGAGGGCATTACACTGTGATCAAAATGGCCCAGAATGGTTGAGAAGGCTATCATTCACTCATCTCCAGCCATAATTTGCAATAGGTGGAAAGCCCCGCGGAGGTCGAATTTAGTAAAACTATTGGCTCAGGAGGAGATAACAATTCTTGATGGTGACCTTGTGCAGCCCTCGGTAATGAATTTTAACTCATTTGACAAAAGACACTGATGCCACAGCTGGCGATGTGAAATGGACAATAAGACAATTTTGGAGGTGTTCTTTGAGATATTGTCTCAAACTTTTTTTTCTTATAAAGAGTAAATTCTGTCAAAGGGAACTATAACCCTAGGATTGAGGGGAAAAGCGTAGTCATATTCCCTTTATGTCTACAGAGATAATTCCTTGACTTCTGGAAAATATCACAAACTAATTGATATTGGACCAGTATAGATTGGAGGGCATTACCATGTTCTAATTCTGTGATTTTATTCATATAGACGTCCTTAGGAGAGCAGTAATTGTCTGGGGAATAACAGTGATCATGAAAGAATTGAGAGGAAAAGGAGATTACCCATTTGAAACAGGGACTGTGCTGAGCTACTCAAGGAACTCCCAGAATCAACGCATAGATGTGTGAAGAGATGATGTCAAAGAATACCATCACGGTAGTGTTGGACTTGGCCCTTTTTGCAGGGTCATCCCTGAACTTTTTGCCTTCCTCCTATATTTTCTCTGACCTGTTTTTGTTGGTTTTATGACTCTGGGCACTTTACCACTGCTGATCAGTGCTAAAGTGCATATGCTCTCCCCATGATAAATTGTGTTATGGATTAGTGACTCCATGATTGGATGATTGGTTTACTTGTCAGTCCCTAGTACAGTGCACTGCGTGTGCCCAGGGCTTGTAAATCCAATGCTGCTGGTGGGCTTGCAGCACTGGTTGTGCCACCCACAGAAGCAGCCTGTAAAGTGTGTCTCAGGCCTGCCATCGCAGAGCCTGTGTGCAGCCTAGGGCTGCCATGTCGACTTGGCAAGTGCACCCACTTGCCAGTCCCTAAACCTTCCCTTATCTTCATATCAGACACCCCTAAGGTAGGCCCAAGGGCAGGGTGCATTGTAAGTATAAGGTAGGACATGCCCTGGTGTGTGTGGCCTGTCCTAATAGTGAATTACAGCCATTTTCGTTTTTCACTATTGCAAGGCTACCTGTTCTCCATAGGCCAGAATGGGCAGTTTGATTATTACACCTTATAATCCTAACTGACCCAGGGAACATGGTAGAAAAACGAATTTAGTATGCCTGAACTCAGGATGATAAAATACATCTTTTAGTGAAGTTGGTTTTAACATTCTTTGTTTGAAAATACCACTTTTAGAAAGTAGGTATTTTCTTGCCTAAACCATCCAGCTGCCTCTGCTCAGGTTGTGTATTGTGTGTCTGGGTTTGTGAGTGACAGGGGCTGGGGGATTCCAGGAGGCAGGGTGAGTCAGCACTAGGCTGAATAGGTCTGCCTGAAGGAGGATGGGTGGGAGGAGTTGCACCTGGGTCTGAATAGGGCTGTGCCTGCCTTCCACAATGCTGGCTCCACCTCCTGCCGGGCGTCTGATGGCTCTGCCCCTCACTCTCAAAGGAAAGAAGGAGTCAGAAAAACAAAGTGCTCCAGGACTGACCAGAACTGGTTTGGACTAGGCAAAGGCCTCTCTGCCTTCAGAGAACAAAGGGAAAAGGTGTATAAAAAGGGGACCCAGACCCCTAGGAAATTAGATCACTTCTGGGAAATCAAGAAACCTGTTGCCAAGGAGAAGAACCGGAGAAGCTGAAGGAGGAGTACTGCCCCTGTGCTGTTTTGCTGATTGGGGTTGGCCTGCAGTGGTTGCTTTCTGCCAAGGACAGGAGAAAAGACTTTGCTGTGCTTTGTCATCTTGAAGAAGAGAATCTCCAAGGGCTTGAACTAGAGCTTGCCTCCTGCCTGAAGTCTCAGGGATACAAGACTTCACCAACCAGCTCCCCCCTGCATTCCCTTGCTGGGAATTGAAGTGCCTGCTGTTGTGCTGGGCCTTCTGAGAGACTGCGTGTCGCTGGGAGCTGGAAGCGCGACGCAACAACGAGAAGCGTGTCGCCGCCGCAGCCGCGGTCATCGCATCGCCGAAGAAGCGAGACGCCGCTGCCGCTGTCATCATCGCATCGCCGAAGCGCGGCGCATCACCGGAGAAGCGAGACGCTGCCACAGAGGTCATCGTCGCATCGCCGGAGAAGCGCGTCGCAGGGCCTGTCGCGGCTCCAAAGATCATCGAGTCGCCGCACGGCCGTCGGGCGTGCACGCATCACACCAACGTTGTCGCATCGCAACCAAGACGCCATTTTGTCGCATCGTACCGGAGAAGAGTATCGCATCGAGGTGCCATCTTGTCGCATCGCACCGGAAAGCAGTAAGAAACCGACGCATCACCTCCCCACACAGTAAGGAAGCGAGCATCAACTCCCCTGCGCAGCAGTAAGGAACCGACGCATCCACTCCCCTGAGTGTAAGGAACCGACGCATCACCTTCCCTGCGACCCTTTTGTTTTCTTTGCGTTACGCATTCAAGGTACATTGAGAGTAAAGTGTCGCATTTACAACTTGAGAGAACTGAACTATTTTATAACCTTTTAAAGCCTATTTTTGAGTACAGTATTGTGGATTTTTGCTATTGGGTCTTGTGATAAGTCTATATAAAGATTACTTATTTTTACATAAACAACCTGTGTGGTGTCCATCTGTAGTGTTTTCACTGTATTACTGTATGTGGTCACAAATGCTTTACACACTGCCTCTGAGATAAGCCTGTCTGCTCGTGCCAAGCTACCAGGGGGTGAGCAGGGGTTATTTTAGGAGTGTTTCCCCCTTATCCTGACTAGAAGCAAGGGTCCCTATTTGGACAAAGGTGCAAACCATTGCCAACTAGAGACCCCCAGTTCTAACATTGGTGGTCAGCGGTGAGGATTTGGACTTGCATTTGTGATTCATATACAGTGATTGGTGTACACTACTAGTGAGTGCAGACCAATACGCGACCACATACCTTTTTGATAGGACTTTTTTTTCCTTGGAACCTTTATTTTTGTTGAGAACTGCCAATTTTCACCATGAGCAAAAAAGGATCCATTGCACCTGCAGATATTGAATTTGAAGAAGATAGGGTTGATACCTACACTGTGCCAGAACTCAAAGCTGTTTGCAAAAAGTTTAAAATCTCTATGAGAGGCCTCACCAGGAAGGAGGAGTTTCACAAGGCACTGAGAGCCTGGTTGGAAGCACGGAATGCCAGTGGGCAGTCCGAGGAGCCTGTGGAGGAGGCAGAGAATTTAGATGGGCAGCTTGAGGGGCCATTGGGCTTACCTGGGAGGGGAGTGCCTTCCAGGGAGGGCAGCAGTGTTTCTCAAAGGGCCTGTCTCCAGAGGAGCTGGAGGACAGGGACAAAAGCAGGATGCATGAAATGGAAATGGCCAAACTAAAACAGGGAAGCCATGATAGCCTTGAGCATAAGAAATTGGAGTTGGAAAGTAAGAGGTTGGCCATGGAAGAAAGGAAGATGCTTTTAGAGCATGAGAGAATGATGAGGGTGTTGGAGTTCAAAGCCAGGGGCTTAGGGATTCCTCCCTCTGGTGGCAGCAAAATTGTATTACCTAGTGCTGAGGGAGTAGTACACACACCCAGAGATGTGGTGCCTGACTTGGAGGGGGTTAATATACACCAGGAGGTTCAAGGGTATGAGGTAGCTCCAGTGGTGCGCAGCGTCCCTGAGGTGGATTGGGGAACTGGCACAGGGGTTCATAGTCCTAGTGGTGGGAGGGACACTCTACTGACTCTAGATGAGAGGTGCAGGGAGAGGGGTTCCCCCATGTTTGAATTCCTGGGGTGTGAGTGTGAAGACCGCCCAGAAGAGTGTGGGTTGAGTGACAGAGACAGTCAGATACTGTCTTGCCAATCTCAGCAGAGTGGTGTGGGGTACATGTGTGAGGCACTGGATGGTGAGGTGAAGGATAACTTGGTTAACACCTGTGAGGGGTTGTGTGATCCAATTGTGGGAGAGCATATTGTAAGTCCCTGTTTTCCAGAGCTATGCCAACACCTGTTGGAGAGTGAGTTCTCTGACCCCAGGGAGCTCACGAGGGAGGAAGACCTTTTGGTGGTTTCCAGAGGGTCTGAAAAGGCATTGGGGAGTGACCCTAAGGGGAGTGGCTCAGGTATCTTCCAGCCCAGAGTGGTGGAAGTGGTTCAGAGTAGCCCAGCTAGGTCCCGGTGTAGTGGGAGGGGTGTAGGGACTCACGTCCTGTCTCAGTGGAGAAGGAGTGAGTGTGGGGCTGCGTGTCCCAAGGTGCCCGAAACCCAGTCTCAGAGCCTGGATGGTTCTTTAAGGGAACACCAGGTAGGGAGCCTAGGCTGTCCTGATGGGCCGCCTGTTGAGGAGGATCTCCTAGTGTCTAGAGAACCTGGAGCGTCTGTAAATGGAGCTCCAGTGTTTCTGGTATCTGGCAGTGCCGCTCCACTTGGGAGGGTGCAGAAGTCCAGAGTGAGGGGTGAGAGGGGGAGAGAGTCCCCAGTGGAAGAACCAGTGGGTCAGGGACCAGCCAGAAGGGCTGAGTCACCAGTGAATGACCATGGTGACACCACTTCTGTCCTGGGGGATCTTCGCGCGCTGTCAGATGGACAGGGGTCGGGAGATCTGCGCCAGGCGGACTGTCACACAACACATGAGAGCTGTGTTACCCTCTGGGGGGCATGCGTGCTCCCCAGGAAGTCCTGGTGCGCCAGGCAGATTATTACACAACTCTAGAGGAGTGTGTTTCCCTTGGGGGGGTTGGTGTACCCTCCCGGAAGTCCTGGGTTGCCAGGCACAGGTCCAGCCTAAGGGTACAGACCCTGGGTTGGAGGACCAGGTTCAGGGTGTCCCCCTGACCTGGAGGAAGGGGCAGCTGCTAACAGTGCCCCTACCAGTTTGTCTTCTGGGGGCACCGCTCCAGGTGGGAGGGTGCAGGACCCCAGTAAGGGGGCGGGGAGAGGACAGCCTCACCCCTGGCCTCTGCCCAGTCTAAGGGTACAGACCCTATGCTGGGATCCCAGTTGCAGGATAGAACCCCTGAACTGGTGGGCGGACTGTGCAGGACCCCTGCCACAGGTGCCCTGACAATTCTGGAAGGGGGTACAGCTCCAGGTGGGAGGGTGCAGAGCCCCAAGGAGGAGGACCAGGTGTGGGAGAGCCCACCCCAGTCTCCTGTCCAGCCGCCGGTTACAGGCCCGGGGCTGGTGGGTCAGTGTCAGGATGTCATACCTGACCTGACGGTTGGGAGAGTGGACAAAGGGTGCCAGGCACCTGGGGCTACTGCCCCCGCTCTCTGACACCACAGAGGTTGGAGAGCCATGAAAGGCCTGGGGCCTGGCTCTCATCACTGACGGCTGTCAGTGGCCACTGTGGCTTGCTGTCCTGGTGGACAGAGTTGCCCCTGGGAGGGGGACAGAAGTCACACCCCGGGGGTGGACTAGGCCACACATCTGTGTTGGCCATGTGGGTACTGTCTGTCGGTTGGGACACACCTGTGGGCAAGCTAAGGTTAGGTGCTGCACAGGTGGTGTCCACAGTTGAGGAGAAGGGTTCCCCATGGGTTAGCTGGGTGGGCCCTGAGAGTATGGACAGAGGGATCCAAATAGGTTCAGATTGGCGTAGAACTGGAGTATGCCCCTGCTGTTGTGGGCCAGGGTCCAGGTTCTATCGCCCAAAGCAGAGAAGCCCATCAGGGTAGTGATTGGTCTCCCCTGCGTTTTGGCTGGAAGGGGGTTGTGTTGGACTTGGCCCTTTTTGCAGGGTCATCCCTGAACTTTTTGCCTTCCTCCTATATTTTCTCTGACCTGTTTTTGTTGGTTTTATGACTCTGGGCACTTTACCACTGCTGATCAGTGCTAAAGTGCATATGCTCTCCCCATGATAAATTGTGTTATGGATTAGTGACTCCATGATTGGATGATTGGTTTACTTGTCAGTCCCTAGTACAGTGCACTGCGTGTGCCCAGGGCTTGTAAATCCAATGCTGCTGGTGGGCTTGCAGCACTGGTTGTGCCACCCACAGAAGCAGCCTGTAAAGTGTGTCTCAGGCCTGCCATCGCAGAGCCTGTGTGCAGCCTAGGGCTGCCATGTCGACTTGGCAAGTGCACCCACTTGCCAGTCCCTAAACCTTCCCTTATCTTCATATCAGACACCCCTAAGGTAGGCCCAAGGGCAGGGTGCATTGTAAGTATAAGGTAGGACATGCCCTGGTGTGTGTGGCCTGTCCTAATAGTGAATTACAGCCATTTTCGTTTTTCACTATTGCAAGGCTACCTGTTCTCCATAGGCCAGAATGGGCAGTTTGATTATTACACCTTATAATCCTAACTGACCCAGGGAACATGGTAGAAAAACGAATTTAGTATGCCTGAACTCAGGATGATAAAATACATCTTTTAGTGAAGTTGGTTTTAACATTCTTTGTTTGAAAATACCACTTTTAGAAAGTAGGTATTTTCTTGCCTAAACCATCCAGCTGCCTCTGCTCAGGTTGTGTATTGTGTGTCTGGGTTTGTGAGTGACAGGGGCTGGGGGATTCCAGGAGGCAGGGTGAGTCAGCACTAGGCTGAATAGGTCTGCCTGAAGGAGGATGGGTGGGAGGAGTTGCACCTGGGTCTGAATAGGGCTGTGCCTGCCTTCCACAATGCTGGCTCCACCTCCTGCCGGGCGTCTGATGGCTCTGCCCCTCACTCTCAAAGGAAAGAAGGAGTCAGAAAAACAAAGTGCTCCAGGACTGACCAGAACTGGTTTGGACTAGGCAAAGGCCTCTCTGCCTTCAGAGAACAAAGGGAAAAGGTGTATAAAAAGGGGACCCAGACCCCTAGGAAATTAGATCACTTCTGGGAAATCAAGAAACCTGTTGCCAAGGAGAAGAACCGGAGAAGCTGAAGGAGGAGTACTGCCCCTGTGCTGTTTTGCTGATTGGGGTTGGCCTGCAGTGGTTGCTTTCTGCCAAGGACAGGAGAAAAGACTTTGCTGTGCTTTGTCATCTTGAAGAAGAGAATCTCCAAGGGCTTGAACTAGAGCTTGCCTCCTGCCTGAAGTCTCAGGGATACAAGACTTCACCAACCAGCTCCCCCCTGCATTCCCTTGCTGGGAATTGAAGTGCCTGCTGTTGTGCTGGGCCTTCTGAGAGACTGCGTGTCGCTGGGAGCTGGAAGCGCGACGCAACAACGAGAAGCGTGTCGCCGCCGCAGCCGCGGTCATCGCATCGCCGAAGAAGCGAGACGCCGCTGCCGCTGTCATCATCGCATCGCCGAAGCGCGGCGCATCACCGGAGAAGCGAGACGCTGCCACAGAGGTCATCGTCGCATCGCCGGAGAAGCGCGTCGCAGGGCCTGTCGCGGCTCCAAAGATCATCGAGTCGCCGCACGGCCGTCGGGCGTGCACGCATCACACCAACGTTGTCGCATCGCAACCAAGACGCCATTTTGTCGCATCGTACCGGAGAAGAGTATCGCATCGAGGTGCCATCTTGTCGCATCGCACCGGAAAGCAGTAAGAAACCGACGCATCACCTCCCCACACAGTAAGGAAGCGAGCATCAACTCCCCTGCGCAGCAGTAAGGAACCGACGCATCCACTCCCTGAGTGTAAGGAACCGACGCATCACCTTCCCTGCGACCCTTTTGTTTTCTTTGCGTTACGCATTCAAGGTACATTGAGAGTAAAGTGTCGCATTTACAACTTGAGAGAACTGAACTATTTTATAACCTTTTAAAGCCTATTTTTGAGTACAGTATTGTGGATTTTTGCTATTGGGTCTTGTGATAAGTCTATATAAAGATTACTTATTTTTACATAAACAACCTGTGTGGTGTCCATCTGTAGTGTTTTCACTGTATTACTGTATGTGGTCACAAATGCTTTACACACTGCCTCTGAGATAAGCCTGTCTGCTCGTGCCAAGCTACCAGGGGGTGAGCAGGGGTTATTTTAGGAGTGTTTCCCCCTTATCCTGACTAGAAGCAAGGGTCCCTATTTGGACAAAGGTGCAAACCATTGCCAACTAGAGACCCCCAGTTCTAACAGGTAGGATCATCAAAATTCAGCATCTCAGTATTAACATCTCCTTGATTGGACTGGAAGCCAAAGGAAGGCCATAAACAATTTGGACCTGCTCAGCAAAATGCTTGCAAGCCTGTGGGATATTTCTTTCCGTCACCACTGATTTTCAATAAACAATCCTCATAATCCACAACCCAGGAGCGCTGCTGTTTCAAAAGCCTTCCCTTCATGAAGGGTACCTGGAACCGTAAGTAGAATGAACGGGAATCTCTGGAAGACCTGACAAAGGGAATGTGATATCTTTCAGTCCTTTCCCCTTCTACAAAGGATGGGCTTTGATGTTTCCAGAGATTCTTTGTGGGCATAAAGAACAGAATTCGACTAGATGTTCTGAAGATCCACATTAAGTACTTCAATCATGTTCCCTTTTAGCTTCTTAAAGAGCTCCTCAAGTTGCACTGATCTGCATTGGTTCTTCACTATTAGATGTTGAAGGTTCTTCAAGGGCTTGCTCTGGTCTTCTGTTGAAAATCCCTGTACTGCTTGCTGCAGGAAAAGTCCAAGACTTGTGTTTCTCGGACCTACATTTATGCAGACGGTGTTCAAAGAGTAGAGATAAATAAATGAATTATGGGAAAAATTGGATGAGCTTGTTCTTTATCTCATTTCTAAGACCCCTACGGAAAAAGGTTATCAGGTTCCTCTACACCCAGGTACTCTCAGCAGCCAACTGCCGGAATCTCGTAATATAAGTCAATCTTGGATTGGGACAATGGGATTCCTGGAGTTACTGCTGGGTAAAAATCATGCCTCTGAGAGAAGTGGCTAAGACTCTAGTCAGCATCATATGCTTGGATTCCAGAAGTGAGAAAAGCATTGAAAGCACAATCCAGAGTTAAGTTAAATGCCGGCCACTGCCAAGTAAGTGCAGCGTACAAGTTGCAGCAGTGGCGTAATACACCACTTTAAAATGAATTAAAAATGGTCATAACAAATATAATATAATATAATATAATACAATACAATATAATATATTATAATGAATAGGACACGTTACAACGCAAACTTTTACAACGCATGCCTTTCCAGCGCGGTTTTTACATCGCAACATCCATTACAACGCATGATTTTACAACGTATGCCATCACAACGCATTTTTAGAAACTACACTTACAACGCATTCCATTACAATGCATACCATTACAATGCATTCCATTACAACGCATAATACTTTTAGGGCAACAGTAGTAAGTGTTGGATAGTGTAGGGGTAAAAATTACTATTCCCACTCCAGTGAGTGCAACAGTAGGGTAAGTGTTAGATAGTGTAGGGGTAAAAATTGCGATTCTCCTATTACCATGACTAGAGAATCTAGATTTCATTAAGGACACGGAGGCTAACATTATGCATATTTCTTTTAATGTAACTCCAAGCAGCCATTTGAAAGCATTACATCACGAAGTGAAAGAGTTCCAGAACAGAACTTAAGAACATACAATAGTCATGAGCACAGAACAGTCTGCCTCTTTTAAATGTGGTGAAATAGTAAATAGTTAAAAAATGTATTCTTCTTTACTCTTCTTCTTTAAAACCAGTAGAAAACGAAAGACAAGGAAGGATCCAAAGGTCAGACTTCTGGTTATCATGAAACCTTTGACAGTATTTAATACCCATGGGTCTTGAGTGATTAATCTCCAATTCTGATAAAAGACTTTGAGTCTGCCTCCCACCTTTTGAGGGGAAGAAGAAAGAAGAGGGGGTAGGGTACTCACTCTGAAAGTTGTTGTTGTTGGAGACTCCACGTGATCTGAACCCTCTGTTGCGAGAACCTCTCCCTCTCTGGGGGTAGAATTGGGGAGGGTTGGAAGGTTGGTAACCTCTTCCGAAACCTCTGAATCTCGAATAGGGCCTTGGATTGAATCGGCCGGAAGAGAGGCCCCTTCTTTCGGCCCGACCAAAAAGGTTTGGGTTGAAAACACGTCTCATATTGTGTTGTGCTTTGTCCAGTGCTGTGAAGGTTGACACATATTTGCCGAGGGATTTGATCAAATCTTCGCCGAAGAGTAACCCTTTAGGGTTTTGGGAAGGTTCTTTGTCTGCCATATCGCTCAGTTTGGGGTTTATTTTTGTAAGGACTACCCTTCTTCTTTCAGCGTTGAGGCTGGCGTTAGCGTTTCCCAGAAGGATCATTGCTCTTTGGCTCCATCCCCTGATTAGTTCCGTATCTAGGGGTGTGCCATTAATATGGCTTTCTTCAGCCGAATCAATAATCCTGGACAAAGGGCCCAGAACATCGAGAAGGCGGTCTTGACAGGCCTTTGAAGAGGACGGAAGTTTGTCCTCAGTAGGTTGACTATTGAATTCGTGATCATCTTCATCTAGATCGAGGACATATTCATCAAAGATGTTATTAGTTTCATCATCCTGTATTTCATTATCAGTAAAGTCATACTGGACACTTTGATAGTTTGTGCCGCCAAGGACACCCGTATGTTTTGTGCCGCTGTGGACACCAGTATAGTTTGTGCCGCTAAGGGCACCTGAAGAGTTTGAGGTGCGAGAACCTCCATTAATAGTTGAGGTGCTGAGACCTCCTGTATTGTTTGAGGTGCTAGGACCTCCCATCGTGCTCCTGGGGGTTGGATATTCAATATTTTTGTTTTTCTTCAGTCTTTTCCCCCTATTTTCAGTGAGATCGTCAATGACTTGCAGTTCTTGGCTTCCTGTAGTGTCGTCTTCCTCAGTAGGGAGGGATCTTTTGGTCGCCATTACTTGGTTTAAGGTTTCTAACATACAGGATCTCATCTCCCTATGAATAATTTTTTTGAAAGCCTCGTTATCCATATTAGGGATGGGGGCAACTGCATCATCAGAATCAATATCAGACATTGTACTTATTTAATTAATAAAGTGGCTTAGAAACTGATTTAGTTATAAAATGGGAAGGCATTAGAGTATTAAATCTTTAGGTCGAGTTGTGGTAAGTAGATAGACCATCAAAATTTGGATAGGCTCTTTACCTCAAAGGTAAATTAATTAAATAGAACCACCAATGAAAATTTAAGGGAACAGTTTACCCCCTGGTTCTGGTGATTAGGTTTACTTCTTAATCATTAAATTTATCGACCTGTAAATATCCCCCCTTTTTTTTTTATATAAGTCAGGAGTACTCGCGTGTAAAATGAATTGCCAGCAGCTGATCGTGACAAAACAGACCAACTGACGCTCTGAGGGCTCGAGCGATCAGCTACTGCCAGTTGCTATGGAGACATAAGGCCAAGAGAGCGATCGTGTTTCGCAGTGGTCGGAAGGCCTAGCAAATGCCAGAAAAATAGCCCTTGGCAGCGGGAGGACATAACGCTCCCGTTGCTAAGGTACACTCCTCTAATGGCTTCCGTAACTCCCAGAACAGAATGGGAGCTGTAGCCAGGCATCGCGTCTCATCGTGAGGGGAGAGAGGCACCAAAAATCGGCGAGCATGTCTCTCTCCCTCAGTCTCGCAGCAGTCCCGCCGTGGATTGGGTAGGTCCCAGCGAGGTTGTGAGTTAAATCTATTCTCAGAACGGGCTAGAATCCGCAAGTTTAAAACAAGGGAGCAAAAGGCGGAATACAGTATAAAGAAAGGAGGGTTGAGCTCTGGTGTTTGTATAAGGGAAGGAGGGTTGAGTTCCGGGGTTTGTTGCTTTGGGGAGATAGAAAGGAAAGAAGGGGGTGAAAGATCTCCATAAATTGGAGATCGGGAGAGAAACTGTGGGTTAGGGCGTGGGGTCAGTCCCAGGAAAGTGCTTTAAGTGAAATTAGAGGATAATTAAAAAACAAATGAGGTTAACAGGAGTAAAGACTCAAAATAAGAACAAGTAATAAAGGTTGAACTTATCTGCTTGGAGCCGCATTTAAAAGAGGCAGACTGTTCTGTGCTCATGACTATTGTATGTTCTTAATGTTCTGTTCTGGAACTTTTTGACTTTGTGATGTAATGCTTTCAAGTGGCTGCTTGGAGTTACATTGAAAGAAATATGCATAATGGTAGCCTCCGGTCTTGTAATGAAATTACTATTCCCACTCCAGTGAGTGCAACAGTAGGGTAAGTGTTGGATAGTGTAGGGGTAAAAATTACTATTTCCCATTACTTACCTTATAATGCGTTGTAATGGCATGCGTTGTAGTGACATGCGTTGTAGTGGCATGCGTTGTAGTGACATGCGTTGTAATGGCTGCGTTGTAATAACATGCGATGTAAAGGATGTTGCGTTGTAATGATTGCGTTGTAAAGGTAGTGCGTTGTAATGACTGCGTTGTAATGGTTGTTTCCCTAATAGAATATAATATAATATGATATAATATAATATGATATAATATATCAACACTAAAATAGAAACATATCCTGAAATCTCAATACTTGCAAAATCACTATTTCTTATCCAAGCTCACAGTCTCCCCTGGCTACACCTTATTTCTACTCTTTACTCTTCACTAGTGGCATGTGCAATATAAAAGCATTACTCCTCCTCTAACATTTTTCCTACTGGCATACAGAAAATTAGTAAACTGAATGTAACAACAGAATTAAAAATCTGTATAATTGAAAGTTTACGCATTAAGCGGTAAAACGCCTGCCACTTTTGACAGCCGGTTTTTCAAATCCGAAGAATTGGGCCAGTGCTGTGCCGGACAAACAAGGAGGGCTGACTCCAGGTGGTCTACAATGATCCAAGAGATTCAGGACTTCAATAGAAGGTTTTGAGTTATTACATAAAGAGTCTCTTCCAACTTGGTTCAGCCGACTGTCTGCCTGAGCAGGGAGATCCCATCCCCACGCCCATGTAACTGTTTAGTTGCATTTCACACACCATAACCATAATTTTTACTATTATGTCTCTGTATAGTACGTATTGTAGAGAAGGGCAAAAATCAGTCCCAGCAAACTTTCAAAACCATCCTGCTCCCTTCTGCTCTACCCTCTCTCTTTCCATCTATCTATTTTCTGTCTCTCTCCTTCTCTCCTCACGCTATCTCTCTCTAATCTCTCTTTTTCCTCTCACTTTCATTCACGTTCATTTACATTTCTCTCCTCTCCCTCCCTCTTTGCTTATGCCCCTGTTAGAAATGGGTTTTCTGGTTGGCCAGGGTATGCACCTAAGCCAGGCAGAATCCACCACTCTAGTCAGGCTAAGGGTATTACACGTCTAAAATAACCCCTGCTCACCCCGTTGGTAGCTTGGCACGAGCAGTCAGGCTTATCTCAGAGGCAATGTGCAAAGCATTTGCACATAACAAACAGGAGTACAGTGAAAACACTACAAAAGGACACCACACCAGTTTTAGAAAAATATCCAATATTTATCTGTGTAAAACAAGACCCAAAACGATAAAAATCCAACACACAGTGATCAAAATACCAATAAAGCAAAAATAGACTTTATATAAAGTTTCTTGAAGTCGATAGCTCCATCAGGGGCTATAACGGCGTTGTGAGCAAACAAATCCAACAGTTCTGGCCGACTGTGGCCTTGCGGGTCAGCTACGGTGTCAGGGAGACCCATAAAACAGTACCTTTGGAGATGCAGGGTTTCGGACCTTACGGTGAGCTCCGGGGGAGCGTCATCAGCAGGCATCGGTTCCGGGAGTCGGTGCAGAAGTCGTCAGGCCCTTGAAGTCCCATGCATTGCAGGTCGATCTCCTTGAGTTTGAAGTTTGGAACGCCGGCATTAGCCGGCATCGGGGCTGCGGTGTGAAGTGGAGTGGTGCGACGTGCAGTGCCCTCAGGTCGCGGTGCAGGCAGCGGCTCGGTGACAGTCGTCCAGCGGCATCGGCGAGACCAGAGCTGAGGTGCAAAGTGGGGTGGTGCTCGTTGTGGTGCTGACAGGTCACGGTGCAAGCATCGTCATCGTCGTTGCTGAAGCGCTGTCTTCGGTAGTCCCAAGACTGCAGTGCGAGACAGGGCAATGCAGTGTGTGGGGCCCACAGGTCGCGGTGTAGGCAGCTGCGTCGGTTGCCTCCAGTCAATGGCGCTGTCTTTGGTGTGCCAAGGCTGTGGTGTTGGACGGGGTGGTGCATCGTGCAACTTACCAGCTGTGCCCCCAAACCACGGTGTAGGCAGTGGCGTTGATGTCAGCTTGGAGCGTCGTCGTCGGTGAGTCCAGGACTGCAGTGCAAAGCGGGATGGTGCTCCGTGTTCTCCACGAGTGGTGTCCACAGGTCACGGTGCAGGCAGCGGCATCGGTGATGGTGTTGCGGCATTGTCGGGGATACCAGGGCGGCGGTGTGAAGCGTGGCGGTGTGGAGTGCGGTGCCCACAGGTCACAGTGCAAGCAGCGGCTCTGTGGCCGGATCAGACGTAGTCGTTGATGAGACCAGGGTTGCGGTACGAAGTGCGGCGGTTCCCTCTGCAGTGCCTTCAGGTCACGGAGCCAGCAGCAGCATCGTTGAAGGCGTCTGGTTTCCTTTTTCCTAAGTGGCAGCTGAATCATCCAGTTCCAGAATCCGGTACCCAGAAGATGTTGAAGTCTTTGATTTCCCTGAGACTTCCAACAGGAGGCAAGCTCTACATCAAGCCCTTGGAGATACTTAGAATGCAGAAAGCACAGTCCAGTCCTTTCCCTGCCCAAGACAACTGCAGGCCAACCCAACAAAGCACAACAGCAAAGGGGCAGTACTCCTCCTGGCAGCTCTTCCAGCTCTTCTTTCTGGCAGGTTACTTAGTCCAGCAGTAATCTGAAGTTCTGGGGTCAGGGCCCCAATGTTTATACCCCATTTCCCTTCGCAGTTGGTACAAAGTTCCTCTGGCACACATAAACCAGTTCAGCCTGGCTCAGGCCAGGTTCACCACAGGAGGTGGATACAGCTTTGTGAGAGGCAGCCACAGTCCATTCAGGTGCAAGCAACAACTCCTCCCACTACTCTAAATGCAGCTAGGTCTATTCAGCCTGGCGATGAGTCGCCCAGGAAAGGCAGGACACACCTCAATACCCCTTGTGTCTGTCTAGTGTGAATGCACATCCTCTGCTCCTGTCACTCTAAACCCACACAGGGAATACACAAAAGGCAGAGGCACACAGGATGGTTGAGCAAGAAAAGACCCACTTTCTAAAAGTGGCATTTTCAAACACACAATATAAAAATCATCTTTACTAAAAGATGTATCTTTAAATTCTGAGTTCAGGAAGCCTAAGGCCCTCAGACAGGTTCAGGACCTCCTTACTTTCAGGAACAAACTTAAGACGTGGCTTTTCCAACTTTAATTCCCGTTTTTGGCAGGTTTCTCGTCTGGCTTTCTTCTGTTGTGTTTGTTTAAGTGGTTTTTTGCTTAGCGCCGGGACACTCCTGGGAGTAGCCGTGCGCTTTATAAATGCCCAATTAACATAACATAACATAACATAACATTTCTCTATCTTGTCCCAATGGAAAGTTATGCTTGTAAGATGTTACAAAGCAACTCCCATGTTAGTCTTTGGAATAGAGAGCCTTGCAATAGTGAAAAATGAAATGCACAGTATTTCACTATCAGGACATACCAGTAAATCAAATACCCCAATCATGGAAAAGCATTCCTTAAACACAATTTATATGGAGAGCATATACACTTTAGCACTGCATAGCAGTGGTAAAGTGCCCAGAGTCCTAAAACCAATGAAAATAAGGTAAAAAACAGGAGGCCAAAAAGCAAAATGTCTGGGGGTAAACCCACTGAAAAAGCCAAGTCTAACAGCCCCACGCTGTGTCAGAGGCCCCAGCAACAGCCCCGGGACTTCAAAAGCTGGCCTCGAAAGGCTCCAGCCCTCCAGGGCAGTGCCCCATAAGATAAATGGTCAGTCGAGCCCTGGCATCACGTTCTAAAGGATAAAATCTTTTTGGGTGAAGTCACAGCCCACGGGCCAACACAAATGACCCAGACACTGACACTTTCAAGCTGGCCCATCTAACAGTGCAACAGAGCCAGAAATTCCAGTCCGACACCGGCCACTTAGCTTATGGACGCATTGTGATGCATTTAGGAGTATAATTCCCTCCCTCCCCTTTAGTTCAGTTCTCACAGAGCCAATTGCTGTCCCACCTTTCCTGTTTCCTCACACTACATGCCCTCATAGTCTTCTTTTATACTATTGTGTACCTCCTTTGACTGGTTCGGCACATCTTTAGCACTAAATTCTAAAGTTTATGTAGGTTTTCAGTGATTATGTTGTTGATTAAAGATACAGCACGCTGCCCACAGTCCTACCCCTGCAGAAAGAGAAACACCAAAGCATCGAGCCTTGCAGAGACACCACAGCCACTTGGATTTCCTTCTTAATGTAAACCCCATGTCTCTAATGATTAGAGCAAGTTGACTCCTATTGGCCCTTGTCTCCATGTGAAGTTGGTGCAGGGGATCTCAGCACTTATGGTAAAGGTTCTAAAAGGCCTGCACCTTTGGTTCTGTGTCAGTTCACCTGCACCATCATATGTACCAGTTTCCAGATAATTAGCTCTAATCTACAGTTATCTTTGTCCTATACCTCCAAGGTAGATAGTTTATTTATTTATTGTATGATTACTTAAAATCACTACAAAAATTCCAATTAAAATAATTAAATAACTATCAAATTATAACACACAACATAGCACAGTATTATCTCTCCTGTCTTCAAAGTAAACTGTCTAAAAATGTTTTGAATTTATGAAATTGATGGGGCATTTACTTACCTTATCAGCTCTCTTGCTTTTCTACTTCATCGAGTTTCTTGGATGGCTCATTTATGAATTCATGAACCGTGCAGACAGTTGAGTCGATTTCCCCTTCCCCTTCATGTATGATCTGATGTTAAGAGTTCTAAAAATTGGACGCAGCCAAAGATTTCTCAATGCTTGTAGCTTCTTACAAATACATACAATATGACTTAAAGTCTCTTGAGTTGGGCGGCATATTCTACAAAGTGTCTTGGTGTTGTCACTCAGTCTTGCGTAACAATAGGCTTTCAGTGAAATCAGCCCGAATCTCAGTCTAATAAATTGCCGTTTCTGGTCTATGACCAGTGGTTGTTTTAGATAGATTGGTATTCTCGAAGGATTCGCTGCCAGTTTCTATGCAACTTCTTGCCAAGGACCTCAGTGTGTAGAACACCAGATATAATTTTTGCTTTCTTCACTAATGCCTTTGATAATTGAGTCTAAGGGAGACTTGAGCCTCATATTGTGTGTGGCTCGAGGTAGCGTAGCAAGATGCTCAAATACTGTTTCCACAGCGACTTCTCCTGCATTATTGCCTCCCACAAATAATATTTCAATGTATCAGTGGTGCCCCACTTCAATTTTACACAATGAGATAAAAATCTTGCATTCAATATTAGCTGTTATCTTGTGAGGTTAACCTCTAGGCGAATTTGTGATAGACTTGTACAGTCAGGTAGAAGGAAGAGTTGACAGTAAGAGTTGCACTGGGCTTTATCAACATACGTTTCAAGTTTGGTTTTGAAAGCTATTTCCCCAAACGCAAACGCCAATGTTAGCATGAATTTACATTAAGTAACCTTTCTCAGCTCCTTTATTTGAGGGCTGGAGATATTCTTTGATAGTCTTTGCAAAGCAAAAATTAGGGCTGGGGCAGGGATCTTTTGAGATTTCACATCGGCCACCGATCTGCCTCTTCCTCCATCCATACCACTAGATATTTAGTTGATGGAACCCTCTCCAGCTTCTCTTTATTTATGAACCATGGGCCCCTTTTGCTTAGTTTACGCCCACAAATTATGATCTTTGTTTTAGAAATATTAATTTGATGCTGTTCAGTTCACAGTAGAGAACTAAGGCATCCAAGGATCTCTGCAGTCTAACGGTCATCTGAACTAATAAAACAGTATCATCCAGATAGGGTAACACTTGCATTTTTGCTCCAGCTAATGAAGGGGAGAAGGTTCTTGTCGAGTCAAATGCCTCCTTCATATCAGCTAACTATAAATTAAACAACAGGTGTGCTTGTAGTGCTGGAGGCACTCTTGTGGTCTGACACCCTGTGATGACCTTTGACTACCATTATTTTAATTGACTTCGGTGTGTTATTTTATCCTAGCCTGAATGTACGACGTCCTGCATATGCCTTGTTTCTCTTAGGGGTTTCTTTCTTGTAACCTTACAGTCTTTCAGTGGGAGCTGTCCCGGAGTAGAACAGCCTTGCCAAGAACAGAACGTGTGGGATGTGCATTTGAAAGCATGAGAGAGAGAGGTGTGAAATGTACTTTTTGGTCTCGAAGTGCAGTGTTATGAGCAGTGGTGCACAAATGTGCACTGTGTTGTACATTGAGAGATGAAGTATGTGATGCTATAAGCAGTGGTGCACAAATGTGCATTGTGTTGTACATTGGTAGTGTTATTAAGTTCTTACTATTGGCTTTGACATGGCCTCATGTCATCCTGAATTCTGACTCTGCCTGGCTTGAGCTTTATCTGCGTGCACAGCCACGCTTGCAAGTTGTTTGGGTTAATCATGTTCAAGGATTGTTTTTGTGAGAGATTGTTTAATGTACCCTGGAAGGCGTTCGTGAGCTTCGTCAAGATAAAGGCTGGAACATGCGAGAATTTAGAGGGAACGTGGGAACTCCTTAATGCCATGGAATGCTTGCTTGGAAGCTGGCCAGTCCTAGTAAGTTTCCTTGTGCGGGGAGGACAATTCTCGAACCTTCTAGTGTGTGTTTTGAGATTATAAAGCTGAGGGTTGTTGACTTAGAAACCGGGATTTTGGAATCCGAATGGGGACGGACGCGTCTACTTCGGTACAGCGGAACCCTGGTTGCTGAGGCTCTTATCCCCGGCTGTTAATCCCCCAGTCAGGAGTGGGCTAAGATGCAGTGTTTGCACCAGGTGAAGTGTTGAGTTTTGACTAGTGCCATTGTGATGCGTGGTTCCAGTGGCTGTGGTCATTTGAGGTGTTTGAGTTTTGATTATTGCCATTGTGATGTGTGGCCAGTGACTTTGATCATTTGAGGTGTTTTCTTTGTGATTCAGTGTATATATCTTTCTGAACTCTTGCAGGACATCCCATATTATATTTGCTTGAGTCTTATCTCATATTATTTGCTGCTTGTTTATTCATTAGTATTATTCATGCATTTAACTCTTGCATTTATCAAGTGTGTTATTATTGCTTGCATATAAACATATATATATCTTTGTGTATTTGAATGTTGTGCATTTGGCATCTGGGAAAGCCTTTCTGTTAGAGAGCATTGTGTAAAATAAAACCCCAAGCCTTATTCTAAAAAGAGAGTCTTTGCATTTTGTAAAATAAAACCCTTTTCTAAAGGTGTTTGTTGTGTTTCATGTCTCCTGCTTCGCCGTGTGTTTTGAGCCACCGTGTGGGAGATTCTGTATTATCTGAAAGGCGAAGCAAGACATTTGGCGTCACTCGAAGATTCGAAAAAGTGCAATTTTAAAAGGGGAAGATGCTCTCTAAAATGCCTATGTTTTCAGTTGCAGAGTCCCAGATGCCAACTGAGTTATTTGAGAGGGAGATTGCCTCTTTTAAAGAGGGAAAAGAACTTGGTATTTCAGACAGAAATAGTGGTGTCATTTTGAATGCATTGCTTAGCATGTATCAAAAATGTGAACAATTGGAAAAAGAACGTAGTGAGTTGAAAAGAGAGTTAGCTGAGGCTCAGTTTGAAAACAACTCTTTGAAAAAAGAGTTAAACATGTACCAAGCTCCGAAGTTGTTTGTTTTGCCAGGCTGTTCAGATAGCCAGGTTGATTCATTCGTGAAAAAGTTGCCAGTTAATCTGCAGGTTTCACAGGAGGTTTTAATTAATTCTTTTCAGGACGTTCCTCAGTCAGAAATGAATTTGAACCGAGAAAATGTAAACTTGCAGGAAGATAAACAAACCAGCCTGTTAGAATTAGTGATCGTTGGTTGCAGTTATAAATCAGACATGTCAGTGAATGACAAACCTTGTTTTAGATGGAGAGACGCTATTTTGAAAAAAGAAATTCAGCAATGTGCTTTTGAATCTGCACAAAAGATTGTGCAATGTATTTTAAACATGTGGCCAATACAGAAAGGTGACAGCGAATTTTGTGTGCCAGTTCAGGGGCAGTGTGCTACTTTTAGTAATTGTGAAAAACAAGGAAAGAAGCGTATGCTTTTTGACTTGTGGACTGAAACATTTTTAAATGCTGGAGAATATTTTGCTTGCACTGTGACAGATACAGGGCAGACACTGCTGATTTTGACTTGTGTTCTGATAGATACAGGACAGACACTTTTGATTTTGAGTGGTGTTTTGACAGAAACTCAATTATCTGTGTGTTTTTGTGCTGTGACAGATGCTTTTGTGCTTTTGCACGCTGACAGACACTGGGCAGATGACAATAAGAGATAATGTGATTTTGACTTTTGAATTTTCTCAAATGCAATGCCAAGAGGCAAATGTGATCAAGTGGTATATACAGACAGAAACTGCAGTTTTGCATGAACAGTTGGTGCAGGTCCCAATAGAAAGTCCAAGGGTGGTGTTTGAGGTGCCTGAGACACAGGATTCCCCAGAGAAGTGGCAGATTTTACTGCAAAGCGCAGCTACTGTGTATGCTCATGGTCCTATACATTCACTAGACAGAACCTTTAATTCCCTTACAGATAAAAAGGCTAAAATCTTGGAGACAGAGGTGGTGACACACGATTCTGATTTGGTGTGCATGGCTCAGTGCGAGCACCTAGGAGAGAAAGACCATACAAACAGGTGGGCAGAGAATGAAGGGATGCATATTCCCCTAGACTTAC
The DNA here is from genome assembly GCA_963921515.1 of Calotriton arnoldi. NCBI lineage: Eukaryota > Metazoa > Chordata > Amphibia > Caudata > Salamandridae > Calotriton > Calotriton arnoldi. The sequence goes on from CAWUFW010006892.1 coordinate 439,573, forward strand.
TTAGAACTGTGATTCCTATGTGTCAGTATGCACAGAGCAGACCAGTCTCACAGAAGGCGAGGGGCCAGTTGAAGAAAGGAAAATTACCAGAGCAAATAGAACAGATGGACTGCCTTGGGCTCATGCCAAATGATAAAGGGTGCACGTATTCAGCAGTGAGTGGAGAAATAGTCAGGAAGGAGATTGCCCCAGCCCTTCTTACTGTGCAGGGAAAAGGAGAGTTTCACTCCAATACCAAGAATTCAGAGGCCATAGTGTGGGTAGAATTCTCAGATAATTCCCCAGAGCCCGCAGAGAACCGTGCAGACAGGAATGATAATATTGTGCCTTCAGACTCAAAACAGAGAAAGGAAAATGTGCGCTTTTTGAAAAATATTTTTTTTTGCAAGAAGAGTGATGCTTGTTTCTTTTCCAAATCATACTGCGACGTGTTGGTGTACCTGATGTCCCTGTCCTGCGAGTGGGTGCCCGTGTCTGAGTGGCCCCGTGAGGGTGTGGGACCCCTCCCCTACCCCCCCCAACCCTGGAATGATCACTGGACGGTGCAAGCTGACATCCATTGGCTGAACAAACCAGACGAACTAACCAAGCGACTTATCATGGACTGATATCATAAACATGAAGTAAGATGTTCAGAGTTATAATTTTGAATGCAAGAAGCCTGTGTGTCTTTCACACAGAAGGACATTATTTGTTCAGTTTGAAGAAAAAGAACAACAACAAAAATGTTGTGAAATCGAAATTGAAGAAGATGCTTTTTAGTTTAAAGCCTTTATTTTTAAGAACAAAATATATAAGTTTGGCTGCTTCAACAGTAGAAGTTCCACAATTAGCCATTTGTGACATTAGGAGCATTACTGAGTTCATATGCTTGATTCTATTTGCATCATTCATTTTGTGTATTCATCATACATTTATTCTTGTTGAATATCCAGATATGCATGAGCTATTTTTACATGCTTTAAAATGATTGTTACATGCTTTTATGATTTCATTGTTTTAATGTGTTTCAATTATATTTGTGCTTTCAGTTCAGCATGTGAGTCTATAATGTCACTGTTTTAACATGTGCTTCAATCATATTTGTGCTCTCAGTTAAGAAGTTCAGTTTTTTTATATATGTATGTTATGATAGTCAAAGGTCATGGGGTGGAATGTAGTGCTAGAGGCACTCTTGTAGTCTGACACCCTGTGATGACCTTTGACTACCATTATTTTAATTGACTTCGGTGTGTTATTTTATCCTAGCCTGAATGTACGACGTCCTGCATATGCCTTGTTTCTCTTAGGGGTTTCTTTCTTGTAATCTTGCAGTCTTTTATTGGGAGCTGTCACAGAGTAGAACAGCCTTGCCAAGAACAGAACATGTGGGATGTGCATTTGAAAGCATGAGAGAGAGAGGTGTGGAATGTACTTTTTGGTCTCGAAGTGCAGTGTTATGAGCAGTGGTGCACAAATGTGCACTGTGTTGTACATTGAGAGATGAAGTATGTGATGCTATAAGCAGTGGTGCACAAATGTGCATTGTGTTGTACATTGGTAGTTACTATTGGCTTTGACATGGCCTCATGTCATCCTGAATTCTGACTCTGCCTGGCTTGAGCTTTATCTGCGTGCACAGCCACGCTTGCAAGTTGTTTGGGTTAATCACGTTCAAGGATTGTTTTTGTGAGAGATTGTTTAATGTACCCTGGAAGGCTTTCGTGAGCTTCGTCAAGATAAAGGCTGGAAAATGCAAGAATTTAGAGGGAACTTGGGAACTCCTTCCCGCCATGGAATGCTTCCTTGGAAGCTGTCCAGTCCTAGTAAGTTTCCTTGTGCGGGGAGGACAATTCTCGAACCTTCTAGTGTGTGTTTTGAGATTATAAAGCTGAGGGTTGTTGACTTAGAAACCGGGATTTTGGAATTCGAATGGGGACGGACGCGTCTACTTCGGTACAGCGGAACCCTGGTTGAGGAGGCTCTTATCCCCGGCTGTTAATCCCCCAGTCAGGAGTGGGCTAAGATGCAGTGTTTGCACCAGGTGAAGTGTTGAGTTTTGACTAGTGCCATTGTGATGCGTGGTTCCAGTGGCTGTGGTCATTTGAGGTGTTTTCTTTGTGATTCAGTGTATATATCTTTCTGATCTCTTGCAGGACGTCCCATATTATATTTGCTTGAGTCTTATCTCATATTATTTGCTGCTTGTTTATTCATTAGCATTATTCATGCATTTAACTGTTGCATTTATCAAGTGTGTTATTATTGCTTGCATATAAACATATATATATCTTTGTGTATTTGAATGTTGTGCATTTGGCATCTGGGAAAGCCTTTCTGATAGAGAGCATTGTGTAAAATAAAACCCCAAGCCTTATTCTAAAAAGAGAGTCTTTGCATATTGTAAAATAAAACCCTTTTCTAAAGGTGTTTGTTGTGTTTCATGTCTCCTGCTTCGCCGTGTGTTTTGAGCCACCGTGTGGGAGATTCTGTATTATCTGAAAGGCGAAGCAAGACAGTGCTAAAATACAGGCTTGTTTTCATCCTTTATTTGGTAAATATATTTTCAGTTGTAGCCCATTTTGCTGTTACCTTAATTTTGACCTAGGTATCTGAATATCAATTTATTATGGCATTTAATAAAGGTGATGAGATTCCTCAATTGGCTAATTTAGCACATAACTTGCCTCTGACTACATTATAAAACCCTGTGATGACATCGCTGAATGAAGAGTATAGCGATTTCCCTTTGGTTGCCATTGTGTGCTCCACCAGTGTTCTTAAACTGGGCAGATTGTTCTCAATACTACTACCTTTCTGGAACCCAGTTTTGAAATGTGGGTATATTTGCTTTTCCATATCCCGTTTTTAAAGCTCCTGACTTAAAATTTTGGGCAAAGAACCTGCCTTCTACATCCAGAAGGGCAATTCATCAGAAGTTCTCAGATGCATTGAAGTCTCCCTTTTTTGTGAATCGGCACAGACTGGGACACCTTCCAGGTCTCAGTGTTGGCATTTGAGGCCAAACAATTTTAAAGCGGGGAAACAATGTTATTGCCCATCTCACTTCCCCATTCTTTCCCAATACTCAGGGCCTGCTCTCCTCATGCCTTTTGTTGTTGAAGGCATGGCCTCTTTATGTGCCTTGAGTTTCAAGGCCTGCTTTCCCTCAATCTTGTTGTTCAAAACCTGTGCTTGTCCAGTCTCTTGCTGACGAAGGCCTTGCCTCCTCATGTCCCTTGTTGTTGAAGGCCTGGTCCCTTCATGTCCCTCGAGGTTCAAGACCTCCCCCCCTCCTGCTTATTGTTGTTCTGTGCTTCTCATGTCACTAGATGTTTGAGACCTTTCTCCCCCTCCTTTCCTAATGTTCAGGGACTGCCCTCCTTGTGATGTTCAATAACTGACATTTCCTTTGAGGTCCATGGCCTTTCCTCCTAAAGTTTTCAGGCGACTTTGATTCACTGAAAGGAAAAAGCGAAAACAAGTCATCATTTCCAGCATCAACAGTCGACTAGACTTCTGAAACCTCTTTCAATTAAGACCCCCGTCCTCACTCCCTAAGTCCATTGCACAGCCCTCGACTCCAAAGAATGCAGTGATTTTAGTGACAGAAGTAAATCTCTTGGAAACCTATGAACTGAATGAGGATACACTTCTACCAGCTCCTGGTCATGGATAATGTCAAATTTAAAATTCTATGGATCGAGCTTCATGTCTTTTCTACAAACTTTGGTCCCTTGACAGAGATCAAACCCTACAATGTAAAATGAGGGCCAGATGGCCCAAAAAAGTGGTTGCAAAATACTTGTCACAATACTTGTCGCAACCAGTAAAGAATTTTAAAAAGCAACCCATGTACTAATTGGTCGGTTAATAAAATTCGAAATTATAGCAGGTCATAATCCAATTTACCTCATGATGTCAAGAGCTGGGCATATGTCAAGTAAACCTTCCTTGTCTTCCTTTGTGGCAATTCTCGGTTCAGCTAATGTCCTGCCCGCCATTCTAAAGAGGCAGATGAGATTCTTTTCTATCTCTGTACAACAGGTCGCTGCATTTCCCTTTGCGTTTAACCTGGCGGCGACCAACTCGCCGGTGTGTTCCTCCTTTCCAGTAATCTTCTCTGTGGGTGCATCTTGCAGACAATGCAGAATATGTCATGGGGCTGCTAGGCCTTCTCCTTTCCAAGGTTCCTTGGGGAGGTCATTGGCGAAGGTAATATCTGGCCCAACCTAAGATTGACATTGCTTTTGAAGTTACTGAAAGTCTTTTCTAAATCAATATTGAGTCGACATGACTTCCTGTTTCCTAACTTATAAATGTAAATTACTCTTTCTATCTTAACATTTTGAGTAGTTGTTTGCCGGATTCTTTGCTCCTGCATTTCTTCCTGAACCTTTTCTTGTTTTCTCTTCTTATTCTTCTGCACTTCAGTATTCGTCAACCCCTAGCCTTGCCTTTTCTGCTCAAGACGGCGACTCCAGCTTCCACCCACCAAGCTTATCTTCTAGGGTCAAGTCATCTCAGTTTTCCAGAGCCTTCATAGATTATGTCTGGAGGTTTTTGCCCATTGGGGTTTTTGCTCTTCTGGGCTCCTTCTGGAAGGCACTACCTGTTAGACGCTTTTCTATGTCAACAGCATTGTGGCTACTGGAAAGGGTCACCCTTATCTCTGGCAGACTTAGTTTGTGAAGAATAGGCCTCATTTACCAGAATAGGAGGCAGTTGAGAATAAGAAGATAAGAGCATTGAAAAGAGTCTGTGAAGCATGATTGTAGGTCAGAAGAATGAAAGACAGAGTAAATCTTCCAGACTAAAGGAAGCTGAATCCTACAGGCCACAGGACTTATTTGTTGGGTTATTTCGAATGGCCCATAAATTCATGGTTTGTATTTATTAGCTGAAAGGTGGGACAGTAGGAATTGAGAGGACAACCTCACCTTATCCCTCAAATTACACTGTGAAGTAGATAAATGTCAGCATATCTCTTGATCTTGACCCTGGCATAGTGGAGAATTTCTTGTATCTTTCACCTCAGGATCTGAAGATGTTCCAAAATTCATTTGTATTTGGTAATGTTGACTCCCAAGTAGGATAATGGGAAAAAACGTCTTGGGTGAAACCCAAGTATACAGTAGAATGGTGAAAAATATGTGGTGCTATGGACAGTATTGTCAGAGGATAATTCAGCTACACCTAGGTAAAAGGATCAGTTATTTTGAGTTGTCTTACCAAAACACCACTTGTATTGGTCAAACCTATGATTAGCACACTCAAATGTATCTGTTGGTCTGACATATAAAGAATCATGATAAAAGCCTTTTAGAAGTGTAAAATTGATTGACGTCCTCTGTCATAAATTGCGATTTGTGGGAACTCATGATTTTGCAAATTTATATGTAAGATAATTTGAGCCAAAAACCTGGCTGAAAGCAAGGTGTACAGGATTATTAAATTAGCCATATTAGAGAATGAATCATTACCATCATGGCAATACACCAACACTCCCCTGCTCAAGGTGGTCCACACACAAGATGATTAATGACCGTGCATTAGGCTCCTGAGAGAGGTAACACAGACATCAGGGGGGCACAACTGTACAACTCCTTCCAAAGCTTTAGGTTTGTCTGTGAACTGCGTGAAAATTGTGAGACTAAGGCAGGAACATTGATTGTGGAAGAATCTTCCCAAGATTGATCACTAGGTGTGTAACTTTTTTTGTCTATAACGAACTGCAGCTTTCCTTTATATATTTGTGAATTGCAGATTGCTTGGACGTCAAATTCTGGTGCCTCATCTACCAGAATGGGAGGTGCCTGAGGATAAAATCGTTGAAAATGGTGTGCACAGAATGGTTGTATGTGAGAAGAATTAAAGACTGGGTGAATCTTCTAAACTGGAGGAAGCTGCATCCTAGAGACCACAGGACTGATACGTTGGGATATTTTGACTTACCCATAAAACATGGTTTGGATTTATTAGCTGAAAGGTATGACAGTAGGAATTGAGAGAACAACCTCACTTTATCCCTCAAATTACACTGTGAAGTAGATGAATGTCAGTGTATCTCTTCATCTTGACCTTGGCATAGTGAAGCCTTTCTTGGATCTTTCACGTCAGAATCTGAAAACGATCCAAAAATCCTTTGCATTTGGAAATGTTTGACTCCCAAGTGGGTTGACAGGAAAAAAAGTCTTTGGTGAAACCCAAGTAGACTATAGAATGGTGAAAAAAGTGTTCTGCTATGTACAGTGTTGTGATAGGATAATTCAGCTACATCGAGATAGAATGATCCATTTTTTTGTGTTGTGTTATATAAACACCACAGGTATTGTTCAAAGCTCTGGTTAGCACACCCAAATTTATCCTTTGGTCTGGGATTAAAACTGCATAATAATGCCACATCGATATGAAGAATCTTGCTGAAAGCCTTGCAGAAGTGTGAAATGAATTGAGGCCCTCTGTCATAAATTATGATTTGTGGGAACCCATGTATTTGAAAAATCTTATGTAAGAAAGAGAAGTGAGAAGGAATCTGTTAGAAAAGGGGTTTCTGGATGGCAGAGGTGCACTCTGTCCAAGCAGGAACCACAATCCTAGTCATGGTAAGTCAGATACACACCCTAAATTAACCTGTGCTCACCCTCTGGTAGCTTGGCACAGAGCAGTCAAGCTTAACTTAAGGGGCAAAGCGTAATGTATTTGTGTAATACTGAAGACAGTAAAACAGAAAACACCATACAAAAAAAATCCACACCAGATTAAACAACTAATGCTTAATTTAATGAACAAAACATTACCAAAACGACAAAAATCCAATAAATACAACCAGTTATGAATTTTTAAATAATATCTTGAAATATAGTGCTCAGAAAAATAAAGCTCCAATGGGGCTATCCGGTCGCACTTGATGGATCAAATCTGAAGATTCAGGCTGACCGCGATGAAGCGCAGGTCGGATACAGGGACCAATCTTGTCCTGCTGAAAAGGTACCTTGGATGGAGGATGTGTCGTCGTCGAAGACCCGATGTGAGGAGCAGAGGAGGCAATGCATCGGCGATGATCCCTTTGGATGTAGGCAATGCGTCAGTTCCGATCTACACAGTTGAAGATATGTGGTCAGCAAACCCTTTCCGGAGAAGGCAATGCGTTGTCGTATAGCCGCGCATCTGGTGATGCAAAGTCCTCAAGCACCAAAGCGTCGTAGTCGAGCCATGCAGTATGGTATGCAAGGTCCTCAAGCAGCAATGCGTTGGCGTCGAAGGAGATGTGTCGGCATTTAAGGAGATGCTTGAGTTCCAACCGGTGCAATGACAGCAATGCGGGATTTTAGCACAAGATAGCCAGAAAATCCAATTTCAAGGGCCCAGGACTGGATTGGCACCACGTTGCAGGGCAGGACTCACAGTTGGCAGAGTCCAGAGGCTGTAGAAGTGTTGTTGGAAGTCTTTTATGTCCCTGAGACTTGAGAACAGGAAGCAAGCAAGCAAGCCCTTAGAGTCACTTTGGTTCTGGGGATGTAGAGATACAGGTCCAGTCCTTCTCACTCACAGCAAGGAGGGCAGCAGCCAGCAGGGCAGGCACAGCAAATCAGGAGTCCAGCAAAGTCCAGCAGAGTGAATGTCCTTTCAGCAGCAAAGCAGTCCTTCTTCCTGACAGAATGCCCTCAGGTACAGAAGTGTACTGAAGTGGTGGTGTCATAGGTCCAGTACATAAACCCAGTTGTGCCTTTAAAGAGGGGGGAGACATCAAAGAGAGGCCTTTGAAGTGCACAAACTCCTTGCCCTTCCTGCCCTGGCTCCAGACTCACTACAGGGGGGTATGCAGCTCTTTGTGTGGGGACAGGCACAACCCATTCAGGTGCAAGTGTCAGCTCCTCCCTCCCATCCTACCCAGAATTGCCCATCAGGATGTTAATGGCCCATCAGGATGTGGATGGCCCATCAGGCACACCTACGGCACACCTACTTTCCCTTTGTGTGTGGCTCTCTAGAGGGGATGCACAAAGCACAGCTGGCACCCACCCCAGACGTATTCAAAGACAAGTAGAGGCACAGAATGGGTAAAGTAAGAAAGTGCAAACTTTCTAAAAGTGGCATTTTCAGACTTTCAACTTAAAACCCAACTTTACTATAAGTTTTGATTTTAAATTGTTAGTCCAGAGACACCAAACTGGGAATATTATCTTTTCCCAACTGGAAATTACACTTATAAAATGTAATAAGGTAATCCCAATGTGAACCTAAAGCAGAGACGTTTTTTAAAATTTTGCAAAACTTGCGTTTTTTTCACCTTGTTTTTTTCACCATATGAGCACCAAAAAATCCACATACCTGAGCCCTGAATCACCTCTAGACATACCATGGCCGAGATCACCGGTCTTACTTTCTCTGATGAGGAAGTAGGGAGAATTCTAGCTACAGTTTCTCCTTTCGATGGAACGACAACTTCAGAGACAGGCACAGACAACACTAACTGGGATGAACTGACAGAGTTAAAAAGATCTCAGATTAAAGCCATGATACACAGCCTAATGATGACCAAATACCTACGGGTTAACTCAGCTCCCCGGGGTGTCATAGCACGCAATGAGCTCTTTATTTTTCAGCATGATGAAGCTTTCAAAAAAGATTGGTCATTGATCTCCTGGCATTGAACAAGGGATTGGCTAGTTTTAATTATAAAAACAGCTGCCCATCTCTCATAGAAACTCAAAACTGAGATACACACAATTGAGGTCCGTCTGAAGTCATACCAGTCTGTAACAAACCTCAAGAAAAGATTGAAAGAGCTAAACCAGACTATGACCGATTTTGAAGCAACATTGAAACAGGCTAAAGTAAAAAATTAAAAAAAGATGCCAGTAATTTTACTGATGAACGGGTATACCACTACATTAAGGACGACTATGTTTCATCAGGGAGAAACCCTGGATACACCACTGATACGGACGGCTCATATACTGGATCTAACAGTTCAGATTCAAGCACGGTGTGCAATGGGAACCGCAGGGGAAGGAGAAATTACCGGGTATGTTTATGGACATGGGGGGAGGATGGGCCCCACACAACGGCCCCCACTCACACCCAGAACCATACTACTACAGGCCCCCAACCCCACCAATGCATCAACAGCCACCAGAATACTGGGGACCTCCACAGGGCCACTACCTAAACTACATGCGCAATCAACAAAGGCCTTTTTTAGGGCAGGGCCCGGTACAACCGAGGGGCAGAACGAAAAAGGGGGTCCATTGGGTCCAGACACCAGAAGAAGTCAGGATGACAACCAGGAGTATGAATTCGGAGGGAACAACCAAGTTGGTCCCAGCCACAGACCAGTCTAGTTGTAAACCTGACAGACAAAACCCTGTCGACCCCACAAATGCAGGTTCCAGAGAAAGGTTTGGGTTTTGTCTCTACAGCGAGTTTAGATAAATTCAAACTTAATTGCAAGGTGAATGAATTTATCAGGAAAATCAAACTAAGGGCCTTCTTCGAGGGCAAACCACAACAGGATGATTTAGCAGGGGACACTGGATTATAAGTAAAATCCTCATTCACTCCCCCATCCTCAGATATCCCAGTGGAGATTCTCGCCTTTGAAAAGGCGGTCCTAAAGGAAATCGGTGAGATTGACCAAAGAACCATACGGGTCTTTCACAACACAACTAAAGAAAAGCAGATAGCAATTCACGAACTTTCTAATGACAAGAGCCTAGTCATCAAACTGGCAGACAAAGGAGGAGCGACAGTCATTCAATATACAGAAGCCTACAGAAAGGAATGCCTCAGACTACTAGCAGACAATAGGAATTACAAAGCACTAACAAGAGATCCAACAGAATTCCTCAGAATAAAAATTGCAAACATAATTGAACAGGCACTAGCACATGACTGGATCACATGAAAGGAAGGGGATTTTCTAAATAACAAGAACCCTACCACCCCCTACTTATACACTATCCCGAAAATCCACAAAACCCTGGATAATCCACCTCTACGGCCAATAGTGTCTGGAATAGGATCAATTTTAGAACCTCTGTCCAAATTTGCCGACGCTTTTCTCAGACCCCTAATCCAGAAGACAAGCATGTACCTCAAGGATACGAAAGCAGTACTATGCCTCCTAAAAGACACACAATATAACCCAGATGTGCACATCGTGATGGGTTTAGATGTCGAGAGCCTTTATACAAGCCTCCCACACGCAGAAACCCTCAACATCATTGAAGAAGTACTGTTTGAAGAAGAATGTTTTTTCCAGACTCCAAGGAACGTGGTAATGGAATGTTGCAAGTGGGTCTTAACTCAGAATTTCTTCAAGTTCGAGGAGACTCTATCTACTACAACACGGGACAAGCATGGGAAGCACCTTTGCCCCAAGTATAGCCGGACTCTACGCACACCATTTGGAATTACACAGGATCCTCTGTCCACAGAACCCTTTCCTACACCATATCAAACTATGGAAGAGGTACATTGATGATGTGCTAGTAATCTGGAAAGGCGATAAAACCACAGCAATTAATTTCTCGACCTGGCTAAATATGCAGAATGAATTTTTTGAGATTCACTAACAACATGATCAGAACTGAACTGGTGTTCCTAGATCTTAATATAACAGCAGATTAGGGATCGCTGAAGACTACAACACATGAGAAACCAGCTGCAAAGAACTGCCTCCTACTATATGACAGTTTCCATCCCAGGCACCTAAGGGATAATCTCCCCTTTGGGCAATTTCTGAGAATATGGAGAAATTGCTCAGACTTGAGAGATTATCGGATACAAGCCAACCATTTAGCTTGCAAACTAGAAGCTAGAAAATATCCAAGATGGTGTCACAAGCAAAGAGACAGGCACAAACAACAATAGAGATGCCCTCCTAGAACCTCCACCACAGAGAGTCAGAGAAGAGAGACCAATATGCATTACCACTTTCAAAATAGCATTCAATTTAGTAAACAAAATCATCCAGAAAAACTGGTGCATTTTGAATAGTGGGTCCTTATGTATACCACGTCCTATGTTCTCTCACAGATGAGGAAAGACCCTGAAAGACATGTTGGTACACACACGCCCCCCGAAGGACACAAGATGTGGCAATAAACACATAGAGCACCCTAAAACCAACCATGGGCCACTATCCGTGTGGCACCTGCAGTATCTGCAATTTAACAAAACCAACAAAAACTGTGACTTTTAACAACCAGATGACCTGGCAATTAAGAAATTTAACCAACTGCAACACACAAAGAGTAGTGTACCTAATAACATGCCAGTGCAACCTACACTATGTAGGAATGACAACCCGGAAGGTTAAAACCAGAATCTGTGAACACCGCAGCAACCTGAGGTGTGGTCGCGCAATCACAAAAATGGCAACCCACTATATAGAAAAGAAACATACAGCGCATGATTACCAATGGGTCATCCTTGAACACATAAAAGATGCAGTAAATTCAGCACCACGCCTTTTTGAAAGGGAACAAAGGTGGGTGTTCAAACTCAACACATACCCATGGCCTGGACGACAACATTCCATGGGGCCAATTCATTAGGTGATATGTAGCAACACCTTTGTCATATGAATAAATAAATGCCTGGTAAAATAATAAAAGATAATAACCTACCCCAGGAGAATGCAATCATATTTTACTATTTAAGAAGCCCCCTTACTCCTTTTTTGAAACCCACCTTTGCATTTTATGTTGCGGTGTTCCTTCGGTTATCTCTGCACATCCGGTGAAAATTCTGTCACTTTAAGATCATCATCGTACAAAATAACGTCCCAGTAATGATTAATGAAAAATAGCCAGGGACCTGCTCCCAAAAACGACCTTCATCAATATCAGTTTTCAATTTTCCACCTCAATATTTTTCTAGAAACATACGTTTCAATAAAGATTTTTGTCAGTGCCCGTGACAAGTAAATACGGAAATAGAGCAGAGAACCACTTCCTCATCTGCTCTATGACATTCTGTCAGAAACCCTAATGAAACCGAGGCGTGGTTCGGGCTGAGGACCGCCATTTTGTTATGGTTAGCAGTCTAGTTCTTTTTCGGAGCGTGAGGACGCACCGTCCCCGACGCACCATAACCTACTTAGAACTCTGGCGGGCACCACACCAACAATATGCGGGCCCTGGAGGAATATTCAAGTAGGTGGAAAAGAAGAGGTGTCGCCTGCCTTGATGCGGTAAGTGCGGCACCCCCTCGATAATCATAATCGTCTTGATCCCTGAAACGGTTCTGCTTTAGCGGCTAGGACCAAAGGAAGACTTATTGTTCCACAGAGCCTCAGAACAATATGTTCTTTGCAATTTTGTTAGAGGCTAGGCATTACTTACAGACCGCAGAGAAATTTTGCTGCAATCCTCCTATAACGGATGCCATATTTATCTCTCCTGCATCCAACAGAGTGTAACAACAGGCCACCCTTTCCACCCGGAAGTACCATGATGCAACATGACAGCATCATATATGTATGTGGGTTTTTCATTACAATTTCATTTGCATGGTATGCTTTTGTATATGTATGTGTGTCACAAAAACAGTGTGATTATTTTTAATTTCCTACACTGCACTAGATATGCTCACCACTTTTTTCTTTCACCTAGAGTTGCTCTCACACATGAAAAATAAAAATCACTCAATATCAAAAGAATGAAATACGTATACAGCCAGAGGCTGGTACACCTAACTCTCCATTTGTATTCTCACAGATTACCAAACAATGAACGCCTAATAGGTGGTAACTGTATATATATTTTAATTTTTTCTGCATGCAAATAGTGTGCGTCCAGTGTTCCAGGGAACTATCTTCCCGAGGTCCTGAAGAAGAGCCATCTAGGGGCACGGCTTGAAACATGTCGACCTTTTAGGAGAATAGATCGATAACAAATCTCTTATCCTAAAACTCCCCCTATTTTTTAAGCATACCGACTAGAGGTTAAAATAAATTAAGGGACACCTACTAGCCAGGTATTTTTAACAATACACCAACAATCCCCACTCCCCTTCCTTTTTAGAACAACTTCTTTATCATTGTATATAACAACAGAAAGTGCTCCCACGTAGGTCGTAGCACGCCCGATCTGCAGCAGCATGGGATGGACCCAATGATGAAGCATGCCACCAAGGGGTAACCCTGGGGGGTGAGGGTTTTACAAAAAAAACCTTGGTTTTTCTTCAGTGGAGAGTTACTTGCACATAACTGAACTGGGTTTTTCTTTTTCTTTTTGGAATTGGATAAAGGAAGAAAATGCAAACTTTCTAAAAGTGGTATTTTCAGACTTTCAACTTAAAACCCAACTCTATCATAAGTTTTGATTTTAAATTGTTAGTCCAGAGACACCAAACTGGAAATATTGATCTTTTCCCAATTGGAAATTACACTTATAGAATGTAATAGGGTAATCCCAATGTTAACCTATGGGAGAGACAGTCCTTGCATTACTGAAAAACGACGTTAATAGTTTTTCACTACCAGGACATTTAAAACTTAAAAGTGTATGTCCTACTGTTTAAATGCACTGCACCTTGCCCATACGGTTGTCCCTTAGGGGTGACATATGTATTAAAATGGAAAGTTTAGGCCTTGCTAAAGGGTTAGCTTGCCAGGTCGACATGGCGAAGTGCACATACAGGCTCTGCAATAGCAGGTCTGAGACATGTTTAAAGTGCTACTGAAGTAGGTGGCACAACCAGTGCTGCAGGCCCACTAGTAACATTTAATTTACAGGCCCTGGGCACATGTAGTGCACTTTACTAGGGGCTTATAACTGAATTAAATTTGTCAATTGTGGGTAAGCCAATGTTACCATATTTTAGAGAAAGAGTGCATGCACTTTAGCACTGGCCAGTGGTGGTAAAATGCCCAGAGTCCTAAAGACAGCGAAAATGAAGTCAGCAAAACAGGAGGGCATAAGGCAAAAAGTCAGGGGAAACCACACCAAATATGCCATGTCTAACAGAATCATCACCATGATGACACAATATTGATCCAATGTAGACAGGGATACAATACAGTCAGTGGATATTGTATAACAAGGGTTGCGTGCCTAAAATTCTCTATGGCCAACAATAGATAAGCCATAGTACATTTGGAAGACCGTCTGTCTTAATTCATGGGTTAGAATAAATAATGCTTGCTCTTTAACATAGAGGTCATCAGGTGGGGTTAAAGACTCTCTAATTTCATTTTTAGATACTTTAGCATAACACTTCTGGACCCTTTCCAGAAGGGATTGATATGATACCAGTATTTATTTGTGTTGAGTTACACTTTGGCTGTAAATAAGTGCAATCTCTCAATGCCTTCATGGCAAGGTATCGACCAGAATGTTTTTGGAACCTGGTATGTAACTGATGACAAAGTCAAATTGGTGAAAGAAATATGCCCAATGGGCCAAGCAACTGGTTTCCCACTGCATGTTTCTGAGAAATTGCAAGTTCCGATGATCGTTGCAAATCTCGAAAGGTTTCAGAGCCCCCATCAAATATTGTCCCCAAACAGTGCAAACTTCATCTGCAAGAGTTCTCTTTCCAGAACTGAATACGTCCTTTCACATTTGTTAAGGGGTTGCCACAAATAGAATATTGGATGCTTTAACCCATCATCTTCTTTGAGTTGCAGAAGAATGGCTCCTATTGCTCTGTCAGAGGCATCATTTCTTCAGAAAAAAAATCTTTGTAGAATCTGTATGCTGTAAAATTGGGGCCTGAGTAGAATCTGATTTGAAATTATTGAAGGCTTGTTCAGCTTTCAAGTCCCAGCAAGACTCTTGTTCTAACACCCCTTCCTAATTATGCACTAAATGTCACTGATTAAATGGGCAAAATATCTTGCAAATTGCCAATAGAAATGGGGTAGACCTAAACATCACTGTGTTTCTATTGCTTTAGTTGGAGTAGGTAAATCTATAATTGCTGCAACTCTTAGGGGATCCATGGAAATTCTGTGCACACTCAGTCTGAAGCCCAACAACTTTACCTTGGTCTTGTCAAATGCACACTTCTCTGGTTTATAGTGTACATTGTTTTCCTTTAAATTGAACAGGACTTGGACAACATGTTGAAGATGGATCTTGCTGTCCTTAGAATAGTTAAGAACAACATCTAAATATACTACCACAAACTGGTTAAGCATGTCAGAGAATATGTGAACCATAAATCTCTGAAACATGGCAGGCGGATTGCACAGACCGCAGGGCATTACCCTGTATTCAAAATGGCCCAGAGGGGTTGGGAAGGCTATCATTCACTTGTCTCCAGCCTTAATTTGTAATAGGTGGTAAGCTCCTCTGAGGTCTAATTTAGTAAAGCTATTGGCTCAGGAGGGGATAACAATTCTTGATGTTGACCTTGTTCAGCCCTCAGTAATGAATGCAAGATTGTAACTAATTTGAGAAAAAACATTGAAGCCACAGCTGGTGATGTGGACTGGACAATGAGACAATTTTGGATGTTCTCTTTGAGATATTATATCAGATTTCTTTTTCCGACTCTTATAAATAGAAAATCATGTCAACAGAAATTATAACTCTAGGTTTGAGAGGAAAAGTGCAGTCACATTCCCTTTATGTCAACAGAGATAATTCCTTGAGCCTCTGAAAAATATCGGAAAATAATTTATATTGGACCAGTATAGACTGGAAGGCCTTACCACGTTACAATTCTGTAATTTTATTCATATAGACGTCCTTAGGAGCCCAGTAATTGTCTGGGGAATGACAGTGCTCTTGAAAGAATTGATAGGAAATCATGCCTCTGAGAGAAGTGGCAAAGACACCTTTCAGCATCATATGCCTCGATTCCAGAAGTGAGGAGAGCATTGAAAGCACAATCCAGAGTTAACTTAAATGCCAGCTACTGGCAAGTAAGTGCAGCGTGCAAGTTGCAGAAGTGGTGCAATACACAGACACTTTGCCACCTAAGGCGGCACACAAGTGAGATGATTAATGACCATGCTTGAGGCTACGGAGAGTGGAGAGTCAGACACCCTGGGGTCAAAACACATAAACATTAATGAGATAGACCACAAATTGTGACTTACTATTATTTGAGGCCGTCACAGGGATGGTGGCCTTCTAGGGACAGCAGACCACCATATCTGTGACCGCTGGTTTTCTTTAAAGGAAACGGGTTGCATTTAAAAAAAAAAAGCAGTTGCATTTTTCCAAAGTTTGTTTGAGAGATGGTAATTCTACCCTGGACCACTGTCTACTCCAAAACCACATTTAAAAAAATTAATAAATGGGAAGGCATCCCCAGGGGACTCTTCGCATTTGCGAATGCATTAACAGCCTAACTTGAGAGACTGTAATTTTCAATGTTTTGTGACAAGATTTCAGAGGCAAATCATTGATATATATCATAAAAAAACAGTATTTAAGAGGTCGCCTGCAACAAGAGTATTCCAAATACTGATTAAGTATGGGATTGAAATCCCATTTTAGAAGTCAATAAAAGTTTACAAACTCCTAAAATAGGATTAGTATATTCGAAAAGGCATTTTAATGGTTGCAAATACCAAACTGGAGTGTTTGCAACAGTTATAATGCTTTGTACATCTGACCCTGTATTTATCTTGTGCACATGTGCATGACATGACATCTGCTTTGTTTCAGTTGGAGGCTCTAAATTATTCACAGCACATCTCACACTACAAGATTCACAAACAGCTCACTACACGTGGTAGATATCTGTCCACTGGACGCCTTTGAATCAGTCAAAGGGGGCAGAGGGAGGAAAGAGAGCTGGTGGAAGAGGTGAGGTAGTGTTGTTTGAAGAGTTGAGTTTTCAGTTCCTTCCTGAAATGTGGGAGGGCTACTGCTGGTTTGATTTTGGAGGGGATATTTATGTACATATGCTTTGACATTTCTAAAACGCAAACAAGCACACATAGTTGGCTGGGCTATACAAAAAGAGTGCACAATAACTTAACCGACAATAGTGTAACATAATGTAACATGTATAATTATCATAGTCAATAGCAAAACACAATTGTGCATACAGCAGGACTTTCTGCCGATATATGATTTTGCTGCACTTATCACATTTCCCTGCATCTGCTGTATAATTTGCGGATTTACAGATACAATCCCACGCCAGACACTTTACATAAGGTAACTGGTTAACCTCAGCTGTTGCTTGCTGACATCAGGCACTTACAGACGCGATAATGTTGGTAATATGGGGTTCGATCCCGAAGTCGAGGAGAGCTATATCTCCATGGGAGAACTACTTTGGCTAATTCTGGCAGGTACAGATTCACATCCGGATTCTACCCATTTCTACACACAGTTCCTCCTGATTTCAACACGCTTTCTGGCAGCAGAAGAGCAGTTAGCAAGCATAAAACAGGCATTCCCCCACGTGAGAGCAAGCTGCATTAGCCTATTTCTGGCCTCCTCCTCTCACCCCCGGGCCGCCACCTTGTGCCTATGCACTTACTGCCCGACCGTCAATCACCCGTCCGCCTAGATGCCCTGGTGGTCTCAACTTCAGCCTACAAGCTCTTCCAGCTGCCTTCTGCTCCGCTCCTATTGGAAAGAGGTTCTAGGCAAAGGATATACAAGTATAATGCGGGAACCAGTTACTCTTGGGCTCCCTGGACTACTCAGGCACAGACAGAGGATTGAGGGGCTTCTGAAATTTATTTCAGGTTCAGTATACAAAGAATGGGTCGAAAAGTGAAGTGAGAAAGAATGTTTGCAGTTTCTGAAAACTATTTTTGTACTTAAGGTGATTACTTTGTAGCCTTTGATAGGCCCTGGCTATGTCTTTGGGAGATGACACTGCAACATTTGCCCTTAAGGTGATGACCTTAAATGCTGATAAAGGGACTTTGTTGTGTCCTACAGGACACAGTAATACAACAGGACACAGATATATAGTCTGTTGCGTTTATTCGTGGGCACAACGAGCCACCGCTCCTCTCACCACAGAAGAGAGGCACCAACTGACTCTTCATAGAACTAGAACACAACAGCTCCATGACAACACAAGGGGTTCTGTAAAGAATCTTAACAAGCATATCTAAGCACAACATATTGCCTCTTTTTGTAAAAAGAAAACAAACAAAATAAAGCGTAGCAAATAGGGAGGTAAAACAGAAAGCATAAAAAACATAACATTTGAGGATTAAAAAAATAGAAGATAAATATATGGTAGAATACTATTAATGCAGATTATGCACAATGCATAAATATGAGAAACATGAAAAATGCTAATAAGTTAACAATAAATATAAAAGACGACAAGAGATTCCTGAAAAGTTCATCTGAAAAGGAATGGACCTCCTTGATACTTGACTTGTCACATTGGTTTCAGAAACATTACTTGAAGACACATTTGCTGGTCCTGTCGGAGAATTGCCTGCAGCCGCATTAGTCAAACCAGAAGAAAAAACAACATCACTTCTAGTGCCATTGCAATTATTCACAGCAGACTGAACTTTGACAACTTTTCCCAAGTTCCACCAATGCCCACCCCGTACCATAACGGCACCACCACAGACTTTCTCTACACAGACGGGTTCACCAAAGGACATACCACCCTTTTTGACAAAATTCGTGTTTCTGATACGAACCATGTCCCCAGGGGACAAATCAACTGTCTTGGCAGACTTCTTCAGATTATACCTGTCAGACATCTTCTTCTGAGCAGCTTTAACTCGAGATTCCAAAGCTACATTATCCACCCAACACGAAACCTTGTTACAAACAGTTCTTAAAAGCCAAGCAGGATAAAGAGTAGAAGTGGGTACTCTACCTTTAAGTGAGACAAAAGGTGCAACTTTTGTAAGCGAATGTGGCGTAGTGCGGTAAAACCATAACATGGATCTGACCGCACCCTCCACATCGAAACAATTGTGTTTAGCCCACTTGATGCATTCGACTACAACTCTATTCATTCTCTCGACTAAACCGTTTGTTTGTGGGTGTCCAACAGAACTTCTTAAATGCTTCACTCCAGATTCATTTAAAAACACACACATTTCCTGATTGACAAACTGCACGCCATTATCTGAGACTATAGCCTCCGGAAACCCTTCCCTCATAAAGATCTCTTTAAGAAAGAGTATGGCATTGCTAGCTGTGGGAGAAGCATAAAACTTGACTTCTGGCCACTTGCTGTGAAAGTCCATTAGTACAAACGCAAAGCGTAAGTTGTGAGGGAGAAAATTGAATGGCCCAACAAAATCAATCCCCACCTTAAGCCATGGCTTCGTAGAAAAAGAGATGGGTTGAAGAGGAGGAGTAACAACTTTCAAACCCTTTTCTGCCCCACTACAGACAACACACTCCTTGACCCTACCTTCTATGTCTTTGTCCATAGAGGGCCACCAATAATGTAGTCTGACAAGTTTTTTTGTCATGGTTGCCCCAAGATGGCCATCGTGTGCACAATCAACCAACTTGATACGTATCTTCATGGGTGGCACACACCTACCATCCCTCATGACGACACCATCTTCAATGGACAACTCCTCAGCCACTTTCCAAAAGGGCTGAATATCATGGGACACACACCTCTCTCTGGGCCAACCTTTCACAATGTATTCTTTTACTTTGGCAAGAGTCAAGTCTTCACTCACCGCCTCCTTCCACTCAACCTCACTGCAAGCTTTGTTTTCGACTGCATCGACAACAGCAGTGAAATAGTCCTCCTTGTCCTCATCCACATCCATAGGGTCATCTTCACTCAAAGGAAGTCTAGATAACATATCAGCTCTAACATTTTGTTTTCCGGGTATATGCTTTACTACAAAGTCATACTGCAAAAGTTTGGTGGTCAAACGTGCTATGCGAGGTGTAGCGTATTTGAGACGTTCTCCTCCCAGGATAAATACCAGAGGTTTATGATCAGTTTGGATGACAAATTTTCTACCCCAAATGTAGGTTCTGAATTTCTCACATGACCAATAACATGCTAAAAGCTCCTTTTCAATCACAGAGTAATTAACTTCAGGATCTCTAAGTACTCTAGAAGCGTAGCTGACAGTGACTTCATTTGCACCGGAAAATTGTATAAGTACTGCCCCTAAACCATAATTGCTGGCATCAACTGTGATGGTGCAAGGCACAGCCGGGTCATAAGCTCTAAGTGTTTTGGCATTGAGCATTTCAGATTTGACCAACTCGAAAGTTTCCTGACAGTTACTATCCCACTCAAAGGTGACGTTCGTCCTGAGCATATTGGAAAGTACTTTCATTTTGCTAGCATAGTTAGGAATGAAGCATGAGTAAAACTCACACAACCCCAAGAAGGAGCGTAGCTCGTCATTGTTTTTAGGACATGGACACTCGACCACCGCTCTTACCAAACAAGGTCTAGGACTCACACTATCACCCGAAACAAGATGCCCCAGGAATTCTATCTCTCTCTTCCAAACCTCGCATTTATTCTTCTTTACAACAATTTTTTTTTTTCAAAAGTACTAAGCACAGTCCTCAGGATCTTATCATGCTCTTCTAAATATTTGCTAAAAATGAGCACGTCATCTTGAAATATGACAACACCCTTCACATCCTGAAGTACAGACTGCATAACCCTTTGAAATACGGACGCCACAGACGCGAGACCAAAAGGCATTCTGCAAAACTGAAAGGAACCAAAAGGGGAATTGAAAGCTGTATAGTGGCGCGACTCATCATCCAACAAGATCTGATGGTACGCAGAAGCTAAGTCAATCTTAGAAAACCATTGAGCATCCCTCAACTCTTCTAGCAAGTCACCAATTTTAGGAAGAGGATGGGAGTCTACCCAAATTTCTTTGTTAAGACTCCTCAAATCGATGCATAAACGGATATCCCCGTTCCGTTTTCGTGCGACAACAAATGGACTTAACCACAAGCTAGATTCCACAGGCTCAATGATCCCTGATTTCTCCAATATGTCCAATTCCACCTTAAGATCTGCTCTGAGACTAAATGGCACCGACCTGACCTTGTGCTTCACAGGCACAGCATTTTTCTTTACTTTAATCTTGTGCCTAAAACCCACAATTTTACCAAGAGATTCTGAAAACACATTGGGAAATTCTTTTTCTAAACAAAGTGAATCAGGAATATCTTGTACAACTAAGACTTGTTCACTTGTTCCCGGTCTCAACACCATACCAAAAAGGCCTTGATGGTACCAACCAAGGATATTTAAACCACGAACAGCCACATAGATTTTACCCTGAATCTTACGGCCCTTAAATTCCAACACATCCTCAATGAAACCTTCCAATTCTATTTTGGGTCCCTCATATGAAACGGGTGCCTTATCCGGAGGAAATAGTGATCTGTCCCCCCAGGATTTCTTGAAAAGATCGTGCGTGATCATAGTTATGCGGGCTCCAGAGTCCACCAACAACTTCAAGCAAACATCACCCACCACCACATCGACATAGGGGTCAACACAATCAGAAGGATCACCAGAAACAATACTATCATCCGTGACAGTGACAATCATATCTTGAAAATCTTGTACTATATCACTTTCACATAACTGCTCATCCTTAACTACACAGTTAACTTTTTCAGCCTTGTTAATACTGGATTGACAAACTTTCACCAAATGTCCAATCCTCCCACACTTGTGACATTTTGCATTTTTTCCCGGACAAAATCTGTTGTCCTTACCATGTGGAGGATAACCACATCTGTAACAGATATTGTTTTTTTAAAAAATCCCTTTCTCATTTGGCTTAAACTTTCGTAGCGTATTGCTATTAACATTGGCAGAAGCGACAACATTGACACTTTCTTTTGATGTGGAATTCACACTTAGCTCCTTAATGGAATTCTGCGCCAATTCGACACTTTTTGCTACCTTAATAATTTCATCTAGACTGGGATTACCCATGGTAAGCAACTTTTGCTGAATTTGCTTGTTGCAACAATGTGCAATAAATTGGTCCCTAACCAATTGATCACGGTACTCTCCAAATTGACATTCAGCACAGAGTTTACGCAGCGCACTAAGATAAGTATCCACATTTTCACTTTGTAGTTGCGCACGCTTAAAAAAATTTGTGCCTCAAAACAACTAAACTAGGTTGCACATCGAATTTGATTACAAGCTTCTTAACAGCTTCCTGATATTCATCGACAACTTCACCCTCCGCCAACACAATATCAGGAAGATGTTTGAAGACTTCTCTTCCTTCAAATCCTAATGAATTTAGAAGAAGAAACTTCCTTCTTTCAGCCCTGTATCGTGATGCGCCAATAGCACCAATGTACGTTTCAAACGCATCAAACCATTGTCTCCATTGGATCTGAGGCGTACCTGGACTCTCCAGAAATAGAGGTGGTGGGTTTACAGATTGCATTTTACTGCGAAAAATGAAATAGCTAAATAGGTTTGAATCCCAAGAACATTAAAAACAAAATGAGATGATAAAATTAATAAAAGCAAAAGGAAGATATTCAAGCCCTATCTGTATGAAATCTGCGTCTCCAAGAAATTTCTTAATCTAAACATCAGTCTCGTAAATATTTCCCTAGATTGTCACTAAACAGAATGAAAACATTATACTTAAATGTTTACAATTTCTAATAATAGTCTTTGACTAGCACGCTGTAAAAATGATGTTTTAAATGTGATATGGCACATAAAATAAATCAAAACACTTTTAACCTCGAATTGTGTCCATAGAATATACTACTGAAAAGTCACCCATCTGTGTTGCTGTTCAATTCAAGTTATGTATTTCCATCTTCAGCCGCCGCAAGCCTTCGTTCGAAAATCCACTCAGCTGAAGGGAAAAGTAATTTAATTGACTTCGTGTACTCAGCCGTGAATTGAAACTGACACAGCTTTAACAGCAGATGAAATACACCGGTTCACAGGCAGAGATAACTTGCGTCAGCGAGCGCTCAGCTGTGAAGATAAACTGCCTCGGCTTTACGTGCAGACACCCTTCATGCGCGCTCACCCACCGTGTTGACGAGCGTTCAATCGGATTCCAGAATGACTGGTGACGCAGACTGATCACCGTATCCCAGTGCAGGGTTCTACTGCGTCATCATTCACAACAAGTAGCAGACAGAAGAAGAGCTCCGGTTGCAACGAACTTTCACGGATTGTTTCGAGCGCACATATGATGCCAGGCACACAGTCCACAGAGACAGCCTTCAACGTGGCTCAAGCACAAAACAGCAACATGCCCCTCCCTCTAACCTCCTCACCAGTGGGATAATGCCTAATCCACAATCTGAATCAGCCGCTGGAGAAGTAGACAGACTTCTCTTCAGGAATACTCAGGAGGTAAGGCATTTTTCATCTTTTCCAGTAAAATATCTTCCGTTTCTCTGCCACAATCAAACTTTGCAGCTTTAGAAAATTCTTCTTGCTTCAAGTATTTACAGCCCATAGGATTAATGCTGCAAAATGCTGCGGTGGCTCGCCCCGTCGTCGCCAAAAATTATGTTGTGTCCTACAGGACACAGTAATACAACAGGACACAGATATATAGTCTGTTGCGTTTATTCGTGGCACAATGAGCCACCGCTCCTCTCACCACAGAAGAGAGGCACCAACTGACTCTTCATAGAACTAGAACACAACAGCTCCATGACAACACAAGGGGTTCTGTAAAGAACCTTAACAAGCATATCTAAGCACAACAGACTTTCTTACATGTGACATCTATGGACTGCATCGCTCCCTGTGGACCTGATTATGGATGGAATATATGGAGAGGATGGATAGTGTGAATGGAGTGGATGGATGGGATAGTACTGGAATGGATCGAATCATATCTAACAATTAGAACTCAAGCGATTTTACTTTCCCCTTTTTGCTCTCAGCTCAAAACAGTGGATTAAGGAGTACCCCAGGGCTAGGCTTTAAGCCCTATGCTTTTTAATATCTACTTGCATCTTCTAATGACCCTCATTCGATCCTATGGTATCAGCTTTATTAACTATGCAGATGATACCCAGTTGATCCTCTCCTTAGATAATGCTAGACCAGTATCAATAGAGCCATTCCATAACTGTCTGAGGGATGTTTTGAAGTGGTTGAGTAACAGCTCCTTAAAGTGTAATGGAGACAAAACTGAAATTCTCTGTTGCTCAGCCACTTAACTTTCAAGTTAACTTTCAAGTTAAGCTAACTTTTGGCCTTGGACAAATAGGGGCAATTTAGGAGCATCTCAGATGGTTCACTACCTAGGGGTGCATTTTGACAATAAGCTATCCATGGAGACCCACGCTAACAAGATAGCTGCAATGTGTTTTGCACTGCTCCGAAATCCGTCTTTGCACCAATCTTCTTGGCTTCAGAAGTCTTTTAAAAACTTGGCTCTTCCGACAGGCCTTCTGAACCTTTCTCTAGGGCTTGGATCTCAACCGAATTAGCGCCATGAAACCTTCCCGGTGTACGTGCGCTTTATAAATTCAGCTTTAACATAACATAACATAACTGCTCCATAACTTGAGGAAAATTCTACCCATGTTACCTCCGTCTGCAAGGACACTAATAGTACAATGTACCATCCTCAGCAGACTTGATTATTGCAATGCCCTGTTACTAGTAGCACCAGAATACTTAACAAAAAGACTTTATAGAGTAAAAGCTGCAGCCGCAAATTTGGCACTGAGTAAGCCAAGACTTGCGTCTTCTTCGGGAGCCCTATAGGAACTTCATTGGCTTCCGGTAAAGGAAAGGATTTCATTTAAATCATTATGCACAGTATTTAAAGTAATTCAGAAAATGGATCTATACACTTACAAAGGAAATGTACACAATATTTACCATCAAGAAAGCTATGCTCATCCACTGGCAATCTCCTCTGTATCCCTTAATTCTGAAAAGCAAGACAAGGAGGGCAAGCTTTTTCAGTTAGAGCGGCACAACTATGGAATAAGTTACCAGCTCCACTGAGAGCCAGCAACGCCCTTCTTCACGTTAGGAAAGCACTCAAAACCTGGCTATTCCCCATATAAGCTAACCAAACTGAGAAGGGTACTTGACTGAGCAGTTCTTCAACTGAGGCCTTTGAGGTGAAAGATGCGCCTTACAAATGTTTTATAATAATAATAATAATAATTGTCATGCTATCCCAAAGCTTTGAGTAGGCTTCTGCCCCCTACCAGGACTCAGAGCGTAGAGAGTCAGTGGAGTGTCTTGGCCGTCCTAGAGAAGGATCCATGCACTACAGCACCAATCTGGTCATTATTGATAGAGATAGGAGTGCAGCCCCTACAAAGGAGCTCACTGACTAGACAACAGCTCAAGGTCAGGCCCTTGCTTCATGACGCTCCATGTATTGTTAGTCATAATTTAGACAGGGTCACTAACCATGGCTGGAAATGAATAGATTTAATTATTCATGACATCACACACATTTTAATGCCAATATTGTCACACAAAGTAATGTTACTTTAATCTAAAATCTATTGCAGTATAGAAATAGGCCAAAATGGAGGTAACAGCGCAGAAAGTCATTTCAATTAAATGAATCAAAAATGGTCATAGTACATATAATATAATATGATATGATATGATATAATATGATATGATATGATATGATATAATATAATATAATATAATATAATATCAACACTAAAATAGAAACATTTCCTTAAATCTCAATACTTGCAAAATCACTATTACTTATCCAAGCTCACAGCTTCCACTGGCTACACCTTAGCTCTACTCTTTGTCCTTCACTAGTGGCATGTGCAATATAAAAGCATTACTCCTCCTCTAACATTTATCCTAGCGCACACAGAAAATTAGTAAACTAATTAAACAACAGAATAAAAGATCGGTAGAGTTGAAAGTTTATGTATTAGGTGGTAAAACGCCTGCCATTTTTGACAGCCTGTTTTTCAAATCAGAAGAATGGGGCCAGTGCTGTGCTGGACAAACAAGGAGGGCTGACTCCAGGTGTCCACAATGATCCAAGAGATTCTGGACTTCAATAGAAGGTTCTGAGTTATTAGACAAAGAATCTCTTCCAACCTGGTTCAGCTGACTGTATGCCTGAGCAATGAAGTCCCATCCCTGCATCCATGTAACTGTTTAATTGCATTACACACACCATAACCATAATCTTTACTATTATCTCTTGGTCCAGTACGTATTGTACTGAGCAGGGTCAAAATTAGTCCCAGTAAACTTTCAAAACCACCCTGCTCCCTTCTTCTCTGCTCTCTCTCTTTCCATCTATCTATTTTCTGTCTCTCTCCTTCACTCCTTTCCCTCTCTCTCTGATCTCTTCCTTTTCCCTCTCTCTTTTATTCACCTTCATTTACATTTCCTTTCTCTCCCTCCCTTTTTGCTTATGCCCACACTGTGTCAGAGGCACCAGAAACAGCCCCAGGACTTCAAAAACGGCCCTCAAAAGGCTCCAGCCCACTAGGGCAGTGCCCAATGAGATAAATGGTCAGTCGAGCCCTGGCATCATGTTCTAAAGGATAAAAGCCTGAATGTTTCCTATAACTTTATATCTGATGGTTGTACACCACTGTTGGACTAGCCTTTCAGTCACTCTGGCCCTTCCAAATGGGCCAGCTTGAAATGGCAAGTGTGTGGGCTTTTTATTTGGTGAAGTCACAGCCTACGGGCCAAATAAAATGACCCAGACACTGACCCTTTCAATCTGGCCCATCTGGCAGTGCAACAGAGCCAGAAATTCCAGTCTGACACTGGCCACTTGGCTTATGGACTCATTGTGCTGCAGTTAGGAGTATAATTTCCTCCCTCCCTCCCCTTTAGTTAAGTTATCACAGAGCCAATTACTGTCCCACCTTTCCTATTTCCTCACACTACATGCCCTCATAGTTTTCTTTTATACTATTGTGTACCTCCTTTGACTTGTTCAGCACATCTTTAGCACTAAATTCCATAAGCGTACGTAGGTTTTCAGTGGCCATGTTGCTGATTAAAGATGAGGCATACTGCCTATAGTCCTAACCCTGCAGAAAGAGAAACATCAAAGCATCGAGCCTTATTACAGAGACACCAAGGCCAGTAATCACTTGGATTTCCTCCTTTATGCAAATCCCATGTGTCTAATGATTAGAGCAAGTTGACTCCTGTTGGCCCTTGGCTCCATGTGAAGTTGGTGCAGGTGATCCCAGCACTTATGGTAAAGGTTATGAAAGGCCTGCACCTTTGGGTCTGTACCAGTTCACCTGCCTCATCATATGTACCAGTTTCCACATAATTGCCCTTAATCTACAGTTCTCTTTGTCCTATACCTCCAAGGTAGATAGTTCATTTATTTGTTGTATGATTACTTAAAATCACTACAAAAATTCCAATTAAAATAATTAAATAACCAGCAAATTATAACACCAAACATTGCTTGTATTATTTTGCCTGTCTTCAAAGAAAACTGTCTAAAATGATTTTGAATTTATGAAATTGATGGGACTTGTACTTACTTTATCAGCTGTCTTGCTTTTCTGCTTCATTGAGTTTCATGGTTGCCACATTTATGAATTTAAAAAACCGTGCAGACAGTTGAGTCAATTTCCCCTTCAAGTGGTACTGCCCAGCTTCCATACATGATCTGATGATAAGAGTACTACAAAATTGGATGCAGCCAAAGATTTCTCAATGCTTGTAGCTTCTTACAAATACATACAATATGACTTAAAGTCTGTTGAGTTGTGCGGCATGTTCTACAAAGTCTCTCGGTGTTGCCACTCAGTCTTCCGTAACAATAGGCTTTCAGTGGAACTAGCTCCAATCTCAGCCTAATAAGTAGCCGTTTCTGATCTATGACCAGTGGTTGTTTTAGATAGATTGGTATTCTCAAAGGATTTGCTGCCAGTTTCACATGCAACTTCTTGCCAAGGACCTCAGTGTGTAGAACCGCAGATATAATTTTTGCTTGCTTCACTAATATGTTTTATAATTGCTTCTATGGGAGATTTGCGCCTCATATCGGGAGTGTCTCTAGGTTGCGTAGCAAGATGACCAAATACTGTTTCCACAGCCACTTCCTCTGCATTAATCCCTCCCACAAATAATAATTCAATGTATCAATGGTGCCCTACTTCAACTTTACACAATGCGATAAAAATCTTGCATTCAATATTAGTTGTTGTCTTGTGAGGTTAATTTGTAGGCGAATTTGTGATAGACTTGTACAGTCAGGTAGAAGGAAGAGTTAACTGTAACAGTTGCACTGGGCTTTATCCACATAGGTTTCAAGTTTGGTTTTGAAAGCTATTGCCCCAAATGCCAATGTTAGCATGAATTTACATTAAGTAAACTTTCTCAGCACATTTATTTAAAGGCTGGACATATTCTTTGATATTTTTTGCAAAGCAAAAATTAGGGCTTGGGTAGGGATCTTTCAAAATTTCACTTCGGCCACCGATCTGCCTCTTTCCTTCATCTATACCACTAGATATTTAGATGATGGAACCCTCTCCAGCTTTTCTTTATTTATGAACCATGGGCCCCTTTTGTTTAGTTTACAGCCAAAAATTATGATCTTTGTTTAGAAATATGAATTTGATGCTGTTCATTTCACACTAGAGAACTAAGGCATCCAAGGATCTTTGTAGTCCATCTGAACTAATAAAACAGTATCATCCGGATAGGGTTATACTTGAATTTTTGCTCCAGCTAATGAAGGGGAGAAGGTTCTTGCTGAGTCAAATGCCTCCTTCATATCGCTAAGTATAAATTAAACAATAGGTGCGCTAAAATACAGGATTGTTTTCATCCTTTATTTGGTAAATATCTTTTCCGTTGTAGCCCATTTTGCTGTTACTTTAATTTTAACCCAGGTATCTGAATATCAGTTTACTATGGCATTTAATAAAGGTGAGAAGATCCCTCAATCGGCTAGTTTAGCACATAACTTGCCTCTGACTACATTATAATATGCTGTGATGACATCTTTGAATGCAGAGTATAGTGATTTCCCCTTCGTCGCCACTGTGTGCTCCACCAGTGTTGTTAAACTTGGCGGATTGTCCTCAACACTACTACCTTTCTGCAACCCAGTTTTGAAGTGTGGGAATAATTGCTTTTCTATAGCCCATTTTTAAAGCTCCTGATTTAAAATTTTGGGCAAAACACCTGCCTTCTACATCCAGAAAGGCAATTCATCAAACGTTCTCAGATGCACTGATGTCTCCCTTTTTCGTGAATGGGCACTGACAGGGACCTCTTCCAGATCTCAGTGATGGCATTTGAGGGCAAACATTTTTTAAAGGGGGGAAACAAAGTTATCGCCCATCTCACGTCCCCCTTCTTTCCCAATGCTCAGGGCCTGCTCTCTTCATGCATTTTGTTGTTGAAGGCATGGCCTCTTTCTGTGCCTTGAGTTTCAAGGCCTGCTTTCCCTCACCCTTGTTGCTCAAAAACGGTGCTTGTCCTGTCTCTTGCTGATGAAGCTCTTGCCTCCTCATGTCCCTTGGTGTTGAAGGCCTGGCCTCTTCATATCCCTTGGGATTCAAGACCTCCCTCCTCCTCCTTATTATTGTTCAGTGCTCTCATGTCGATAGATGTTTGAGATCTTTCTCCCCCTTCTTTCCTAATGTTCAGGGACTGCCCTCCTCGTGATGTTCAATAACTGACATTTCCTTTGAGGTCCATGGCCTTCCTTCCTTATGTCCATGGCCTTCCTTCCTTAGGTCCATGGCCTTCCTTCCTTCTGCCGACTTTCATTCACCGAAAAGAAAAAGTGAAAACAAGATATCATTTCTAGCATCAGCAGTCGACTAGTTCTGAAACTTCTTTCAACTAAGTCCTCCCTCCTCACTCCCTAAGTCCATTGCACATCCCTTGACTCCAAATAATGCAGTGATTTTTATTGACAGAAATAAATCTCTTGGAAACCTATTAACTGAATGAGGATACACTTCTACCAACTCCCAAGCTTGCCTTTTCTGTATCATTATTCAAGACGGCGACTTCAGCTTTTACCCAGCAAGCTTATCTTCTAGGGTCAAGTCATCACAGTTTTCCGGAGCCTTCATAGATTATGTCTGGAGGTTTTTGCTCATTTGTTTTTTTGCTCTTCGGTGCTCCTTCTAGAAGGCACTACCTATTAGATGCTTTTCTATGTCAACAACATTGTGGCTACTGGAAAGAGTCACCCTTATCTCTGGCAGACTCAGCCTGTGAAGACTAGGCCTCATTTACCAAAATAGGGGGTGGTTGAGAATTAAGAGCATTGAAAAGAGTCTGTGCAGCATTATTGTTGGTCAGAAGATTGAAAGACAAAGTGAATCTTCCAGACTGGAGGAAGCTGAATCCTACAGGCCACTGGACTTATTTGTTGGGTTATTTTGAATGGCCCATAAATGCATGGTTTTGATTTATTAGCTATAAGGTGGGACAGTTGGAATTGACAGGACAACCTCTCCTTAACCATCAAATTACACTGTGGAGTAGACAAATGTCAGCGTATCTCCTCATCTTGACCCTGGTATAGTGAAGACTTTCTTGGATCTTTCACCTCAGGATCAGAAGACACTTAAAAAATCCTTTGTAATTGATAATGTTTGACTCCCAAGTCCGATAATGGGAAAAATGTCTGGGGTGAAGCCCATGTGGACAATGGAATGGTGAAACTTATGTGGTGCTATGGACAGCATTGTCATAGGATATTTCAGCTCCATATAGGTAGAAAGAATAGATCAGTTATTTTTAGTTGTATTACAAAAACACCATAGGTACTGTTCAAAGCTCTGATTAGCACACTCAAATGTATGTGTTGAACTGGGATGAGGACTGCACAATAAGGCCACATCGATACTAAGAATCATGCTGAAAGCCTTCCCGAAGTGTGAAATTAATTGAGGCCCTCTGTCATGAATTGCGATTTGTGGTAGCCCCTGTATTTGGAAAGTCTAACGTAAGAAAATATTAGCCAAAAACCTGGCTGAAAGCAAGGTGTTCAGGATGATGAAATTAGTCATATTAGAGAAGGAATTATTACCATTATGTCAATACACCAACACTAACCTGCTCAAGGTGGTCTACACGCAAGATGATTAATGGCCGTGCATGAGGCACAAACACCAGGCGTGCACAACTGTACAACTCCTTCTAAACTTGAGGTTTGCCTGTGAACTGCTTTAAAATTGGCAGACTCAGGCAGGAACATAGACTGTGGAAGCATCTTCCCAAGATTGTTCACTTGGTGGGTAACATGTATAGTCTATAAGGAACTGCAACTTTCCTTTACATATTTGTGAATTGCAGATTGCTTGGAGTTTAAATTCTGGATCCTCATGTACCAGAATGGGAGGTGGTTGAGGATAAGGGGATAAGAGCAGTGGAAAGGGTTTGCGCACATGGGTTGTAGGTGAGAAGAATGAAAGACCCAGTGAATCTTCCAGAGCGGGGGAAGCTGCATCCTAAAGGCCACAGGACTTATATGTTGGGTTATTTTGAATGGCTTAAAAAAGCATGGCTTGGATTTATCAGCTGAAAGGTGGGATGGTGGAAATTGAGAGAACCACCTCACCTTATCCCACAAATTACACTGCAGAGTAGACAAATGTCAGTGTATCTGTTAACCTTGGCATAGTGAAGAAGTTGTTTGATCTTTCACCTCAGGATCTAAAGACGTTCCAAAATCCAATGCATTTGGCAATGTTTGACTCCCAAGTAGGATGATGGGGAAAAAAGGCTTGGGTGAAACCCATGTAGACAGCAGAAAGGTAAAAAATGTGCTGTGCTAAAGACAGTGTTGTTATAGGATAATTCAGCTACATCTAGGTAAAAGGATCACTTATTTTGAGTTGTGCTACAAAAACACCACGAACATTGTTCAAAGCTCTGAGTAACACACTCAAATTTATGTTTTGGTCTGGGATGAAAATTGCACAATAAGGCCACAACGATTTGAAGAATCTTGCTGAAAGTCTTCCAGAAGTCTGTAATGAATTGAGGCCCTCTGTCATAAATTGCAATTTGTGAGAACCCTTGTATTTGGAAAATCTAATGTAAGAAAATTTGAGCCAAAAAAATGGCTGAAAGCAAGGTGTACAGTATGGTGAAATTATCAATATTAGAGAAAAAACCATTACCATTATGACAATACTACAACACTTCCTCACCCAAGGTGACCCACACGCAAGTTGATTAATGACCACGCTAGAGGCTCCTGAGAGGGGTTACTTAGACGCTAGGGTGGCACAACTGTACAACCTCTTCCAAAGCTTCAAGTTTGTCTGTGAACTGCTTAAAAATTGGCAGACTAAGGCAGGAGCATTGACTGTGGAAGCATCTTCCCAAGATTGTTTACTAGGCAGGTAACCTTTGCAGTCTATATGGAACTGCAGCTTTCCTCTACATATTTGTGAATTGCAGATTGCTCGGACTTCAAATTCTGGAGCCTCATCAAACAGAATGGGAGGCGGTTGAGGATAAGAGAAATAAAAATGGTCTGCACAGAATGGTTGTAGGTGAAACAAATGAAAGACCAGGTGAATCTTCTAACCTGGAGGAAGCTGCATCCTAGAAGCCACTGGACTTATATTTTGGGTTATCTTGAAAAGCCCAGAAAATGTGGTTTGGATTTATTAGCTGAGAGTCGGGACAGGAGGAATCGAGAGGTCAACCTCACCTTGTCCCTCAAATTACACTGTGGAGAAGACAGATGTCAGAGTTTCTCTTCATCTTGACCTTGGCATAGTGAAGACTTTCTTTGATCTTTCACCTCAGGATCTGAAGACGTTCCAAACATCCTTTGCATTTGGAAATGTTTAACTCCCAAGCAGGTTGATAGGAAAAAAAGTCTTGGGGGAAACCCAAGCAGACAATAGAATGGTGAAACATGTGTTGTGCTATGTACAGTGTTGTTGTAGGATAATTCAGCTACATCTAGGTAGCATGATCAATTAGTTTGAGTTGTTTTACAAAAACACCACAGGTATTGTTCAAAGCTCTGGTTAGCACACCCAAATTTGTCTATTGGTCTCGGTTTAAAACTGCATAATAATGCCATATCGCTATGAAGAATCTTGCTGAAAGCCTTCCAGAAGTATGAAATGAATGAGGCCCTCTGTCATAAATTGTGATTTGTGGGAACCCTTGTATTTGGAAAATCTTATGTAAGAAAGAGAAGAGAGAAGGAATCTGTTAGAAATTGGGTTTCTGGTTGGCAGAGGTATGTACTCTTGTCCAAGCAAGAACCACAATCCTAGTCAGGGTAAGGCAGATACACACCCAAAACAATACCAAAATGACAAAAATTCAATAAATACAGCTAGAGTTATGAATTTTTACAGATTATCTTGAAATATACTGCTTAGAAACATAAGTGCCAACGGGGCTATCCGTCACAATTGACTGGGTGAAATCTGAAGGTTCAGTCCGCCCACTATGAAGTGCTGGTAGGATACAGGGACTACCTTATCACACAAAAAATGGGAGGGGGGTCCGAGGAAGGTTTAAAGACCTGCAAGGGTTGGTTCCCCTAAACAATTACCAATACAAACCCTTGGGTCTGGATTAACAAACAGAGAAAAGACACCAGAGATTATCTCTTATAGCTTGTGGGGAGATCCCTTTGTTTGGACGAAATCCCTCACCCACCATAGGAGGCATGCTTCATCATTGGGATTCTCCTTGTGATGGAAAAACCTAGTCCCGCCACGGGCTACAACCCCCTCACTGAGAGGGAGGAGCTCAGGGATGTTTTATTCCTATGTTTAGGATATACTAGATCCTGCAATGAGAAGAGAATTATCAGGTTGGGTAGAGGGCGCAGCGCAAATTAATATAAACTGTGAGGATAGTGATGTTAAAACTAGCCTCCAGATACGAAAAAATGACTTTATTAGCTCGTTTCTGGGGCCAGGATTAAAAACAGAGCACCGGCAGGGGTAACTTATACCTGGGCCCATCAGGATCTGGATGGCCCATGAGGCACATTTACGTTCTTTTGTGTGAGTCTGTCTAGAGGGAATGCACAAAGTGCAGCTGTCACCCACCCCAGACCTATTCAGAGACAGGGAGAGGCACAGAATGATTAACGTAAGACATTTTCTAAAAGTGGCATTTTCAGACTTGCAACTTAAAGTCCAACTTTACCATATGTTTTGATTTTAAATTGTTAGTCCAGAGACACCATACTGGAAATATCTATTTTTCCCAATTGGAAATTACACTTCTAAAATGTAATAAGGAAATCCCAATGTTAACCTATGAGAAAGATAGACCTTGCATTAGTGAAAAGCGAATTTACTAATTTTTCACTACCTGGACATGTAAAACTTAAAAGTGCATGTCCTACTGTTTAAATACAGAGCACCCTGCCAATATGGTTGTCTAGGGCCTACCTTAGGGGTGACTTGTATGTTTTAAAAACAAACGTTTGGGCCTGACAAGAGGGCTAACTTGCCAGGTCGACCTGGCAGTTTGCAACTGCACATACAGGCTCTGCAATGACAGTCCTGAGACATGTTTAAAGGGCTACTGAAGTGGGTGGCACAACCAGTGCTGCAGGCCCACTAGTAGCATTTTATTTACATGTCCTGGGCACATTCAGTGCACTTTACTAGGGACGTATAAGTAAATTAAATATGTCAATTGTGGATAAGCTAATGTAACCATATGACAAAGGTTCAGTGTCTCAAATTCTCTATGGCCAGCAATAGATAAGCCATAGTACATTTGAAAGACCTTCTGTCTTAACTCATGGGTTAGAATAAATAATGCTTACTCTTTAACATAGAGGTCATCCGATGGGATTAAAGTCTCTTTAATTTCATCTTTAGATACTTGAGCTTAACACTTCTGGACCCTTTCCAGAAAGGATTGAACTGCTCCCAGTATTTATTGGTGTTGAGTTAAACTTTTGTTGTAAATAAGTGCAATATCTCAATACCTTCATGACAAGGTATCAACCAGAATGTTTTTGGAACCCGGTATGTAACTGATGACAAAGTCATATTGATTAAAGAAATATGCCCATTGGGCAGAGCAACTGGTTTCCGACTGCATGTTTCTGAGAAATTGCAAGCTCCGATGATCATTGCAAATCTCAAAAGGTTTCAGAGCACCTTTCAAATATTGTCCTCAACCAGTGCAGCAAACCTCATCCGCAAGAGTTCCCTTTCCAGAACTGAATACTTCCTTTCACATTTGGTAAGGATATGCCACATGGCATCTTCTTTGAGTTTCAGAAATGTGGCTTCTACTGCTCTGTCAGAGGCATCATTCTCCACACAAAAAATCTTTGTGAAATCTGTATGCTATAAAATTGGGGCCAGATTAAAACCTCATTTTAAATCATTGAAGGCTTGTTCAGCTCTCAAGTCCCAGCAAGACTCTTGTTCTAACACCTCCTTCCTAATTATGTCGGTAATGTCACTGATTAAATGGGCAAACTTTCCTGCAAATTGCCAATAGAAATGGGGTACATCTAAACAGCATTGTGTTTCTATTGCTTTAGTTGGATTAGGTAAATCTATAATTGCTGCAACCCCATAGGGGATCCATGGAAATTCTGTGCTCACTCAGTCTGAAGCCCATTTACTCCACCTTGGTCTTGTCACATTCACACTTCTCTGGTTTAAGGTGTAGATTGTTTTCCCTTAAATCGGAAAGGACTTGGACAACATGTTGATGTTGGATCTTGCTGTCCTTTGAGTAGTTAAGAATATCATCTAAATAGACTACCACAAACTGGTTAACCATGTCAAAGAATATGTGAGCCACAAATCTCTGAAAGATGGCAGGTGGATTGCGCAGACCTGAGGGCATTACCCTGCATTCAAAGGCTATTATTCATTCGTCTCCAGCCATAATTTGCAATAGGTGGCAAGCTCCTCGGAGGTCTAATTTAGTAAAGGTATTGACTCAGGAGGGGATAAGATTTCTTGATGGTGACCTTGTTCAGCCCTCTGTAATGAATGCAAGGTTTTAACTAATTTGACAAAAAACATTGATGCCACAGCTGAGATAATTTTGGATGTTTTCTTTGAGATATTGTCTCAAACTTCTTTTTCTTACTCTTATAAAGAGTAAATCATGTCGAAGGGAATTATAATCCTAGGCTTGTGGGGGAAAAGGCTTGTGATAAACAGCCCTCCATCTGGGCACACTTGTGGTGGCCGGAGGAATTAGGACCAACCCCGACTCCTAAGTTTAAGATAAAAAATTTGGGAGTCTGGTTTGACAACACCTTATCGTTTGCAGAGCAGATATCAGCTGTGGCAGGAGCATGCTCTGACATTCTAAGAATATTGCGCAAAATCTTGCATATACTACCATTAGATGCCAAAAAGACCATTGTGCAAGCCCTGGTTACATCTCGTCTGGACTACTGCAACGTCCTCTATTTGGGGGTCACAAAGAGTAACTTGAATATTTTACAGAAGGTCCAAAATGCAGCTGCCCGGATGATATTGAATATTCCGAGGCGTGCATCGGTGGGAGCAGCCTTGAGGGAATTACACTGGCTTCCAGTACAGGCCAGAATTACCTTCAAGGCTCTGTGTTTCTGCCACAGGATTTTCAATGAGAAAGGGCCAAGGTACCTGCGCCCGTTACTTACTGCTTACAGACCCAACCGGAATCTTAGGTCTATGGGCACTGCTAAGTTGGTAGTGCCAAAAGTTCTAAAGGCACGTTCGGGAGGTAGATCCTTCGGTTTTCTCGCGGCTAAGGCCTGGAATAACATACCTATGGAATTGAGGATGTATCCATCTGAAGCAATGTTTCGTAAAAAACGTAAAACTTGGTTTTTTCAGTCATCCCCGGGGGATTGGTGTTAAGCGCTCCGGTTGCAAAGCTATTGCGTTTGCTGGGGCAGGTGGCCCCTTGGGGGGGATAGGGCTCTGTTGTCATAGATTGCGATGTCTTAGCGCGGGGACACTCCTTTGGACTAACCATGCGCTTTATAAGCTTTAAAATAAATAAAAGCGCAGTCACATTTCCTAGGTGTCAACAGAGATAATTCCTTGGGCTTCTGAAAATTATCGGAAAATAATTGATATTGGACCAGTGTAGATTGGAGGGCATTACCATGTTCCAATTCTGTTATTTTATTCATATAGACATCTTTAGGAGACCAGTAATTGTCTGGGGAATAACAGTGCTCATGAAACAATTGTGAGGAAAGAGAGATTTTTAGTGTCACCAATTTGAAACAGGGATTGCATTGAGCTACTCAAGGAACTCCCAGAATCTATGTATAGCTGGGTGAAGAGATGATGTCAAAGAATACCATCTCCGTATGATGGTCAAAATTCAGCATCAAAGGTATTGACATCTCCTTGATTTGACCGGAAGCCAGTGGAAGGTCATCCACAATTTGGACCTGCTCAGCAAAATGCTTGCTAACCTGTGGGGTATTTCTATCTGTCACCAAAGATTTTCCATAAACAAACCTCATGCTCCACAACCCAGGAGTGCTGCTGTTTCAAAAGTCTTTCCTTCAGGAAGGCTAGCTAGAACAGTAAGTAAGAATAACAATGAACGGGAATCTCTGGAAGATCCAACAAAGGGAATGTGACATTTTTCAGTCCTTTCCCCTTCTACAAAGGATGGGCTTTGATGTTTCTAGAGATGCTTTGTGGGCATAAAGGACAGAATAGGACTAGATGTTCTGAAGATCTACGATAAATACTTCAACCATGTTCCCTTTTAGCTTCTGAAAGAGCTCCTCAAGTTGCGCTGATCTGCATTGGTTCTTCACTATTAGATGTTGAAGGTTCTTCAAGAGCTTGTTCTGGTCTTCTAGTAAAAATCCCTGTACTGCTTGCGCAGGATAAGTCCAAGACTTGTGTTTCTCTGACCTACATTCATGCAGACGGTGTTCAATGAGTAGAGGTAAATAAATGAATTATGGGAAAGGTTGGATGAGCTTGTCCTTTATCTCATCTCTAAGACACTACTGAACAAGTTTATCAGGTTTCTTTACACCCAGGTATTCTCAGCAGCCAACTGCCAGAATCTCATAATGTAAGTCAAAGCGTCAATATACCACTGCTGTATGTCACACAAGGCTCCCTCCATGGAAAACTCAACTTCTAGTCTTTCCAATATTTTCTTACAATTCATTTGTTAACAAACGTGAATAATTACTGTGATTCAGATCTTCAGAAGTAACCAGCAGTTTAGCCCAAACTAATGAAGAGCCGGTTAAAGCACCTATCATGTAGCCAACCTAAGCCTTATCGCCCATAAACTGAAATGTATATAAGCAAAATGCACTTTAAGGACATTTAAAAATTCCTTTAACTTATGTGGATCCCCAGAAAACTATAGAATAGAGGGTGAAGTTACTGGAAAGTCTGAACCTTTCTTGTCTTGGTCTGCCAGAAATAAGGGCAACCACTTCTAATAGCCACATCGCCAGTGGTGTTTGAAAATTCACCAGGGCAACAGGTGTACCCAAGAAAGAGCCCCAACATTGGAAAAAGCCAGATGGAAAACCTTGAGGACGTTTGAACACTAGAGGTTCTAGTGTAGTTGAAGATGGAGCAGAAGATTGAAGTGAGGCCAACTGAAAACACTGAGGCTTAAGGTCCTGGGGAAAATTCTAAAGGCAAGACAAAAAACCTGTGTCAAAAATAGAACCTAGGGGGTGAAAAAATGTGATTACAAAATATTCTTCCCAAAAGTGCAGAGAAGTGTTCTAAATCTCTACCTTTTACAGAAGCCAGACAGGAAGCTATGCCACAATACTATTCATTCAATACAGAACTCAAAAGTGGCATTAATCTTGGATTGGGGCATTGGGATCACTGGAGTTACTGCTGGGTAAAATCATGCCCCTGAGAGACGTGGCTAAGACACCAGCCAGCATCATATGCCTGGATTCCAGAAGTGAGGAGGGCATTGAAAGCCCAATCCAGAGGTCAAGTTAACTGCTGGCCACCTCCAAGTAAGTGCAGCTTGCAAGTTGCAGCAGTGGCACAATACACCGACATTCCACCACCTAAGGCGGCACACACATGAGATGACTAATGACAGGGTCCGGAGCGTGGAGAGTCGGCCACCAAGGGGTCGAAACACACAAATATTAATGAGATAGACCAAAAATTGTGACTCACTACTATTGGAGTCCATCACAGGAATGGTGGCCTTCTAGGGATAGCAGACCACCATGTCTGTGATCGCCAGTTTTCCTTAAAGGAAACGAGTGGCATTTAAAAAAAAAAGCTGCCTTTTTCCAAAGTTTTGTTTGACAATTGCCACTTGTCCCTTGGACCACTGGCTACTCCAAAACGACATTTAAAAAACAAAATGGGAAAGTATCTCCAGGAGATTCCTTTGCATTTGCGAATGCATTAACAGCCTAACTTGAGAGACTGTAATTTTCAACATTTTGTGACCAGATTTCAGAGGCAAATCATTGGTATATATTATACCAAAACAGTATTTAAGAGGGTCGCCTGCCACATGAATATTCCAAATACTGATTAAGTATAAAATTGAAATCCCACTTTAGAAGTCAATAAAAGTTTACAAGCTCCTAAAATGGGATCAGTACATTTGAAAAGGCATTTTAATTGAAACAAATATGAAACTTGAGTGTTTGCAATAGTTATAATGCTTTCTACATCTGACCCTGAATTTTTCTTGTGCTCATGTGCACGACATGACATCTGCTTTATTTTAGTTGGAAGCTCTAAATTCTTCACAGCACAAATCGCTCTACAAGATTCACAAGCAGCTCACTACATGTGGTAGACGTCTGTGCAATGGACACCTTGGAATCAGTCAAAGGGGGCAGAGGAAGGAGGGAGAGCTGGTGGAATAGATAAGGTAGTGTTGATTGAAGAGTTGAGCTTTCAGTTCCTTCCTGAAATGTGGGAGGGCTGCTGCTGTTCTGATGTTGGAGGGGATATTTATGTACATATGCTTTGATATTTCTAAAATGCAAACAAGCACACATAATTGGCTGGGCTATATAAAAAGAGTGCACAATAACTTAACCGACAATAGTGTAACATAAAATAACATGTATAATTATCATAGTCAATAGCAAAACAAAATTGTGCAACAGCAATATTTTCTGCCAATATATGATTTTGCTGCACTTATCACATTTCCCAGCATCTGCTGCATAATTTGCAGATTTACAGATACCATACCACGCCAGACACTTTGCATAAGGTAACTGGATAACCTCAGCTGTTGCTTGCTGCCATCAGGCTTCTACAGATTACATAATGTTGGTAATATGGGGTGCGATCCCGAAGTTGAGCCGAGCTATATCTCCATGGGAGAAACTACTTTGGCTAATTCAGGCAGGTACAGATTCACATCCAGGGTTCTATCCATTTCCATACACAGTTCCTCCTGATTTCAACATGCTTTCTGCCAGCAGAAGAGCAGTTAGCAAGCATAAAACAGGCAGGCCCCCACGTTGAAGCAAGCTGCACTGACATACCGCTGGCCTCCTCCTCTCACACGCAGGCTGACGCCTTGTGTCCATGCACTCACTGCTCAACCGTCAGTCAGCCCGCCTGCCTAGACACCCTGGTGGCCTCAAGTTTAGCCTTCAAGCTGTTCCAGACGCCTTCTGCTCCGCTTTGTCCTCCACTTTCTCCCTCCTCCTGGCAGTGACCAAACCTAACATGCCTGCGGTTGAGATCGGCCTGTAGTTGGGTTTGGCCCACTGTTAGCAGCAGTTTAGCTGCAGTTAGCGACTCACTCATAAAGCTGTAATGCTTCATCACTCGCTCAAAGCCCAAAAGACAGTAGCCAACTACCACACTATCTCCCTGCTACCCTACTCAGCAAAATTCATGTAAAAGATGATAAACAAATGCCTAGCCACTCACCTCAATCACTACCACCTCCTGGACACCACTCAAACTGGATTCAGTCCCAACACAGTACAGAGACCACCCTCATCGCTGCCACGGACGGCATCCGGAAGGTCATGGACAGAGTTGACACCTCAGTTCTAATCCTACTGGGCCTTTCCGAAACCGTTGACACTGTCTGCCACCCCATCTTTCTCCAACAACTGCACAAAGCCGGCATCCAAGTACCTGCATTTTGCTGGATTTGCTCCGACCTGAC
Organism: Calotriton arnoldi; assembly: GCA_963921515.1. NCBI lineage: Eukaryota > Metazoa > Chordata > Amphibia > Caudata > Salamandridae > Calotriton > Calotriton arnoldi. The sequence continues at coordinate 480,529 of CAWUFW010006892.1, forward strand.
AGGCCGCACCCAGCCAGTCGACCTGGCCTCCTTCGCTTCTGATGCCTCACCTGTGTAGTTTCACAAGAATCCTGACTGAGTCCCACTCTTTTGAATGCCTAAATGATCCCACTCACTAGCATCATCCATGCACACGGAATCAACATCATGTCCTACACTGATGACATTCAGCTCATACGTCCCTTTCCGACATGACACCTAACATACAGGCCATTTTCTTTGCCTGGACGATTGCAGTCACCTGATGGATGAAAATCAACAGCCTCAAACTCAACACAGACAAGACGATAGTAGCAATATTCGACAAAGACATTTTACTCTTGGACTCTACCTGATGGCCTGATGTCTCTGACCCGTACCCCTTCCGGCAACACATGCAAGAAACCTCAGAATAGTAATAGACAATGAACTCACCATGAGTGGCCAAGCGAACGCAGTCTATGTCTCCGGGGTCCACACACTCAAGTCTCTCAAGAATATCTTCAAATAGCTCCCCACCAACATTTGCAGAACATCACACAAACCCTCATCAACTGCAGGCTGGACTACAGCAACATACTCTATGCTGAAATCAATGCTCAACTGACCAGAAGACACCAGAGCATGCAAACCTCAGTGGCCATGCTCAACCCCATCCTCCCAAACTGCTGTCACATCAAGTCCCAACTCAATGAGGTTGGCTTTCTCGCAGCACACAAAAGAACACTCTTCAATTTCCTCAGGCACTCATGAAAAGCCTTACACAACATTGGCCCCACATACCTCAACAACCACATAAACTTCTACATACCTACCAAACCCTGCCCTTTTCTAACCTCTACTTGCGCACACCCCGCAAGCACAGAACGAGATTCAACCATCATGCCTTCTTATACCTCACTCCTAAAGCCTGAAATGATGTATCTTGCACATCAGTGCCACCTCCTTGGTTCTGAAATTCGGCAAGAAACCGAACACCTGGCTTTTCCGTTAGCCCTAACCCTGCCATGGCTCTTAGAGCTCCTGCTTCAGTGCCAGGATAACGTCCCGCAAGAGCTGAGCAGTATAAAAATGTCATAACATTTTTTGAGCATTACACTTGGGAAAAACAGGCTTTGATGCACAATGCCACAGAGAATCTGCCTGCCAGAGACTCAAAACTTGCCACACTGTCCAGCCCTTGGGTCTACTAGGGTCTGGTTCATCCTCCAGCGTTGGTACCCTCTGTCAGAAGGGCCCCGGCATGCAAGAGCTTTGATTCCTTCTTTCTGCATGCTGCGCTCAGCAGGCCAAATACCCAGCAGGGTTTCCCTACAGGTAGCTCATCCGTGACCTCCTGACTCTTAATTCTCAAACTGAACATTTAAAATATTTCAGAGCAAGCACCCTCCTCATACAACAGCCACTCCGATGCAGGAACACACCAATCATTATTAAGTCGGGATTTCTATTACCACTGAAGTGTACTTTAGGCTAATATTCTTATGTGCTACTGATGGATTTGAGGGGAATATGCTACCTTGAGGCAAAACCATTTAAAGGCATCAAGGTGTTTCCTCCAGGACATGCGAATGGATCTTATCAAGGTCAAATAAAAAAGTAAAATAAGAAAAATGTGATGGATCTTTCCCACAAACATGACAGAATTTGTTCATCAAAGTGGGGCAAGAGGGACTCTGGAGTATAAGGAGCAGAGCAGGATGTAGGGACAGTCAATATTACTTGGCCGTCTGGGGCACCAAGAGTCAAGGGTACCAGAGTGCCCTTACAAGCAGGCAATGCGAATCAAGTGCCAGCAGAAGAAGATGTCTAATTGTTCATTTACTTAGGGCAGCAAGAGCCCTTCATTGGACCAGATTAGTTTCACAAGAGCATGTTTTCTTAGACATTTTCTGGAAACAAGCAGATTTGTAAAGACTATTGAAAAGAGGTTCTAGGCAAAGGATATTAAAACATGATGCTCTCAGGCACAGAGAGGGGATAGAGGGGCTTCTGTAATTATTTTCAGGTTTAGTATACAAAAAAGGTGTTGAAAAGTGAAGTAAGAAAGAATGTTTGCAGTTTCTGAAAACTATTTTTGTACTTAAGGTGATTCCTTTGGTGCCCTTGATAGCCCCTGGCTATGTCTTCGGCAGTTGACACTGCAACAATGCCCCTTTATGTGATGACCTTTAATTTTCATAAAGGGACTTTCTTACATATGACATCTATGGACTGCATATTTCCCTGAGGACGTGATTGTGGATGGAATATATGGAGTGGATGGATAGTGTGAATAGAGTGGGTGGACGGGATAGTACTGGAATGGATCGAATACATTTTAACAAATAGAACTCAAGAGCTTTCACTTCCCCCTTTTCGCCCTCAGTTCAAAACAGTGGAATATGGAATACCCTAGGGCTCGGATTTAAGCCCCATTCCTTTAATTATCTACTTTCGTCCTCTAGTGACCCTCATTTAATCCTATGGTATCAGCTTTTTTTAACTATGCAGATGATACCCAGTTGATTCTTTTCTTAGATAATGCTAGACCAGTATCATTAGAGCCATTCCATATCTGTCTGTTACAAAGTGGTTGAGCAACAAGGACTTAAAATTTAATGGAGACAAAACTGAGATTTTCTGTTGCTCATTCACTAAACTTTCAAGTGAACTCCCTGCCAATTTTTGGCTTTGGACAAATAGGGGCAATTTAGAAGTATCTCAGACGATTCGTAACCTAGAGATGCATTTTGACAATAAGCTATCAATAGAGACTCACGTTAACAAGATAGCTGCAACGTGTTTTGCACTGCTCCATGACTTGAGGAAAATTATATACATGGTACCTTCATTTGCAAGGACAATAATAGTACAATACACCCTCCTAAGCAGACTTGATTATTGCAATGCCCTGTTACTAGTAGCACCTGAATAATTAATTAAAAGAATATATAGAGTAAAAGCTACAGCTGCAAAGTTAGCACTGAGTAAGCCCATACTTGCGTCCTCTTCGGGAGCCCTTAATTACTTCATTGGCTTCTATGAAAGGAAAAGATTGCATTTAAATCATTATGCATAGTATTTAATGCAATTCAGGAAAATGGGTCTATACCCCTACAAAGGAAATGTAAAAGATATTTACCATCAAGAAACCTACACTCATCCACTGTCAAACTCCTCTGTATCCCTAAAGTCTGAAAAGCGAGACAAGGAGGGCAAGCTTTTTCAGTTAGGGCGGCACAGCTATGGAATAAGTTACCAGCTCCCATGACATCCAGCAACGACCTTCTTCACTTTAGGAAAGCACTCGAAACCTGACTATGCCCCATATAAGCTAACCAAACTGAGAAGGGTACTTGACTGAGCAGTAGCTTTTACTGTTGCTCAACAGAGGCCTTTGAGGTTAAAGATGCGCCTCACGAATGTTATAATAATAATAATAATAATAATAATAATAATTGTCATGCTATCCCAAAGCTTTGAGTAGGCTTCTGCCCCCTACCAGGACTCAGAGCGTAGAGAGTCAGTGGAGTGTCTTGGCCGTCCTACAGAAGGATCCATTCACTACATCACCAATCTGGTCATTATTGATAGAGATAGGAGTGCAGCCCCTACAGAGGAGCTCACTGAATAGACAACAGCTCGAGGACAGGCCCTGGCTTTATGACGCCCCATGTATTGTTAGTCATCATTTAGACAGGATCACTAACAATGGCTGGAAATGAATAGATTTCATTGTTCATGACATCACACAAATTTTAATGCTAATATTGTCACACAAAGTAATGTTACTTTAATCTAAAATCCATTGCAGTATAGAAATAGGCCTTATTCGAGGTAACAGCACAGAAAGTCATTTCAATTAAATGAATTAAAAATGGTCATAGTAAATATGATATATATAATATAATATAATTAATATAATATAATATAATATAATATAATATTATATTATATTATATAATGTAATATAATGTAATATAATATAAAAACTAAAATAGATACATATCCTTAAATCTCAATACATGCAAAATCACTATTACTTATCCAAGCTCACAGCCTCCCCTGACTACTTCTTAGTTTTACTCTTTATCCTTCACTAGTGGCATACGCAATATAAAAGCATTACTCCTCCTCTAACATTGTTCCTATCAGCACACAGAAAATGAATAAACTGAATTTAACAACAGAATTAAAAATCTGCACAATTAAAAGTTTACGTATCAGGTTGTAAAATGCCTACCACTTTTGACAGCCTGTTTTTCAAATCAGAAGAATTGGGCCAGTGCTGTGCTGGACAAAGAAGGAGGGCTGACTGCAGGTGTCCACAATGATCCAAGAGATTCTGGACTTCAATAGAAGGTTCTGAGTTATTAGACAAAGAGTCTCTTCCAACATGGTCCAGCTGACTGTATGCCTCCCCATACCCATGTAACCGTTTCATGGCATTTCACACACCATAACCATAATCTTTACTATTATCTCTCTATATAGTACATATTGCATTGAGCAGGGCCAAAATAAGTCCCAGCAAACTTTTAAAACCATCCTTCTTCCATTCTTCTCCACTCTCTCTCTTTCCATCTATTTATTTTCTGTCTCTCTCCTCTCCTCTCTCTCTGATCTCTTGCTATTCTGTGCTTTTCCTCTCTCTTTCATTCACCTTAGTTTATATTTTTCTCCTCTCCCTCCCTCTTTGCTTATTTCCCCACTGTGTCAGAGGTATCAGAAACAGCCCCAAGACTTCAAAAATAGCCCTCGAAAGACTCCAGCCCACCAGGGCAGTGCCCAATGAGATAAATGGTCAGTCAAGCCCTGGCATCACGTTCTAAGGGATAAAAGCTTGAATGTTTCCTTTAACTTATATCTGCAGGTTGTACACCACTGTTGGACTAGCCTTTCAGGCAGTCTAGCCCTACCAAATGGGCCAGCTCGATATGGCAAGTGTGAAGTCACAGCCTACGAGCCAACAAAAATGAACCAGACACTGACCCTTTCAAGCTGGCACATCATAGCAGTACAACAGAGCCAGAAATTCCAGTCTGACACCGGCCACTTAGCTTATGGACGCGTTATGTTGCCGTTAGGAGTATAATTCCCTCCCTCCCGTTTAGTTAAGTTCTCACAGAGCCAATTGCTGTTCCACCTTTCCTGTTTCCTCACACTACATGCCCTCATAGTTTTCTATTATGTTATTGTGTATCTCCTTTGACTTATTCGGCACATCTTTAGCACTAAATTCCATAAGCTTAAGTAGGTTTTCAGGGATCATGTTGTTGATTAAAGATGCGGTCTGCTGCCCATAGACCCACTCCTGCAGATAGAGAAACAAAGCAGCGAGCCTTACAGAGACACCAAGGCCAGTAATCACTTGGATTTCCTCCTTAATGCAAAACCCACGTGTCTAATGATTAGAGCAAGTTGACTCCTGTTGCCCCTTGGCTCCTTGTGAAGTTGGTGGAGGTGATCCCAGCACTTATGGTAAAGGTTCAGAAAAGCCTGAACCTTTGATTCTGTAGCAGCAAGTTCACCTGCACCATCATATGTACCAGGTTCCACATAATTATCCATAATCTACAGTTCTCTTTGTCCTCTACCTCCAAGGTAGATAGTTTATTTATTTATTGTATGATTACTTAAGATCACTACAAAAATTCCAATTAAAATAATTCAATAACCAGCAAATTATAACACCCAACATAGCACAGTATTATTTCCCCTGTCTTCAAAGAAAACTGTCTCAAAATGATTTTGAATTTATTAAATTGATGGGACAAGTACTTACTTTATCAGCTCGGCTGCTTTTCTACTTCATCGAGTTTCTTAGTTGCTGCATTTATGAATTTCAAAAACCGTGCAGACAGTTGACTCTTTTTCCCCTTCAAGCGGGACTGCACAGCTTCCATACATGACCTGATGCTAAGAGTTTAAAAAATTGAACGCAGTCAAAGTTTTCTCAATGCTTGTAGCTTCTTCAAATACATACAATATGACTTAAAGTCTCTTGAGTTGTGCGGCATATTCTACAAAGTCTCTCGGTGTTGCCACTAAGTCTCCCGTAACAATAGGCTTTCAGTGGAATCGGCCCCAATCTCAGCCTAAGTTGCTGTGTCTGATCTAGGAGCAGTGGTTGTTTTAGATAGATTTGTATTCTCCAAGGATTTGCTGCCAGTTTCCCATGCAACTTCCTGCCAGGGATCTCAGTTTGTCGATCTGCAGATATAATTTTTGCTTGCTTCACTAATACCTTTGATAATTGCTTCTAATGGAGATTTGCGTACCATATCGCTCGTGTCTCTATGTTGCGTAGCAAGATGCACAAATACTGTTTCCACAGCAACGTTTCCTGCCTCCCACAAATAATATTTCAATGCATCAGTGGTGCCCCTCTTCAATTTTACAATATGCGATAAAAATCTTGCATTCAATATTAGCTGTTGTCTTGTGAGGTTAACTTCAGGTAGAAGGAAGAGTTGACAGTAACAGTTGCACTGGGCTATATTCCAAGTAGGTTTCAAGTTTGTTTTTGAAAGATATTGCCCCAAATACCAATGTTAGCATGAATTTACATTAACTAACCTTTCTCAGCATATTTATTTAAAGGGCTGGACTTATTCTTTGATAGTCTTTGCAAAGCAAAAATCAGGGCTTGGGCAGGGATCTTTTGAGATTTCACACCATCCACCGATCTGCCGCTTTCCTCCATTCATACCACTAGATATTTAGATGATGGAACTCTCTCCAGCTTCTCTTTATTTATGAACCATGGGCCGCTTTTATTTAGTTTATGGCCAAATATTATGATCTTTGTTTTAGAAATATTAATTTGATTCAGTTCAGTTCACAGTAGAGAACTAAGGTATCTAAGGATCTTTGTAGTCCAATGGTCATCATTAACTAATAAAACAGTATCATCCGGATAGGGTAATAATTGAAATTTTGCTCCGGCTAATGAAGGGGTGAGGGTTCTTGTCGAGTCAAATGTCTCCTTCATATCGACTAAGTATCAATAAATCAGGGATTTGTGAAGCGCGCTACTCATCCGTGAGGGTCTCAAGGTGCTGGGGAGGGCGGGTCGTGCAGCTTCAATTCAGTCAAAGAGCTAGGTCTTGAAGCTCTTCCTGAAAGTGGGCAGCGTGGGGGAACGTCTGATGTTGAGCGGGAGCTCATTCCAGGTCTTTGCCGCGATGTAGGAGTAGGCTCTTCCGCCCGCTCTAGCTCTGCCGATACGTGGAGTTTCGGTGAGGGCGAGGTCGGCGGAGCGGAGGTTTCTCTTGGGTACGTGGAAGGAGACTCTTTCATTGAGGTATTGGGGTCCGGTGTTGTGGAGGGATTTGTAGGCATGCATGAGTAGCTTGAAGGTTACTCTCTTCTCGGCAGGGAGCCAGTGGAGGCCTCATAGGTTGTGAGTGATGTGTTCATGTCGTGGTATGCCGAGGACGAGTCTGGCTGCAGTGTTCTGGATGGTCTGGAGCTTTCAGAGCAGGGATTTGTTGATTCTGGCATAGACGGCGTTTCCGTAGTCCAATCTGCTTGTTATGAGTGCGTGGGTGATGATCTTTCTAGATTTGGGGGGATCCACTTGAAGGTCTTGCGAAGGATGCGGAGGGTGTTGAAGCACGTGGAGGAGACAGCGTTGATCTGTCGGGTCATGGTGAGGGAGGAGTTGAGTATGATGCCGAGGTTCGGGGCGTGGTCCGTGGGAGTGGGGGGGTTGCTGAGGGTGGTGAGCCACCAGGTGCTGTCCCATGCTGAGGGGGTGGGGACGAGGACTTCTGTCTTCTCCAAGTTGAGCTTCAGACAGCTGCTGCTCATCCAGGATGCAACGTCTTTCATTCCTTCCTGGAAGCTGAGTCTGGTGGCTTTGTGAGGAAGAGGATGAGCTGGGTGTCGTCGACGTAGGATACTATGCTGAGTCCATGCTGTCTGACGATGGCAGCCAGGGGGGCCATGTAGCTGTTGAAGAGTGTGAGGCTGAGCGATGATCCTTGGGGTAGTCTGCAGTTGATCTCTGTGGGTTTGGAGACGAAAGGCGGGAGTCTGATTCTTTGGGTTCGGCCGGTGAGGAAAGAGCGGATCCAGTCGAGGGCAGTTCCCTGTATGCCGGCGTCATGGATTTTGGTGGTGAGGGTGCGGTGGGAGACGGTGTCGAAGGCTGCAGAGAGGTCTAGTAGGATGAGGGCCACCATGTGGCCCTGGTCGAGGAGGGTGCGGATGTCATCTGTGGCGGCAAGGAGGGCGTTCTCGGTGCTGTGGTTTCTGCGGAATCTGGTTTGGGAAGAGTCAAGGATGGAGTTGGCTTCTATGAAGTTCGTGAGCTGAATGTTGACGATCTTCTCAGTGACTTTGGCCGCGAAGGGAAGGAGAGAGATGAGTCTGTCGTTTTTGAGGTCCTTAGGATCTGCAGAGGGCTTCTTGAGGAGGGATACCCAGATACAACAAATATGGGCAAAGACAGGCCTTAAAAGGAGCACAACAAAGATCGACCAATTCACTGCACAAGGGGGCACATCAAAACCATACCCCCGCGGATAGACCCCCAGAGCATTTGAATCTACAGCCAGGACCCACATGCCCAAATCCTTGCAGCCATAGAAGCCTCAAGCACGGCGGTTCAGGCCAAAATTGATGCAATGTCCCCGGAGATTGGACTGCTGAGAGTTGACCTCTGCACGGTTGCAGAGAGATCCCTGGCCACAGAGCAGAATGTAGCCAAATTTGAAAATGAAGTCTCCACACTACAAACAGCCCTTATGGACTTAGCTTCTAAATCAGCTGCCCTAGAACGCAGAGCAGAAGATGCCGAGGGACAATCATGAAGAAGCAATCTCAGATTTGTGGGATTCCCGGAGGGCACCGAAGGTAGAACCCCAGAACTTTTCCTGGAACAATGGGTCAAAGATACCCTCCCCACGGCACAATTGTCCGCCATTTTTGTGATCGACAAGGCACACCAAGCACTTATACCAAAGCCTCCCATAGGCGCACCTCCTGGACTATTATTGCCAAAATTCTTAACTATAGAGACCAAGACTGCCTACTAAGAGCGGCATGCCAGGAAGGTAACCCTACCCATGAGAATTGCGTAATCCACATCTTTCCAGACTACACACGCATGATCCAACAACAAAGGCCATCTTTTGGTGGGGTGAAGCAGAAACTCAGGGCGATGAATCTTCAGTAGGCACTACTATACCCCACTAAACTAAAGGTTATACATAATGAGCGGGCCCACTTTTTCTCCACACCTGAGGCTGCATGGGACTGGCTAGCAGTAGGAGGAGAGGCCAGGACTGTCTACCGTGGAAAGGAGAGGTCGAAAGTGGCTTGCACCGAAAAGGTGAAGAGTGCTAGTGGCCGAGGGAGGAGATCCAGATGGGCATTGCCCTCTACTCAGCGGGTGGTGGTCTGCCAGGATGGCTCCCTAGACTTGAAACACGCTGACATTGGTGGTGACGACCAGAGGACACCTCGTGTGGCCCCCCTTCTGCAACAAGCTGAACGAGAAGCTGCAAGAGCTTTGGTGGAGGTGGTCACAGCATCTAGCTCAGATGCCAGCACGGGAGAAGTGATACAAGATACACCACAACCAGATAAACACTGAACTGCTGCCATTCAAGATATATAAGTATAACCCCAAGTGGGGAACTTGTGTGCAAGGGATATCAGGAGTGAGAGCCATGTGATTGTGCCCACAGCGGCAGCTGAGTGCCAATAATGGTCTGTAGTACTGGCCGGTGTATGTGGGCGGATGAGCTGGACGCTATTATATGATGGGCTGATCCAAACACCCCCCTTCTTATTTCCCCCAACTCTTTACTCTTCACTCTGTTGCAAGGATTCTGCACATATACAGAACTATGCACAGGAAAACAGGACCTCAGTGAATAGGAGTGTACCAACCTACCACATTAGTACCCATAATCCCAAACCGACTAGCTATAGTGTCTCATTTGTTCTCCGACTAACAGCGAAGCTACCAATGATTAGACAACCCAGAACACGACACTCCCGACTCTCTCAGGAATCGCAGGAGCCAGACAACTCTTTCGCTCACTCACTCATACCTGTCCACAATGCGAGTAATCAGAGTCACAGTATAGTTTAAAATGTTTATTTTAACTAACGCGCTCTATGGTACAGTACACGTGCCATTACTAGCAGCAAAATGCATAAACACAATATAGTCAGCATTGTCACAAGTCCTCAGAATACAAACGGGGATATAATTTTATAAAGACAGTGGAAAAGGGCTACAGTGCCTAACCACCCTCCCCGTGATAAGAAGTAGTTTATTATAAAAACGAAGACCTCTGGGCTTTGTCAGCAGACCCCACACCTCAAGGCATAGATGAAAGGTTTACATCTCAGAACAAGCTCAGCTCTTCTCTCCGGAAAGGAGTCTCTCCAAGTGTGTGCACAACATGTTTAGCTTGCAATATTAAAGCAAACGATTTTCAGTAGTGCAGCTGTGTGTCATGTTATGTCTAGGTGCGAGGGACTAACCAGAACAGAATAACAAGGGGCATTGTTGATCGACCTTGTACATCGTGTGCAGACTAAACCTCAGAGCATGGCAGAGAACGCGAAAAGCAGACAGTTCTCATGTGAAAAGGGCACAAACAGAGTCTTGCGAAATCTATGCATGCAGTGTCATGCGCAAAAGCAGCCTCATGGCAGCGAAGCTCATGCTAACTTAGCAGATGTCAACAATGGACCCACAATCCATACTACACCCTCCCCCTGGTAAGGCCATCGTATGTAGACATAGTATGAAAACAGAGTTCAAAAAGTGCGAGCAGAGTTCAAAAACATCTGTGGGTTTAAAATTAAACAAAACGAACAACGGAGAAGGGAGAGAGAAAAAAAACCTATTAGGGAAAAAAGTAATTTTGTACAAAGGCATCCGAAATCCAAGAACCGGTGAATTTAATCCAACAGAGTGTAGGAGCAAAAAAATGCAACACCCTCCAGAAGGACATCATTGTCGTTGGTAGAAAACAGGGATGCCATCCAGTTTATCAAATAGAATGAACAAGTGTGCTCCTCATATATGGGTGCCTCCATTAGCATCTCCGGACAACTTGCGTGATATTCGATGTAACTTTGAAGTAGGAGATTCTGCGCAGCGTCACAGATATCCCATTGAGCCAAGATTCCAAGTGCAGCCGCACGCGCCATAAAGCCAATCCCAGAACAGTCCTGCTCATGGGCCACTAAGGGACCCATCAGCTGGTCGAAATCCGGGTCTGGACACGCCCATGTAAACGGACATTTTAGACATGAAAAGACAGGTTGCACGCAAGTGAAGTATGCAAAGCGGAAGGACAACCCATAAGAGACACCGAGAGTTGTCAGTGGTAGTGTACCGAAGCATCCATGCAGACGGTCACAGAGCAATTTTAGCCGGTCCGGTCTGTGCAGCACTATAAGAGGAGCAGCCATTGCACAGCAGACACAGTAGAAGCAGGATTCCAGCAGCTAATGCCAGCACTAAAGGGAATCCTCCAAAGACGCTGGAAAAGATAGAATGAATAAATGCAGGCATAACACCAAATATTGTCTGAAAAGAAGTCACAAGGTCAGAGCCGACAGCTTTAAAAAAATGTGCAAGGCCTCTTGTATCAGACGCATTAAATATGCGGTGTATTAGCTCCCCAAAATGCAGTGGGAGGTTAGTGTTTAAATGTGTTTGAATATCGCTAGCAGCGCTAGCCACCTGCAGGTTGAAGGTTTCTCGTGCGGAAGTAAGGGTGACTTCTTCTTGGGTAAAAGCGCCTTTAATCTGCTCAACTTGTTGAAATCTGCTTTCAAAGTTGGTAATGAAGGCCAAATTGAGCTATCGAGCTGCCCACGCGGGGGAGGAAAAAGCAAATTTTTACAACGAATTACGCGCTGTGAAACAGTTACTATGTATGGTATGCCAGCCAGCAAGCCGCAGCATTCTTGGTTATTTAGAATAAGATAACTGCCGTTAGTAAGCAGAGTGAACGTGGGAATTATTGCGGGAACCGGATTACCTTTTAAAACACATGCAAGGTTCGGAGCTGACATATTACATGCTCTGTGTAACTTTATATTTTTGCAAACAAGGGAATGACTTACTGTAGAATCACAGTCCTCCCCTGTAAGGTATAATTCATTTTCGTCCCGCAAACATCGGTAGGTAAAAGGCAAAGACCACAGTACATGCAGAAAAGCGCTACCCAGGGGTTCAAAGCGGCCTAGCGGGTAATGTTTCATACAGGAGCTGAATTGGAACAGCGAGAAAGGCAAAGATATAACCCCATGAATTAGCCAAACAGCAGTCAGTTTCCGCTATAGAAAAGAGCAAAGGGTCTATTTTTTCTATGTGTAGAAGAGTGTAAAGTGCATCTTTCATGGACATGAACTGCTGTTTGTCAGTCAAATTGAATGGTAAAAATAAAGCAGTCGCATTTAAATAATCTCATGGTACTTTTCCCATTTTTAGAGTTTGCAAAGTCCATGCGAATTGCATTACAGAACGCAATTGATTTTGACCATGATATAACAGAGACACATCTTCTTGCACAATATCAATAACAGAAGAAACAATATTATCCAATGTGTAAATGCGGGAAGATAGTGTGTTGATACTATTATCGACAACAGCTAGAACCTTTTCTAAGTTCGCTTGGTCAATTTCCCGCAGATGTGACGCCGCTTCAATCTGTGAAAGTTTCCATATTTCATTGTAAGCTGCGTAAAAGAATCTTTTTGTTCTAGGAACCCTGGGTCCCAAGACAAAGTCGGCCAAATTAATGTTATTGGACAACAATGATAAATGTTGTTTAACGGACGATAGTGTAGAGTGCTGCAACCACTGTTGACATAATTTTCCAACCGAATAGGTTGTTACCGAATGTGTATCTGGAAATCTTGGGTCGGGTCTGTCTTGCATATAACCTGAACTGGTGTTATGAAAATGGAGTTGGCAGGCATTCGAATTCGTCTGCCAAGTTAGCCAACCTAAAGGATCCATTTCAGATACATTAAACGTGTTATTTTGAAACAAAGATTGTAAGGCATCATTGGTATAATTCATGTATATGCGCCAATTATTCTACTCAGCTAAAGAGGGAATAGGCAGGGGCGTTTAACTTTTTTGCAGTTGCCAAACCAAAGCAAGTTGTCTGGTAAACTGTTTCATTTAAAAACAAAATTTGTGTTGGGATGAGGCAGGCACGATGTAAGGCTTCAGTGCCTCGCACCTGCCAGGACTTAGAACCCCAGATCGATTTCAAATCAATGGTGGCCTTCCAGTGATCATAACCCCTGACAGACAGATCATGTCTGAAAGAATTTGAATAAATTAATTTCGTATGGGTCAACATTACTTTGGGAGTCGAAGGAACATTTAATTTAAAATAATAGGACTCAGGTGTTGACCTATTAAAGTCTGTAAAATATGTAAATTTATCTCTAAGAGTTCTCGAACTACCTTTTAATGGTGTAGGGCAATGTTCCCACTGTGTGTAATTGACAACAGGGAGGTAATGTATCAGTCTTATGTAAGAAATGATGCCCATAATGTTGATGACAGAATAAATCGGCATTATTGGCAGAATTTAAATATAAATCTTCAGCATTAAAAGCAGCATAATACTTCAAATCGGAAAACAATGGTTGTATTGCATGCACATCCCAGCCGTCTGAGCGTATGTCCTGTGTTACCACATCACCCATGGAGACACGAAAGACGTATGGAACGTTGATAATTTCCTTCGGGCCATGGACCTGAAAATCCACTTTATCCCAAATGATGCCATCCGCAACTGGGAATGCTGAAATGTTAACAAGAGATTGGTCACGCTTCATGATGTGGGAAGATGAGTGAGGGGCCAGAACACCATCAACCAAGTTCACAGTAGAGCGTTCTGGTAAGTAGAGACCATTGATGAGTAGGAAAAACACTGTCACAAACCCAATTGACATGAAATGAAAAATCGTGATCATTATCAACCAGATGTATGTCCAAGGAGGGACCAAATAAGTCTGTTTAAACCAGGAGACAAAAATAAACAATTTGGTATGGCCAATTGAAGTGGTGGAGGACGAGTCAAAAGAAAAGCTGCCATGGTGTAAAGGGCTTTCGGGCAATACATGCAAAGACTCACTCGTGGGATAAGTATACTCAACTTTCTCGTTGCAGGAGGTAGCAGGAGGGACAGGTAAATGGTCAACAATAGGGTCCATCTCGATGACAGTGTCATGTGGTGAGTTGAAAGATGCGCCAACCCCAGGACTTCTCGAAATTGTGGGGCACGAAACAGCAGGCGTCACACTATTCAGAATCGGACAGATGTTGTAGCTTGACATTGTCAATTGAGATGTATCTGTTGTCCTTGCGACCAGGAAGTGGTGGTAAAATGACTGTACGAGTACCCTTTAAGCCAAGCACTGGAACCGGTGCACGATAAGAGGGACCACATTCTTTTTTGTTCTCCAACTTCTCTTGGACCAGGTCACCAACTTTCGGAAGCCAGCCGGCCACCGGAATCAGCAGTGCAGCATCTGTTGTCGAAGGCAAATGTTCAGTAGCAAGACTGGCACAGGTCTCTTGTAGGTCCTGTAACATAGTAGAATGATTATCTACGTCAAAGGTCGTGGCTGCCGCCGCAACGTCTAGACCATCAAGGTCTGGCACAAACATTTTGATGCCAAAGAGCATCTTGTATGGGGTCCGCCCACCCAGAGGTCTTCTAGGGAGATTATTAAGTGCACGTTGGACTCCATACAAATGGGCTAGCCAGTTCCTGCCAGTACCTAAGACTCTAGCTGTCAAAGATTGCTTTAAGTGACAGTTCATCCGTTCCACAATTGAGTTGCGCTCAGGCCTGTATGGAGACGAAAATTGCACCAGCACTCCCAAAGACTTCATCTCGTCCTTGTACGCCTTAGAGGCGAACGCTGGACCTTGGTCTGAATGAAAGGTGCCACAGGCAAAGATCCCTACAAAGACACGCAAATCCCTGATGACATTTCGAGCGTCAGCACTGCATTGTGGCCAAACCCAAAGGAATCTAGTGCACAAATCAACTGCAACCAAAATGTACTTATATGCAGTATCAGAAGTAAATGGACCGCAGTGATCAAGATATACACAAGCAAAGGGGCGATTTGCAATGCAAAGCTGTGTTTGTGGTGGACGTGTTACCGTAGAAGGCTTGATTTGTTGACAGATGTCACAAGAAAGTACATAATTACGGGCCTGTTTATATAAACCACACCACCAATAACGTTGCTACAAGATAGAAACAGTCGCGGACACTCCAGCATGGGCCGAAGCCATATATTTGTTTGCGGTTTTGATTAAAGTGTGTCTGCGGTCCGTGTTGGGAATCAGCCGATCTCCAACGTCAGGTCTAGCAAAAGGAACTTGTTCAGGAGTTAACTGATAAGAATACTTTGAAGAGAAACCCTGTGGATAATGAGAGCCCTCCGCAGTTGCAGCTATTGCTGCCAAAATGTCATTATCAATCTTAGTCATGGACCTTGTAACGGCTGCTACGGAACACGTGGCTACTGCAGATTTGGCTGCTTCATCAGCCAAACAATTTCCAAGAGCGTGTGCTCCCACACGCTGATGGCCAAGAGCATGTATAACATGTGTGAGTGGCAGACGTTGTTTAAGATCCGCCACTTGAACCCAAAGGGTTTTATGCTTAATTGTGCTGCCTTTAGAATCTCGATAATCATTTTGAGACCAAAAGAATAAGTTGTCATTGAAAGACTGAACACAGTAATAGGAATCGCACACAATGAGTGTAGAAACACTCGGATCAGCAAACTCGAGAGCAAGAACCAGAGCGAGCAGCTCGGCCAATTGGGCGTTACAGTCCCCTAGCGCCTGTGTATGCACTATATTAGACTTGAATTCTCCATTCACCATTGTACCAGCCACAATAGCGCAAGCTGCTGAATAAGCATGTTTAGAACCAGTGGCCGGTTGCGCCGAACCATCGGTGTAAATGATACATGTGTACTCCTCTAAGGGAAGCAAAGACAGAGGAGGTGGATGAACGTGTTCAAACTGCAAGAACTCCTGCGTCTGAAGAGAGGGGTCAAAGATAAACGTGACATCCGGAGACGTCAAAGAAGTAGCCCATTGTATCCAACGGGGATGTAAGGTTTAAGAGTTCGGCACACTCGCCTTAGTTACTGCTTCCAAAGCAGGGAAAGGTGTAACCACCAAAATGCGTTTCCCCTGTGCCAGTGCGCGTTCCTTCAGGACCGCCATCTGCACAGCTGTCAAAACCTTTTCGACAGCGGAAAACCGCATTTCGGCTGAAGTGTACAAATGTGATTTGTATACAAAAGGTACTGTGTCGCCTTCATTGTACGTCAAGTAAGTGAAACCCACTGCGCCTGGCACGACCCGTATCACCAGGTTTGTGTGGTTATCACGTGTCAACAAGTACTTAGATTCAAGCAAGTCAGATTGCAAAGAATGCAAAATAGCAGAATGTTCCGGGAGCCAGCAGGCTTTTGAAAAGGTAGGTTGTATCAAAGCATAAAGAGGCTTGATACGCTGGGCATACTCGGGAATGTAAGACCTCCCGAAATTTTAAAATCCCAGCAAAGACTGAAGTTTTTTCAGGGGATAGTTGGAGATTGCAAGCGTGCGCATTTCTCCAGTAAGTGGGGTGCCAAGCCCCGACCTTCATTATTGAGCTCATAGCCCAAAAAAAGCACCGCATAGCAAGCGATGTGTGATTTAGCAAAATTAAATTTGTATCCGTAGTCTGCAAACTCAAGGATGATGCGGTCAACACGGCATAGATGCAGCCATAATTCGTCGTCTGTGAGATAAATATCATCAACATACGAGTATGCATCTGGGTCTATGCTGTCTAACAAAGAGATAAAACGTGCGGCGAAAACCCCGGGGCTATTCTTATACCCCATAGGTAAACGCCGACATTTTTTCTGTTTTCCACCGGCTGTGAATGCGGTCCATTGACTACATTCAGGGGACAGGTTATGACTGTAAAAGCCATTGGAAATGTCAAGGGTCGTTTTATATTTTTTACGAACAATACTGTCCACAGGAGCAGAGCTATGGGTATTCTGTGCAGCAAAAGTACGACAATGAGAGTTCAAATGCCGGTAATCTAAAACGATGCGATAAGACCCATCGGGTTTGGACACAGTAAAAAGAGGATTATTCATCGGTGACACACATGTCTCAATCACTCCTTGATACTCCAACTCAGTTAGAACATCAGAAACGGGACCTTTGGCTTCCCGCCGGATGGGATATTGGGGTTGAGGTTGAGGCATAGACCGCAATGGAATCTCATGTGGCGGAGAATCTTTATCCCAGCCCACTTGATTACGGTACACAGCCGGCGCCAGGGCCAAAGCCCACTCAGCTGCAAAAGCCTCTTCATGCTCCTTGGGGACGTAACGCGAAAAACTCAGAAGTATCACGTCCTCCCCCCTTGATGCGGCCAGTACAAAAGGTGGGGGCCAATCTGCCTCTGCTAACAAAATGTCAGAGGAAGCGGTCAGATTCTCCCAAAAAATCCCTGTGACTACACGCTCAATGTCACCTTCAATTCGAAAAACTATGTTATACAGCCTATCCGGGGGGGGCAATAAAGGTGTCAGCTGTCTCTACTGTAATAAAAGTTTCAGTTGCTGTCGCCTCCAGACAAGGACGCAGTGCCTCCCGCACTCTGGTAACTTCCGCTGCGCTGTTGAGCAGAGTCACCGCCCAAGTCCAATCCAGCAGTCGGGTTCTCACCGTCTGAGGCATATCTCGCTGTCAAAGCGGCAACCTTTTTCTTTTGAAACCGGGCACGGAAGCGTGGTAGGTCCTCTTGTTTCCCCTTGACGTCAAACTGACGAGGCTGATCACGTCCCTGTGGTGCAGGATGACACTTGCCACGATCCTGGTGATCCCCACCACCGACTTGAAAGCCAGATGCGTCCTGTAAAGAACGAGGAGAACGCTGATCAGGGACTTGAAATCTATCAGGAGTCTTAATTTTCGCGCGGTCGCGCAAGTCATAAGTACGCTCAGAAGTGTCAGGTGTCGGTGAACCAGCACGCGAACCCTGCTTCTGTTGTTGTTGCCCCTGTTTTTTATTTTTCCAGTTCTTTTTAGGAAAGACTGGACGCCGGTCTTTATCAGACTGAGCTTTCTGTTGTGTTTGAGATTGTGTTTGCGTTTGAGTAAAAGGCTTAAGCCCCAAATTATTGCGGCCTATTGTTTTATAAGCCTTTGCAATAATCTTTGGTAATTCGCGTGGTTTGTCTGCATCAGGCACAGCCTCCAAGCCGTTAGCGACTTGAAAGCTTACTGCATCGCCCTTGACATTGGCAAGGATCAGATCAGCAACCACGTCGAACACCCCCACCAGTCTCATCCCCAGCTCTACAGCCGCTTCAGCACTGTGTTCATCTTGAACATGCTTAATTACAGAGGGGAGTACAGTCATAGAGGTAGTGCCGAAACACTTTGAATATACGGCTGCAAACACCCTGCCCCAGGTGTTACAATCAGCCACCTCAGGAAGCAAGTCTTTAGGCAAACTTATTGTCAATATCCTGCTTTTCTCCACAGGATTCGTATTGGGAAAAACAGCTTCAAGCTGTCCAAATTTCTCAGCAAGCCAATAAGGTAAATCATCCTTATTTTATGGGCGCTGGCCCATTACGGGATTAACCATGACAGGACGGATGGTTATACCAGCAGGTCCAGCAGGCTGCGCAGCAACGCCAGGCGGTCCCACCTGGTAGTTGCGCGACTTGAACTGAATAACAGCTCTATGCACGCGTATTAAAGAAGTGTGTAACACGCGAAGTTCTGCCAGCGTAGCTGTTGTAAGCCCACGTGGGTGAGGGGTATACCCAGCCAAAACGGGCCATTGTGCCCCATCTATTGATAAAGGACCTAGACGGACCGGCGTGAGTGGGTGAGGAAGGGCGCCATTAAACCAAATTCGGTGTTGCCAAGCTGTGAGCGGAACCTCTAGAGTCCGATAGGGCTGATACTCATTAGGAACAGCAGTGGCAGTGTATCCATGAAACAGATTATCTGCTCCGTCCACCGCCGGAAAGGTGACCCAAGAGTAAAACACTTTGAAGCGGTATGCTGGATCCGCTTCTACTACAAACATCAGCGCAACACCCGCATCAGGGACTCCATGTAGAGTCAAATGAGCCCTGAGCGGTGTGCGACTAGGTGGCGGGATGTTAACCGCCATCACGAAAAGCAAAGAAGAACAACTCAATAAGCGGCAACGCAACAATGGGTTAAGAATAAAGAGAGAAACCTTTTATTTAAAACTTCAAGCTTGAAAGAACCTATAAAAACATCAATATAGGAGGTTACACCGTCACAAATGTCTCCGGAGACAAAAGTGAGGGTATTGTGGACAAGCACAAGCACTACTCAAGCGTCTCGCAGATAAGAACCAGACCAAACGTTGGCGGCGCCATGTTGCAAGGATTCTGCACATATACAGAACTATGCGCAGGAAAATAGGACCTCAGTGAATAGGGGTGTACCAACCTACCACATTAGTACCCATAATCCCAAACCGACTAGCTATAGTGTCTCATTTGTTCTCCAACTAACAGCGAAGCTACCAATGATTAGACAACCCAGAACACGACACTCCCGACTCTCTCAGGAATCGCGGGAGCCAAACAACTCTTTCGCTCACTCACTCATACCTGTCAACAATGCGAGTAATCAGAGTCACGGTATAGTTAAAAATGTTTATTTTAACTAACGCGCTCTATGGTTCAGTACACGTGCCATTACTAGCAGCAAAATGCATAAACACAATATAGTCAGCATTGTCACAAGTCCATAGAATACAAACAGGGATATCATTTTATAAAGACAGTGGAAAAGGGCTACAGTGCCTAACCACCCTCCCCGTGATAAGAAGTAGTTTACTATAAAAAAGAAGACCTCTGGGCTTTGTCAGCAGACCCCATACCTCAAGGCCTAGATGAAAGGTTTACATCTCAGGACAAGCACAGCTCTTCTCTCCGGAAAGGAGTCTCTCCAAGTGCGTGTACAACATGTTTAGCTTGCAATATTAAAGCATACGATTTTCAGTAGTGCAGCTGTGTGTTATGTTATGTCTAGGTGCGAGGGACTGACCAGAACAGAATTCCAAGGGGCATTGTTGATCGACCTTGTACATCGTGTGCAGACTAAACCTCAGAGCACGGCAGAGAACACGAAAAGCAGACAGTTCTCATGTGAAAAGGGCACAAACAGAGTCTTGCAAAATCTATGCATGCATTGTCGTGCGCAAAAGCAGCCTCATGGCAGCGAAGCTCATGCTAACTTAGCAGATGTCAACAATGGACCCACAATCCATACTACAACTCTTTCTCCTCCCTCAACTGTACTGTATCCCACCCTTAGTCTTTCATCTCCCCCCTTTTTCCTAAGCCATCAGGTTCTAACTAGTGTATCTTTAAGGATATATGTGTGGTGCGAATGGATTGATAGATGAGTGGTGAGAGAGCAATTGCATTCATGCATGGAGGTCGGGAGTTGAGGTAGGAAAGCTAATAGATCCATAGTAGTGACTTGATGCATATCAGCCCACTCTGGCTCTAGACATAACATTGGATGACTGAGTGTGTAGTGTATGGGCATTTAGATTTGAGTAAGGACTGGTGTCATAGACGTGATCAGGCTATATCTAGATCATAACTGTTTGTTCAGAGGCCATGCCTTATTGGTTATATGACACTGAAGCTAATGTTTCTAAAATGGTTTTGAATAATGTTTGGGGTTTGCCAACTGGGGAGGGAATAAGGGGGGGTTAAAACAATTGGGTATGCACAAATTGTTGATATAGTGTTTACCCGGGGGGTGGGGAAAGCCAAACGTTGGGGGGGATTTCTAAGTTTCTTGAGAGCAGTGACGGAACACAGAGCAGGAAGGGCAGGAGTCCAATTGCAGCTAAATAGTCAGATGGGATAATTTAAGTTGATAAAATGGAACGTGAGGGGGCTTAATTCATTCACGAAACGATACAGAGTACAGACCTACCTACTCAGACAGGGTGCACAAATAGTAATGCTGCAGGAAACCCACCTACTAGACCCCGAAATTTAAAAACTAAATAAGAGATGGAGAGGACAATTATTCACCTCCACATATTCTACATATGCAAGGGGGGTAATAGTGTGAATTGCACTAAAATTCCCATTTCAGATGCATAATTACACGGCAGATATAGAGGACAGGTACATAGTAATACACGGTACATTAGTCGGAATACAGGTATGCCTGGTTAATGCCTACGCCCCGAACATAGATGATGGCGATTTTTTCTTTGAACTGGAAAAATTGCTCATATTATACGCAGGAGTCCCCCTTAAATGGGCGGGAGACTTTAACTGTATACTGGATGGCGGCCTCGACAGACACCCTCCAAAATTGCACACCAAACCCAATATGACCTCAGCCCTACAAGAAGTGATGCACCATTTGCTATGCATAGATATTTGTCGAGAAACTCACCCAGACCTACAGGGATACACGTGCTACATGCCAGCCTGGGATGGATCCAGTAGACTAGACCGATTCCTTCTCTCAGGAGAGGCCATAACAGCTGCAGTACAAACCCGCATACTCACACGATTTCTGTCTGACCACGTCCCAGTCCTGCTTAAGTGGGGACCGGCTCGCAACAGACCGAAACTACCCATTTGGCATTTGAGCTCCGACGCCCTTCGAGACACAATGTTCCATGCGGAACTCAGAGAAACACTTGCAGGATTCTTTGACAAAAATTGGTCAACCGCCACCTGCAGAGGAATAGAATGGGACACAATTAAGGTAGTGATCCGGGGTGAGTGGCTTGCTAAAGTAGGGGGGACGAGACGCAGACTAGAACAGAAACTGACAGAAGCTGAAGGTAAGCTTTCCCAGTTACAGCATGAAGTGCAACAACCAACACCACATAATGACTCCCTGCTGCGAGCCGACCACCAAGTCAGCGAGATATGAGACAGACTCGACTGTCTTACCAGGCCAGATATTACATAGAGAAGGTGATAAATCGGGAAGACTCCTAGCATGGTTACTGAAAACGGAACGCCTGCCCCTACTAATACTGACGCTAACACACCCAGACGGGACTATGGTTAACACACAAGTAGGAATTAACAAGTGCTTGCATGGCCACCCAGCCACAATATACTGCGAAACCCCGGAGATTGGGCAGGCTACCAACTCAAATTTCCTAAATGATATACCAGTCCCCTGAATCACAGAGGAACAGCTATTGGCTCTAGACGCAGTGATCCAGTTAGACGAACTACGTGAGGCAGTGCAGAGTATGGCCAGATGCAGAGCCCCAGGCCCTGACGGCCTCCCGGTAGAATTTTATCAGACGTATAGTGACCTAATGCTCCCTAGACTACTAGAGACCATACAAGAGGCAAATAAAATAGGAATCCTACCACAGTCTATGAGGGAGGCAGGAATACTTATGCTCCCGAAACCGGGTAAAGACACACAGGCCCCTGTCAATGCTCGGAGTTGACACAAAGATACTAGCCAAGATTCTTGCGACACGCCTCAGTAGAGTGGTAACCCAGCTGGTCCATGAAGACCAGTGTGGCTTTATACTGGGAAGGGGAACACACATGAACATCCGCCGCCTCTCACATGTGCTGCACCCAGTGGCCGACTGCAATGTCAGGGCGGCAGTAGTCGCCCTAGACATGGAGAAAGTATTCGACACCCTACGGTGGGAATACTTGTGGTTCTCAGTAAAAATGGGACTGTGCTGCGAATTCATTGCCTGGGTCCGGCTACTTTACCGGAGACCGAGAGCTCATGTGCGCACACCTGACCAAATATCGGAGAGCATGGCTATCGAGAGAGGCACACAGCAGGGGTGCTCCCTCCCCCGTTACTATTCGCCTTGGCAATGGAGCCATTGGCAATTCGACCAAGGAGAGATATGGACACATGGGGAGTTACCATTGACGGTCGTACACATGTGGTATCTCTATATGCAGATGATGTACTCCTGTATGTCTGCCAGCCGGAAGAAGCAATACTTACTTTACTGGAAGTATTGCACTCTTTCAAAAAGACATCAGGCCTCCGCATCAACCTCCGTAAATCAGTTATCTTTCCCCTGGCCGCTCTAACACAGGTAGGCGTACAGGACCTCCCAGCGGTGGAGTTCAGCTGGGAAACCGATCATTTCCGATATCTGGGCATGCAGGTGACACACCGACCTGAAGCCCAATATGTACTGAACATAGGAGCGGTCATCACAAATTTGAGGGAATCAATCTGTTTCTGGAATAGACTCCCCCTCTTCATTATGGGACGAGTCGCACTGGCGAGAATGGTCATGCTACCTTGGAGCCTTTACGCACTTCAAAATATGTTCTGCTACATCCCGAACTCTACATTTGTCACATTAAACAAATTATTGGTCTCACTAGTATGGGCCGGAGGCCGCAGTAGGGTGAAATTGGATGTACTCAAATGAGACAGGGATTCTGGGGGGGTAGTACTCCCAGACTTTAGGCTTTATTATTTCCCCGGATTGTAGCAGTATGCTGCACAATGGTGCATGGAGGGTCACAACATGGAAAAAGGTACTGCTAGCAGACCGGAACAGAGGTACAGACCTACTAAGGTACCTGATGATGGGCACACGGGTCCCCAATACATGCCCATTTGTAATCCGAAAGGTAGCAGCGGTCTGGGAGCAGGCTGTTTCTCGGGTTATCCGCAGGGCACCATACACAAACTCACTCCCTCTACAATACTGCAGGGGTTCCACCAAATCCAATCAGTCACGGATATCTCCAAATGGCACGAAGGGGGATGCACGACAGCTGGAGACTTATATACAAATGGGACATTTCTGACGTATAATAAAGCGATGGAATGGTTCTAAATTTCTGAAGGTAATTTTGTACAATATACCAAAATGTCACATACAGTTCGCGAAATATAGCCCTGTTTTCCAAACGAGTCGGCTAGGTTGCACACACTAGCATTGCTGCTTAATCCGGGGTCTATAAGAGGCCTAATTTCCAGCATATATTCCCTCAAGGAAGACCGCGCAGTTGAGCCTTCCCTGATGAAAGGCCGGTGGTCTGAGGACTTACGGTTACACTTACAGAAGGGGAGTAGAAAAAAGTGTTTGCACAGGTGCAGGAGGTAGCCAGCAATGCCAGGTTCAAACTTATTCAGTTCCACTATTTACATTGCACTTATCTCACACCCCAGAGGCTGGCATGTTTCAACCCAGAACGCCCCTCACATTGCCCCTGATGTGGCACAGACCCCGCAACTTTCTTACACATGACTTGGGCATGTATCCGCCTACAATGGTACTGGCGTCAGGTAATCCTGATACTCCACACGGCCACAGCTGTTAAAATAGAAGCGACTATCAAACATTGCCTGCTGGGGGTACTCCCGACACCAAAAAAGGGAACACATACACAACACAAATTTGCACTTCTAGGCCTAGTCTTAGTAAAACGACGCATTGCCATACATTGGACACAAACCCTTCCCCAGAAATTGTACAAATGGCAGTCCGACATGCGAGAATGGGGTGTGGCTGAAGAGGGTCACCTGAAAGTAGTATGCACAGATGAGAACGCAGAATGAGATCTAGAGGACTGGGGACACATGCTGGAAGGGCTGCAAAGACCAGACACCCAACCAGAATCAGAGTTGGATGGAACACAGATAACACAACCTAACACTCCCTTGCCAAACGCGGAGTCTGTAGACGGTTCTAACCCCCACACATAGGAAAGAAAGTTATCACTGAGCAGTGAGGTTCCCCCCTCTACCGACCATTAGATCTCGTTTGGTCAATTGATACCCTGCCCCAAAAATTGAACAAATATATGATAATCATGTTTTTAGATAATACCATCACTAGTCACTGCTACGAGTTGTTGCTGGTTTTTTATATCTCTTCCTTTTGAAACTCCTGCATTCTAATTGTAATGAACATTACTGCACACAAATAGCACCTGGGAGGGTAAACCTTGGTGCACCACCCATGTTGAGATGTAAACCTCGCTAATGGCCCTGTGGGCAGACTATGAGAATTCTAAGATGTGCAAATTATTGTGACAATAATGCAGTGCTGTAATAAAAATAAGTTAAAAAAGCATCAATTAAACAATAGGTGTGCTAAAATACAGGCTTGCTTTCATCCTTTATTTGGTAAATATCTTTTCCGTTATAGCCCACTTTGCTGTCACCTTAATTTTGACACCAATGTCTGGATATCAATTTATTATGGCATTTAATAAAGGTAAGAAGATTCCTCAATTGGCTAATTTAGCACATAACTTGCCTCTGACTACATTATAAAACGCTGTGTTGACCTCAATTGATACAGAGTATAGCGATTTCCCGTGGTTGCCATTGTGTGCTTCACCAGTGTTGTTAAACTTGGCAGATTGTCCTCAATACTACTACCTTTCTGGAATCCAGTTTTGAAATGTGGGTAAACTCAGAAATATCTTTATGTTTTGGTTAATTAAAACCTTTACAAATACGTAGATCATATGCATAACGACTAATAATAAAAAATCATATAAAAAGATAAAAAGCAGTGCACTAATAATATTGATAAAAATGTATTTAAAATTTCTTATGTTTTTTAATTTTTTAAATAGCCATACTGGTGTTATTGGTCCAATGTGGATATAATTCCTTTCCATAGCGCATTTTTGAAGCTCCTGATTAAACATTTTGGTCAAAACATTTCTACACCCCCGGATGAGCAATTCATCAAAAGTTCTCAGATGCACCTTTATAAGTATCCAAATAATTTTCCCATGGTAAGGTTGAATGCAGTAGTATATCGACTCAATCTCTTTTGCATATTTGTTTCAGTTGCATTAAAGTCTCCTTTTTTTCGGGAATTGGCACTAACAGAGACCCCTTCCAGGTCTCAGTGATGGCATTTGAGGCCAAACATTTTTTAAATCGGGGAAACAATGTTATCGCCCATCTCACTTCCCCCTTCTTTCCCAATCCTCAGGGCCTGCTCTCTTTCTGCCTTTTGTTGTTGATTGCATGACCTCTTTATGTGCCTTGAGTTTCAAGGCCTGCTTTCCCTCACTCTTGTTGTTCAAAACCTGTGCTTGTCCTGTCCCTTGCTGACAAAGGCCTTGCCTCCCCATGTCCCTTGTTGTTAAAGGCGTAGCCTCTTCATGTCCCTTGGGATTTAAGGCCTTCCCTCCTCCTGCTTATTGTTATTCTGTGCTCTCATGTCACTAGATGTTTGAGACCTTTTTCCCCCTTCTTTCCTAATGTTCAGGGACTGCCCTCCTCGTGATGTTCAATAGCTGACATTTCCTTTGAGGTCCATGGCCTTCTTCCTTATGTCTTCAGCTGACTTTCATTCACTTGAAAAGAAAAAGTGAAAACAAGACATCATTTCCAGCATCAACAGTTGACTAGACTTCTGAAACTTCTTTCAACTAAGACCCCCCTCTTTACTTCCTAAGTGCATTGCATATCCCTTGACTCCGAAGAATGCAGTGATTTTAGTGACAGAAATAAATCTCTTGGAAACCTATGAACCAAATGAAGATACACTTCTACCAGCTCCTGTTCAAGGCCAATGTAAAATTTCTAATTCTATGGATTGCGCTTCATGTCTTTTCCAAAAACTTTTATCCCTCGACAGAGATCAAGTCCTACAAAGTAAACTGAGGGCCAGATGGCCCAAAAAACTGGTTGCAAAAATACTTGTTGCAATACTTGTCGCGACCAGTAAAGAATTTTAAAATCCAACCCATGTACTAATAGGTCGTTTCGTAAAATTCGGAACCATAGTAGGTCGTATTCCAACTTACCTCATGATGTCAAGAGCTAGGCATATGTCAGGTGCACCTTCCTTGTCTTCCTTTGGCATGCCGTTGCAGCAATTCTCGGTTCAGCTGATGTCCTGACCGCCATTCCAAAGAGAGTGTGTCTTAGGCAGATGAGATTCTTTTCTATCTCTATACAACGGGTCGCTGCATTTCCCTTTACGGTTTACCTGGCGGCGACCGACTAGCCGGTGTGTTCCTCCTTTCCAGCATTCTTCTCTGTGGGGGCATCTTGGAGACAATGCAGAATATGCCATGGGTCTGCTAGGCCTTCTCCTTCCCAAGGTTCTTTGGGGAGGTCAATGGTGAAGGTAATATCTGTCCCAACCTAAGATTGCCATTGCTTTTGAAGTTACTGAAAGTATTTTCTAAACCAATATTGAGACAACATGACTTCCTGTTTCCTAAGTTGTAAATAGAAATTACTCTTTCTATCTTAATATTTTGAGTAGTTGTTTGCCGGATTCTTTGCTCCTGGATTTCTTCCTGAACCTTTTTTCTGTTTTCTTTTCTTATTCCTCTGTACTTCAGTATTTGTCAACTCCCAGGCTTGCCTTTTCTGTATCATTGTTCAAGACGGCGACTCCAGCTTCCACCCACCACGCTTGTCTTCTAGGGTCAAGTCATCACAGTTTTCCATAGCCTTTATAGATTATGTCTGGACGTTTTTGCCCATTGGGTTTTTTGCTGTTCGGGGCTCCTCCTGGAAGGCACTACCTGTTAGACACTTTTCTATGTCAACAGTAGTGTGGCTACTGGAAAGGGTCACCCTTATCTCCGGCAGACTTAGCCTGTGAAGACTAGGCCTCATTTACCAGAATAGGAGGCGGTTGAGGATAAGAAGATAAGAGCATTGAAAAGAGTCTGTGAAGAATGGTTGTAAGGCAGAAGAATGAAAGACAGAGTGTATTTTCCAGACTTAAGGAAGCTGAATCCTACAGGCCACAGGACTTTTTTGTTGGGTTATTTCGAATGGCCCATAAATGCATGGTTTGGATTTATTAGCTGAAAAGTGGACAGTAGGAATTAAGAAGAAAACCTCACCTTGCCAGGTAGGTCGCTCCCCCACCACACAGCTCCGCCTGTGTTGGCCGCCCGCTGCTGCTGCTGGTAAGATCGCCGTTCCGCTTGTGGCCTCGGTGCCCGCATTTCTTGCTTGTCTCCCCTTTTCCTTCTGTACCCCTCGCTGCCCCATTTGCATTGTGCCCGTATTTGTGTCTGCTTTTCTCTCCCCATTTTCCCTTCTGTGCCCCTCGCTGCCCCATTTGCATTGTGCCCGTATTTGTGTCTGCTTTTCTCTCCCCATCTTCCCTTCTGTGCCCCTCGCTGCCCCATTTGCATTGTGCCCGTATTTGTGTCTGCTTTTCTCTCCCCATCTTACCTTCTGTGCCCCTCGCTGCCCCATTTGCATTGTGCCCGTATTTGTGTCTGCTTTTCTCTCCCCATCTTCCCTTCTGTGCCCCTCGCTGCCCCATTTGCATTGTGCCCGTATTTGTGTCTGCTTTTCTCTCCCCATCTTCCCTTCTGTGCCCCTCGCTGCCCCATTTGCATTGTGCCCGTATTTGTGTCTGCTTTTCTCTCCCCATCTTCCCTTCTGTGCCCTCGCTGCCCCATTTGCATTGTGCCCGTATTTGTGTCTGCTTTTCTCTCCCCATCTTCCCTTCTGTGCCCCTCGCTGCCCCATTTGCATTGTGCCCGTATTTGTGTCTGCTTTTCTCTCCCCATCTTCCCTTCTGTGCCCCTCGCTGCCCCATTTGCATTGTGCCCGTATTTGTGTCTGCTTTTCTCTCCCCATCTTCCCTTCTGTGCCCCTCGCTGCCCCATTTGCATTGTGCCCGTATTTGTGTCTGCTTTTCTCTCCCCATTTTCCCTTCTGTACCCCTCGCTGCCCATTTGCATTGTGCCCGTATTTGTGTCTGCTTTTCTCTCCCCATTTTCCCTTCTGTACCCCTCGCTGCCCCATTTGCATTGTGCCCGAATTTGTGTCTGCTTTTCTCTCCCCATTTTCCCTTCTGTACCCCTCGCTGCCCCATTTGCATTGTGCCCGTATTTGTGTCCGTTTTCTCTCCCCTTTTTTCCTTTTGTGCCCCCGCTGCCTCTCGCCATTCCCGCCGCTGCGTCCCCTGCGGTCCCGCCCCCCTGTCTGCCCATTCGCTGACCCTGCCTCCCGCCTCCCAGCTGCTCCTCCCTCCCACCTCCCCATAAATGGCGCGCCTAAGGCAAGCCCGTCTGCGCACGTCCGTGCCTGGACCGCGCCCAGCGCCAAACCCCCTGGCCCCCGCAGCAGCCAACCCACCCACCGGACTTACGACACCGCCACCCTCAACGCACTCAACACCGGCCGTATCCTCGGCTGCCACCGTGCCACCCCAGGTCGCACCCACGGACCCTTCGGCTGCCAATCCTGCAAGTTCTCCTGCCTCCAGACCTGCACCGCACCCGCCAAGCCGAGCACCAGCAGCAACCACCTGAAGTGCATCCTGCTCAACACCCGCTCCGTCCACAGACACGCCGTGGAACTTTGGAACCTGCTCGACTCCACATCACCAGACGTCGCTTTCCTCACGGAAACATGGATGAACGCCTCCTCAGCGCCCGACATCGCCATCGCCATCCCGGACGGATACAAGATCACCCGAAGGGACCGCGCCAACCAGACCGGAGGAGGCATCGCCAACGTCCACAAGAACACCATCCGCATCACGACCAACTCCGACGACACCTTCACAGCCGGCGAACACCTGCACTTCCAGATACACACCGACCCCAAGACCACCCTCAGAGGCACCCTCATCTACAGACCCCCAGGACCACGCACACAATTCAGCGAAGACATCGCCGACCTCATCAGCCCGCACGCCCTCCCCTCGGCTGACTACATCCTCCTTGGGGACCTCAACTTCCACCTAGAGAACAACAACGATCGCAACACCACCACCCTGCTGGACAAGCTCGCCAACCTCGGACTCAAGCAACTGGTGACCACCCCCACACACCACGCCGGCCACACGCTTGACCCCGTCTTCTCCTCCAGCAAGGACATCTCCTTCAGCCACACCACCGGACTCCACTGGACAGACCACAGCTGCGTCCACTTCAGCTTCAGCAGGATCACCACGCACCACCACCCGCAACAGTTTCCGCGCAGAAGCTGGAACAAGATCACCACCGACCAACTCACCACATCCCTGAGCCAGAACCCTCCCGCCAGCTCAACGAACCCCAACCAAGCCGCCAGCAACCTCACAAGATGGATCACCAACTGCGCAGATGACCTCGCCCCATTGAAGACCCCCAGTCAGACCCGGCAACAAGAAAGCATCCTGGTTCACCGACGAACTCAAGAAATCCAAGAAGAACTGCCGGGCCCTCGAGAAAGCATGGCGCAGAGACCCGACTGCAGACAACATGACCACCCTCAAGCACGCCACCCAAAAACACCACCAGCTGATCCACACCACCAAGAAAACCGCATTCAAGGAACGACTGGACAACAACGCCCACAACAGCAAGGAACTCTTCATCATCGTCAAAGAACTCTCGAACCCCAGCGCCGGAAACAACGACATCACTCCCTCGCAAGACCTCTGCAACTCGCTCGCCTCGTTCTTCCACAGCAAGATCGCAGACATACACAACAGTTTCAGCACACAGCCGACGTACCCTACGACCGTTCCAACGTCCCCCACCTCCACCCTCCGAGCCTGGACCCGATCAACACCGAAGACACTATCCGCACGATGAACTCCATCCACTCCGGATCACCAACCGACCCCTGCCCTCACCACGTCTTCAACAAGACCGACGCCGTCATCGCACCCCACCTCCGGGACATCATCAACACCTCCTCGACACCGCCACCTTCCCAGAGAGCTGGAAGCACGCCGAACTCAGCGCCCTACTGAAGAAACCGTCAGCGGATCCCACCGACCTCAAAAACTACCGCCCCATCTCGCTCCTTCCTTTTCCTGCCAAAGTCATCGAGAAGACCGTCAACAGACAACTGGCCGCCTTCCTCGAGACGAATGGATCCCTCGACCACTCGCAGTCCGGCTTCCGGGCCAACCACAGCACCGAGACCGCCCTCATCGCAGCCACCGACGACATCCGAGCCCTGCTCGACAACGGGGAAACAGCGGCCCTCATCCTCCTGGACCTCTCCGCAGCGTTCGACACAGTCTGCCACCGCACCCTAGTGCAACGCCTGAACAACGTCGAAATCCAAGAGAAGGCACTGGAGTGGATCATCTCCTTCCTCGCCGGAAGAACCCAGAGAGTCCGCCTCCCCCGTTCAGTTCCGAGGCCACCGAAGTCATCTGCGGCGTACCACAAGGATCATCACTCAGCCCCACCCTCTTCAACGTCTACATGAGCCCCCTCGCAGCCATCGCATGCCAACACAACCTCAACATCATCTCCTACGCCGACGACACCCAGCTGATCCTCTCCCTCACCAACGACCCCACAACCGCCAGAACCAACCTACATGAAGGGATGAAGGACGTAGCCGAGTGGATGAGGAACAGCCGCCTGAAACTGAACTCAGATAAGACGGAAGTCCTCATCCTAGGATCATCACCCTCCGCCTGGGACGACTCCTGGTGGCCCCCTGCCCTGGGCAACGCACCCAAACCAACGGACCACGCACGCAACCTGGGCTTCATCCTGGACTTCTCCCTCTCAATGACCCGACAAGTCAACGCCGTCTCCTCGTCTTGCTTCAACATCCTACGCATGCTGCGCAAGATCTTCCGGTGGATCCCCACCGAAACCAGGAAGACGGTCACCCAGGCCCTCGTCACCAGCCGACTGGACTACGGCAACTCCCTCTACGCCGGAACCACAGCCAAACTTCAAAAAGACTCCAACGCATCCAGAACGCCTCAGCTCGACTCATCCTGGACATCCCCGACACAGCCACATCGCCGGACACCTGAGAGACCTGCACTGGCTCCCCGTCAGCAAGAGAATCACGTTCCGACTCCTCACCCACGCACACAAAGCTCTCCACAACCAAGGCCCCAGATACCTCAACGACCGTCTGACCTTCTACACTCCCACCCGCCAGCTACGATCGACCAACCACGCCCTCGCCGCCGTCCCCCGCATCCGAAGAGCCACAACGGGAGGAAGATCCTTCTCCTACCTGGCTGCCAAGACGTGGAACTCCCTACCCATCCACCTCCGCCTTACCCAAGACCACCTCTCCTTCAGGAAGCAACTCAAGACCTGGCTGTTCGAACAGTAGCGGACCCCCCTAGCGCCTTGAGACCCTCCGGGTGAGTAGCGCGCTATACAAATGATTGATTGATTGATTGATTGACCTTATCCCTCAAATTACACTGCGAAGTAGACAAATATAAGCATATCTCTTCATCTTGACCCTGGCATGGTGAAGACTTTCTTGGATCTTTCACCTCAGGATCTGAGAACGTTCCAAAAATCCTTTGCATTTGGAAATGTTTGACTCCCAAGTAGGTTGATAGGAAAAAAAGTCTTTGGTGAAACCCAAGTAGACATTAGAATGGTGAAAAATGTGTTCTGTTATGTACAGTGTTGTGATAGGATAATTCAGCTACATCTAGGTAGAATGATCTGTTATTTTTTGTTGTGTTACATAAACACCACAGGTATTGTTTAAAGCTCTGGTTAGCACACCCAAATGTATCCGCTGGTCTGGGATTAAAACTGCACGATAATGCCACATCGATATGAAAAATCTTGCTGAAAGTCTTTCAGAAGTGTGGAATGAATTGAGGCCCTCTGTCATAAATTGTGATTTGTGGAAACCCATGAATTTGGAAAATCTTATGTAAGAAAGAGAAGAGAAAAGGAATCTGTTAGAAACTGGGTTTCTGGATGGCAGAGGTATGTTCTCTGTCCAAGCAGGAACCACAATGCTAGTGAGGGTAAGTCAGATTCACAACCTAAATTAACCTGTGCTCACCCTCTGGTAGCTTGGCACAGAGCAGCCAGGCTTTACTTAAAAGGCAAAGTGTAAAGTATTTGTGCAACATTTAAAACAACACTTAAAACAGTAAAACTGAAAACACCATGCAAAGAAAATCCACAGCAAGTTAGGCAACTAGAGCTTAATTTAACAAAACAAAACAATACAATACCAAAACGACAAAAATCCAATAAATACAACCATAGTTATGAATTGTTAAATAAAATATTGAAATATAGTGCTTAGAAACATAAAGCTCCAGTGGGGCTATCCAGTCGCACTTGACTGATCAAATCCGAAGGTTCATACTGACCGCGATGAAGTGCAGGTCGGATACAGGGGCCAACCTTGTCCTGCTCAAAAAGTACCTTGAATGGAGGATGTGTTGTCGTCGAAGACCCAATGCGAGGAGCAGGAGAGCCATAGGCGATGATCCCTTTGGATGTAGGCATTGCGTTGGGTCTGATCCATGCAGTTGAAAATGCGTCATCAGTGAACCCTTTCCGGTGAAGGCAATGCGTCATCGTAAAGCAGCGAAACCAGTGATGCAAAGTCCTCGAGCAGAAATGCGTTGGCGTAGAAGGAGATGTGTCGGCGTTAAAGGAGATGCTTCAGTTCCTTCACTTGCTCAGTCACTTGTGTGGGTAGGCCTGGTGCCTGTGACAGGAAATAGGCCAAAACACACTGTGGAGACTTCAAAATTATCGATCGCAAAACTACCTGGTTTTGCAAGGGAGTCACCAGCGTTTTTGGTCCGGGCTCTGCGGCCATTTAAGGAAACTTTCCAAAGCCAGACAATTCTGAAAAAGAGACACCTAAGGGAGTCCAGGGAGGTGTGGCTTGCGTGGATCTCCCTACATTTTTCTACCCAGAATCCCTGCAAACCTCAAATTTAGCTAATAAAATCACATTTTCCCAACTTTTCTGTGTGGGAAAGTTATGGGATCAATGGACCACCACAAATATCCTATTACCCAGCGTTCCCCCAGGTCTCCCGATAAAAATGGAACCTCACTTGTGTGGGTGGGCCAAGTATCTGCAACAGACAAGGGCCCAAAACGTATTGTGGAGACATAAAATTACTTGTCACAAAACGACCTGGTTTTGCACGCGGGGTCACCTGAGTTTTTGGCCCCGGTTTCGGCGGCCATCTAGGGAAACCTACCAAACCCTGACATTAGTGAAAACTAGACACCAGGGTGAGACCAGGGAGGTATGGCTTGCGTGGACCCCCAACATTTTTCTACCCAGAATCCCCTAAAAAACTCAAATTTAGCTGAAAAAATCAATTATTTTTCACATTTCTGTGTAAGAAAGTTCTGGGATCACCGGGCTGACACAAATTTCCTACCACCCAGCGTTCCCCTAGGTCTCCCGATAAAAATGGTACCTTACTTGTGTGGGTGGGCCATGTACCCGCGACACAGAAGGGCCCAAAACGTATTGTGGAGACATCAAAATTACCTATCACAAAACAACCTGGTTTTGCAAGGGGGGCTCTTGCGTTTTTGGCCCCGGGCTCGGTGGCCATCTAGGGAAACCTACCAAACCCACACATTTCTGAAAACTAGACACAAGGGGGAGTCAAGGGAGGTATGGCATGCGGGGATTCCCCAATGTTTTCATATCCAGAATTCCAAAACTTTCCATCACAGAAAAGTGTGTGAAATGAGTTTTTTTTTTTACAAAGTTTGAGGTTTGCAAGGGATTCTGGGTAACAGAACCTGGTGATAGCCGCGCACGCCACCCAATCCTGGATTCCCCTGGGTGTCTCATTTAAAAAAATTTATAGGCTTGCTAGGTTTCTCTAGGTGCCAGCTGAGCTAGGGTTCAGTGGAAAAATTTGATGTGTCCATGTTGCGTTTTGGTCCGTTTCCTGTTGCGGGCACTAGGCCTACCCACACAAGGGAGGTACCATTTTTATTGAGAGACTTTGGGGAATGCGGGGTGGGTGGAAGTTTGAGGATCCATGCAGATTACAAAACTTTCCGCCACAGAAATGTGAGGAAAAAGTTTGTTTTGAAAAAGTGTCAGGTTTGCATGGGATTCTGGATAATAGAACCTTGTGAAAGGCACACAAGTCACCCCATCCTGGATTCCCCTGGGAGTGTAGTTTTTAAAAGTGTATAAGTTTGCTAGGTTTCCTTAGGTGCCGGCTGAGCTAGGGTTCAAAATCCACAGCTAGGGACATTGCAAAAAAAGTGTCAATTTTCACTGGAAAAATGTGATGTGTCCACGTTGCATTTTGTGCCATTTCCTGTCGTGGGCACTAGGCTTACCCACACAAGTGAGGTACCATGTTTATCGGGAGACTTTGGGGAATGCACGATAGGTGGAAGTTTGAGGATCCATGCAGATTCCAGAACTTCCCATCACAGAAATATGAGGAAAATGTGGTTTTTTGACAAAGTGTCAGGTTTGCAAGGGATTCTGGGTAACAGGAACTGGTGAGACCCACACAAGTCACCCCATCCTGGATTGCCCTCAGTGTCTAGTTTTCAAAAATGTATAGGTTTTCTAGGTATCCCTAGGTGCCGGCTGAGCTAGGGTTCGAAATCCACAGCTAGGCACATAGCAAAAAAAGGGTCAGTTTTCACTGGAAAAATATGATTTGGCCACGTTTTGTTTTGTGCCGTTTCCTGTTCGGGCGCTAGACCTATCCACACAAGTGAGGTACCATTTTTATTGGGAGACTTTGGGGAATGCGGGGTGGCTGGATGTTTGTGGATCCACGCAGATTCCAAAACTTTCCATCAAAGAAATGTGAGGAAAATGTGTTTTTATTTACAAAGTTTGAGGTTTGCAAGGGATTCTGGGTAACAGAACCTGGTGAGAGACATACAAGTCACCCCATCCTGGATTCCCCTGGACGTCTAGTTTTAAAAAATGTATAGGTTTGCTAGGTTTCTCTAGTTGCTGGCTGAGCTAGGGTTCAAAATCCACAGCTATGCACATTGCAAAAAAAGGGTCAGTTTTCACTGGATAAATGTGATGTGGCCACGTCGCGTTTTGTGCCATTTCCTGTCGCGGGCACTAGGCCTATCCACACAAGTGAGGTACCATTTTTATTGGGAGACTTTCAGAAATTTGGGGTGCATAGATGTTTGTGGATGCACGCAGATTCCAAAACTTTCCATCACAGAAATGTGTGGAAAATGTGTTTTTTTTAACAAAGTTTGAGGTTTGTAAGGGATTCTGGGTAACAGAACCTGGTGAGAGCCATACAAGTCACCCCATTCTGTATTCCCCTGGGCATCTAGTTTTTTAAAAAATATAAAGGTTTGCTAGGTTTCTCTAGGTGCCGGCTGAGCTAGGGTTCAAAATCCACAGCTAGGCACATTGCAAAAAAGGGTCAATTTGCACTGGAAAAATGTGATGTGTCCATGTTGCGTTTTGTGCTGTTTCCTGTCGCGGGCACTAGGCCTACCCACACAAGTGAGGTACCATTTGTATCGGGAGACTTCGGGAAATGCGGGGTGGTCGGAAGTTTGAGGATCCATGCAGATTGCAGAACTTTCCATCACAGAAATTTGAGGAAAATGTGTTTTTTTGACAAAGTGTCAGGTTTGCAAGGGATTCTGGGTAACAGAACCTGGTGAGAGCCACTAAAGTCCCCCCATCCTGGATTCCCCTGGGCATCTAGTTTTCAAAACTGTATAGGTTGGTAGGTTTCCCTAGGTGCCATCTGAGCAAGGGTTCAAAATCCACAGCTATACACATTGCAAAAAACGGGTCAATATCACTGGAAAAATGTGATGCGTCCACGTTGTGTTTTGTGCAGTTTCCTAACGTGGACACTATGCCTACCCACACAGGTGAGGTACCATTTTATCGAGAGACTTTGGGAAATGCTTGGTAGGTGGAAGTTTGAGGATCCATGCAGATTGCAGAACTTTCCATCACAGACATGTGAGGAAAAAGTTTTTTTAGACTAAGTTTCAAGTTTGCAAGGGATTCTGGGTAACAGAACCTTGCGATAGCCACAAAGGTCGCCCCATTCGTGATTCCCCTGGGCATCTAGTTTTCAGAAATGTATAGGTTTGCTAGGTTTCTCCAGGTGCCGACTGAGCTACGGTTCAAAATCCACAGCTAGGCACATTGCAAAAAAGGGTCAATTTTCACTGGAAAAATGTGACTTGTCCACGTTGCGTTTTGTGCCATTACCTGTTGCGGGCACTAGGGCTACCCACACAAGTGAGGTACCATTTTCATCGGGAGACTTTGGGGAATGTGGGGTGGGTGGAGGTTTGAGGATACATGCAGATTCCAGAACTTTCCATCACAGAAATATGAGGAAAATGTGTTTTTTTGACAAAGTTTGAGGTTTGCAAGGGATTCTGGGTACCAGAACCTGGTGAAAACCACACAAGTCCCCCCATCCTGGATTACCCTGGGTGTCTAGTTTAAAAAAATGTATAGGTATGCTAGGTTTCCCTAGGTTCTGGCTGAGCTAGGGTTCAAAATCCACAGCTAGACACATTGCAAAAAAGGGTCAGTTTTCACTGGAAAAATGTGATGTGGCCACGTTGCGTTTTGTGCCGTCTCCTGTTGCAGGCACTAGGCCTTTCCACACAAGTGAGGTGCCATTTTTATCGGAAGACTTTGGGGAATGCGGGGTGGGTGGAAGTTAGTGGATACACAGATTCCAAAACATTCCATCACAGAAATGTGAGTAAAATTAGTTTTTTTTACAAAGTTGGTGGTTTGCAAGAGATTCTGGGTAACAGAACCTGGTGAGAGCCACACAAGTCACCCCATCCTGGATTCCCCTGCGCATCTAGTTTTAAAAAATGTATCGTCTTGCTAGGTTTTCTTAGGTGCCAGCTGAGCTAGGGTTCAAAATCCACAGCTAGGCACATTGCAAAAAAAGGTTCAATTTTCACTGGAAAAATGTGATGTGTCCACGTTGCGTTTTGTGCCGTTTCCTATCCCGGACACTATTCCAACCCACACAAGTGAGGTACAATTTTTATTGGGAGACGTCGGGGAATGCGGGGTGGGTGGAAGTTTGAGGATCCATGCAGATTCCAGAACTTTCCATCAAAGAAATGTTAGGAAAATTTACTTTTTTTGACAAAGTTTCAGGTTTGCAAGGGATTGTGGGTAACAGAACCTGGTGAAAGCCACACAAGTCACCCCATCCTGGATTCACCTGGGTGTCTAGATTTTAAAAATGTATAAGTTTGCTAGGTTCCCACTGGTGCCTGCTGAGCTAGGGTTCAAAATCCACAGCTAGGGACATTGCAAAAAAAGGGTCAATTTTCACTTGAAAAATGTGATGTGCCCATGTTGTGTTTTGTGCCATTTCCTGTTGCGGGCACTAGGCCTACCCACACAAGTGAGGTACCATTTTTATCAGCAGACTTTGAGAAATGCTGAGTGGGTGGAAGTGTGAGGATCCATGCAGATTCCAGAACTTTCCATCACAGAAATGTGAGCAAAATGTGTTTTTCTTTACAAAGTTTGAGGTTTGCAAGGGATTCTGGGTAACAGAACCTGGTGAGAGCCACACAAGTCACCGCATCCTGGATTTTCCTGGGTGTCTAGTTTTCAAAAATGTATGGGTGTGCTAGGTTTCCCTAGGTGCCGGCTGAGCTAGGTTTCAAAATCCACAGCTGGGCACATTGCAAAAAAAGGGTCAATTTTCACTGGAAAAACGTGATGTGTCCACATTGAGGTTTGTGCCATTTCCTGTCACGGGCACTTGGCCTACTCACACAAGTGAGGTACCATTTTTATCAGCAGACTTTGAGAAATGCTGGGTGGGTGGAAGTTTGATCCATTCAGATTCCAGAACTTTCCATCACAGAAATGTGAGCAAAATGTTTTTTTGTTTACAAAGTTTGAGGTTTGCAAGGGATTCTGGGTAACATGACCTGTTGAGAGCCACACGAGTCACTCCATCCTAGGTTTTCTTGGGAGTCTAATTTTCAAAAATGTATAGGTGTGCTAGGTTTCCCTAGCTGCCGCCTGAGCTAGGGTTCAAAATCCACAGCTGGGCACATTGGAAAAAAGGGTAAATTTTCACTGGAAAAATGTGATCTGTCCACGTTGAGTTTTGTACCGTTTTCTGTCACGGGCACAAGGCCTACCCACACAAGTGAGGTACCATTTTTATTGGGAGACTTTGGGGAATGCAGGGTGGGTGTAAGTTTGAGGATCCATGCAGATTGCAGAACTTTCCATCACAGAAATATGAGGAAAATGTGTTTTTTTGACAAAGTGTCAGGTTTGCAAGGGATTCTGGGTAACAGAACCTGGTGAGAGCCACAAAAGTCACCTCATCCTGGATTCCCCTGGGCGTCAAGGTTTCAAATATGAATAGGTTTGCTAGGTTTCCCTAGGTACCGGCTGAGCTATGGTTCAAAATCCACAGCTATGCACTTTGCAAAAAAAGGGTAAAATTTCACTGGAAAAATGTGATGTGTCCACGTTGCGTTTTGTGCCGTTTCCTGTCGCGAACACTACTCCTAACCACACAAGTGAGGTGCCATTTTTATCGGGAGACTTTGGGAAATGCGGGGTGGGTGGAAGTTTGAGGAACCATGCAGATTACAGAACTTTCCATCACAGAACTGTGAGGAAAATGTGTGTTTTTTTTTTACAAAGTTTGAGGTTTGCAAGGGATTCTGGGTAACAGAACCTGTCACACAAGTCACCCCATCCTGGATTTTCCTGGGTGTCTAGTTTTCAAAAATGTATAGGTGTGCTAGGTTTCCCTAAGTGCCGGCTGAGCTTGGGTTCAAAATCCACAGCTGGGCACATTGCAAAAAAAGGGTCAATTTTCACTGGAAAAATGTGATGTGTCCACGTTGAGTTTTGTGCCGTTTACTGTCATGGCCACTAGGCCTACCCACACAAGTGAGTTACCATTTATATTGGGAGACTTCGGGGAATGCAGGGTGGGCAGATGTTTGAGGATCCATGCAGATTGCAGAACTTTCCATCACAGAAATGTTAGGAAAATGTCCTTTTTTGACAAAGTTTGAGGTTTGCAAGGGATTTTATGCAACAGAACCTGGTGAAAGCCACACAAGTCACCCCATCCTGGATTTCTTTGGGTGTCTAGATTTAAAAAATGTATACGTTTGCTTGGTTTCCACAGGTGCCGGCTGAGCTAGGGTTCAAAATCCACAGCTAGGGACATTGCAATAAAGGGTCAATTTTCACTGCAAAAATTGTGTTGTGTCCACTTGAGTTTTGTGCTGTTTCCTGTTGCGGGCACTAGGCCTACCCACACAAGTGAGGTACCATTTTTATCTGGAGACTTTGGGGAATGCGGGATGGGTGGAAGTTTGAGGATCCATGCAGATTCCAGAACTTTCCATCACAGAAATGTGAGGAAGGTTTGCAAGGGATTCTGGGTAACAGAACCTGGTGAGAGCCACAAAAGTCACCCCATTCTGGGTTCCCCTGGGTGTCTAGTTTTAAAAAATGTATAGGTTTGCTAGGTTTCCCTAGGTGCCGGGTCAGCTAGGGTTCAAAATCCACAGCTAGACACATTGCAAAAAACAGTCAATTTTCACTGGAAAAATGTGATATGGCCACATTGCGTTTTGTGCTGTTTACTGTTGAAGGCACTAGGCCTACCCACACAAGTGAGGTACCATTTTTATCAGGATACTTTGGGAAATGCAGGGTGGGTGGATGTTTGTGGATCCACGCAGATTCCAAAATGTGTGTTTTTTTTACAAAGTTTGAGGCTTGCAAGGGATTCTGGGTAACACAACCTGGTGAGAGCCACACAAGTCACCACATCCTGGATTCCCCTGCGCGTCTAGTTTTAAAAAATGTATAGGTTTGCTAGGTTTCCCTAGGTGCCAACTGAGCTAGCGTTCAAAATCCACAGCAAGGCACATTGCAAAAAAAGGGTCCATTTTCACTGGAAAAATGTGATGTGTCCACGTTGCGTTTTGTGCCGTTTCCTATCGTGGACACCATGCCAACCCAGACAAGTGAGGTACCATTTTTATTGGGAGACGTCGGGGAATGCGGGGTGTATGGAAGTTTGAGGATCCATGCAGACTCCAGAACTTTCCATCAAAGAAATGTTAGGAAAATGTCCTTTTTTGACAAAGTTTGAGGTTTGCAAGGGATTTTGGGTAACAGAACCTGGTGAAAGCCACGCAAGTCACCCCATCCTGGATTTCCTTGGGTGTCTAGATTTTAAAAATGAATACGTTTGCTAGGTTTTCACAGGTGCCAGCTGAGCTTGGGTTCAAAATCCACAGCTAGACACATTGCAAAAAAAGGGTAAATTTCACCGGAAAAATGTGATGTGTCCACGTTGCGTTTTGTGCCGTTTCCTGTTGTGGGCACTAGGCCTACCCACACAAGTGAGGTACCATTTTTATTGGGAGACTTTGGGCAATGCGGGGTGGGTGGAAGTTTGAGGATCCATGCAGATTGCAGAACTTTCCATCACAGAAATGTGAGGAAAATGTGAATTTGCACAAAGTTTGAGGGTTGCAATGGATTCTGGGTAACAGAACCTGATGAGAGCCATACAAGTCACCTCATCCTGGATTCCCCTAGGTGTCTGGTTTTCAAAAATGTATAGGTTTGCTAGGTTTCTCTAGGTGCCGGCTGAGCTAGGGTTCAAAATCCACAGCTAGGCACTGTGAGAGGAGGACAAAAAAAGGCGGAGCCAAGGTATTCTTGATTAGTCTGAGGCTTATTCTATCCTCTTTTCCTTCTTAGTTATTCTTAAATTCCTCAAATGACATAAAGAATTATCGTCACTCTTCTCTTCGTCTCTTCCACTTCTGTTCTCCCGTCCTTCGTCTCCTCGATGCCCTTGGGAAACATAAATGGGTATGTGGCAATTAGCACTCCATCATACACAATGATAGCCCCTCCACCAGTCACCGCTCGTGCACTGAGCAATACACCAAGTCCATGGTTTATATACCTTTATAGTCTCCCAAGGGTGATACACCGTTGTTTGGGTGAGAATGGAAAGAAAGTATTAGGGTTTGACCCTGTTCCCTCTTCGTTTCTCCTCCCAACGGGGTTCCCTCAAAAACAGACCCCAGAACCCATAAGACCCACATGTCTTAACAGCTCACTTTTAGACAATACTTGCCTTGGTCTGTGACTCCCGACCGGAGTCCAGGCAGCCACGTCCGATACGCCTTCCCTCGGGTTCTTTCCACCACGGCCCGTATTCTCATCCTCTCCTCCTGTTCCGGGCCCTGTTCCTGCCACGGTCGCTTTGTCCGTCGTTCCGTCCTCGGAATCCGTACTGCACACCTCAGCTGCTCTCAATCCTCTCTCGCTCTCCTCTTCGACTTCCTTGTGACTCCTCTTGTTCCTTTTCTCCTCGCCACTTGTGTGTTACGTCACCTTCCTCTGCCCCCGACACATCCGCTTCCTGGTCGCGATGCCACGTACCGCTAGAGCGTGTCTCTCCCGTGCCCCCTGGGTGCCTTCCTGCTGGTCCCTCACTCCTCCTGTCACAGCACTTCCCAACCAGGCCTGGGCATTTGGGCCATGATGAGACTGGCCAACAGGAGAAAAGTCAGCAGGACCTTGCAAACGGCCAGGGATATGACGAACCTGGAAGGAGAAGGGTTGTAAGGCAAAAAACCAACGCAATATGCGAGTATT
This sequence comes from Calotriton arnoldi, assembly GCA_963921515.1. Taxonomy (NCBI): domain Eukaryota; kingdom Metazoa; phylum Chordata; class Amphibia; order Caudata; family Salamandridae; genus Calotriton; species Calotriton arnoldi. The sequence goes on from CAWUFW010006892.1 coordinate 522,938, forward strand.
AGTCTCCTTCTGCCGGGCCAACCACTCCATGGCCCACTTGTTTGCCAGGCATTCCTTCTCAATAATGGGGTACAGGGCTTCCCTAGGCAACAACTTCCTACTGAGATAAACAATGTGGTGTAGCAACCCAGTGTCACCAGATTGAGAGAAAACGGCCCCTAGACCATTGTCCAAGGCGTATGTTTGGAGTGCAAATTGTTTAGAAAAATCCGGACAAGCCAACACAGGTTCGCCACATATTATCCCCTTCAGGTGGTCTTAGCTCTGCTGATGGGAAGGGAGCCACTCTTTTAATCGGGTCGGATATTTCTTGGACAACAGGTCAGTCAAGGGAACAGCCATCTTGAAAAACGGGGAATGAAACGCCTATAATAGCCAATTAGACCCAGAAAGGATCTGACCTCTTTCTTGGTTGTGGGAGGGGGTAAGTCTTTAATCACCTTCACCTTGTCAACCCGGGGACGGTGCTGGCCCTCCTGGATGTGATACCCCAAAAACAAGATAGAGTTGGTGGTCAGTAGACATTTCTCAGGATTTGCCGTGAGGCCAACCTGTCTAAGGGTAAGTAATACCGCTTCTAAGTGTTGTAGGTGTAGTTCCCAGGATCGACTAAAGACCACTATGTTGTCCAGGTATGCTGCGACATATGCCCGATGATCCCTGAGCACCAGATCCATCAGGCATTGAAAGGTGGCGGGGGCACCATGTAGACCAAACGGTAACACACGGAACTGGTACAGACCTGTGGGGGTGGAAAATGCTGTTTTCTCTCTTGCAGTGGGTGTAAGTGGTATCTGTCAGTAACCCTCCCTTTGTGAGGTCTAAAGTGGTCATATAACAGGCAGACCCCAGGTTTTTGATCATGTCATCGATCCTGGGCATGGGGAGCGTATCAAAGTGGGAAACTTCATTCAATTGGTGGAAATCTATACAAAAGCGTGTGGATCCATTGGGTTTGGGGACCAATACCACCGGAAATGACCAGGGGCTGCATGATGGTTCCATGATGCCCCCTTCAACATGTCCTCTACCACCTGTATCACAGCCTGTCTCCTTGCCTCAGGTATCTGGTATGGACAGAGATGGATGGGTCTCACTCCATCAGTCCTATTGTCATGTCGTATTAGGTGTGTTTTTTCCCTGGCTGAGAAGAGAACATGTCGCTATACCTGCTCGCTAACTTAAGGAGAGACAGTCGTTGTATGCCAGAAAGTTTGGAACCCATGAGTACCTCCCCCACCATTTGATCAGTGTTCTGTCGGGGGGAATGCAATGTCTAGTAGGCTGGAGTCCGTTACATAGTGTGTTGGGTTTTCTTTTTCTACCCATTTCTTTAAGTGATTTATACAGTAGATTTGTCCTGTTCCCCCTCTCTGTGGTGTGTCTATTCTATATGTCACAGACGTGAATTTATCTAGGACTGTATAGGGTCCCTGCCACCTCGCTAATAGTTTGTTGTCCGAGGAAGAGAAGAGAACTAGGACTTTGTTCCCAACCGCTAGCTCCCTCAGCTGGGTATTGACATCATAAATCTTTTTCTGTCTCAGCTGTGCTTTTTCCAGGTTTTGTCGGGCCTCTACCCATAGGGTCTCTACTTCCTGTCTTAGTTTGGAGGCGTAATCAAGGAGGCCTAGCCCTTTATCTTCCTGATCCTCCCAGCGCTCGGCCGCCATATCCAAGAGGGTACGGGGCTTCCTACCGAAGACTAGTTCAAAGGGGCAATATCCGGTAGAGGATTGGACATGTGTGCGTATGGCAAAGAGCACCAACAGTAGTTGTCTGTCCCAATACTTACCTGTTTCTGTAACCACTTTCTTTAGCAGGGCTTTGATGGTGCGATTACAGCGCTCCACCAACCCATCGGTTTGTGGGTGATAAACAGATGTTCGAATCTGTTTTATTCCCAGTATTTTACATACCAGGGACATTAAACGGGACATGAACAGGGTTCCTTGATCCGCCAAGAGTTTGTTGGGGAAGCCAACTCTACAGAAGAACCCAATCATAGCTTAGGATACAGCGGTGGTGGTCATACTGGTTAAGGGAATGGCCTCAGGATATCTTGTGGCGTAATCCACTAGTACTAAGATGTACTAATACCCTCTTGTTGATGCAACTAGGGGACCCACCAGATCCATACCTACACTGGAAAACGGTATTTCATTAATAGGTAAGGGCTGTAATGGAGCTATCAGTATCTGGGGAGGATTCCCTCTCTGGCATCTGTCACATGCTGCACAGAACCGTGGGATGTCCGAAAAAACACCTGACCAATAAAATCTCCTTAACAGATATTCCTCCGTCTTATTTCTCCCGTAATGGCCTCCCCCTGTCTGCCCGTGGACCAAGTGTAGGACTCATTCCCTAAAGGGAAGTGGTACCAAGAACCGTGAGACCAGTTTATCAGGGTGTCTTACTCTCTGATACAATAAACCCCTGGAGACATGAAAATAGGGTCCTACCTGCCCGTCTTCTTCATCAACGGCTTGGGCCCAAGCACGTTCCAAGTTAGGGTCTTCTTTCTGTGCTGCTCTAAAGCTGCGGGTCAGTACCGACACCTCTTCTGTGGGGGAGGAAGAAGAAGTAGAAGGGTCAACAGAACCACTAGAAAGGACATATCGTTGGTTATGTAGGCGTCTTTCTCGATGGGATAGTCGGGTTTTGTACCTACCACCTGCTAATTCCTCCTGTGAAAAAGGCGCCTCCTCCCACCATAAGGCTTTTTGTTTCTCTTTAACCACCTTTGTTGGCATCTGAGATAAACCCACATAATAGGACCCAAAATCATCTCCTCCACCATGTCTGGGATACCTGCCACCCGTAGGATCTCATGGTGACCGTCCCAGTCCAACTGTATCTCAGCTAGGGGGTAAGGTTTACTGTCCCCAGGTACACAAGTGATCCACACTTCTTCCCCCGTCAACCACTGTCCTGGGCACACCTTATCTGCGTTTATTACCAAATGGCGACATCCGGAGTCCAATAGGACTTTCGTGAGTGTTTGATTGACCGTCATCCATTGGTGGTACTTCGCTTCCCCCTGGCCTGCCCCCAACACCCACCCTTGTAGATAACCTACGTCCATAGGCTCTACACTTGTTGCCTTCTGGGGGCAGTTTCTAGCAATGTGTCCCCACTCCTCACATTGAAAACATTGGGGACCCATTCCTGTCTCTCGAAAGGTGTATCTTGGGGTCAGTCTGTTATCTAGGGGACTTCTGGGGTTCCCCGAAGGTGAGGAGAATCTCCATTTAAGGGCCACCGGAGTAGGCATCCTAGGCGTTGATGGTCTTGTTTCAATGGGTTGGGGTTGAGAAGGACGGGGGTCAGTCGCCCTATGATATGCACAGGCTAATTCGATGGCAGTAGTGACGGTGACATTTGGGTGTTGCTTAACCCAGGTTCTTGTGGGATTAGGGAGGGCATCCAGATACTGTTCTAGGAATATCTTATCTAACACTTTCTCCAGGTTGGTTGTAGAAGGTTGTAGCCAGTGGTTGCCTAGATCCTGTATCCGGTAGAATAGGAGGATTGTTGTGAGTACTCCATTTTTCCCTACAAAATTTTGAACTGTAATATTCATCGTCGTAGCTGAGTCTTCCCAGGATAGTCCTTTTGATCTCAGGATAGGGAGTTATCCCGGCTGGGTTCGCTGCCTGATATGCCGCCTGTAGCTCCCCGGCCAACAAAGGGGCGATATACTGCCCCCATCTTTCAGGAGGCCAGGAGGCAGTAGTGGCAACCCGCTCAAAGATAGTAAAGAAGAATCTGGATCTTCTCCCGGTTGGAACTTCTGCAGTACGGAACTTCGGACATTAGGATGAACTCTGGTGTTGGCGATAATGTCCGTCAGCCTTTGAATGGCGGTATCTTGTACCACCTGATTGTTGGTTATCACTCGAGCCTGGGCCTGAAGTGCTTCTTGGAGAGACTCACGGTCCTTTTGAGCTGTGGTTGCTTGACCCTCAACGACTAGTTGTAGGTGTCTCTGGCCCTCGGCCAACTGCTTCACCATTTGGTCATGGTTAGGGGTTGGGTCATCCGCTTGTCCTGTCAGGGAGTACCTAAAATCCCACTTCTGACACCACTGTGACAGGACAAGAAAAAGGCAGAGCCAAGGTATTCTTGATTAATATGAGACTTTATTTTATCCTCTTTTCCTTCTTAGTTATTCTTAAATTCCTCAAATGACATAAAGAGTTATCATCACTCTTCTCTTCGTCTCTTCCACTTCTGTTCTCCTGTCCTTCGTCTCTTCAATGCCCTAGGGAAACATAAACGGGTATGTGGCAATTAGCACTCTATCCTACACAATGATAGTCCCTCCACCAGTCACCGCTCGTGCACTGAGCAATACACCAAGTCCATGGTTTATATACCTTTATAGTCTCCCAAGGGTGATACACCGTTGTTTGGGTGAGAATGGAAAGAAAGTATTGGGATTTGACCCTGTTCCCTCTCTGTTTCTCCTCCCAGCAGGGTTCCCTTAAGAACAGACCCCAGAACCCATAAGACAAGACCCACATGTCTTGACAGCTCACTTTTAGACAATACTTGCCTTGGACCGTGACACCCGACCGGAGTCACGGCAGCCACGTCCGTTACGCCTTCCCTCGAGTTTTTTCCACCACGGCCCGTCTTCTTGTCCTGTCCTCCCATTTCGGGCTCTGTTCCTTCCACGGCTGCTTGGTCAGTCGTGCCGTCCTTTGCATCCGTGCTGCACACCTCCGCTGCTCTCGATCCTCTCTCGCTCTCCTCTTTGACTTCCTCGCGGCCCCTCTCGTTCCTTTTCTCCTTGCGGCTTGTGTTTACATCACCTTCCTCCGCCCCGGACACATCCGCTTCTGGGTCGCGATGCCACGTACCGCTAGAGCGCATCACTCCCATGCCCCCGAGGTGCCTTCCTGCCGGTCCCTCGCTCCTCCTGTCACAGGCACATTGCAAAAGAAGGGTCAATTTTCACTGGAAAAATGTGATGTATCCGTGTTGCATTTTGTGCCGTTTCCTGTTGCGGGCATTAGGCCTACCCACACAAGTGAGGTACCATTTTTATCGGTAGACTTTGGGAAATGCGGGTGGGTGGAAGTTTGAGGATCCATGCAGATTCCAGAACTTCCCATCACAGAAATGTGGGGAAAATGTGTTTTTTTTTACAAAGTTTGAGGTTTGCAAGGGATTCTGGGTAACAGAACCTGGTGCGTGCCACACAAGTCACCCCATCCTGGATTTCCCTGGGTGTCTAGTTTTAAAAAATGTATAGGTTTGCTATGTTTCCCTAGTGGCAGGCTGAGCTAGGGTTTGAAATCCTTAGCTACGCACATTGCAAAAAAGGGTCAGTTTTCACTGAAAAAATGTGATGTGTCCACGTTGAGTTTTGCAATGTGCCTAGCTGAGGATTTGGGACCATAGCTCAGCTGACATCTAGGGAAACTTAGCAAACCTTTACATTTTTAGAAACTAGACACCCAGGGGAATCCAGGATGGGGTGACTTGTGTGGCTCTCACTAGGTTCTGTTACCCAGAATCCCTTGCAAACGTCAAACTTTGTCAAAAAACACAAATTTTCCTCACATTTTTGTGATGAGAAGTTCTGGAATCTGCGGGGGAGCCACAAACTTCCAGCCATCCACCATTCCCCAAAGTCTCCTGATAAAAATGGTACCTCACTTCTGTGGGTAGGCCTAGTATCCGCGACAGGAAACAGCCTAAAAAGTACTGTGGAGACATCAAAATTATCGATTACAAAAAGATCTTGTTTTGCGAAGGAGTCACATGCGTTTTTGATCCCGGGCTCCGCGGCCATCTAGGGAAACCTACCAATCCCAGATATTGCTGAAAACTAGACACCTGGGGGAGTCCATAGAGGTATGACTTGCATGGATCCCCCAACATTTTCCTACCCAGAATTCCCTGCAATCCTCAAATTTAGCTGATAAAAATCACATTTTTCTAACATTTCTGTGTGGGAAAGTTGTGGGATCACCGGGCTGAATTTCCTACCACCCAGCATTTCCCCAGGTCTCCCGATAAAAATGGTACCTCACTTGTGTTGGTGCACCAAGTACCCGCGACAGGCAAGGGCGCAAAACGTATTGTGAAGACATAAAAATGATCTATCACGAAACGGCCTGGTTTTGCTAGGGGAACACTTGCGTTTTTGGTCCTGGGCTCGGCAGCCATCTAGGGAAACCTACCAAACCCTTGCATTTCTGAAAACTCGACACCCGGGGGAGTGCAGAGAGGTGTGGCTTGCGTGGATCCCCCAACGTTTTCCTATGCAAACCTCAAATTTAGCTGAAGCTGAAAAAAATCACATTTTTCTCACATTTCTGTGTGGGAAAGTTGTGTGATCACCGGGCTGACACAAATTTCCTACCACCCAGCATTACACCCGGTCTCTCGATAAAAATGGTACCTCACTTGTGTGGGTGCGCCAAGTACCTGCGACTGGCAAGGGCCCAAAACGTATTGTATTGTGGAGACATAAAAATTATCTATCACAAAACGACCTTGTTTTGCAAGGGGGGCACCTGTGTTTTTGGTCCCGGGCTCGGCACCCATCTAGGGAAAACTACCAAAACCACACTTTTCTGAAAACTAGACACCTGGGGGAGTGCAAGGAGGTGTGGCTTACATGGATCCTCCAACATTTTCCTACCCAGAATCCCCTGCAAGCCACAACTTTAGCTTAAAAAATCACATTTTCCTTACATTTCTGTGTGGGATCACCGCGCTAACACAAATATCCTACCACCCAGCGTTCCACTTGTTCTTCTGATAAAAATGATACCTCACTTGTGTGGGTATCCAATGCAGAATCGCCTAAAAACCTATTTTAAAGAAATATATAGTGCTTAGAGTTTGCTGTGCTGTCCCCTCAATCCCTATGCTTTTGGCTCTTCCCAGTCACAGGCCCTTTGGCCCACCCACACAAGTGAGGTATAATTTAATCAGGAGACTGAGGGGAATGCTGAGTGGTATGACATTTGTGCCGGCGCAGTGATCCCAGACAGAAATGTGAGGAAAATGTGATTGTCTTTAGCTAAATTTGAGGTTTGCAGGGGATTTGTGTAGGAAAACGTTGGGGAATCCACACAAGCCATACCTCCCTGAACTCCACGGGTGCCCTATTTGCCTCCTGGGGGAGACAGAGAGACTTTGGCTATTTCTTTTGGGGGGGTGGGGGCATTGGCATGCCCATTCTGGGCAGCCCCCAACCCTACGTATATTAAAACAAATAATCCCTGGTACCTACTGGGCTTTTTGGTCCCACCCTCGGTAGGCAGATAAGGGGCTAATGCCCCCAACTGCCTCCCGGGGGGGGGGGGCAGAAAGTCTGTGGCAATTTTTTCGGGGAGGGGGGGTGGGGGCATTGGCATGGCCATTCTGGGCAGCCCAGTAGTATATAAAAAAAATAATCCCTGGTGCCTAGCTGGGGGGGGGGGGCATATTGTAGTAATGACGTCCGTGACCAGGATGTAGTTTCATGTAGATTTATTAGGTTGCAGTTACAAGATGTAGAGTTCGTGTGATGCAGCCTCACCAGGAGCAGTCTGCCTGCTGCTCAGCCCATACTCCAACTGTCACACTCAAGCATACAGGCACCCAAACATTCCATTCATGTCCATCACACCAACATTCCATGCATTACATTCACACTGGCTGAGCAGCTAGGTAGAAAGCAATGAGATAAATATAATACAGGTTACTACATATATCAGGGTCTATTGCCCCCAGCTGCCTCCTGGGGGGGGCAAAAAGACTGTGGCATTTTTTGGGGGGTGGGGGCATTGGCATGCCCATTCTGGGCAGCCCCCACCCCTGTACTTTGAAAAAAATAATCCCGGTGCCTAGTGGGCTTTCTGCCCCTCTGGGGGGGGCAGATAAGGGGCTATTGTCCCATCTGCCTCCCGGGGGCAGAAAGACTGTGGCAATTTGTTTTGGGGTGTGGGCATTGTCAGTCCCATTCTTGGCAGCCCCCACCCCTACGTATATAAAAAACGAATCCCTTGTTCCTAGTGGGCTTTCTGCCTCCTTAGGGGGCAGAAAGACTTTTGCATTTTTTGGGGGGAAGGGTGGGGGCATTGGCATGCCCTTTCTTGGCAGCCCCCACCCCTGACCTATAACAAAAATAATCCCTGGTGTCTAGGGTGCTTTCTGCCCTCCTGGGGGGGGCAGATTGCGGGCTACTGCCCCCATCTGCCCCCCAGGGGGGGGCAGAAAGACTGAATTTGCTAAATTTTTATTGGAGGAGCAAAGGCGCTTGCCCAAGGGTCTGCTCCCCCCTCCCTGGTGCCTATTGGGTGGATCCCTGCATGGGGATCACCCTCCTGGGGTGATCTCCAAGTAGAGTTTCCACTAGGGAAGGGTACCATTGGAAAGCAGAGATTCTCCCCTATCCAACGATACCTCTCCCATGTGATTTAGTTCTCGGGGGCAGATCAGCTCAGCTCATTTCAGTTTCAGTTTCATATGTAATGACGTCAACGCGCCCTGCACGCGATCGTCATTACATATGGAAAAAAAAGGCCTCGGAAGGTTGGGGAAGCTTCCCCACCTCCCGAGACAAAAATAAAAAAAAAAGGAAATCCCTCTGCTGTCTGCAGCAGAGGGAATTTGTGCTTGTGTGTGCATGACAGAATGGTTCCGTCATGAGCACATGAGCACTGGTGCTCATTACGGAACCATTCCGTCATGAGCACCGAAGGGGTTAACATAGAGGTCATCCGGTGGGGTTGAAGACTCTTTAATTTCATCTTTAGGTACTTGAGCATAACGCTTCTGGACCTGCTACCAGTATTTATTGGTGTTGAGTAAAGCTTTGGTTGTAAATAAGTGCAATCTCTCAATACCTTCATGGAAAGGTATCGACCAGAATGTTTTTGGAACCTGGTAGGTAACTGATGACAAAGTCAAATTGATTAAAGAAATATGCCAAATGGGCCGAGCAAATGGTTTCCCACTGCATGTTTCTGATAAATTGCAAGTCCCGATGTTCATTGGAAATCTCAAAAGGTTTCAGAGTCCCCATCAAATATTTTCCCCAACCAGTGCAAACGTCATCTGCAAGAGGTCTCTTTCCAGAACTGAATACATCCATTCACATATGGTAAGGATATGCCACAAATAGAATATTAACCCATCATCTTCTTTGAGTTGCCGAAGAATGGCTCCTATTGCTCTGTCAGAGGCATCATTCACCAGAAAAATTCTTTGTAGAATCTGTATGCTGTAAAATTAGGGCCTGAGTAAAACCTGACTTTAAATTATTGAAGGCTTGTTCAGCTCTCGAGTCCCAGCAAGACTCTTGTTCTAACATCTCTTTCCTATTTATGCAGCTAATGTCACTCATTAAATGGGCAACATTTCTTGCACATTGCCAATAGAAATGGGGTAGACCTAAACAGCATGGTGTTTCTATTGCTTTAGTTGGAGTAGGTCAATCTATAATTGCTGCCACCCTTAGGGGGTCCATGGAAATTCTGGGCACACTCAGTCTGAAGCCCGACAACTCCAACTTGGTCTTGTCAAATTCACACTTCTCTGGTTTACAGTGTACATTTTTTCCCTTAAATTGAACAGGACTTGGACAACATGTTGATGGTGGATCTTGCGGTCATTAGATAAGTTAAGAATATCATCTAAATATACTTCCACAAACTGGTTAAGCATGTCAGAGAATATATGAACCATAAATCTCCAAACGTTTGCAGGTGGATTGCAAAGACCAGAGGGCATTACCCTCTAATCAAAATGGCCCAGAGGGGTTGAGAAGGCTATCATTCACTTGTCTCCAGCCTTAATTTGCAATCGGTGGTAAGCTCCTTGGAGGTCTAATTTAGTAAAGCTATTGGCTCAGGAGGGGATAAAAATTCTTGATGTTGACGTTGTTCAGCCCTTGTTAATGAAAGCAAGGTTTTAACTAATTTGAGAAAAAACATTGATGCCACAACTGGTGATGTGGACTGGACAATGAGATAATTTTGGAGGTTCTCTTTGAGATATTGTGTCCAATTTCTTGTTCAGACTCTTGTAACGAGTAAATCCTGTCAAGGGGAAGTATAAATCTAGGTTTGAGGGGAAAAGTGCGGTCAAATTCCCTATGTGTCAACAGAGAAAATTCCTTGAGCTTCTGAAAAATATCGGAACATAATTGATATTGGACCAGTATAGACTGGAAGGAATTATCACGTTCCAATTCTGTGATTTTATTCATATAGACGTCCTTAGGAGATCAGTAATTGTCTGGGGAATAACAGTGCTCATGAAAGAATTGAGAGTGTAGTGTAGTTCCTATTTCCCTAATAGGCTCTGCGCATTGGAATAATGTACCCTATAGTTTTGACATAGGACTAATGTCAGTATGTCCCTATCGAGTATATTAAACTTAATTACTTTTGTGCCAGCTAACTCAGAGGCCACTAGAAACTCCTTGTAAACAAGAAGGGAGTAGTTTCTGGCAACCGCATAAACATGACAACTTTGTTTCCCTTTTAGAATAGGAACGCTTCTCATAATCGTGGAAACAATAGATAACAGTTTCACTCAGCTAATCGTGCATGCTTAGTTTCTTCAGAGTTACACAGAAAGAATAGACGGGCGTTTCAATAAAAAGGATTTATTGAACAGTCTTGTTTCTCGTGTAAGAGATATGAGCTGTTATGATCACAAGACAGTATGCAAGATATATAATGTACAGCGTAAGCAGTATAAAGAAATAATACTGCGCTAGCATTATCTTTTAGCATATATTCATGTACATAAATAACATGGGCTAAAAATGCGAGTACTCATACGATGCTTCTCTAAGCTAGTTCTACCCCAATGTACCTAACCTAATCTAGGTGTAGGGAAAGGTAAGAAGTAGGTGGAGTATTCTCTAGTATGGTATACTAAGAGTATGTTAAGTCTAGTATGCCAAGAGTCCCTCTAGGTTCTAGTCAGCTCCATACCTTGAGAATGAGAGAGGTGGGAATCTCCTGCCGGATCTCAAACTCTAACGCCCCGCGAAGGGAGTCAGAACACTGGAAGCTGGATTCTTCTGCGAGCAGGAATGACAGCGTCTTCTCAGTGCGTCAGGCCGGGATACGGGCTCCTCTGAAGTCGAGGTCTCCTCTCACTTGCTTGGGCAAGAGAAGGTATATTTATACCTGGTAGGTGCCTTGGAATGTTAGCATTGACGTGAAGTCGGACAGAGGAAGACGTCAGGAATGAACCCTTAAGGTATAGCGGTTCATGCATAATAGATGAGTTCTTGGAGAAATCAATAATCCTGTGCTAGGGGAACTCCCAAGAGCTTAAGGGTCTGGTTTCTAAGAACTCGTTGTGACGTTGGGGTGGACGGATGTCGGTGACCATGCCTGTATTTGGAGTGCACGGCTAATGCCTAAATAAGGACTGGGATTCTATGCCTATATACGGGCAATGTGAATTGTGCCTATATAAGGACATGTTTCAGGAAAACCTATATACGGACACCTAAAGCGGAATACAACAAGAGGAAAGAGGCATTTTTATTGTTACCCATTTGAAACAGGGATTGTGTTGAGCTACTCAAGGAAGTCCCAGAATCAACGTATAGCTGGATGAAGAGATAATGTCCAAGAAGGCCATCTCCTTATGATCATCAAACTTCAGCATCAAAGGTACTGACATCTCCTTGATTGGACCGGAAGCCAATGGAAATCCATCCGCAATTTGGACCTGCTCAGTAAAATGCTTGCAAATCTGAGGGATATTTCTTTCAGCCACCACTGATTTTCCATAAACAATCCTGTAGCTCCACAACCCAGGAGTGTTGCTGTTTCAAAAGGCTTGCCTTCAGGAAGGCTAGCTAAAACCATAAGTAAGAATAACAATAAACAGGAATCCCTGGAAGACCGAACAAAGGGAATGTGATATCTTTCAGTCCTTTCCCCTTCTACAAAGGATGGGATTTGGTGTTTCTAGAGATTCTTTGTGAGCATAAAGGACATGATTGGACTAGGTGTTCTGAAGATCCACAATAAATACTTTAACCATGTTGCCTTTTTGGTTCTGAAAGAGCTCCTCAAGTTGCACTGATCTGCATTGTTCTTCACTATTAGATGTTGACGGTTCTTCAAGAGCCTGTTCTGGTCTTCTAATGAAAATCCATGTACTGCTTGCTGCAGGAAAAGTCCAAGACTTGTGTTTCTCTGACCTACATTCATGCAGGCGGTGTTCAATTAGTAGAGCTAAATTCAGGAATTATGGGAAAGATTGGATGAGTCTGTCCTTTATCTAATTTCTAAGACCCCTACGGAAGAAGGTTATCAGGTTCCTCTACACCCAGGTACTCTCAGCAGCCAACTGCCAAAATCTTGTAATGTCAGTCAAAATGTCAATATACCACTGCTGAATGTCACACAAGGCTCTCTCCATGGAAAACTCAATTTCTGGTTTCTCAAATATTTTCTTAACATTCATTCATCAAAAAACGTGAATAATTAGTGTGATTCAGATCTTCAGAAGTAACCAGCAGGGTATCCCAAACTAATGAAGATACGGGCAAAGCACCTATCATGTAGCCAACCTAAGCCTTAGTGCCTGCAAACTGAAATGGATGATAAGCGAAATGCACTGTACGTAAATTCAAAAATTCCTTTAACTTGTGTAGATCCCCAGAAATTCATGGAATAGAGGGTGAAGTTACTGGAAAGTCTGCACCTTCCTTGTCTTGGCCTGCCAGAAATAAGGGCAACCACTTCTATAGCCACAAAGGCAGTGGTGTTTGAAAATAGACCAGGGAAACAGGTGTCTCCAAGAAAGAGCCCCGACATTGGAAAAAGCCAGATGGAAAACTTTGAGGAAGTTTGAACAATAGAGGCTCTAGTGTAGTTGAAGCTAAAGCAGAAGGTTGAACTGAAGTCAGCTGAAAACTCTGAGGCTGAAGGTCCTGGGGAAAATTCCAAAGGCAAGACAAAAAACTTGGGTCAAAAATAGAACCAAGGGGATGAAAAAATTTGATTAAAAATAGTTCCCAGAAGTGCAGAGAAGTGTTCAAAATCTCTTCCTTTTACAGGAGCCAGACAGGAAGCTATGCCACAATACTATTCATTCAATGCAGAACTCAAAAGTGGCCGCAATATTGGATTGAGACATTGGGATTCCTAGATTTACTGCTTGGTAAAAATCATGGCCCTGAGAGCAGTGGCTAAGACGCCTTTCAGCATCATATGCCTGGATTCCAGAAGTGAGGAGAGCATTGAAAGCACAATCCAGAGTTAAGTTAGTTGCTGGCTACTGCCAATTAGGTGCAGCTTGCAAGTTGCAGCAGTGGTGCAATACACCAACACTTCGCCACCTTAGGTGGCCCACACGTGAGATGATTAATGACCGTGCTTGAGGGTCCAAAGAGTAGAGAGTCAGACACCATAGGGCCAAAACACATAAATAATACTGCGATAGACCACAAACTGTGACTCACTGCTATTGGAGGCCATCACAGGGATGGTGGCCTTCTGGGGACAGCAGAGCACCTTATCTGTGATCGCCGGTTTTCCCTAAAGGAAACGGGTTGCATAATTTTTTTTTTTAAAGTTGCCTTTTTCCAAAGTTTGTTTGAGAGATGGTAATCATGCCCTGGACCACTGCCTTCTCCAAAACCACATTTTAAATAAATGGGAAGGCATCCCCAGGGGACTCCTTTGCATTTGCAAATGCATTAACAGCCTAACCTGAGGAGACTGTAATTTTCAATGTTTTGTGACCAGCTTTTAGGGGAAAATCATTGATATATATCATACCAAAACGGTATTTAAGAGGGTCACCTGAAACATGAGTCTTCCAAATACTGATTAAGTATGGGATTGAAATCCCATTTTAGAAGTCAATAAAAGTTTACAAACTCCTATAATAGGATTAGTACATTCGAAAAGGCATTTTAATGGTTGCAAATACCAAACTGGAGTGTTTGCAACAGTTATAATGCTTTGTACATCTGACCCTGAATTTATCTTGTGCACATGTGCACGTCATGACATCTGCTTTGTTTCAGTTGGAGGCTCTAAATTCTTCACAGCACATCTCACACTACAAGATTCAGAAGCAGCTTACTACATGTGGTAGATATCTGTCCACTGGACGCCTTTGAATCAGTCAAAGGAGGCAGAGGGAGGAAAGAGAGCTGGTGGAAGAGGTGAGGTAGTGTTGTTTGAAGAGTTGAGTTTTCAGTTCCTTCCTGAAATGTGGGAGGGCTACTGCTGGTTTGATTTTGGAGGGTATATTTATGTACATATGCTTTGACATTTCTAAAACGCAAACAAGGACACATAGTTGGCTGGGCTATACAAAAAGAGTGCACAACAACTTAACCGACAATAGTGTAACATAATGTAACATGTATAATTATCATTTTCAATAGCAAAATACAATTGTGCATCAGCAGGACTTTCTGCCAATATATGATTTTACTGCACTTATCACATTTCCCTGCATCTGCTGAATAATTTGCAGATTTACAGAGACAATACCACGCCAGACACTTTACATAAGGTAAGGCACTTACAGGCGAGATAATGTTGGTAATATGCGGTTCCATTCCGAAGTGGGGGAGCCTTATCTCCATGGGAGAAACTACTTTGGCTAATTCTGGCAGGTACAGATTCACATCCGGGGTTCTACCCATTTCCACCCACAGTTCCTTCTGATTTCAGCAGGAGAAACTGTGTGTGGAACTTTTATCAGAATTGGGAATATATGTATACAGGAAATGGTCCGTAATTCTGGGTCCCACATCATCATGTTTTACCCAACACCGCCCATTCATACCCAAGATTGCATGGAATGGGGCGGCAATACAAGCCAGGAATCATAATTCCTGCCCCAGTATGCCTGTGCGTCCCATACCGTATAATTTGTAATCCACATCACAATGTAGCCATCCCTATATGACGAACTGGGGGGAAGGCCTTTTGTTGCTGAAGAATACAAGCACCTTAAATACTTATATGAACTTCAGACAGGGCGGATGGAATGATTCCAGTTTAGGATTTTTTGAGTCACATTTAGCATAAGTTCATGTTCACTTCCCTCTGTTCTCAAAACTGCAGTAATTTTAGCACGGTACTCAGAAGAAGAAACATGTTGCACGTCTTTTCTGAACACGTCTTGAATCCTAAAGTACATTCTAGTGAGACACACACACATGTTAACAACCTAATGTACTTTTCTGTTCTGCCAAGCTGCTTTGGAATGAATGGAGATGCCTCATAATTGCTGCATAGTGTGCTCATCCATTCCACATCATTTAGTTAACACTGCCTCACAGGACCTTATTAAGAGTGGCCCCATAATCCAGCCCCTTCGGAGTCGGAATTGTAAATTCTGCGGAATACCACAGCTCTGTGCAGGCAGGTGAATCTCCAGCAGAAACACTGTCGACAAACATGCGGAAATTGGCACAGTAAATCCAATCCCAAAATATTGTCCTCCAAGGATGAATAATGCCCGTTTTTCCCCCTCCCAGAATTACTGAGACAGTAAAAGTAATTGTGGGGAAGCGAAATAACAGTTTATTACCAGGGGCGTAGCTTTGTCAGTAAGATTGGGGGGATGTGAGCTTCAGCTTTTCCAACAATCAGGCTGGCATATAATGTTAAAATACATTTAACAACAAGCTGGGTGCATGAGAGGGGCATAAGGGGCAGTGGAAAGGGAGAGGAATCCAGATTGGTAGGAGAACTAAGTGAGAGAAAAGATAATATTTTTCAAAATAACCAACATTTTGGAGGACTTTCGAAACAGCATTGTATGTAAGAATTCCTGGTGAAATCCGACAGACACATCCCCATACCCGACTGAAAGCACCTGTGCCCAACTATTTTTCCGAAAATACATTTATTAGGGAGGTGCAAGACCCCAAACACCCCCTTCAAGCTACGCCCCTGGTTATTACGCGGCACTCCTAATAATGACCATAATGTGGTCCTGAACTTGCCACCTTTATCACTCACAAGAAGATATGAAGCTGACTGCTACGATTTCCAACTGTGATCTCAAATTTACACTGGGAGCCCTACAGCAGGGGCAACAAATAACCAGATTATTGATATTTTTAATTTACCAAGTTTGAATTTGCGTTTATAGGTGGGAATCGCACAGGTGATCTTGCCTCTTCTTTTTTCTCATTGCTTGGGGCTGGTCTGATTTTTGGTAGTACAAGCCTTTCAGGACTGAACTTATGTTTCTTCGACCCATCATCGCTCATCTGTTGAGCCTGAATGTACAAAGCAATGAGGGTTACAATTGTACACCTTCTATGTGTACCTTTGCAGAACTGACAATGCTAATGTAAAGAGTGACAATCTTTGGTAAATTGAATCTTTTCTTGAAGGACCCTTGTTTGAAGTTGATAATGTTGTATGATTACAGGCGGATAATCTATCTTTCGGCTCTATACGCTGTGCAAAGTTTGGATTCATCCAGCAAAATGCACAACTTTGTGAATTAGTTCCAGAAATAGGTTTTGAAAGCTGTCTGTCCCACAAAACTCACCTTTGTAGGATTTTTTTGACCACTTGTCAAAAACAAAAATAAGATATAGTCAACTTTGTGAAGATTAAAAACGTGCTTAAGTGGAAGAAGAGAAGCTGCCGAATTGTCCACCCCTTATTTTATTTTCATCAATTTAGTCCATACTTAGCCCCTCGTTACAAGTGGGCTCTTAATATCGATTTGGACCGGATCAGGTGTGTTAGCCCAAATTGATACTATTAGCCATGCAGTAATTTTGCATGCAATATTACCACACATGAATTTGGCACAATTGAATCAAGGGGCAAATCCACAAGGTCAAACCTGTTGAATTTGTCTCTATAAAATAGCCTAGAATTTGGGAATTTCATGAGGAAATCGGGATCTAACACCAATTTCCTCCTGTTTTTCCCAATAGCCTATAAATATGGGGGCATATTATCAACGGCCAGCGATAATTATCGCTGGCCGTGCTTAGCGATAGATTACTTATCGCTGGCTATCTCCGGAAATTATCGCCCTGGTAGCGCGTTATTAACAACACGCTTCTCCAGGGCGATAAAAATTCCAGAGATAGCGAGGTTATCGCCGTTTTGCAGGAACATCGCTGGTTTTCCAGCGATGTTCCCTGCAAACAGCGATGATCTGCTGATACGACCCTGTGGTCGTATCAGCACAATCCACCCCTATGTTAGGGATGGCTAAGTCGGGATAATAGCAGACGTTAGAATTTGGCGAAAGCGGCCGTTTTTGCCAAAATCTAACGTCTGCTATCATCCTGTGGGCTGCCTTGTAAATATCGCGATGTGCACATCGGCGATATTTACAACGTAGCCCATCTGGGGTACGCCCAGTAACGCCCACTTTGCATCTCATTAGAGATGCAAAGCTGGGCGATAAGAGAAAGGGCGAAAAGCATGGATTCACGCGTTAGCGTGTCCTTGCTAATAAGGCGTTAAAATTATCGCCGCTTTTCGTCCGAAAACGGACGCTAAAGCGGCGATAATTGTATCGCCTGCCCTTGTAGATATGCCCCATGGTTGCTTATAATCTCAGATTAATCCCACATCCCAGCATTATTGATACATAAATACTGCACAGTGATTATTGCAGGACTCGTATTGTAGGAGGCCTTAGTGAGAACATACCATATGCATTATTTGCCATATATTACACATTCAATAATATCTAGAAGGTATTAAAAAGGTTACCTGTTTTCTATCATGCAGTTCTGGCCAGGTGGGGAAAGCCTTGTCACCTGAATGATCATCTTTTGGGTCTGTCTTAATGTCCCTCCTTCTGCTCTTCTTTGTGGTGTTTTTCTGACTCAACTGCAAAGAACAAAAAAAACCCAGCATTTAACAATATCTCTTCCAAAAACAAATCCTTCGAATAAGAAGTCTACCTTAGTTTACACAAAATACTCCAACTGCACTGCAGAGCAGAGAGATGAAATGTATTTCGGATTTATAGTGATGCAGTATTCTAACTAATCTATGGACTCCAAATTATCTTTCGGACAATAATGTAGTGATCAAAAGATTATGCCTACAAAAACATTGTGGACAAAACATATTGAAAATAATCAAAGTTTTTAAAAACATTTTTACACTAACATTGAATTTTAAAATAAGGTTTATTGTATGATCTTTTATTATTATTATATTGTTTCATTATATTGAATTATGCTTTAAAAAAATATTTATATGATTATGAAAATTATTTGTAATTATGTTAAAAAATATAAGTAGTGTTTTTAAACTATATATTAATTAATGTTAACTGATTATGATCTTAGCTCTTTAATTTAATTGTTATTTATTTGGTAAACTATTCAATAATCTTTTGTTGTATCTTTTCATTGAACATTCTTTAGCAATAGCAACACCAGTTAGCATTAACATTGCCATACTGTAGGAAAGTAGGATCTGCTTTCATGGTCACCCCCACTTTTTGCTGGTGTCATTATGTTGGCTCTGACTAGGGGATTGGTACACCAGGGATCTCCCATGGGCTGAAACATGTATTATGACACCCATGAGAGACCACTCAAAATGTGACTACAGGCCTCCCATTGCAGCCTGTGCAAGCTGGTGCTAGCACCACTTACAACAGATATAAGTTTCCTTATATCTGAGGTCACTACACTTAAAACCTATAAGTCACCCCAAAGGCAGGCATTTCAATCCTGAAGGCAGGGTGCTTGGTTCTAAGTGTGAGGGTGCCCCAGCATGAGTGGGGCACCCCTACAACCTTTGTAGTCCATTCTCCCTGGTTGTAAGTGCATCAGCCATTACGATATATAGAGTGGCCATGCGTCATTACGCGATGACCATCTCTAAACTGGCTGTAACGAACCCTGTCATGTTTGGTATCAAACATGTTGGAATCATACCTCCCTTCTGGAAACAGTGTGGGAGGTATGATTCCATGCACTGTAAAGCTCCTCTGGGCGGCCCTCAGTGCTCCCGGTACCAGTCTTCCAGAACCGGACAGCAAGCTAGGGCGGCTGCCGGCCAGAGACACGATTCTGCCCTCCTGCTGCTGAGTCAAGCTCGAGCAGGGTAAGGCAGAGCAATAGGTATCCTGTCACAGGGAGGTGTGACCACCTCCCAGACACGGTTTAGTGTATTGGGACAGGGTGGGGGTGCTTGCCAGCACATTTGGTGCCCTCCTTGCATACTCCAGTTCAAACCAGTTCAGGGAGCCCTTGGCTCCCGCTCTGGTGTGAAACTGGACAAAGGACATGGGAGTATCCTCCCCACTGTTTATCCCCTCCTCTGGGAGGGACCTCTGAATTGTCCCAACCCTCTTCTAATAGTACTTAAGGCCCTACCTGTGGGTGGGTTCCTAGATCCGTCGTGGGACAAGATTCAGATCACATACCACTTCAACTTCGACCATCTGGACACTCTGGATTTCGCTGGACTTCGCTTTGGGAACTGAGACTGCAATGGGAAAGATTCCTGCTGCTCCTGGTCTTGTCGTCCTGCTGTTCTTCTGCAATGTCTATGCCTGTGCTCCTTACAGGTTCTTCACCAGGGCGGTGAACATCCAAGACACCTGAAGGAATCTCCCTTGGAGTGAAGGAGTCACTCCCCTGCATCTGCAGGCACCGCAATGCAGCTGACCGGCCTGCTGATCCTGGGCTCCCACGGTCTCCGATAGGTTCAGCAGCACATATGTTGGTTCTACAACTCCCTCGAGGCCTGCACTGTCTTTATACCGAGTTTGAGGCCAGTATCCCTCGTCAGAACTGCTGGAACATGACCCCTGTGCAATGAGTCGACTTGCCATTGCCAAGGCTTATTGACTCTCTCTTCCAGAGATATTTGGTACCAAGAAGCTCCAACCTCAAGCAACTCCTGCAGCCAAGATCTTCGCCCTCACCACTTTGTCTGCACTGTGGGCCTTCTTCATTGGTGAGCTGCTCGAGGTCCTCTTGCGACTCTTGTGCCTTCGGTCCGTGGGTCCTCTTGAGGGTCTTCCTTGGTTTCAGTGGGCTCCCCTGCTTGCTCAGTGCCTGCTCCAACTTACCTGCTCGTGGTGAGTCACTTGGACCATGCTGGTTCTGACAGTGCACCTTTTTTGTCAACTATGTTGTTTGCTGCTGCCAAGGCTTTTTGGTGCCCCTGCCAGACACTGACCCTCTCGACATCCTACATGGGACAGCCCGTGAACGGTTCCTGGTCTTCTACATCATCACCTGGGCCACACAGCTGCAACTTCAGGGGCACCGTCAACCTCTCCTGCATCTCCGACATCAGTGGGCATTCGTCTTCCGTGCCTCCTGGTCACTCCTGAGTGGCATAGACTCTGTGCCCTCTGCTTGCAGGTACCTCTCATCCTGAATCCACCTTTGGGTTCCACCGGACTCCTTCATCTTCTTCTCCAGCTGCATCTTTCCTGAAGTCCTCCATTGTGGTCTATGGCGGTTTCTGATGTCACTTGACACCTATGCACCCAGCTTCCCAGGTGTAGGTATCCTGGTTCCTGGGGTATCCACGGGTGGGGTGACTCTCCAACCTTCCATCTTCCACTGGGTTTCTTCAGGGCCCACTAGGAAGGGTCTTTCTTCTTTAAAATTGCAACTGCAACTTCCCTATCGGCTAGCATTGAGCACGCAGTTGTGTTCCCACTCTGCACACGACCTCCGTCGGGTTCCTAGATACTCACCTATGGAGGTTCCTTGTGCCCCGGCTCTTCTAGGTCCATTCTTGACTTGAGCCGTGGTTCACATTCCACTATTTTAGTATATGGTTTGGTCTCCCCCTGGAGACCACTGTGTATTTGTGCTACTTACGTGTTCTATTTCCTAAGTATTGTGTGTATAATGTTTAGATCTCCGGGTAGGAGATAATACAATGTGTTAGTGAGTGTTTGTAATAAAATACATATTTTTATAACTACACTGTGTGATTCTTTTTTACTTAAACCATACCATAAGATTAAGTTCTGGTAAAACAAGCTGCTTAAAACTCCTTCTAGACTAAGCCTGAAGGCTGCTCTCCACAGCTACCACCTAGAGACTTTCTAAGGTTTTCTAAGAACACTAAAAGCACCATAAAGGCTGTCTTGATTAATGTAGGGTGCTACACTTAAATAAGTGAGCACCATATACTAAGCCAGCCTCTCACACATACACATCAGATTATAGTCAACAATCGTCTATAGCCTGCAACCAACCCAACATCTCCCCCCACATCATTATGTCACCGAGGATCCAGCACCCTTACCCTCAGAAACTCAGAGCTCCCTGGATCAGTCCTCTATATAAATTCCAGCCGCTCCATAATTTCCACCATTTTCTGGGATATCCTCTGCCCCCATGTACAGTTTTTTCAGCCATCATACAGAAATCCATATCTCGCTCCCAGGCCTCAAGCTCAGGGGACTGCCCGGCACCCCAGGCTTTCCCTACATTCCTCTTTGCCACCATCAATCCCAATGTCATCCAGGTCCCCTGTGCCCCACCAACCGCGGTGTCCCCCAGACGTTAAGAACACATTGTTTGACCGAGACCGTCAGTTACTCCTACCAGACAATCCACAACCCTAGACCAGAAGCCCCTTATCATAGGGCAGTCCCAGAGAATAAGAAGGAACGTTCTAGTCTGCCCACAGTCCCTTAGGCACAGGTCAATGGTGGTCCTCTCCATCTTGACCAGGGTTGGTTGGGAATAGTATGAGCAATGGAGGATAAGCAGTTGCACTAGCCTGAAGCCAGATAGTGTGGCCACATCTTTAGGTGCAGCAAGGGCCTCCTCCCATTACCCATCATCAAGACCGTCCATGTCCTTTTCCCATTGTCCCCGCAGGTGTTTGCAGGGCATCAGGGGTGTGATTTATAATCTTTCTATGAGCCAGTGAAGTGGTCTTTTGGGGCATTGGATCCCCCAATAACCATTCCAGCGGGGTGGAGTCCACAAGCCCCATTCCCTTTGGTAATACCACAAGGAGCGAGTGGCGGAGTTGCAAGTACCTATAGGTATCAGAGGGCATCAATTGGTACTCTCGGATTCAGTCAGGTAAGGTATGATGTCTCCTCGAATCCACATGCTCCAACTGTGGAGATTCCAATGAGGTCCAATTTGGTGAACCCCGGCAGCCACCGCTCTGCAACCCAAAGTGGAGTTGATTGCATCACTGTGTTCGTCCACCCCCAGATATGCTGAAAACTTCTGTTCAAAGTTTGACCACCACCCTGGTGGGCTCAGGCAAGTCAGTTCATCTCCTGCCGCAATATAGGGCCCCTAGGTAACCCCGGTCACCCATGACATATCTGCCCATTGGAGCTCTGGTTCCTCCTGTGGCAGATACGCTCAGTCATTCACCGTAGTCAGCTGTGCCACCCAGTAGTATTTCTTAATTTCCAGTAGAGCAATACCCCCATCGTACCAACCTCTAGTAAGCTTGGGCAGTGCAATTCTCATGGGCCTCCTTCCCATAGTAACAATCAACCTTCCACCTCAATCGCCGTGAAGCATACCTTGGGGACCTCATAGGGGGTGGGTAAATTACAGACTTGCACCAATTGAAAGTATATGAAATAGTAGCCAAATTTTGTAATGATCTACATTATTCTGGCTACCGTCAAATCTCGGTCGGTGATGTACAGGAGCACATCATCCATGTATAGGGATTTCTATCTTCCCACGTGCTCCCACCCCCCCATTGCAGTCCTCTCACCAGCGGGTCCTAGTATATCCTCACTGCCAGAGGCTTCAGCACCAGAGCAAAAATCATTGGGAACAGGGGCATACCTGCCTGGTACCCAGCTGGACTCTAAACACCTGGGTATACACCCCATTTACCTTGACCCAAGTCAGCGGGCAGCTATATAAGAAGCGGACCTAGTTCATGAACTTGTGGCCGAAGCCCAGTTTAGCCAGTACTGCATATATGTAATCCCATTCCACCATATTAAATACCATTTTGGCATCCAGGGACAGAATTTGCGCCTTCTCCCTTAGGTTGGTCCTTTGACTTAGAACCCCATAGGGGTACTTAACATTAAGCCTGGTGCTTCAGTGAGGAATAAATCTTGACTGATCCGGGTGAATTACTTTGTGGAGCTGCTTTCCCAGCACCTTGGCTAATATCTTGACTTTCACATTTAACAATGAAATGGGCCTGTAGGAGGTGCAATTCTCTGCAGCCTTTTGGTCCAGCGGCAGGGATTCCCGCTGTTTACTCTTCGTGTACATGGTGAGGAGTTGCGGGCAAACTTAGTACCCATCATCTTGTAAAGCTCACCTTGGAGTCCATTTGGTCCTGTGGCATTCCCAGACTGCAGCTCCCTTACAGCTGTCACCAACCCCTCCCCCCCCTTCATCAAGGTCAGCCTCTAGGAGCTCCAGCACGAGCATACGCTAGGGAGTAGATCTGGCATAATAGATTGTAAATGTCCCTGCTTGCGGTCACCTTCCTTGACCTGTTTCCCAATCTCAGTCTGAGCTTCCAGGACCCATTTCCTGGGCTGATTCCTCTTATCTAACCAGGCCATGAGTGACATTATACAGGCAGTGGGCCATAGCACGATGCACCTGTCAGACATCCTAAGTGGCCAGATCAGTATACTCCCGCTTTTTCAAGTCTAGAGTATGTTGCGCTCTCAGTCCCATCTCTGTCATGAGGAGTCATTCCTGTTTGGGAATGTCCCCCTCAAGCTTGTCGAGCCAGGCCCTTCAGTCCCTCCTAAGTCCAGAGATGAGGGAGTGCACCTGGCCCCTGACCACCATTTGATATGCCTCCCATACAGTGAGCACCAAGTCCACCGAGATCAAGTTGTCTTTAAAGTAGTGATCTGTGCATTCAGTCAGTTCCTCCCATATCTTGCATTAGTTCAGGAACCATTGATTTAGCTACCATACCACCCCACTGGTCACCGGCTGCAAGCTGAACGCTGCCCAAACTGGGGAGTGGTCAGAGATCCCCCTGGCCAAGTGTCGAATGTCACAGTATTGAACCCGTTGGTGTTGTGTGAGAAGGTAATCAATCAGGGAGAGGCTCCCATGTGCGCCTGAGTGGAAATGGTACTGCTGTTCTCGTTGGTTGTGTGTTTGCCATACGCCCACCAGCCCCAAAGCATCCAGAAAGTCCAGGCAGGGACCCAATGTACTCTCCGTCTGCCTATGTGGCCAGTGGTCGCAGTCCTCATTGAGTACCATATTGAAGTCACCCCCTAGGAGTAGCATCCCATCCACCATTTGAAGAACGGGGAACCCAGGTCAGGTAGAGCATGTGGTCTTGGACTTAGGCATATGAAGCAGATAGTGAATGGTATGCCCTCCCATTGCCCAGATAATGCCACAAGACTCCCATGGGGATTCGGCCATGTCTGCTGGACAATAAGGGAGAGCAATTTCTTCATAATAACCCCCACTCCTCTGGAGCCTGGGGTAAATCCTGCATGTGCACCATCTTATATCCCCACCCTCCTAAGACTCGGTACGTGTTGCCCATCATGTGTGTTTCCTGTAGTAGAATGATGTTGGGTGCCTGGCGCTTAACATATTGGGTGACCACACCCACTTCTATTTTGTCCTGAGCCCATTATCATTCCAAGACATTAATTTGAGAAGCTCCCTCCAACCATAGTGAAGTAGTAGGCTCAGAGCCCAGAGACTCTGCCTGTCTCAGTTCGTGTGTCAAGGGCCAGGCGTTCTGTCTGGGCAGACCCAGAGGATGCACGTCCCCAATGAAAAGCCGATAGTGCGTGAACCTAAGCAATGCATACCCAAATGCTCCAAGTAACTCCCCCAACAAATTTCCCCCTCTCTGCTCCCCTGAAGTCAGGCGTAGAACATTCCAGAGTGTCTGTCGCCCCAACAGTAGTACACACCAGTAGGGTCAAGTGGCCAAATCAGATAAGAGTTCCACACTCCCCAACCCCCCCTTATCTTACGGTATATCGCTGTCCATCAGCAGGCAATGTCTGATGTAAGTCCTCCTTGGCCCGGGTCCCACTGGCCATGGCCCATGCATCACCTTTACCCCTCTCCAGTGCAGGCCTCATTCAAAAGCAAGTTGTCTAGGCTATCAGTGGGGGGCCTCGACCCAGACCTCCTAGGTTTTCTCAAGCAAGGAGTCCTGTAAATTCCCTCTCGACGAAGATCGATGCTCTTTGTTGCCCCGTTTCCTTGACTCAAACCACGCTGCACCTGTTGCTCCATTTCACAGGATGCTGCCATGACCCTTGTCCCCCGCAGGCCTCCACCACTGAAGCTAGTTTCAGGTCTCCTCAACCACCCTCAACTTTGCTGGAAACATCATAGAATATTTGAGGTCCCTCTGTCTAAGGATCCGTTTCACCTCATCAAAACTGCAGCGGAACTTGGTGACTTTAAGTGTAATTTCTGGAAACATTTTAGTGAAGGGGCGACTTCCGAAGGGCAGCCTGCAGTATTACATCTTGATCCCTGTGATTGAAGATGCGGGCAATGATGGTGCAAGGTGGGCACTTGGCCTCAGCGGTGGGCAAGGGACCACATGTGCGCATTCAATCGAGAAAAATTTGGTGAGGCCTTTCCGTTGTAGAGTGTACATGACGAAGCCCTCCAGGAAGAAGTCTACACTGGGGCTCTCTGCTCTCTCCAGGACCCCCACCACCTTGATGTTGTTTTGTCTGGGGCAGCCCTCAATGTCTTCCAGTTTGGCCCCTGTTACTGCGGGGCCCACCTGGAGCCAGCCACCTATTCCCTGAGGGCTTGCGTCTCTGCACGGAGTGTTGCAATCATATCTTTGCTCTCCTTCACTCTCTCCCATTTTGCGGAGGTCTGCTCTGATGACGGTGATTGAGTCGATTGTTGCCCCCAGAGATCTCTTGACCCTCCATAACGTCTTTTTCGGTGTTGGTGTATTGCCGCCTTGGGAGGGGGCCCCTCCAGCCTCCTGAGACCACTCTACAGCTGTGTCTCCCACTACCTCCTTAGGTACCTGTCCAACTTCGCCTGCTTCAAGCCCCTTTGCCGCCAGTCATCGTCTCTTTCTCGCCCGTCAAGGACTCAAGTAGGTAGAAGTATGGTAGTCACCAGTGCCTGCCAAGGCTACTCCCACCACTGGAGCTCCCCTCTTGGAGTTCTCACCTCGGATGAGAAGAAAGTATCTCCAGGAGAGTAAAGTTCACTTGACCCCTAGTATCATCTCTCAGGGAGCTTTCTCACAGGAGAGGTCAAAAGCAAATGGTCGCCACCACTCATTCGCCATCAACTGTCAGTTGCAGCCCAGATTAGGAAATTGTGCTGCAGAGGGCAGGTCACCCACCCTTTCCTATCGTTGGGCCAGGGTCTCATCTCCCGGCTCCTTGCCACCACTAGGCCAGTCTCAGCTGATTAGACCATGCCGCCATCTTACTGGGGTGGGGGGCGCGTGTCTCGCCCCTCAACTGCTCAAGCACCCATTGGAGGCCAGCCCCGCTCCAACCTCTCCACCTCGCAACCTCCGGGAGTCTGGGTCAGCACGCTTGAGGCGGGTCTGCTCCCTTTCTCTGCACCGTCGGGGCGCAGGGCCTGTATTTTGCAGGCTCTCGGGCACCTCTACTCTAGAACACGAGCTCCCCCAATAGGCAAAGATATGGCCCAAGTCAGACAATTGCAGCACTCTTGGGGGACGGCACTCTTGAGGCTTCGTCACAGGCTCCTCCAGGCCGGGGATCACTCGCGGAAGCAGACCCTGGCCCCGAAATCACAGCATGCCCGCTCTGTATTGCATCTTGCCGCCTCTCTGATCTTCCCCTTATCGCCCCAAGACAATCTCGGCTGCATGCAGAGCAGGGACACAGATCATGTGACAGATGTAGGGGGATTTAAAAGCCGTGGCGCTTCAGAGAGCGGCCATCTTAGGCAACGGATGGCCACGCCCCGTTCAATAATTTTTGCATTCATTAAATACATTTTAATTTCAGGCTGGTGAGTTTATTGGAGTATTGGGGGTAGTGTTTTTAATAAATTGTGTATAAACTGATATTACTTCATAAATGTGCTAATTATGAAAATTGTAATTGGAAATTATCTTTATATCTTTAATATTTTTCAAATTATTAAACTATTTGTTTTACTTAGAATTTTTCTAATCAATCTTTCTTATGTATTGTGTTGTGTAGTGGGGTTTGGGTTAGTAGTGTTATTTTTAAGGTGTATTTTCATTGATAATACTTGTTTAAAATATTACAGCTGTAATATTTGAAATTATTATATATTTGCTTACGTTTAATATTTTTCAAATAATTTTTTTAATTTGTGGGATGTGTGGTTTACTGAGGAATTGGTGGGAAGACTTGTAATTAAACTATATTCTTTTATATTGAATGAATAATCTGTTATATTAATTTTAAATTGACTTTTATTTACCATGTTTAATTTTTTAACATTTCTTGAATTGTATAATTATATATCATTTAAAAAAAATTGTTATTAAGGTTTGTGGTATGAATTTAGGAATGGGTGGGTAATGTGTTTTTCATAAATATTAAGTTATAAATAATCAGTAAGTATTACATGCAAATTTTAAAAATTGTCCTTTTTTTACTTGAGAATTATCCCTGTCCACAAAATAACACCTTCATAGATGATAATTTTTCATTGCCGTAGCCGATGTTATTACTTTTTTAGGTTTGTTTCATGGGGATTTGTAGGAAACTATGTATTTAAGCACGACTTATTTAGTAATTTAAAATGTTTTTACAAATCTGAAATATTTGAAAATTTATAAAAATAATTTTATGATTTTTTTCAAACGTTAAATATTTATCTGAAATATTTGTGTTTATTTATTAAAGTAGTTTCATAAAGTGCTCGAATGTTGCTAAACTGGCCACTTCAGAGCACAGTGAGAGTAGGAGGTATGGGAGAGTATAGGAGGAGAATGTCAGGGATAAAAATGGAAATGGTATTAGATGAACAGAAGGGGGGGGTTATTCAATTATGCCATGTCGAAAGACAGAAAACAAGGAAACAGTGAAAGTCTTCTTCAATGGCTTTACAGTCAGGTGACGGTTCAACCACTTCTATAAACAGGTATTTTTCAGGTCTTTCATGTTTTTGGAGTTTTATTTTCATTAATGAAATAAATTATATTGAGTGTTTATATATATATATATATATCTAAATTTATATATGTACATAAATAAATAATTCGATGAGATGGGAATTTCAGTTGAGGTATTAGCATTTAGGGTAATGATTAGTATGGGAGTCTAAAGATAAATGTTTGCCTTGTAAAGGGCCATGGGTACCCATCTGGACCATGTGCTTTGTTCGAGGGGCTAGCTAAAATGGCAGGGCATGCTTTCTCAATTTCGAATGTGATACCCAATGGGAAAAGTAAGGGCCCCTTCGGTGGCAGCCGGGAGTCCACCCACACCTAATGCATAGATCTTTTTTTAAATGTGCCACCCATTGTGAGGGAGTAATATTCGAGGGTATGTCATCAGACATGGCAGAATGAGACTACATTCCATTGACTAACTCCCAAAAGCCCCTGGCATCCCTGGAATTACAGGTAGTGACTAACCGCTCCCAAGTTTCCTCTTTTAGGGATAGCTTCCTATTCTTAATGGCTTTCTTATAGGATACTCTTAATGTGGTAATAGTCTGCTGGTTTCTCAGGCCTGGCATTGAGGGCTTTGCGAAGCTGCTTATCAGCTGCCCTACACCCTTTATCAAACCAGCCGGTTTTAGAACCTTTAGAGGGGCCAGATAGCTCAAGCATGATAGTTCTTCTGGAATGGTTTAAAGACTGGAAGGCATCTAAAACAAGGGCAGGGGAAGCCTCAATGGTTAATAGAGGATGCATAAACAGGCTCAAGTTTGAGCTGACTGAAACGTTTAGCAAAGTGGGGAAGGTGGGGATTGATATATACGCCTTTTAACCCTGTGGCCCTGGTCTTTTTGGATCAGGCCAGTTGGTCCAGGGATGGGATCAGAATGGCTGCTAACTGGTAGTGCTATCCCAATCACTATAGCAGGTTTCGTGTACCTTCCCAGAGCTTACAAATCATTTGAGTGTCCTGGAAATGAAGACATAATCTATAGTTGACCCTTTACCCCATCCTACAAGGATGGGATGTTGGTTGGAGAGATTACCTACCACATCTATCATGCCTAAGAGCATTATACAACTGGCTTCCTCTGGTGTCAGATGTCATTGAATGAAATGGAATGTCCCAAGCCAAAAAAGGATCAGAGGCGGTAGGGTTTAAGCCCAGTTTAGCGTTAAAATCTCTTACCAGTAACATATTAAAACAATTAAGCTTGGAGAGAGGTGGCCTCAAGAGGGGACAATACTAGGAACAAGGTCTCTATCTGGCACCGTGTCGCAGACTGGGTTAAAAAAGTTTACTAAAAAAAAGTGAAACTCTTTAGATAGTACAGCCGATAAAATCTGGATCCAACTATACCCCAATGGGACTAGTATACCATAAGATGTTTAGAGATGCGGATCACAGTGGCTAACCCACCTCAAGCTGTTTGGCTTGGGGAGGGATTAGTTGGGATGATGAAACACTCAAAGCCATCCCAGGTAAACAACTCCCGAGCCCAGGATTCTTGATGCATAATCACATCAAACTGGGTGATAAACTTAAACCACTCAGGGTCCAATAACTTCGCCTTGATGCCTGCAATATTTCAACAAATGAACCTTATAGTGGAATTCTGTGAATAAATTGCTGCTTCAATAGGATGATTGGTCATCAGTGGCCTGCTAATATTGGGGATAGGAGTTGGAATGACTGGGAGTCAGTCATTGTGATCAAGGTCCGCCAAGAGAAGAAATCTGTTAGAGGTGGAAATACATTATTTCTCTATATCCGACATCACCGGGGGAAACCTTGCTATACTTCGGGCTTGTAAATAACTGTAGAAAAAACCAAGCGGAGGATGTTGATACCCCCATCTAAAGGATGCTGCTGTTTTGCAATATGGCTCAAATGTCTGGCCAGACTAGTTGACTTACAATTGATTACTACACATTCCTCATCCAGGTTTTAACAGCCAGGCACCCCACCTAACCCTTCTCATAAATAGTATATCCCTGTATTCACTGATGTTAAAATTGGAATTGCAACACAAATAGTGGAATAATTTATTTTTAAAGGTGGGTGATAGATTCCTCGATATTATAAGTAGAATGAGGCACCCCGTCGTAATTGCAACATATGGACAGCATTCAGTTGGCAGGTTAAGGAGGGGCAGACCTTCATCGAGCTGAGGACGCCCCCTGAACCCTGTACAAACCCTGCCTCAGAATGGCTGATCGGAGTTCCCTGAGGTTGCCCTCCACTAGTTGAGGGGGCAGCAACATTTCCAATGGGTAAGGGGGTGGCTGAGGAGTAGCAATGTCTGCTTGTAGGGTACCTTGATTAGAACAGGCAGTGTTTATATGATAGGGCCTGCCAGTACCCCCGGGAGGTGACAGAGGAAACTGGTTGAACCCCACACGCAGAAAAGAGGCATTTTGGTCAAGGCTAAAACAGCGGTTTCTAGTTTATGCAATCTCTCTGCCAATGGGACGACACACTGCACAGTAACAGATTTAAACTAGTCCAAAATAAAAACCTAGTGAAAGGTGGGTGCTTCATGAGCATCCTGGAGGTCCACAGGCAGATCTTGTTTACTTGAAGTTTGAACCAGGAGTGTACAGTTGGTGGTTTGCTTAGGTTGGTGCTTTCACTTGGCTGAAGGGGCACAGTCGCTACTGTTTAGGGTTTCATGCAATTCATTCCATGCTAAAGGCTGGTGGTCAGCAGGCAACGTACTAGGGGGAATAGACAAGAGACAAGTCCACAGCATCAGAGCAGACAAGAGAGTCTTGTTGGGTTGGTGGAGGGAGACTAAAACCCTCCCCTCGTGATGTCGATTTCTTTTGCAATCACCCCTGCACCATGAGCTAAAAAAGAGTCTATGTAGTGCCATGAGATGGCTTGCTGGCAGAGTCTTTGTCCCCATGCAGTTTGCGCTTGCCCGTGCTGGTCCATTATATACCCTCGAGCGGCTGAGCTGAAATGCTTGGGTTATTTGAAGAACAGCACACTCAAGGGAAAAGGAAAAACCAAGGCAGACACTAATAAATGAAAGTAACACTCACCACTTGTAGATAGGAATGTCAAAGCCAAAGAGGGGTGGCCCAGCCCAGTCTGCTCTGGTTGATGATGGGCGAAGACGGGTCTGGTCTTGGCTCAGGTGCACGCCTGGGTACGTCCCACGCAGCAGTTACAAGGTAGCACTTTTGTAGCACGTGTCACTGGCCCCCTCCTCCTGGATTGCATCAAGGCCTGCTGGGGGATGTAGTCCCACCCCAGCAGGTCTGGGAAAGGCTAGGCAAAACATGATGGCAAAGTCACTGCAGGCACGTCCTGCGCCGCGGTTACAAGGTAGCACTTTTGGAGCACGTGTCGCAGGCACCCACCTCCTGGATTGCAGCAAGGCCTGCTGGAGGACATAGTCCCACCTTAGCAGGTCAGGGAAAGGCAGGGCAAAACAAGGCGGCAGAGTCACTGCAGCAGCATCCTGGGCCACAGTTACAAGGCAGCGCTTTTGTAGTGTATGTCACTGGCCCCCTTATCCTGGATTGCAGCAAGGCCTGCTGGGGGGCGTTGTCTCACCCCAGCAGGTCAGGGAAAGGCAGGACAAAACAAGGTGGCAGAGTCACTGCAGGCACGTCCCTTGCCACGGTTAGAAGATAGAGCTTTTGTAGCGCGTCACCGGCCTCCTCCTCCTGGATTGCAGCAAGGCCTGCTGGGGCATGTGGTCCCACCCCAGCAGGTCAGGGAAAGGCAGGGCAAAACAAGGTGGCAGAGTAACTGCAGGCGTGTACACTTTAATATTTAGCATAAAAAGATTTTTACTTTTTAATAAAAATGTATAGTCATTTAAAAAATGTGCCTATATCACAGGGACATCTCTGCCCCACTGGGTGAGCCTTCCACCTACATGTGAAAAGTTTCTAGTAGTAACTTTGCACTCATAAATTTGACTCCACCCCTTGTGTCAGGGGGTTGAGATGTAAGTCTGCACAAAATTTACACTCGGAAATGGTGAATAGCGAAAAGTAATACATCTACTACAAAGTGTAATAGTAAATGTATACAGGTAGGTTTACTCATGTTTAAATTTACCTTTGTGAATAGGCCCTTGTCAGTCCAGTGAAAGATGGTAAATACCTACGATTCCAAGCTTTGCAAGTAAAAATGGGGAATTACATGCAGAATCAAAGTTTATTGCACTGATTTCAGAATATGTCACACTTTATCCACACAATTTTCACAATTAAATTTCACAAGGCGTTTTGCTGATGATTGTAAGGAAATGGGCCATTAGATCTGTGGCCTGCACAAGTAATGGGTCCACATTTGCCCTCCACTGGGAACCAAACAACCCATTGTAGCTCTTGACTCTCGTAGGGTGGCAGAGCAAAGGCCTACTCAAAGGAGGTGGTGTGGGTTAGTAATCACCATTTGCTGGCACGCAATAATAACATTCAATAAATAATTGTACAGTCTGTGCATTTTCTTTTGAAAAAGGAAATGTCATATATTGCACACACACACTACTCAAAACTATGCAGTAATTTACAAATATGCATAAGCCTGGTGGAAATACCTCTGATGACATTGTGTTATCAACTCTGACCCCTTTAAGGGAGGGTCAAGACCAACAAACCACTTATCCCAAAAATATTATTTTAGGAGTAAATGCAATAATCAATAATAACCATGTGTAAATGCACTTATTAATGTTAATAAAGCATGTATATTTTGATCAAAAGTCATTGACAACATTATTATTTCAATAAAGCATTTACAAAATAAACTTCCCAAGGGTCTGTGCGATTTGTGTATACTTTCATATTGAAAGTGCAACTACAAAAACAGCCCCTAGGGAGCATCGTATTACCATTACACAATCATTTAACCATAAATTTCATCCATAGAGGGTGGTGTTCAATATGTACCTTTCGTTTAACATATTCAGGCCACAATAACTGCAGTTATAGAGTTACCCCTTAAAGGGTGCTGCATTCCCAGCTGCAGAGTTCCTGCTCTAGGGGAATGATTAACAACCTCAGCAAAGCTAAGGGTGGTCCTTTTTCCGGAGTCCCTACTAACTTAGGGTCTGTACTTTGAAGATTTCTCCTAAACCCTTGAGGGGAACTGCGCTGCTCCTGCAGCTCCCCCGTATTCTTTTACTCCTTGTTGATGGTGGCCCTCTGTCCTAGGGCCACCACAAGTGCTTCCAACAGTTTGCCAATATCCAGCCCCGCAGGGCATTATGGAACTCTCCCTTGTGGAGCTTGCGCATACTTAATGAGGAGCTCTACCTCTGAGTAGGGGAGAGACGCTGCAGTCATTGCCTTTGTTTTCTTTTTCTGCGTGGCCTTTTAATTTTTCAGAGGCCTTGAGGGTGCCTAGTCCCACCCAGGCATCCTGAATGCTGCACTGTGTTGGGGTAAGCCCTGGGAGCCCACCACGGGCTGCCCCAGTCGGCTCCCCGATGGTCCGCTGTCCCGTGTGCGGCCACAGGAGCCGGCAGTCTGAGTGAAGCCTCCTGTGGAGGGCAAACACTTCCTGCAGACAAAGGCACGGGGAACGGAACGGCCCGCCACTACCGAGGGAGAGCTGCAGTGCCTCTCTCTGCACCTACCAAATGCTGAGGCCTAGAGTGGGATCCTAGGTGCTTGGGCGGCAGAGCTCCTCACGCTCCAGGGCTCGCTGTGGGTCAAAGGTCAATTCTTTTGTCTGCTCATATCTCTGGCCCCTAGGGCAGTTTAACGTGCTTTTGAGCTCATTTTGCTCTTGGTGGCAAGTTCTAGCCACCTGGAGCCCTTCCTTCAGGCCTCCTGGATTCTAAGGTGACGGTTGCACTGGCTCCCTATGCCAGCCTTTCTCCTTTTAATTCCTCTGGAATTTCTCTCCTCCTTGGTGTAGAAGTCCAGCTCTTTCCCCCAACTAGTCCTTAGGAGGTATAAGGGGACCAGCTTCTCTGGTCCTGGGAGCAACTGTAGTCACAGTTCTTAGTCCAGATGGATTCCAGGGCGTTCCTCCTTCCAGTTGTCCATGGTTGCCACCTCCAGTTCCAGTGTCCAGCAGAAAATCACAACCAAGAGAGAGCCGTCCCTCTTGCACAAGACCTTTCAAGTGGGGGTGGAAGGCTCCAGAAGTGAGACCCTTCTGGCCGGCCTATCCTAGGGTGCCAGATCACCTCTACGCCCCGGTCCCAACCCTCCTGCACAGCCTGCTGGGACATTTCAAAATGGCATCACCCAGGAGTCACTAGTCACATCTGCTCTTGGGGCCTCAGCTACACTCCTTACTCACATCACTGCAAGGGCCATTTTCACCAAATCAACTCTAACATTATGAGACGTACCCCAGGTCAACAACCAATCCTGCAGTGTTCCCTTTGCACCAGGCTACCTGTGTATAGTTACCGGGCTGCACACCACAGGAGTATCCGACGTGCAGTCCTCACACCTGTGATGTGCCCACATGTGTTTACGTGTAACTAGAAAAGTGCTCCTTACCCTTGCTGTGTCACAGCGGCCTTAACACGGAAACTGGTAGTAAACATGTGCAGCCCATTTACCATGAGTTTACTGTAGGTGAGTCACCAGTGGTGGGAGTTCACCGACAGTAAAAAGGCCACATACCAGATGGTAAAAAAGCAAAAAGTCCAGGTGAATCTGATGGGCAGAACCAATTTTCCTACATTATTTCCCTCTATTTACACAGAGATGGCTATTCATCCCTTAATTCCATATTTCGGTCTAAGTAGATAGAATATAACAGGGTTGGATAAACTTTGGTTAAGTATAAAGCGGTTTGTATGCTATCATAATCAAATTTCAGCCTTTACTATTTTGCATAACAATTATTCATGTGTCTGTTTAGCCCTTGAATTACTAATATATAATTAAATGTATGCACAAACACAATATAGGAACGGGCCATACCTGTTTTCTAAGATCAGTTGTTGATACAGCCTCACCATGTTCATCTCCAAAAAGCCTTTTAATACGTGCTTTGTTGGCCTCAATTAGGACTTCATTGCCAACCAACTGCAAAACAACAAGGTGCAAAGTATTTAGCTTAAAGATTCAGGCCTCCCAGTTTCCCCACAGCATACACGTGGACTGTAAAACATCTCAGAAAGGGCTCTGTGTTTCTAATCATGCAGGAAAATGACTAGCTAACTCAACTCAATCAATCAATGGCTTGTAAAGCGCGACTACTCACCGTAAAAGTCTCAAGGCTCTGGGGGGAGGGGGGAGGAGAGAGCTGCTGGTCCGTTGAGGCGCTGTGGATCAGTTGAAGAGCCAGGTCTTGAGGTCATTCTTGAATTGGGGCAGTGACAGTGATTGACTGAGGTGGAGAGGCAGGGTGTTTCAGGTCTTTGCTGCGAGCTAGTTGATGGATCTTCCTCCTGCTGTGGTCTTGCGGATTTGTGGAACGGTAGCCAGGACCAGTTGGGCAGAGCGGAGATCTCTGGTGGCTACGTGGAATGTGATGCAGTGCTTGAGGTACGCATGACCCGGGTCATTTAGGGCTTTGTACGGGTGTGTGAGGAGCTTGAAGGTGATTCTTTTGTTGACAGGGAGCCAGTAGAGGTTTCTTAGGTGGCTGGTAATGTGGCTGTGGCGGGGTTGTTGAGGATGAGTCTGGCGGAGGTGTTCTTGATGTTCTGCAGTTTCTTGAGGAGTTTCTGGGTGATGCAGGAGTAGAGTGCACTGCAGTAGTCAATTCTGCTGCTTACGAGTGTGTGGGTGACCGGCTTTCTGGCCTCAGTGGGAATACATTTGAAGATCTTTCGGAGCAGGCGTAGTGTGTGGAAGTAGGATGATGAGACGGCATTAATCTGATGGCTCATGGTGAGCGAGGAGTCCAGGATGATGCCTAGGTACCCCTCGTGGTCTGTGGGGTAGGTTCCAACTGCTGCGGGCCACCAGGAGTCATCCCAGGCGAAGGGGGTGGAGCCCATGATTAGGACTTCGGTCTTCTCTGAGTTGAGCTTGAGACAGCTGTCCTTCATCTAGGCGGCAACAGCCTTCATCCCATTGTGAAAGTTGTTCTTGTTGACTGTGGGTTAATTGCTGAGGGAGAGTATCAGCTGGGTGTCATCGGCGTAGGAGACAATGTTGAGTCCGTGGTTCCTGACAATGGCTGCGAGCGGGCGATGTAGATGTTGAAAAGCGTGGGGCTCAGAGAGGAGCCCTGAGGCACTCTGCATCTGATCTCTGTGGGTTTCGAGAGGAATGGAGGTAATCTGACTCTGTGTTCAGCTGGTGAGGAAGGAGTGGATCCAGTCCAGGGCTTTGTCGCGGATGCCAGCCTCGTGGAGTCTTGTGCATAGGGTGCGGTAAGAGACAGTATCGAAGGCGGCTGAGAGGTCTAGGAGGATGAGGGCTGCAGTCTCATTTCAGTCGAAGAGAGCATGGACGTCGTCTCTGGCTGCGAGGAGGATAGTCTCAATGCTGTGGTTGCTTCTTGCTTCTGAAGCCGTATTGGGAGAGGTCCAGGATGTGGTTCGCTTCGATGAACTCAGAAGTTTGGGTGTTGATGGCCTTCTCGATGACCTTGGCTGGGAAGGAGAGAAGAGAGATGGGTCGGACGTTCTTGAGGTCCGTCAGGTCAGCAGAGGGTTTCGTCAGCAAGAGGTTGACCTCTGTGTGTTTCCAGTCTTCTGGGAAGATGGCAGAGTTAATGGTGCAGTAGAGTTTGGGGCGATAGTGGTGCCTACTCTGTTGAAGATGTGTTGCAGGCAGGGGTCTGAGGGTGCTCCGGAGTGGATGCTCTTCATGATCTTGAGGGTGTCGTCTGCTGTGAGGGTGGTCCAGCTGATTAGAGTCTGTTGGGGTCTGGCGTCGTAGGGTGCAGTGGTTGCGGTGGGGTAGGAGGGTCTTGGGTATCGAGGCTGTCGAAGCTGTCGTATATCTCCTTGATCTTGCGGTGGAAGTAGGTGCCGAGGTTGTTGCATAGGTCTTGGGAGGGGGGATGTCTGCTGTCTCTGTGCTGGGTCTGGTGAATTCTTTGACCATGGCAAAAAGTTCCTTGCTGTTGAGTGCGTTGATCTTTTCTTGTAGGGCCGCTTTCTTCGTTGTTCTGATGAGGTATTGGTGTGCGGTGATAGAGGTCTTGAAGGCTTAGTGGTCTTCCGAGGTCTTGCTGCTCCTCCATCTCTTCTCGAGCTGTCTACAGGCATGTATGGACATATGAAGGGCGGGAGAGAACCATCTGGCTTTCTTGGAGTGTGGCTTGCTTGGGCTTTCTTCAGGGGAGCCAAAGTGTTGGCGCAGTTGGAAATCCATTGGTGGAGGTTGCGTGCTGCGGTGTTGGCATCTGTGGATGTCAGTGGAGGGGTTTCGTGAGGGTGGTGATAAGCTGTTCATCGGTGACCTTGTTCCAATTTCTACGAGGGTAGCAGTGGGCATGGTGGTGTACTGTGGGTTTGTTGAAGGCAAAGTAGAGCGCTGCAGTGGTCGGTCCACTGGAGCTTGGTGGTGTGGCTGAAGGTGTGTTGTCACTGGCGGAGATGATGGTGTTGAGTGCTTGTCAGGTTGAGTGGGTTGGGGAGGTGACCAGTTGTTTGAGTCCGATGGTGGCGAGGTTCTCGATCAGGGATGAGGTGTTTTTGTAGTTTGAGTTGTCTAGGTGAAAGTTGAGATCACCGAGGAGGATGTAGTCTGTGGAGGCAATAGCGTGGGGTGCGATGAAGTCGATGCTGGAATCGCTGAAGGGTGGGCGAGAATCGTCTCTGGAGAGGGGCGCGGCTGCATGGGATGAGCAGTGGCAGGGAAAAAGGCGCAAAAGCGGAAAAGAGGCAAGAAAGAGTGAAAAGTGAAAGCACAGAAAAAAGGCAAAAGAGATCAGAAGGAAAAACGTTCAGAAGGCAGAGAGACAGAGGGCAGAGCTGTTGCAGAGCAGAGAAGCTCCCCACTGGACCACCAGGAATGTGGCGCAGGCGGGTGTCTGCAGGTGGAGGAGGACCATGAACTTGGACCAGCAAGGGTCAGGGGTAACAGCTACCAGGTGGATCTGTGCGGGGAGGGGAGCAGTTCACTGACAAGGTCAGTGAGATTGAGCCATGCACCTTAAAAAACTTAGAGGCCCTGATTACAAGAAGTATGTATTTATGTGCAGGAACTCTGACTGATGAGAAATGATATTTCTGACTGGTCTACCTCCACAAAAATATGTCTACTACAGCCTTATAGCCCACGGTCGCACGCTATACCTGTGCCATTAAAGGCCCGCTCCAGCATTAAAATCCTAAGCCGAAGGCCTTTAACAAAGGAGCAGGCCTTTAATGGCCAGTATAGCCCAGCTACGGGGGAGCTATAAGGCTGTTAGAACATTCCGCCACTAGAGGGCTGAACATTCTAACAAATAAAACAAAAGCCTCAGGGAGCCCAAGGGGATTTAAATCCGCTCGGGCTCCATGAGGCCTTTGTGTACAGCAACAGCTGTGAAAGGGAAATATTGGAATGTTGGAGCTCTGGGCTTTTATAGCCATTAGATGTCCAGAGCACTCCATTGTCTTCAATGGAGCTCCCAACATTCCAATGTTCTAATATAGCCTTATAGCCCGTCGTAGCGGGCTATACCGGCTATTAAAGGCCCGCTCCAGCGTTAAAGGCCCGAGCCGAAGGCGAGGGACTTTAACAAGGGAGCGGGACTTTAATAGCCGGTATAGCCCAGCTACGAAGGGCTATAAGGCTATTAGAATATTCTGCCACTAGAGGGCAGAATGTTCTAACAAATTAAACAAAGGCCTCTAGGAGTTCGAGGGGTTTTAAATCCCCTCGAGCTCCGAGAGGCCTTTGTTCACAGCAATAGCTGTGAACAAAAGCAACATTGGAATGTTGCTCTGCGGGCCTTTACCGGCCCGTAGAAGCATGGAGCACTCCATTGTCTTCAATGGAGGGCTCCAGATTCCAATGTTCTAATAGCCGGTATAGCCCAGCTATGAAGGGCTATAAGGCTATTAGAACATTCTGCCACTAGAGGGCAGAATGTTCTAACAAATAAAACAAAGGCTTTAGGGAGCGCGAGGGGATTGAAATCCCCTCAGGCTCCCTGAAGCCTTTGTTCACAGCCACAGCTGGCCAGTTTTAACTTGGTGGAACAGTATCTGACCTAGGGATATCGCTTTGTCCAACTTGTAACCAGCCCCATTCAGCCTCTCAGCACTACCAAAAAACATGCAGTCAGATGGGTGGAAGAGAAGAATGGTGGCTCTGCCCCACTTCCAAAATGATCCAGGCCATTTGCCCCACTTTGACCACCATCACTTCACATATTCACACACTTGGTATACACCCACACACACACACCTATACCTACATGACAGGCCCACCCCGGAGGCATTCCTCATCTGCAAATTCACATCACCCCCGGAGGCCATAGCAATCCCTTCTACCATCTCAGCGAATTTATGCCCACCCACACCACTCACTGCTCCTTACACGCACCCTACCAGAATACCACTCAACATATTATATACACAAAACAATGCCCACCCTGCTGTTTTTATGACAGCATGATATCCACACTCAGTGTGGGCATAGCTAATTTACCAAGGTAAAATCAGAGATATTTTGGCCCCACCACACTAACCCCAACACAGCATATGCATGTTTGAAGTGCAATGCCTACAAGCTGACACTCTATTTGCACCTTGACAAAACCCATTAATCTACGGACAAATAGTCATCATTGTTGTGCTTTCAGTAAAATACAATACAAAATGTTAGTTTATTTTCGGTATCACCCATAAAACATTAAAAGATAAAAATAAAAGGTACAATTAAACAATCATATAAATAATTAAAAACAAAGTAAATCGCATAAGCCTATGATTCAACACCTATTAAGCCAAGTCGAAAAGAGGTACTGGGAAACAGCAACCACATTTCAGTTTTTGTCAGTTTTCAATAGTTCCAATGCTGATTTCCTTTTGCGAACACCTGTGACTCTTTTTCTTTTTTATTTCCAAAAATTGTTATTAAGTTTGAATTTGGAGGCACAATATCACATCAGATCCACATATCTCAAGAAATGGAGAGCAAACTGTTCAAAAGAATCCTGCAAGATGTCTACAATATTTCATCTTTGAAATGTATCTATATAATAGACAATACAGCATTCTCCCGCTGTATACCCCTACCACATTATATTTGAGGTGGACAAATCTTTAAATAAAGATCTCAGATAGGGTCTGCCTACTTCTTCATGAATCATCCACCTAGCACTTATGACAAATACAAAACATCCTGCTTAAACTTCAATTGTAGGAACTAGCATCTAGAAGCCAACCTAATCAGAGCTCTGTTATTACTATCCTAATTCAACTTTTTCAAGGATTTGCCTCAAAGAGTAGTGTGTATAATAAATGATAAAATGTGGCTAGTGTATGA
Source organism: Calotriton arnoldi (assembly GCA_963921515.1). Lineage (NCBI taxonomy): Eukaryota > Metazoa > Chordata > Amphibia > Caudata > Salamandridae > Calotriton > Calotriton arnoldi. Next base: position 563,341 of record CAWUFW010006892.1, read on the forward strand.
ATCTCATCAAAACAGCTTTTGGTTTCCATAGGCACAAGATACCCATTTTGGGCACTGGTAGCATTGTAGCCAACCATCTACTAAGGTATATTGGCATGGCCAGCAATTGTGGCATATCATGCAAGTCCACTAAATGACTAGCTGGTGGTAAGTGGATGCCAAAGTTTAATTGTATGTCAGACCACACTTTGTCCCAGTATTAGTTTAGCCTCAGATATTCCCACACTATGTGCACTGTGTCACTTTCCTCACTACCACACCTCCAGCTGTCGGCATTGGCATTTAAATAGCATATAGAAGAAGGCCAGTGCCATCTCAGAAGAATGTTGTAATAAGACAGTTTTAGATGTGCGTCCCTCGAGAATCTATAATGGTTGCCCATTAACTCCACTCGGACTCAGTGCTCAATTTGTAAAAAAATAAGTGCCGGGGCCCTCGCCAGGATGGCACCGCAGTTTGCACCACACATTGCCACTGTACTTACACAACTAATAACCATCACACTGCTACAAATGTGACAATTCAGACTGTTTGAGGCCGCCAAAGCTTTTAGAATGGCTTGGGTGGCAGGTAATTTTTAATGTATATTGAACAGCTGCCTTTCTGCTCATGTTTAAATTACACAAACTAATCGATAAAGGGTTCTGGCCCCTAATCAGTAAGGCTGGGCCAATCGATAAATAAAACAACAAAACAACTGCCAATACTGATGAATATTCGCTGTTTCACTTCTAACAATCACACGTGCCACTCATAGTGATTGAAAAAAATTAATTAATCAATAAATCTTTTATTTTACTTTTTGATATTTTGTATCTTTTTCAAAAAGAATCAGCCCATGTTATTATTTTCATGAACATTACAAAACATTTTCGGACCACAACAACATAATACAACCATATAATAACAATTTTTTCACATACAAATAAGACATTACAATACATTTTATGATAAAATAATTTTGCCAGATCTGAGCAAGCTCAAATTCCAACAAACACTAAAGAAAACAGAGAAAAGAAATGAAAGAACCCAAGGGAAAGGTTTAAAAAAGGTACACCACAGTCATAATCTAGGATGCAACACAGACCCAGGGCAAACTTTGGCCAAACAGTTCAGTTATTCAGGTCATAAGAAAAATCATATTCGTTGGTTGTAATCTATTTCACGAACACGTGCCATATTTATGATGGCCAGTGATAGGAGGTAAGCTCAGTTGTGTCCTCAGAGTGCTTCTATTTAGTGGTTTCTGTACGGCTGCACAAACAATTAAATTCCCCACACTCTTGTCTTTTTTTAGAGCGAACAGCGGTTTGCTCCATGCAGAATGTACTCTCTGTACTAGGTGCCAATTTTGGTTGATCACCTTTTTAAGAAAGTTAGTGCGTGAGCAGAATGTAGTTACGCAAACCATGCGTTCTGTAGGCTCCTTTTTCTTTTTTTGTAACAAAACTTCCCTGGGTGTCCACCATGCCCGTTTCATCGCTTGTTTTAACAGCTTTTTTGGATAACCTCATGATTTTAATTTTTCTAAAAGGTTGTTTGCATGGAACATGTATTCGTCTTTTGTTGAACAGTTGCGTTTTATCCTTAAAAACTGTCCGACCGGAAGGTTGTCGCACAAACTACGCGGGTGATGGCTTGTATAGTGGAGGGCTTTATTTCTGTCAGTTGGTTTTATATGTAATGAAGTAATCAAGGTGCCTTGGGAGCTGTACACTTCTACGTCAAAAATGTTATGGTGCTAGGGCTGAAATTTAAACTGAATTGAATGTCAGGTGTACGTTGGTTTAACCAATTGTGGAATGCTGTCAATTCGTTTAGGGTTCCATTCCAAATCAAGAAAATGTCATCAATATAACGGACGTAAGTTGATATCTGAGTCCAAAAGGGGTTGTTATTGTAGACAAAATGTTCTTCATATTGTGCCATGAACAGCACCGCCAGCTCCGGCGCAAAGGGACAGCCCATGGCTTTCCCCTTGGTCTGAAAGTAGTAGTCCTGTTCAAATTTGAAATAGTTCTTTTTTAAGGCAAACCTTGCTGTTTGCATTATGAACTCGCTCGGGACTCTCACTGGTCTTGATCTTTGTTCTAGAAAGATTTCAATTGCATTCAATCCTTCTTCTTGTGGTATCTGGGTGTATAAGGACACCACATCTAACGTAACCAATAATTGGTTATTTGGTGAAAATTCCAATGCTTGAATTCTGTTTAAGAAATCTGTCGTATCCTGTAGGTGAGATGGTACATCTGCCAAAAAAGGTTTTAAGAAAAAATCGACGTACTTGGATATTGGCTCCAATATTGAACCACATCCGGACACTATTGGGCGTCCCGGAGGGTGTGTTTAATTTTTATGGATTTTTGGGAGTACGTATAGCAAGGGGACCCTTGGATATTTTTTATACAAAAAACCAAACTCCTTTTTGCCTATGATCCCTAGATCCAAAGCATTCTGTAGAATAGGCGTAAGTTCTCCTTGGATGTCTGATGTAGGATCCGTCGCAATCTTACGATAACATTGTAAATCTTGAAGTTGTCTTAGGACCTCTGTCTGGTAACTGGTGGTACTCATGACTACTATCGAGCCACCCTTGTCCGCTGATTTTATTGTTATTGAGTTATCAGATTGTAATGCAGCTATAGCTTCTTTTTCAGCTTTTGAAATGTTGTATTTTACAAAATCCTTTTGTTTTCTATCTGTGTGATCGCTGACACTACTGTACGCTCAAACGTTATTATTTCTTTTGGTACTTTGTTTGCTGGCGGGCAAAAGATGGATTTTTCGCGAAATCCAGTAACTTCCGTATTAGCTGCGCAATCATTTTCCAGAAAAAAGGACTTTAGCCGTATTTTTCGGCAAAACTCAATAATTTCCATTTTCATTTTGACCAGATCAGTGGTTCTGGTCGGGACGAAAGATAAACCCTTTTTCAGGATAGGCTTTAAGAACATCAAGTGGAAGCATGATCTGTTCACCAACTGCAAAAGTAAGAATGTAGTATATGGATTTGTATGCCCGTGTCCAAAATTGTACATTGGTAAGACCAATCAGGCAGCCCGCCAACGCATTACACAGCACATGTCTAGAATTCGCAAACAAGTAACCAATGCGCCTTTGGTGAACCATTGGATGACGAAGAACCACAATGTGAATGATTTAAAATGGACCATTCTGTCGAAAATTGAGAAGAATCCTCGAGGAGGTGATGTAGAAAGGACATTGCTGCAAAGGGAAGCAATGCTTATAGTAAAATACACCGCTGTTGATGTCTTAAATGAACTCTCCGAAATTTACAATCTGTAACATATACCAACATAGCCTTTCTCGTGAGATCACTTCTTTATGATGCCAGACTACACTTGATAATGCTAAAACACCACGTAGAATAGTCAGACATAGTGTATATAATTTGACAATTATTTATGGATGGCCTTCACTGACCTTGACCTTTTATATAGGCTTCTTCTTTTTTTAAAGCCAACCGCATTTGATACCTCCTGTCACACGAATAAGACACCCAGTGTGTATTTTGAAAAAAATGGACAACAAATACCAGAATTCATCTTGTTTTATGAAACACGTGCAGACTCCGAGATAAAAAATTCTTTCGGACTCACCATACTTTTGCTCACAAAAACTAACTGCATCAACTTGTTTTATTCGTAAAGGATAATCAAAAATAAAACTCGTCGGATAACGAAAACAATAAAGCTCATTCAAACTTAAGCTATGTGACACGAAGTTCGCAGTGACGATATATAAATGCATTAATTTGGTGCATGTTTTAATCGCAAAGGACAATCGAAATAAAACTCGTTGGACAATGAAAACAATAAAGTTTATTCAAACACCAGCCACGTGACACAAAGTTCCCAGTGACGACACATAAATCGCCCGCGCCCGTAAGATACACGCTGGCTTCCGAGAAAGTTAGGTGATCGGACGCGGCGAGGATCACAAAGCGCAAGGTAAAGAAGGATCATGTTGGAATCTGTAGGCATCAAAGAAATTAGCGACTGTAAGCGAGGTTTTGACATCTTCCACTTTTCCGCTCTTGCAGTTTGGATACATGCGCTTGCCGCCAAATACATTTTGAAGAGTTTAGTCCCAGAGTGATCAGGGCAACCATGGAGGTATGTTGGACAGATTGTTGTTCAAATAATTTTCGGCTCCACAAAACTTGATCCAATGCGAGTTTTCCCAAGTGCCTTCCCTTTGTATTTGATGCAGCCGGGCGCCGGAGTCTGACGTTACCGCCTTTCAGATAAAATCGTTTTCGGTCCACAATCTTTTCTTAGCAAGGTAAGATGAGGCTCTCCCTCATTCAATAATTCCATTTGTCGGTTTGTTGTGGGAGTGGAGGCCTTGAAATTAAAAGCTCTTTCTTTCACTTCTTTTGCCTTGATAGTGACATTGGCTTTGACGTTTTCAGTAATATAAGCGTCGTGTGGCACAATAAGTGCCAGGACAAAGAGTATACAAGGTAAAATGCTCATAACTTTTGAAAAACATCAGAGGAATGTGGGTGTGCTTGTAAAATTGAATTAATGGTAACACATGCTCCTTTTCTTTTCTTTTTGTTTATTTTCTAGCTCACTTTCCAGGTCCTGAGGATAACCCTAAAACAAAATTGGGTTTGAAACGCGTTGACCGTTCGTTTTTGTCCAAACAAGTATTTGATGATAAATTTTGAGTATCAGGTCCATGAAATAGATTACAACCAACAAATTTGATTTTTTCTTATGACCTGAATAACTGAACTGTTTGGCCAAAGTTTGCCCTGGGTCTGTGTTGCATCCTAGATTATGACTGTGGTGTACCTTTTTTAAACCTTTCCCTTGGGTTCTTTCATTTCTTTTCTCTGTTTTCTTTAGTGTTTGTTGGAATTTGAGCTTGCTCAGATCTGGCAAAATGATTTTATCATAAAATGTATTGTAATGTCTTATTTGTATGTGTAAAAATTGTTATTATATGGTTGTATTATGTTGTTGTGGTCCGAAAATGTTTTGTAATGTTCATGAAAATAATAACATGGACTGATTCTTTTTGAAAAAGATACAAAATATCAAAAAGTAAAATAAAAGATTTATTGATTAATTAATTGTTTCCAATCACTATGAGTGGCACGTGTGATTGTTAGAAGTGAAACAGCGAATATTCATCAGTATTGGCAGTTGTTTTGTTGTTTTATTTATCGATTGGCCCAGCCTTACTGATTAGGGGCCAGAACCCTTTATCGATTAGTATTGATCAGCGGGTGTTGATCCGCGAGGTTCTTTTGACTCTAAGTTTGATTAGAAGTTTAACCTGTGTTGCATAAGATTCGTTGAAGTTGTGGATTAGATACTTCGGTGGCACAAGCAACCTGTTCTTCTGAACATGTCGGATCAGGACACTTTTGCCTATACCGAGGACCACATACAAAAACTTATAAGCACTCCTTCCCTCTTTACCTCAGTGTCATTGAGCACTTCTGCAAAGCAGCATAATGAGTCTGACAAACTCATCAGACTAAAGAAGAAACAAATAAATACGGACTTACATGGCCACTTCCTGCTCGAGCATCTGAAGGCAGGAACCATTCCTGTGGGACTCCAAATCCGCAACATTCCGGTGATATTTACAGAAGACCCTATTTACAAGAAAGGCTACAGCTTTTTTGAAACAAAGTGTAGTAGAGACCTTAAGGTATTGACAATAGAAACAGCTCAACGTTTGTCACAACAACAACTTCTTGAAATTTCGACATTGGAGCAAGAATTAAAAGACAATCAACTAATTACGGACGCTAAATCACTACTAGCTAAAGTTGAAAAGGAAATAGCGGAGTTCAAAGATTTCACCATCAATCAAAAGGCGACCAAATTTGAAAAAGATAAAAATAACTTTTCTTTAGAAACAACGTATCCCTATTTGCAATCAGACTTTTATTCACGCCCTGACTCACAACGCTTTCTTACTGACTTCCAAGGACGGTCTAGGAACAAGTTTATTTCCTTCTCGGATACATCCTCATCCTCAGGTGGTGAGACTGATACCTCAGACGGAAACCAACAACAAAATCGATGAAAAAACAACCAACAACAACAATCTTTTTAAGGCAGAGGCCAACAGCAACCCCGCGCCCGGAACAAATATCAAAACCAGTCATGGGAAATGACAACCAGGCGTCAATATTACAAAACTTAATGCCGTCACCCATTTTTAATTTATCTGACCGTGACCTTTCTGATGCAGAACAATCTATCCTGAAAAAGGGTTTATCTTTCGTCCCGACCAGAACCACTGATCTGGTCAAAATGAAAATGGAAATTATTGAGTTTTGCCGAAAAATACGGCTAAAGTCCTTTTTTCTGGAAAATGATTGCGCAGCTAATACGGAAGTTACTGGATTTCGCGAAAAATCCATCTTTTGCCCACCAGCAAACAAAGTACCAAAAGAAATAATAACGTTTGAGCGTACAGTATTGTCAGCGATCACACAGATAGAAAACAAAAAGGATTTTGTAAAATACAACATTTCAAAAGCTGAAAAAGAAGCTATAGCTGCATTAAAATCTGATAACTCAATAACAATAAAACCAGCGGACAAGGGTGGCTCGATAGTAGTCATGAGTACCACCAGTTACCAGACAGAGGTCCTAAGACAACTTCAAGATTTACAATATTATCGTAAGATTGCGACGGATCCTACATCAGACATCCAAGGAGAACTTACGCCTATTCTACAGAATGCTTTGGATCTAGGGATCATAGGCAAAAAGGAGTTTGGTTTTTTGAATAAAAAATATCCAAGGGTCCCCTTGCTATACGTACTCCCAAAAATCCATAAAAATGAAACACACCCTCCGGGACTCCCAATAGTGTCCGGATGTGGTTCAATATTGAAGCCAATATCCAAGTACGTCGATTTTTTCTTAAAACCTTTTTTGGCAGATGTACCATCTCCCCTACAGGATACGACAGATTTCTTAAACAGAATTCAAGCATTGGAATTTTCACCAAATAACCAATTATTGGTTACGTTAGATGTGGTGTCCTTATACACCCAGATACCACAAGAAGAAGGATTGAATGCAATTGAAATCTTTCTCGAACAAAGATCAAGACCAGTGAGAGTCCTCTAGCGAGTTCATAATGCAACTAGCAAGGTTTGCCTTAAAAAGAACTATTTCAAATTTGAAAAGGACTACTACTTTCAGACCAAGGGGACCGCCATGGGCTGTCCCTTTGCGCCGGAGCTGGCGGTGCTGTTCATGGCACAATATGAAGAACATTTTGTCTACAATAACAACCCCTTTTGGACTCAGATATCAACTTACGTCTGTTATATTGATGACATTTTCTTGATTTGGAATGGAACCCTAAACGAATTGACAGCATTCCACAATTGGTTAAACCAACGTACACCTGACATTCAATTCAGTTTAAATTTCAGCCCTAGCACCATAACATTTTTGGATGTAGAAGTGTACAGCTCCCAAGGCACCTTGATTACTTCATTACATATAAAACCAACTGACAGAAATAAAGCCCTCCACTATACAAGCCATCACCTACGCAGTTTGCGCGACAACCTTCCGGTCGGACAGTTTTTAAGGATAAAACGCAACTGTTCAACAAAAGACGAATACATGTTTCATGCAAACAACCTTTGAAAAAAATTAAAATCACGAGGTTATCCAAAAAAGCTGTTAAAACAAGCGATGAAACGGGCATGGTGGACACCCAGGGAAGTTTTGTTACAAAAAAAGAAAAAGGAGCCTACAGAACGCTTAGTTTGCGTAACTACATTCTGCTCACGCACTAACTTTCTTAAAAAGGTGATCAACCAAAATTGGCACCTAGTACAGAAAGTACATTCTGCATGGAGCAAACCGCTGTTCGCTCTAAAAAAAGACAAGAGTGTGGGGAATTTAATTGTTTGTGCAGCTGCACAGAAACCATTAAATAGAAGCACTCTGAGGACACAACTGAGCTTACCTCCTATCACTGCCCATCATAAATGTGGCACGTGTTCGTGCTGTTCACAAACGCTTGAAGGTGCGCTTTTTGGCTTTAAGAACATCAAGTGGAAGCATGATCTGTTCACCAACTGCACAAGTAAGAATGTAGTATATGGCATTGTATACCCGTGTCCAAAATTGTACATTGGTAAGACCAATCAGGAAGCCCGCCAACGCATTACACAGCACATGTCTAGAATTCGCAAACAAGTAACCAATGCGCCTTTGGTGAACCATTGGATGACGAAGACCCACAATGTGAATGATTTAAAATGGACCATTCTGTCGAAAATTGAGAAGAATCCTCGAGGAGGTGATGTAGAAAGGACATTGCTGCAAAGGGAAGCAATGCTTATAGTAAAATACAACACCGCTGTTGATGGCTTAAATGAACTCTCCGAAATTTACAATCTGTAACATATACCAACATAGCCTTTCTCGTGAGATCACTTCTTTATGATGCTAGACTACACTTGATAATGCTACAACACCACGTAGAATAGTCAGACATAGTGTATATAATTTGACAATTATTTATGGATGGCCCTCACTGACCTTGACCTTTTATATAGGCTTCTTCTTTTTTTAAAGCCAACCGCATTTGATACCTCCTGTCACACGAATAAGACACGCAGTGTGTATTTTGAAAAAATGGACAACAAATACCAGAATTCATCTTGTTTTATGCAACACGTGCAGACTCCGAGATAAAAAATTCTTTCGGACTCACCATACTTTTGCTCACAAAAACTAACTGCATCAACTTGTTTTATTCGTAAAGGATAATCAAAAATAAAACTCGTCGGATAACGAAAACAATAAAGCTCATTCAAACTTAAGCTACGTGAGACGAGGTTCCCAGTGACGATATATAAATGCATTAATTTGGTGCATGTTTTAATCGCAAAGGACAATCGAAATAAAACTCGTTGGACAACGAAAACAATAAAGTTTATTCAAACACCAGCCACGTGACACAAAGTTCCCAGTGACGACACATAAATGCGCCCGCGCCCGTAAGATACACGCTGGCTTCCGAAAAAGTTAGGCGATCGGACGCGGCGAGGATCACAAAGCGCAAGGTAAAGAAGGATCATGTTGGAATCTGTAGGCATCAAAGAAATTAGCGACTGTAAGCGAGGTTTTGACATCTTCCACTTTTCCGCTCTTGCAGATTGGATACATGCGCTCGCCGCCAAATAAATTTTGAAGAGTTTAGTCCCAGAGTGATCAGGGCAACCATGGAGGTATGTTGGACAGATTGTTGTTCAAATAATTTTCGGCTCCACAAAACGCGATCCAATGCGAGTTTACCCAAGTGCCTTCCCTTTGTATTTTATGCAGCCGGGCGCCGGAGCCTGACGTTACCGCCCTTCAGATAAAATCGTTTTCGGTCCACAATCTTTTCTTAGCAAGGTAAGATGAGGCTCTCCCTCATTCATAATTCCATTTGTCTGTTTGTTGTGGGAGTGGAGGCCTTGAAATTAAAAGCTCTTTCTTTCACTTCTTTTGCCTTGATAGTGAAATTGGCTTTGACGTTTTCAGTAATATAAGCGTCGTGTGGCACAATAAGTGCCAGGACAAAGAGTATACAAGGTAAAATGCTCATAACGTTTGAAAAACATCGGAGGAATGTGGGTGTGCTTGTAAAATTGAATTAATGGTAACACATGCACCTTTTCTTTTCTTTTTGTTTATTTTCTAGCTCACTTTCCAGGTCCTGAGGATAACCTAAAACAAAATCTGTGTTGCATCCTAGATTATGACTGTGGTGTACCTTTTTTAAACCTTTCCCTTGGGTTCTTTCATTTCTTTTCTCTGTTTTCTTTAGTGTTTGTTGGAATTTGAGCTTGCTCAGATCTGGCAAAATGATTTTATCATAAAATGTATTGTAATGTCTTATTTGTATGTGTAAAAATTGTTATTATATGGTTGTATTATGTTGCTGTGGTCCGAAAATGTTTTGTAATGTTCATGAAAATAATAACATGGACTGATTATTTTTGAAAAAGATACAAAATATCAAAAGTAAAATAAAAGATTTATTGATTAATTAATTTTTTCCAATCACTATGAGTGGCACGTGTGATTGTTAGAAGTGAAACAGCGAATATTCATCAGTATTGGTAGTTGTTTTGTTGTTTTATTTAAATTGCACAAACAGCACCACCATGTTGCAGCTGTCATGAGTTCAGCTTCTGGCAACTAAGTGCCGGTGCTGAGCACCGGAAACCACCGGTTCAAATTAAGCACTGCTCAGACTTCATCAGGGATCTAGAGCTTAAGCCGCATTTCCCACCATCGCTTCATTGCTACAGAGGTGAGGGTGGAGAAAAGAGCCTTAGTTATAGTCAATTTAATCATGATACCCTTTTCAATCTATGCATATAGGGGCATATGTATGAAGCCTAATTCCTGTTCGCAAGCGGGCTGATTCTCAGAATCGGCCAGTTTGCGAACGGGAATAAGCCTTTTGGGATATATCATCCCAAAAGGCCCTTGCAATTTAGGGAATCGCAAAATTTGCGATTTCTTTTTTGCGAATGCATTTAAGGAATCACAAATTGCGATTCCTTAAATGCAATGCAGGAAGCACCCAAGTTGTGCGATTTTGGCCTAAGAAATCGCAAATTACCACCAACTTCAAGTTGGTGGTAATTTCTGATTTCTTTGAAAATGCACGTTTTGCATTTTCAAAGTGCCATGTGGTGCACATACATGCCCTTAGGGCATGTATGTGTGCCACATGTGCACACTTACATATTTCAGGGGTGCAACAGGGTGTCCTTTTGACACCCTTGCACCCTGAAATGCATTCGCAATTTGCGAGTACCTAATGGGTACTGCAAGTTGCGAATGTCTGCCCAGTCATTCCTATGGGCCTCCAGGCCCATAGGAATGAATGGGAAGGTATTCTTTAATTGCGAATCGCAATTTGCGACTCGCAATTAAGGAATACCAAGGAATCGCAATTATTATTGCTATTCCTACATACATTCCATTTTGCGAGTCTTTAATAGCGATTCGCTAAAAATCGCTATTAAGGACTCGCAAAACGGATTTTTCATACATAGTGTACAATGGGCAACATATGGAGGGTTTTATGGGTAGTTCTAAGTATGTTTTGACGGCAATGGGAAAGTTGTGTAGCGTCATTACTGAGATTGCAACAGTGCACACCCGTTTCTCAGCGACTGGAAACATTCGAGAGTTTTTTCATCTATGACAGAATCTACAATGTCTTTATTTATCCATAGAGGCCAATATAATTTGTCATGGCTTATTAGTATGTCTATACTTTGCCAGAAAGGTGCCTTGGTGTATCTGTGTGTCGGAGTCTGAAGTAATGACTGTGCCCTTTTCCATAGGTTTGAAGTATGGGCTCTCTTCCTGATCTTTACAGTGAGGACCCATGTAGTTGATGCCTAGTGTACCATGTGTGTATGCTAGGTTCCTTTGTATCTTAACCTTGGGGCAATGTTGATCTTGATGGCAAGTGTTCGGCCCGAAAGAGAGAGCTGCACAGACAACGTCTTCTTGAGGTCTGATGTGTTCAGCATGGTCAGTGTGTAATTATTCCTCTATTGACATAGATGGGCAGGTATTTCAAATTAGATTGTTCTCTTTGAAAGAGTGTATTTTCCATGACTAATCATGTTGAAATTCATGGGAAGCGCTTCAAATTTGGACCAGGTCACCTTATATCCAGACAACAAAGAGAAAGAATCAATAAGGGACATTAAAGCTAGAACTGGGGTTTCAGGGCAGGAAATGGCCACCAGTATGTTGTCGCAATATACATCTCTTTGTGTTCTACTATGGCAGTGGGTATGCCACTGATCTTTCGTTCCGTGCAAATGACAACCGCCAAGGCTCCACTGCCAGTGAGAACAACAACCGCAATGGAGGACATCACTACCGAGTGTCCCCTTGGATTTTTATTTCTGCCGACAGGTAGCCACTGCATTTTATGATCACTGTAAGATTATTATAAATCCATCCTACTTTCTTCAGAAAATTATCTCTGAGCCCCATTTTTGCCATTATATAAAATAAGTATCAACATTCTACACTGTCAAATGCTTTTTCAGCATCTAATGAAATCAGTAATTGTTCTTCTTTATCATTCTTTTTTTTATTTTTATAAATTTATTTTTATTTTCCAGTTGAACAAATAGCACAATACAATTCTTACAGTGAGCCTCACCCGTGAACAATCCCGTGTACATGAAATACGTGGACACCATGAACAGGGCCACTTCCTCCCCCATTAGATTGACTCGAGTTTGTATTCTCCAATCATGACAACTCATTGTGTTTGTATGGATGCAATCGGAATCAGGGAACAACCATAGGTGAGCACCAGGGACGCTGCCTAGGGTACAATTCTGTTGGGTCCCCGTGTGGAAGTCTCCTGTGTCGTTTGCGTTGTGGACTGTTGTGTGTCTCCTCCCATGTCCAGCCCAAAATGCCTTCTCCATGGGTCCCATATCTTGTGAAATTTCTTAGGGCACCCCCTGCTATGATATGCGGTTTGTTCCGCCGCCATATACATATCCATTCCTCTCGTCCAGTTCTGTATAGTGGGTTTATCAGCCACCCCCCATCGCCTAGCAATATCCCTCTTGGCGACCACCAGCCCCAGAGATGCAAAAATTAATTGTGTTCTAGTGACGTCTACCTCGTTTGGAATCCCTAATAGCACAAAGCGTGGTTCCATCGGCAGCGTCACTCCCAGGACCGTACCCAGCAGCTCGACCACCTGCGCCCAATATGTCTGAAGCTCGGGACAGGCCCAAACAGTGTGAAAGAAGTCGCTACGTGCCGTAGTAAAAGTCAGGCAACATGGTGAATCTGCCCTCCCCATTTTATGTAGCCTATCCCTGTCGTAATAAGTACGGTGTAATATCTTGAACTGAATGAGCTGAAGCCTTGCTTTTATGGCAACCTCTCTGGGGTGCATCAAAGCCGCTTCCCAATCAATGTCCTCCATGGACCCCACCTCCCCCTCCCACCGTGCCCAGAGCCCAGCCAGTCGGTCCGGGATGTTGTTATTGATCGTTTTATAGGTAAAGGAGACCGCTTTGTGGATCAATTCTTCTAAGGGTGCGTACTCCGGGAGGTGCTCACTGGGGATATTCTCTTTCTGCCATGCATGACGTAGTTGCACGTATTTAAGAAATTGGGAGTTGTTCATGCCGTATTCCCGTTTAATTGTCGCCCATGTTTTTAGCTCCCCTTTTTCGATTATGTCCCCTATTGTGGAGATCCCCAGGAGATCCCATGTCCCAAACCCTGTGAGCTTATGCAGCTCCTTAAACCAGGTCCCTTCCCAGAGCGGGGTAGTCTTCGTAACACGACCCGTCCATCCAATAGCCTTAGTCGCCCTCCCCCATGCCGTCAAAGTCACTTGGGTCGCAGGCAGCAGGGGGGAGCCCCCTTTCCCACCATACAGAAAGTGTAGGTATGTATGTGGTTGCATTTCTTCCCGCTCAAGGCGGTATGTAGGGTGGCCTCTGCTTTTATGTACCCATTCATTTATGGATATCAGGTGGGATGCCCAGTAATACGCCTCTATATCGGGGAGCGCTATTCCCCCATTGTAGGGATTACGTTGCAGTGTCTGGAGCGCTATTCTGGGGTGCACCCCCTGCCACAACAATGTTCGAAGTGTAGTATTTATTTCTGTAAAAGTGTCCTTGGGTAGGGGATGGTAGGTGTTTTGTAGGGCGTAAAGCAGTTGGGGCAGGGTGATCATTTTAAAAATGGCCGCTCGTCCGAGCAGGGTAAGGGGGAGATCTCTCCATCTCTCCACATCTGCCTTAAACTTACATAGGACTGATCCTATGTTCTCCTTCCTACAGACCTTCGGGTGCGGAGTCACGAAAATTCCCAGGTATTTGAATCCCTCTTGCACTACTCGCAACTCTCTGGGCATGGGCCAATCTGGTTGGGCATTATTCGGGCAATAGAGCCTAGATTTATACCAGTTAAGTTTGTAGCCAGAGTGTCGTCCATAGTCTGTAATCGTGTCAAACAGGGCGGGTATAGTCGGGGCGGGGTTAGTGATGAACAACAAAATGTCGTCGGCATATAGAGACATTTTTTCCTCATCGGTGTCTGCGGGTGTGATACGAAAGCCTCGGATACAGGGGTGTATCCTGATGGCGCAGGCCAGAGACTCCAGAGTTAAAGCAAAAAGGAGAGGTGAGAGGGGACAGCCTTGACGCGTCCCCCTCTCAATGGGGAAGGGTGCCGAGCACCTGCCATTGACACGTATCGAGGCCATCGGTTGGTTATATAGAAGCGCCACCCAACTACGGAACTTCGGCCCAAATCCGAATTTCGCCAGTGTGGCATCGAGGTACAGCCAGTTGACGGCGTTGAATGCCTTCTCGGCGTCCAGTAATAAGAACACCTGTGGGCTTGTCTGGTTCCTCACCTTCATAAGCCAGTTGTGAGTTCGTCGCAAATTAAGACGAGTAGATCTACCTGGCATGAATCCCGATTGGTCCTCGTGGACTAGGGTCCTGATCACACCCAGGAGACGGGTCGCCAGAATGGTAGCCAGAATTTTGACTTCAGAGTTAAGCAATGAAATGGGTCTGTAAGATCCACACTGATAGCGGGGCTTGCCTTCCTTGTGTATAACCACAATAGTGGCCATCCTCAAGTCTGGCGGGAGGGCACCCTCTTTGTGGGAGTCTATAAAGAGCCGAAGGAGGTGGGGGCTCAGGATATCCTTATAATGCCTGTAGAATTCCGCCGGCAATCCGTTGGTGCCGGGGGTTTTCCCGGGACGAAGTTTCGCCACTGCCTCCTGGATTTCTGCCAAGGCCAGGTCCGCCTCTAAGTCTTGTGCTTCCCCGTCCCCTAACACTGGAGTGGGGATGGCCGCTAAGTAGTCCCTTATCTCAGCCTGTGATTTGGGAGTTCTGGCCCGGTACAAGTTCTTATAGTACTCTGCAAATGCGTCTACCACCCCCTCAACTGTGGAATGATTGACACCCTGGAGGTCAACCACTTCCCGTACCCATCTGTCTTGGATTTCCCGCCTGCTAATCCACGCTAGTAGCTTTCCGGCCTTATCCCCAACCTCGTAAAGGCGATGTAGTGCCGCTAAAGGCAGTTTCTTGGCGTTGTCTGTGGCCAATTCCTTATATTCTAGTCGCAAGGTAGCCAACCTACGAGCCACGTCGGGGCCTTTTGTCTGGGAAGCCCGAGCATCAAGCTCGCATATTTTCTGTTCTAGTTGGACCAGATGTTTGTCCGTCTCTTTTTTCTCCCAAGCTGTACGGTTTTGGGCTCTGTCCCGCAACACGGTCTTATATGCTTCCCAGACTGTCACCCCAGAAGCTACCGAGTCTTTGTTTTCCCGGAAGAAAACCTCAGTGTCGGCTCGAATCCCTTTTGCTATTTTGGTGTTATGTAGGTCCCATGGGCTCAACCTCCAAGTATGGACCTTGTCCCGATCCCGCAACCCCATCTCTACCAGGAGTGGGGAGTGGTCCGAGAGGCCTCTAGCTGTGTACTCTGCCCGTCCTATGCCCTGTAATTACCCCTTAGGGATGAATATATAGTCCAATATGGAATGGGAGTCATGGGCCCCGGAATGAAACGAGAACCGCCTGGTCTGGGGGTGTGCATCCCTCCAAGCGTCCGTCAGGCCCATCGTTGTGGAAAATCGTTTCAAAGGTGTAGATTGTATAGAGCCGCCTCCCTCCCGTGTACGGTCCATTACTGGGTCCATAACATCGTTAAAGTCTCCCCCCACTATGTGTAAGGCAGAAGGTGTCTCTATCAGAATATCCATTACCTTGGTCATAGTGGGCGCCTGTAGTCTAGGTGGTGCATAGACGCAGATCAGCGTGGTCTCGGTCCTGCCCCATAGCCCTGTAACTCCCACATATCTACCTAGAGGATCCTGCCAGAGGCGTGAGGTTTGGAAGGGAATGCACTTCTTGATCAAAATAGCCACCCCCCTCGCCCCAGATGTGAATCCGGAGTGCACCAGGACCTTGTAGGCCCCGCGACCTATAAAGCCGCACTGTGTCCCCCTAAGATGTGTCTCTTGTATCATTGCTATGTACGGGTGGAGCCTTTTAATCTGTTGCGATACCAGCCCCCGTTTTATCTTGTCTCCCAAACCATTAACGTTCCAAGTCATAACCGTTAGATTGGGAGGCCGGGTCATGTCACGTCTGGAGGCAAAGTGCGTGTGGCACCAAGGTCTGGTCGCAGGGGAAGTAAGGCTCCCTGGCGTCCCTTAGTGTGTAGGAGTGTCTCATAGGGCGGGCCCTGTGCTCAATGAATCAATGTGCAAACTAATAAACCCCAACTGTGTAAACCCCCACCCTCCCCCCTCAGCCTTCTGCCCCCCCAACTTGGGAAAAGACTCCTGACAGGAGAGAGTAGGTCGGTCTGTCGTCCCCCCACCCCCCTTACTTATATACCCAAAAACCCCAACTCTTACAAATTTCTGCTCAACTGTCCAACGTGTTCACAGATCAAGGCTCTGTGTGTTGCAGAGGGGGTGGTCGATGTTGGCCCACAATACCTTCCCGCCGGCTTTCAAGATGCAGTGCCCACTGCGGTCAAATCAGTCTCCGTGAGTGGATCTCCGTCCGCTGGCCTCTCGTTCTCCGCACTTTGCTCGAGTTCCCGGATTGCCACTTCCAATGGATGTCGTGACCCTGGTCCAGGGGACACCTTGTCTTCTTCGGAATCCGTCAGTTGGGTGGGGGTTTCAGTCCCTTGAGCCAAGTCGATTTCGGATTGGGAGCACTCATTCGCTTGTTGATCGGGCCGCTTCTTATCATACTTGGGCTTTCGCAGGGTGTATGGAGTTCCTTTACCTAGCCTCCGCTGCCGACTCACGGTTGCCCGACTCCTGCATCGGGGGGATCACTCTCTGTTAGTTCTGTTCCGCGTCGGCCGGCTATCCGTGTGTGGTCCTTCTGCTGCGGGTCGGAGCACCGGTCGCTTCTCCACCCACGCCCAGGCCTCCTCTGGGGTCTGGAAGAAAAAGGCTTTCCCTTGGTAGAGGACCTTCAGTTTCGCCGGAAACAGGAGCATATATTGGAGTTGGAGGGCCCGTAGCTTGGCCTTAATTGAATCAAAAGTCCGGCGTTGTTTCTGGACTTCTCAGCTGTAATCTGGAAACGTCATGATCTTCCGGTTTTCATAGCGAACTTCCCCCCTGTGACGCATGTCGCGGACTATCATGTCTCGGTCCATAAAGTTCAGGATTTTGGCAATGATGGGCCTAGGCGGGGCCCCGGGAGGGGGTTTGGCACGTTCTGTAACGAAGCATTGAGAAAATAAATCCGCTGGTATGAGATCTTTCAGCCAAGTTGTCAAGAACGCCGCTACGTTGGTGCCCTCCGCTCCCTCCGGAAATCCCACAAAGCGGAGATTGTTCCTTCGGGCTCGGTTTTCTGCATTTGTCAATGCTCCATGACATGTCCGCTGCGGCTAAATGCACGTCTCTCATTCCCTTTTGGAGGTCCTTGACGGCATCTTCCACCTCTGATAGTCGAGTTTCGGCATCCGTCACTCTCTCGGATACCTTGCGAAGATCCTGTCGGAGCAGCGACACCTCCGAGCCGACCTCCCCGATCTTCCCCTCCAGGGCTTCTCTGGAGTTTTGTATGGCTTGGAGGAGTAGTGCAGTGTCTGTTGGCGGCTGTGCCGGCTCCGCCACCTCAGCCGGTGCCGGGAGCACCTTAGTGTACTTGTCCATCTTGCCTTGTCTGCTTCTTTATCATTCTTGATCTGAGTGTTCTAAAGTGATTGGTAGAGGATCTGCCTGGGACAAAGCCAACTTATTCAGGGTTTACAAGTCGTAAGTTGTAGATTTTTAATGACGACCTTTGTAAATACTTTCAATGCACAATTAATGTTCCCTCTAATTTTTTTCTTATGTGTGGCAACAAAGAGCCTCTGTGCACTGCAGCCATGGCTCCGTGAGTCAAAGGGATGCAACAACTCATTATGCAAGCGACCACAGTGTGTGAGAGTGAGCAATTGGGTTGTTGGTTGACTGGGGTGTTAACCCTGGTCAAGCAACAGCCACAATCCCTCTCAGTGTGAACAGCAAAAGTCACTAAATTAACATGTGCTTATCCCTCTGGTAGCTTGGCACTAGGTAAGTCAGGCTTAATTTAAAGGCAATGTATGAAGTATTTATGTAGCTCTTCAACCAGTAATAAAGTGAAAACACAACCCAAGAAAAATCCCATACCAATTTAAAAATATAGAGTAAAATGTAATAAATTATTTGACACCAAAATGACAAAAATCCAATTACTAGAACCAGCGGCGGTTCTGAGGAAACTGCGGGCTGCGATGTTGAGTATGTTTTGACGGCAATGGGAAAGTTATGTGTAGCGTCAGTACTGAGATTACAGCAGTGCATACTTGTTTCTCAGCAAATGGAAAGATTCAAGAGTTTCTTCATCTATGATAGAATCTACAATTTCTTTATTTATCCTTAGAGGCCAATATAATGGGGAAAGTCAATTTTACCACGTTTAAAGGAAAGAGCATAAGCACTTTAGCACTGGGCAGCAGTGGCAAAGCACACAGGTTCTGATTCACAAAGGGCCTATGGACTCGCGGTGGGGGCCCTGCAGTCGTGGTGGGGGGCCCGCAATCATGGCAGGACCTCCACAATGAGAAACTGCAATGCAGTGGACCTGCCCCCTGCCATAACTATTTGGCCTCTGCCACCAGTGCAGAGGTCCATTTTTGAATTGGGCCTTCAGAGTCCTACAGTCAACAAAAACAAAGTCTGCTAAAATAGAAGAGCTGAATGAATGTGGGAAGACCACCCTATTGCTAACAGGTCTAACACGTGTCCCCTCAAGTTGAAAGTGAGAACTACCCAACCTCCTGGGAGTTCCCATCACTAAGGCTCGAGAACCTGGACAGACCATCTGCATTGGACAGCATTGGAGTAGACTGACCCAGGATGGTGTTCCACCGTAAAGTCCATTTCCTGTTGTGAGATGGACCATACTCAAAAACTTTGGATTCACACCGCTCATCTGCATTACCCATCTGAGGGGCATGTGGTCTCTCTCAACCCGGAAGTAAGTCCTAAACAGGTATGGTCTCAGCTCCTTCAGTGCTTAGACCACAGAAAAGGATTCCCTTTCAATAGCACTCCACCTCTTTTCCCCGGGAAGTAGCCTCCTATAGATGAAAGCTACAGGTTGGTGTAGGCTCTCCTCATTTAGCTGTGATAAGACTGCCCCTATGCCATGCTCTGAGGCGTCTGTATGTACAATGAATTTATGGGATAAGTCAGGGCCTTGAGCACAGGAGCTGTGCACATTGCCTGTTTCAGGGTTTCAAAAGCTTTTTGACAGGCCTCTCTCCAGATCAGCTTCTTGGGCCGCTTCTTGGGAGTCAGCTCAGCGAAGGGGCAATAATGATGCCATATCCCTTGATAAACCTCTTGAAATAACTAGCGAGGCCCACGAAAGCTCTAACTTCTGTCTGGGTTTTGGGGTGCTCCCAGGGCAGGATAGTCTCTATTTTAGTCTGTAGGAGCTGCAACTTACTCCTGCCCACAAGGTGTCCCAAGTACACCACAGAAACCTGCCCTATCGGTCACTTACTGGCCTTGATAGTCAGACCTGCCTGTTTTAAAGCCTCAAGCACTTCCTGCAGGTGAAACAGGTGGTCCTATATCATCCAGATAAGCAGCACTGAAGGCCTCCATACCAGCCAATACCTGGTTCACCAGCCTCTGGAAGATGGCAGGGGCATTCTCCAAACCAAAGGGAGTTACCTTAAATTGAAACTAGCCCTCTGGGGTAGAGAATCCCGAACTCTCTTTAGCCCCCCCAGTCAGGGCCATCTGCCAGTACCCAGAAGTCAAGTCAAGGATACTCAAAAACTTGACAGTCCCTAACCGATCAAGTGGGATGAGCATTAGTCTTGCTGACTGAGTTGAGTGCTATGTATTTCACGCAAAACCTGAGTTCTGAGGTGGCGCCTGGTGGGGCAGCCTTGAGTACCAGTACCACTGGTCTGGACCAGGGAATACTGGAGTGCTCAATCACTCCATACTCCAGCATCTTAGAGACTTCCTTTTAGAGACCTCCTCTTTGATGCTGGCCCCCACTTTGTCAGACAGCCTGTGTATTTTGTTTTTGACAGGCAGGCTGTCCCAAGTATCAATATTATGGGTACACAAAAGCCCAGAAGTGAGGGGAAAAAGTGAGGTTAACCATCCCAGCAACTGGTAATAGTCTCTTTGCTGTTCTAGGGTCAGGGTAGGAGAGAGGTTGACACATTCATCTGACCCATCTTTCTCTTTGGATGACAGGAGGTCAGGGAGAGGTTCACTCTCCTCTTCCTCCCCATATTCTGTCACCTGCAGCATGGTGACCTCAGATCTCTCATAGTGGGGTTTGAGGCTATTGATGCGGAGTACACTTAAGGGGTACCTGAGAGTCTTGAAGTCCACCAGATAATTGGTGTCCCCCTTTCTCTCAATCACCTCATAGAGCCCAGTCCAACGGTCTTGGAGGGCCCAGGGTCCCACTGGCTCCATCGCATACACTTTCTGACCAGGCTGAAACGTGACCAGAGTGGCCGTCAGGCCAGACCACTGTTTCATGACTTCCTGGCTTGCCTCCAAGTTCTCAGAAGCTTTCTTCAAACACTTGGCCATCTGGTTTTCTAAGGGTTAGCATATAGCTAACTACATCCTGGGGTAGGGGGGTCTTGAGAGGTCCCTACCACCCCTCCTTCACTAGATCGAGATGTCCCCAAATAGGATGGCCATACTGAAGCTTGAATGGGTTGAACCCAACTCCCATGTGTGGCGCCTCCCTATATGCAAAAAGTAGAATGGTGGAAGGATGTCCCACTTCCACCTCATGGGCTCAAGCAGTCTCAAAATCATACGTGTTTGGGGTCTTGCCGAACCTTTCAACTAGCCTATTGATTTGTGGGTGGTAGGGTGTGGAGAACTTGTAAGTTACCCCACACTCCTTTCGCATGGACTTAATGTATGCAGATGTGAAGTTGGTTTCCCTGTCAGACACACTTCCTTGGGGCGCACCATTTGAGTGAAAATCCCTATCAGGGCCCTAGCCACTGCAGGTACAGTCACAGACCTCAGAGGGATTGGCTCTGGGTATCTAGTGGCATGGTCCACCATGACCAGGATAAACCTGTTGCCTAAGGCACTGTCCATTGCCACCCTTTCAAGGGGGGTGCCAATGAAAGGTAAGGGATTCACCAGAGCCTTCAGGTTTTTCCCTGTTTTCACGCTGTCCTGGCAGGTGAGACAAGTCCTGCGTAAAGTATCTAAAGCTAACCTCCTCCGGGGCCAAAAAAAGTGGGAGACAAGCCTAGCAAATGTCTTGTCTTGCTCCAAATGTCGCGCCATGGAATTTCATGAGCTAGCCCCAGTAGAAGGCCATGTAGCATTGGGGGACCACCAATGCATGTGCTGACCCATGCACAGGTGCCTTAGGCTCATTATAGAGGAGGTCATTCTCCCACGTGTTCTGCAGAGGTATCACCAGCTGCCCAGGCTTCAGCCTGATGCCTTCAAGGATAGGGCATTCTTTTTTGCCTTACAGAATTCATCCCTGGTGACCCCACCATCTGCTTCCCACCCAGCAAGTTCAGGTAGGTATCCAAGGAGACTAATGTCCTCCCCTGGAAGCTCCAGGGTGACCTCCTCTCGTGCCCAATCCACCTGTATTGTGGGAATTTCAGGGGTTGGTTTCCCACACCCCTTGTCCTTCCCTTTCTTGGCAGCTGTCAGGGCCATTCTTACAGGCTCCAGCCTTCCTTAACTCCGCTACTGGGCAGCCATGGACCTTGTGGTCACACATATCCACTCAGGCAACCCCAACATTACCAGATGTGACCTGGTAATGGACCTGGTCCTTCCAGGCAGTGTGCTCCAGATCATTCCATAGCAAATAGTCCAGGGGCATGGCAGGGCATACAGCTACCTTATGAAGACCTGAGACCCCCCCCCACCACTCAAAAGGAATCAGAACCACAGGGTAGAGGCTCTCCTGGTTGTCTGCTACCACAACCTGGTGGAATATATTGGTTATCACTTGCTCTGGTGACACCAGAGGACACCTGCCAGTAGTCATACTTGCTCCAGTGTCCTTCAGAGCCTCTACCCTCTGCCCATTGATGGTGACCCACTGCCTGTACTTGAAGTATTAGAAGGCATGTGGGCTTAGGGCACCATCTCTCTGTCACCTAGGGTTACTAGGTAACCTTAGTTGTCTCCTCCACATTAACTGGAGCCTTCTCCTCCCCAACCGATATACTGGCCAACCCTGGGGTCTGCCTACCACCGGAGGCTGTGCCTTCTTGGGACACTTGGCATCACCCTTGGTGTGCCCATACTGGTAACACTCCTAAGACTTGGGGACAAACTTAACTGTGTTCTTATCAACAAAACCTTTCTTTTGATGACCAGATTGGGAATCTTGAGAAAACATATTTTTGTTTTTATCTCCTCCCTCCTTCTTCTGGTGGGAACCCTGACCACACTTTTGGGAGATCCCCAGATACCTTCTTGTGGACACTGGTGCTTATCTAGCTGACCGTCTCTTTAGTAAGCTCCTACGCGTCAGTGGGCTTACTATCCAGAAGGTGTTGGGACAGCTCTCTAAAACAAATACTGAACATGTGTTCTCTAGCCATTAAGTTATACAGCCATTTGTAATCACTCACTTCACTGCCCTTCAACCAACCATCCAGTGCCTTGCATAAATTATGTACACAATCCACCCAGGTCTGTTGTGGCAGCTTCTGACTGCCCCTAAACTTTGTCTAATCTTTTCTGGGGTGAGCCCATATTTCCTGCTCTGTGCCTCTTTCATGGGAGGATACTTCATCCTGTTTTCTTTCACTAGGGCTAACAGGGCATCCCTCCCTTCATTGGGAATATGCCCCCAGAGGCTAGCCCCTCAATCGTCTTCAGGGGCCCTATTCATCTCTAAGCGATACCAAAGGGGATGATGGATGGAGCGTTTGAGCTAATCAAACACTCACCCCCAGTCAACTGATCTGGGTTTAATCCATCATCATTCTTTAGCTCACTCCACCACCCCAGTTCAGACATGGCCATATGCAAATCAGTCTGACCCTGTGCCTCATGGGAACAGTGCAGCCCGAACTGCCAAGCCATGTCTTCCCTGGACCGGAAACAAGCATCCTGGGACCGGTTTCTGGCTATTCAGCCGTCATCAGCCAGGCTAGCTTGAATCCAGTGGCAAAGTGAGCAAGGGACCCACGTCTGGGCATACCCTGCCAACTTAGGGCGAACAAAGCGATACCAAAGGGGATGATGGACGGAGCGTTTGAGCTAATCAAACACTCACCCCCAGTCAACTGATCTGGGTTTAATCCATCATCATTCTTTAGCTCACTCCACCACCCCAGTTCAGACATGGCCATATGCAAATCAGTCTGACCCTGTGCCTCATGGGAACAGTGCAGCCCGAACTGCCAAGCCATGTCTTCCCTGGACCGGAAACAAGCATCCTGGGACCGGTTTCTGGCTATTCAGCCGTCATCAGCCAGGCTAGCTTGAATCCAGTGGCAAAGTGAGCAAGGGACCCACGTCTGGGCATACCCTGCCAACTTAGGGCGAACAAAGCGATACCAAAGGGGATGATGGACGGAGCGTTTGAGCTAATCAAACACTCACCCCCAGTCAACTGATCTGGGTTTAATCCATCATCATTCTTTAGCTCACTCCACCACCCCAGTTCAGACATGGCCATATGCAAATCAGTCTGACCCTGTGCCTCATGGGAACAGTGCAGCCCGAACTGCCAAGCCATGTCTTCCCTGGACCGGAAACAAGCATCCTGGGACCGGTTTCTGGCTATTCAGCCGTCATCAGCCAGGCTAGCTTGAATCCAGTGGCAAAGTGAGCAAGGGACCCACGTCTGGGCATACCCTGCCAACTTAGGGCGAACAAAGCGATACCAAAGGGGATGATGGACGGAGCGTTTGAGCTAATCAAACACTCACCCCCAGTAAACTGATCTGGGTTTAATCCATCATCATTCTTTAGCTCACTCCACCACCCCAGTTCAGACATGGCCATATGCAAATCAGTCTGACCCTGTGCCTCATGGGAACAGTGCAGCCCGAACTGCCAAGCCATGTCTTCCCTGGACCGGAAACAAGCATCCTGGGACCGGTTCCTGGCTATTCAGCCATCATCAGCCAGGCTAGCTTGAATCCAGTGGCAAAGTGAGCAAGGGACCCACGTCTGGGCATACCCTGCCAACTTAGGGCGAACAAAGCGATACCAAAGGGGATGATGGACGGAGCGTTTGAGCTAATCAAACACTCACCCCCAGTCAACTGATCTGGGTTTAATCCATCATCATTCTTTAGCTCACTCCACCACCCCAGTTCAGACATGGCCATATGCAAATCAGTCTCACCCTGTGCCTCATGGGAACAGTGCAGCCCGAACTGCCAAGCCATGTCTTCCCTGGACCGGAAACAAGCATCCTGGGACCGGTTCTGGCTATTCAGCCGTCATCAGCCAGGCTAGCTTGAATCCAGTGGCAAAGTGAGCAAGGGACCCACGTCTGGGCATACCCTGCCAACTTAGGGCGAACAAAGCGATACCAAAGGGGATTATGGACGGAGCGTTTGAGCTAATCAAACACTCACCCCCAGTCAACTGATCTGGGTTTAATCCATCATCATTCTTTAGCTCACTCCACCACCCCAGTTCAGACATGGCCATATGCAAATCAGTCTGACCCTGTGCCTCATGGGAACAGTGCAGCCCGAACTGCCAAGCCATGTCTTCCCTGGACCGGAAACAAGCATCCTGGGACCGGATTCTGGCTATTCAGCCGTCATCAGCCAGGCTAGCTTGAATCCAGTGGCAAAGTGAGCAAGGGACCCACGTCTGGGCATACCCTGCCAACTTAGGGCGAACAAAGCGATACCAAAGGGGATGATGGACGGAGCGTTTGAGCTAATCAAACACTCACCCCCAGTCAACTGATCTGGGTTTAATCCATCATCATTCTTTAGCTCACTCCACCACCCCAGTTCAGACATGGCCATATGCAAATCAGTCTGACCCTGTGCCTCATGGGAACAGTGCAGCCCGAACTGCCAAGCCATGTCTTCCCTGGACCGGAAACAAGCATCCTGGGACCGGTTTCTGGCTTTTCAGCCGTCATCAGCCAGGCTAGCTTGAATCCAGTGGCAAAGTGAGCAAGGGACCCACGTCTGGGCATACCCTGCCAACTTAGGGCGAACAAAGCGATACCAAAGGGGATGATGGACGGAGCGTTTGAGCTAATCAAACACTCACCCCCAGTCAACTGATCTGGGTTTAATCCATCATCATTCTTTAGCTCACTCCACCACCCCAGTTCAGACATGGCCATATGCAAATCAGTCTGACCCTGTGCCTCATGGGAACAGTGCAGCCCGAACTGCCAAGCCATGTCTTCCCTGGACCGGAAACAAGCATCCTGGGACCGGTTTCTGGCTATTCAGCCGTCATCAGCCAGGCTAGCTTGAATGATTTGCATATGGCCATGTCTGAACTGGGGTGGTGGAGTGAGCTAAAGAATGATGATGGATTAAACCCAGATCAGTTGACTGGGGGTGAGTGTTTGATTTGCTCAAGCGCTCCGTTCATCATCCCTTTGGTATCGCTTGTTACGCCTAAGTTGGCAGGGTATGCCCAGACGTAGTCCCTTGCTCACTTTGCCACTGGATTCAAGCTAGCCTGGCTGATGACGGCTGAATAGCCAGAAACCGGTGCCAGGATGCTTGTTTCCGGTCCAGGAAGACATGACTTGGCAGTTCGGCTGGACTGTTCCCATGAGGCACAGGGTCAGACTGATTTGCACTATGGCCATGTCTGAACTGGGGTGGTGGAGTGAGCTAAAGAATGATGATGGATTAAACCAGATCAGTTGACTGGGAGTGAGTGTTTGATTTGCTCAAGCGCTCCGTTCATCATCCCCTTTGGTATCGCCCTATTCATCTCTAAGGCAACCTCATGGGCCTCTAACCAGTTGTCTATATCATCTGGGTTACACCTTGGTGGCATGCTTCATCATAGGGTTCTTCCCATTCCACTGTGGTATGGGGCGTGCTATGACTGACGGGTACGTGGGAGCACTGATAGTATTAGGAATTATCCAGATGAGAAAATAATAGGAGTGGAGGGCTTTTTTAGGAAAAGGATTTAAAAATACCTGGCCAGTAGGAAAATATGATTTATTAGCACCTCTAACCGATATGGTTAAAATTAGGGGAAAAAAATAAACTCATTGGGGTAATGTCCTTGTGTTTCTCTGGTCAACTAGTTTCAATCCGTACCCCAAGGCTGTTCTTCAGGACCTAGGAAGGCTACTCCCTGATACCACTCCTTTAGTCTTAAAGTTCACTGCATATGGTTAAATAATAAAGAGATATACAGCACCTAATCAGTCTTTTTTTCTTGTAAAATGTTTGTAAGCCTCAATTAGGCATCATGAGTCTAAACGGGGGGATAGGGATGCCTGCAGTCGCACTTACCTCAAGGCTGCTCCCTTGCTCTAGGATGCTTCCTTAAGCCCAGGCAGGGCTCTAGGAGGTTGAGCACATTTGTGCTGGTGGTTCCAGCTGTCCTTTGGTGCGCATAGAATACAAGTAAGGGTCGTAGCCTTACTCTGGATTATTAGGGACAGGGTACTCAGATGATCTTGTGGTCCAATGGTTCTCAGCCGGGTGCTACCAGGGCCTGGGCTGCTGGAGCCCCCAGGAGCCCGGGTTGATGTGTTCCTCCCAGACCTGCCCGATGGGCCTATCCACTGACAGGGTACTCCGGACCACCCTGGGATCTGGTGGTTCTCAGCCCGTGACCAGCTGGCCCAGGTCCGGCATACCTCCATCCTGGGCTCTGAGCTCAGGCCACCTGCATGCCAGAGCACCTGGGACTGGGTTCTGCAGGCCTGGGGATGCCTCCGCTGCTTGGCCTGGTCCAGGAGCTCTAACTGGGGGCTCGGCAGGTGCAGGGGAGGGTATCCTCTATTCTGGGCTCAGTCCTCCGGCCCACCTCGTGACAAAGCACCCGGGATGGGGTCCTGCGCGCCTAGGGAGGCCTTCCCTGCGTGCTCGGGCCCAGGAGCCGGGTGCACTCTCCCTGGGCTCCATCCTCCGGCCTGCTCCACGGCCAATGTCCCGGGATGGGAGTCCAATGGGCCCGGGGAGGCCTGCCCCAGCTTGACCTTTGTGTTGAAATGCCTTTAGGCCCCCAGTTGGAGGCCCGTCGGGCCCACCTCGCAACCCCGTGCCTGAGGATCAGGTGGGGCTCTGAGCCCCTGGGCTGCAGAGCCCCCGTCCCCTCCAAGAACAAGCCAAAGCCCTGTTCGTTAAGGCACAGCGCTACCAGATTCCTGTTCTTCAAGCCCAGCCATGTGTTCGCGCGCAATGCTTTCCAATGGTGCTACCAGATGGCCGAGCTGCCCTGGAAGTCCAGATGGGGGCTCATTTCCTTCCCTGAGCACAGCCACGGCTCCAGGAGGCTGGGTGCGTTCACACCTTCGGTCCCCTCTCACTTGGTGCGCATGGATGTCAAGAAAGGGGGGGTAGCCTTCCTCCGGATTACTAGGGACAGGGTACTCCAAACCCCTTTGGAGTCTGGCGGTTCTCAGCCAGTGACCAGCTGGCCCAGGACTGGCCCACCCCCATCCTGGGCTCCGCCCGTGGGCCCCTTGCATGCCAGAGCACCCAGGACATGTTTCCGCAGCCCCAGGGGAGACTTCCCCTGCTTGGCCGGGTCCAGGAGCTCCAACCGTGCCCCGGCGGCCCCGGAGTGGGTACCCCCCCATCCTGGGCTCTGTCCTCCGCCCACTGCATGGCAAAGCTCCCGGGATGAGGTCCCGAAGGCCCGGGGAGGCCTTCCCCTGTGCGTCCCAGAGCAAGGAGAATTTTGTGAAATTATCACATAGATTTAAAGAAATGTGAAAACTGATAGTCACCAGAAAGGTCTGTATTCAATTATTTTATCACCTCTTTCTCTCACAAATTTAAGCAAGAGGTTGAACTTTTTCAGAATAGTGGAATTTAGTATTTCAATAAATAGTTCAACACACTGTTCACCTCAGTGGAACCAATGACCACAGAGATGCTTAGAGTTTCCTTCACAAATAACTCAACTAATAAGAGCTGCTCCAACCAAACAGCAAAGTGTGGAATACTCACTGTACTGCACTTTTTTTTTTTAGAGTTTTAGATAGCGCAAACTAAACCCGAAGATATTCGGTATCAGAGCGCTTTACATGAGCACCAGTTTGGTTATAGACGGACACGTTCATTTTTGTTAGGCACAAAGAGATTGAGTGATTTGCCTAGAATCACAGGATGTTGAGCGTCGTTGCCGAGACTCGAACCCAGTTCCCCAGCTTCAAGGTCGACCGCGCTAGCCGTAAGGCTATATCCTCTCTCCAATTATGCCTGAGGCGTGTGCATGTTTCACTTTAAACACAGGGGACCTAGCCAATTTCCTTGTATGAAAAAGCATAATAATTCTGGTGCTTCAGCTTTATTCAGTTACACCAAGGAAGTACCGCCTTCACTTTCGGGGCACCACAAATATATATCATAAGACTCAGCTGACATGGAGCATATCAACCAGCTAATTAGGCACACTGCTTCTACATACCCCCTCCAGAACAAGTCTAGATCATTCCTCGCATTTATAGTCCCAGTTTCTGGAAAACTACTCATTCTCTGCCCATCTCTGTCCCTGTGGCCTGCCCCTAGGGGAATAAGGAAAGAGGCCCAAGAGAGCATGATGTGCAGGTTATTGAGCCTTCCATACAGCAATTTTTGTAATTTCTGTGGTTATCGTTTTTGAATGCAGTACTATAGTCTTGTAACCTGCTGCCAAGGGATTTACAGGTTGTTAATGGCCCTTCAAGGGCCTATAACAATTGGTATAGTCCGAGGCAGGGGGGCTATAAAGCTATTAGAACATTCCACCTACTAAGGGCAGAATGTTCTAACATAAAAAGGAGGAAACATGATGACAAAAATTGGAATGTTGGAGCTCCAGGCTTATACTAGCCAATATAGGCCCATAGCTGCTCCATTGTTAGCAATGGAGCTATCAAAATTCCAATGTTCTAATATGCAGCAGAGCAGATCACACACTAGCCTTAGACAATGATACCTACTACATAACAAATCCATTCCACCCTTGGGGCATGGTGGATGACATAAATTCTAACAACAAACAGGAGTCGTGATCTTTCTGAAGCAATATTGGGACATTTTCCACGTCTCAGAAGGTTTTGGTTTTATGGAATTCCATAACAATGAGGAAAAGTTTTCCAAGAAAATGTAATCTTGAATGTAATGATTCTGCCTAAGAGTTTCTTGTGACATTTGTTTATTGCCAGTTCCATTAACTAATGAAAATTCACCTTAGACAGTATCATAGCTATGGACCTCGTTGCGGACAGTCATGGTACACAGGTATTTGGGACAAGAAGGAAATACATTATTTTTCATTGATGTGAAGAATTCTATCTTTTAAGGTTTCTATAAGATTCAAAAGCCAGAGTATAAATTAGAACGTTTTTTAAAGCTTATCGGTCAAAAGTTGTTTGTCTAGTTGTAGGCTTTTTTAATTTTTTCAGTCGAGGGACCTAAGGAATTTGGACATGGAAGTAATTATCCCAGCATCTTACAGTTTGGTGAATTGAGTAAGCTGGGCCATTACAAAAAGTCTGCAAGTTCAAACTCACTGTAGGCATGGCTTCTGAATCACTGGAGCTACCAGATAATTATTCAAAAGGAAATAGAGACAGGCAGAGCCTCCCACAAGCAAAAAAGTCCTTTCACAGAAACCTTCATCCATCACTGCTAGCAAGCGGGAAGAAGACATGGTGCAATGTGCATAAGGCTTCTCCACAGACATATTCCAGCCCACCGCTTCCACCAGCAATGTACAAGCAGAATCAGCCTTACAAATCCTGCGATGGAAGAGAGCATAATGCACAGAAATAGTAGAGCATTTTGCTTCTGTAAACCGGGCATTGTGAGAAATGGGCACCAGTGTTGTTGTAAAAGTCACATCAATGTGTGAGGGAATCCCAATGGACTGCACTGCCAAAGAAGTAGGGGCCTAAAGAAGACTCTTTCCCAGAGGATTACCACAAGACCCACATCTGCCCAGCAAAAGCAAGTTTTGCCGGAATGTTAAGTGATTTGTGGATCATAAATTGTTATTGAGGTGTCAAAACGGTCATCTCAGCCATTTTTACTAATGCCTTGGGTGGAGAGGGATGACTTGTTGCAATCCCTCTGTGTCTAGGCTAGGAATACTGAGCAGTACTTAGTGTTTAATCAGGAGAAAGTGTACAGACCAATGAAGAAAGAATTGTGCATGGGGAAAAAATTCAGAAGGATGAAAACAAACTTAACATATCACATTTCAAAGCAAGAAAGGAAGATACCTGCATTTTAACTTTTTTCACTGGTGGAAGTGGGTCCAGTTTTGCCTCTGATCTATTTCTGATCACACTGGCAAGCTCCATGGCATAGGAGTCTTCCTCACTGGTTATTAGCTGTCGATGTAGAAGAGAAGAAAGCAAAGTATCGGTTTAACATAATTTTACCTTTCAGATAAAAAGCTGTAAGATATAAGGTGGAGGAAACACAATCTACAAGAAATACAAGGTGGCAGGCACAGGTTCCAGCACAAGGAGAATTCTGATTGTGAATGTATCAAATAGATTTAAAGAAAAGTGAAAAACGATAGACCCACAGAAAGGCCTGTATTCAATTATTTTATCACCTCTTTCTCTCACAAATCTAAGCAAGAGGTTGAACTTTTTCAGAGCAGTGGAAGCAGTATTTCAATAAACAGTGCTACACACTCTTCACCTCAGTGGAACCAATTACCACAGAGAGGCTTAGAGTTTCCTTCACAAATATACTCAACTAATAAGAGCTGCTCCAACCAAACAGCAAAGTGTGGAATACTCACTGTACGGCATGAGGTGTGTGCATGTTTCCATTTCAACACAGGGAACATAGCCAATTTCCCTGTCTGAAAAGGCAGAATAATTCTGGTGCTTCAGCTTTATTTCCTTACACCATGGAAGTACCAGCTTCACTTTTGGAGCACCACAAATATTTATCATAAGACTCAGCAGATATGGAGCATATCAACCAGCTGATTAGGTACACTGCTTCTACATACTCCCTCCAAAGAATTCTAGAGCATTCCTGGCATTGCTAGTCCCAGTTTCTCTAAAACTACACATTCTCTTCCCATCCCTGTCCCTGTGGCGTACACCTAGGCAAATGAGGAAAGAGGTCCAAAAGATAATAATGTGCACATTGTTGAGCCTTCCATACTGCGATTCTTGTAATTTTTGTATTTATCGTCTTTGAATGCAGTACTATAGTCTTACAGCAGACTGCCAAGGGCTATATCATTGTTAAAGGCACTTTGGGGGCCTATAACGAGGGAGAGGGTCTTTAACAATTGGTTTATCCCAAGGCAGGAGGGCTATAAAGCTAATAGAACATTCCACCTACGAAGGGTAGAATGTTCTAACTTAAAAAGTAAGAAACATGAAGACAAACATTGCAATGCTGGAGCTCCAGGCTTAAACTAGCCAATATAGGCCCATAGCTGCTCCATTGTCAGCAATGGAGGTACCACATTTTCATTATTCTAATATGCAGCAGAGCAGAGCACACACTAGCGTTAGGCACTGATACATACCACAAAACAAATCTATTCCACCCTTGGGGCATGGTGGATGATATAAACTCTAACAACAAACAGGAGTCGTGGCCTTTCTGAAGCAATTTTGGGACATTTTCCAGGTCTCAGAAGGTTTTGGTTTTAAGGAATTCCATAACAATGAGAAAAAGTTTTCCAAGTGAACTTCATCTTGAATGTAATGACTCTGCATATGAGTTTCTTGCGACATATGTGTATTAACAGGTCCTTGAAGTAATGAAAATTGACCTTAGACAGTATCATCGCTATGGATCTAGATGCAGACAGCAATGGTACACGGGTATAGGGGACAAGAAGGAAATACATTATATTTGCATTGATGTGAAAAGTTCTATCTTAAAGGTTTCTATAAGATTGAAAAGCCAGAATATAACATAAAGTTTTTTAAGCTTATCGGTCAAAGTTTGTTTGCCTACTTGCAAGCTTTTCAAAAGGTTTCAGTCCAGGGACATATGGAATTTGCACATGGAAGTAATTTTCCCAGCATCTTACAGTTTGGTGAATTTGGTAAGCTGGGTCATTATAGAAATGCTGCAAGTTCAAACCCACTGTAGGCATGGTTTCTGCATCACTGGAGCTACAAGATAATTATTCAAAAGGAAATAGAGACAGGCAGAGCCTCCCACAAGCAAAAGGCCCTTTAGCCAGTACCCACAAGCAATGTATAAGCAGAATCAGCCTTACAAATCCTGCGACGGAAGAGAGCATAATACACAGAAATAGAAGAGCATTTTGCTTCTGTAAACCTTTGCACTGTGAGAAATGGGCACCAGTGTTGTTGCCAAAGTCACATCAATGTGTGAGGGAATACCAATGGACTGCACTGCCCAAGAGGGAGGGCCCTACAGAAGACTCTTCCCAAGAGGATTACCAGAAGACCCACATCTGCCCAGCAAAAGCAAGTTTTGCCGGAATGTCAAGTGGTTTGTGGACCATATATTGTTATTGAGGTGTCAAAACGGTCATCTCAGCCATTTTTAGTAATGCCTTGGGCGGAGATGGATTACTTGTTGCAATCCCTCTGTGTCTAGGCTAGGAATACTGAGCAGTACTTAGTGTTTAATCAGGAAAAAGTGTACAGACCAATAAAGAAAGAATTGTGCATGGGGAAAACATTTTGACTGATGAAAACAAACTTAACTTATCACATTTCAAAGCAAGAAAGGACGATACCTGCATTTTCAAATTTTTCAGTGGTGGAAGTGGGTCCAGTTTTGCCTCTGATCTATTCCTGATCACACTGGCAAGCTCCATGGCGTAGGATTCTTCCTCACTGGTTATTAGCTGTCGATGTAGAAGAGAAGAAAGCAAAGTATCGGTTTAACATAATTTTACCTTTCAGATAAAAAGCTGTAAGATATAACGTGGAGGAAACACAATGTACAAGAAATACAAGGTGGCAGGCACAGCTTCCAGCACAAGGAGAATTCTGATTGTGAATGTATCAAATAGATTTAAAGAAAAGTGAAAACCGATAGACCCCCATAAAGGCCTGTATTCAATTATTTTATCACCTCTTTCTCTCACAAATCTAAGCAAGAGGTTGAACTTTTTCAGAACAGTGGAAGCCGTATTTCAATAAACAGTGCTACACACTCTTCACCTCAGTGGAACAAATTACCACAGAGAGGCTTAGAGTTTCCTTCACAAATATACTCAACTAATAAGAGCTGCTCCAACCAAACAGCAAAGTGTGGAATACTCACTGTACGGCATGAGGTGTGTGCATGTTTCCCTTTCAACACAGGGAACATAGCCAATTTCCCTGTCTGAAAAAGCGTAATAATTTTGGTGCTTCAGCTTTATTTCCTTACACCATGGAAGTACCAGCTTCACTTTTGGAGCACCACAAATATTTATCATAAGACTCAGCAGATATGGAGCATATCAACCAGCTGATTAGGTACACTGCTTCTACATACTCCCCCCCAAAGAAGTCTAGAGCATTTCTGGCATTTCTTGTCCCAGTTTCTGTAAAACTACACATTCTCTGCCCATCCCTATCCCTATGGCATACACCTAGGCAAATGAGGAAAGAGGCCCAAGAGAGCATAACGTGCACATTGTTGAGCCTTCCATACTGTGATTTTTGTAATTTTTGTATTTATCGTCTTTGAATTCAGTACTATAGTCTTACAGCCCGCTGCCAAGGGCTATACCATTGTTAAAGGCACTTTGAGGGCCTATAACGAGGGAGAGGGTCTTTAACAATTGGTTTATCCCAAGGCAGGAGGGCTATAAAGCTATTAGAGCATTCCACCTACGAAGGGTAGAATGTTCTAACTTAAAAAGTAAGAAACATGAAGACAAACATTGCAATGCTGGAGCTCCAGGCTTAAACTAGCCAATATAGGCCCATAGCCACTCCATTGTCAGCAATGGAAGTATCAAACTTCCATTGTTCTAATATGCAGCAGAGCAGAACACACACTAGCGTTAGGCAATGATACCTACCACAAAACAAATCCAGTCCACCCTTGGGGCATGGTGGATTACATAAACTCTACCAACAAACAGGAGTCGTGTTCTTTCTGAAGCAATTTTGGGACATTTTCCAGGTCTCAGAAGGTTTTGGTTTAAAGGAATTCCATAACAATGAGGAAAAGTTTTCCAAGTGAACTTAATCTTGAATGTAATGACTCTGCATATGAATTTCTTGCGACATATGTGTATTAACCGGACCTTGAACTAATAAAAATTGACCTAAGACAGTATCATTGCTGTCGATGTAGATGCCAACAGCAATGGTACACGGGTATTGGGGACAAGAAGGAAATAAATTATATTTGCATTGATGTGAAAAGTTCTATCTTAAAGGTTTCTATAAGATTGAAAAGCCAGAATATAACTTATAAAGTTTTTTAAAGCTTATCAGTCAAAGTTTGCTTGCCTACTTGCAAGCTTTTCAAAAGGTTTCAGTCCAGGGACATATGGAATTTGCACATGGAAATAATTTTCCCAGCATCTTACAGTTTGGTGAATTTGGTAAGCTGGGTCATTATAGAAAGGCTGCAAGTTTAAACCCACTGTAGGCATGGCTTCTGCATCACTGGAGCTACCAGATAATTATTCAAAAGGAAATAGAGACAGGCAGAGCCTCCCACAAGCAAAAAGTCCTTTAGCCAGTAACCACAAGCAATGTATAAGCAGAGTCAGCCTTACAAATCCTGCAATGGAAGACAGCATAATACACAGAAATAGAAGAGCATTTTGCTCCTGTAAACCTTTGCACTGTGAGAAATGGGCACCAGTGTTGTTGTCAAAGTCACATCAATGTGTGAGGGAATACCAATAGACTGCACTGCCCAAGAGGGAGGGGCCTACAGAAGACTCTTCCCAAGAGGATTACCACAAGACCCACATCTGCCCAGCAAAAGCAAGTTTTGCCGGAATGTCAAGTGATTTGTGGACCATATATTGTTATTGAGGTGTCAAAACGGTCATCTCAGCCATTTCTACTAATGCCTTGGGCAGAGATGGATGACTTGTTGCAATCCCTCTGTGTCTAGGCTAGGAATACTGAGCAGTACTTAGTATTTAATCAGGAGGAAGTGTACAGACCAATAAAGAAAGAATTGTGCATGGGGAAAACATTTCAACAGATAAAAACAAACGTAACTT
The DNA here is from genome assembly GCA_963921515.1 of Calotriton arnoldi. Lineage (NCBI taxonomy): Eukaryota > Metazoa > Chordata > Amphibia > Caudata > Salamandridae > Calotriton > Calotriton arnoldi. The sequence goes on from CAWUFW010006892.1 coordinate 598,768, forward strand.
ATCACATTTCCAAGCAAGAAAGAACGATACCTGCATTTTCACATTTTTCAGTGGTGGAAGTGGGTCCAGTTTTGCCTCTGATCTATTCCTGATCACACTGGCAAGCTCCATGGCATAGGATTCTTCCTCACTGGTTATTAGCTGTCGATGTAGAAGAGAAGAAAGCAAAGTATCAGTGTAACATAGTTTTACCTTTCAGATAAAAAGCTTTCAGATATAAAGTGGAGGAATCACAATCTACAAGAAATACAAGGTGGCAGGCTCAGGTTCCAGCCAGTGGCGTAGCTAGGGGGGGGGCGATGGGGGCGGACCGCCCCAGGCGGCACGAGTTTTGGGGCGGCAGCCGGCCCCCCTTCCCCTGCTCATACCTGCGGCCGTTGCGGCCGCAAGAATCGGCCGCGACCCCCCCCCCCTCTCGCTCTTCTATCATTTTGCCGAGGGCGGCAAACGCAGGGGCCACCACGGGCAGCCTAAGGCCTAGCTACGCCCCTGGTTCCAGCACAAGGAGAATTCTGATTGTGAATGTATCAAATAGATTTAAAGATAAGTGAAAACCGATAGACCACCAGAAAGGCCTACAGTTAATTATTTTATCACCTCTTTCTCTCACAAATCTAAGCAAGAGGTTGAACCTTTTCAGAACAGTGGAAGCAGTATTTCAATAAACAGTGCTACACACTGTTCACCTCAGTGGAACCAATTACCACAGAGAGGGTTAGAGTTTCCTTCACAAATATACTCAACTAATAAGAGCTGCTCCAACCAAACAGCAAAGTGTGGAATACTCACTGTACGGCATGAGGTGTGTGCATGTTTCCCTTTCAACACAGGGAACATAGCCACTTTCCCTTTCTGAAAAAGCGTAATAATTCTGGTGCTTCAGCTTTATTTCCTTACATCATGGAAGTACCAGCTTCACTTTTGGAGCACCACAAATATGTATCATAAGACTCAGCAGACATGGAGCATATCAACCAGCTGATTAGGTACACTGCTTCTACATACTCCCTCCAAAAGAAGTCTAGAGCATTCCCGGCATTTCTAGTCCCAGTTTCTGTAAAACTACACATTCTCTACCCATCCCTGTCCCTGTGGCCTACCCCAAGGCGAATGAGGAAAGAGGCCCAAGAGAGCATAACGTGCACATTGTTGAGCCTTACATACTGCGATTTTTGTATTTATCGTCTTTGAATGCAGTACTGTTGTCTTATAACCCGCTGCCAAGGGCTATAC